>OU892277.1:29307864-29982051 GCA_917834065.1 Ceutorhynchus assimilis | reverse complement strand
GCTTCAAATCTGAGAATAATTTAGTGTATGGAGTTTGGGGTATGTTGATTGACCATTAGGATACAAAATCTCGACAAAAAAAAATTTGAAATTTCATCGTTTTAGTAAGAAGGTACCTACCTTATGATTTAGATTTTGGAATAATTTGAAAGGTCATAACTTTTTTTCTATTATAGATAGAAAGCTGAATCTTTCACTGAATCTTATCTTTTTCAAAGGACTACAATCCCTGAAAATTTCAGCTCATTTACACTTATAGTTCCTGAGATAAAATCGTGTTAAGCAATTTGGGGTGATTTATCAATTTTTCAATTTTTCTGAGTGTCTTTTTTCATAGATTTCGGCTTCAAATCTGAGAATAATTTAGTGTATGGAGTTTGGGGTATGTTGATTGACCATTAGGATACAAAATCTCGACAAAAAAAAATTTGAAATTTCATCGTTTTAGTAAGAAGGTACCTACCTTATGATTTAGATTTTGGAATAATTTGAAAGGTCATAACTTTTTTTCTATTATAGATAGAAAGCTGAATCTTTCACTGAATCTTATCTTTTTCAAAGGACTACAATCCCTGAAAATTTCAGCTCATTTACACTTATAGTTCCTGAGATAAAATCGTGTTAAGCAATTTGGGGTGATTTATCAATTTTTCTGAGTGTCTTTTTTCATAGATTTCGGCTTCAAATCTGAGAATAATTTAGTGTATGGAGTTTGGGGTATGTTGATTGACCATTAGGATACAAAATCTCGACAAAAAAAAATTTGAAATTTCATCGTTTTAGTAAGAAGGTACCTACCTTATGATTTAGATTTTGGAATAATTTGAAAGGTCATAACTTTTTTTCTATTATAGATAGAAAGCTGAATCTTTCACTGAATCTTATCTTTTTCAAAGGACTACAATCCCTGAAAATTTCAGCTCATTTACACTTATAGTTCCTGAGATAAAATCGTGTTAAGCAATTTGGGGTGATTTATCAATTTTTCTGAGTGTCTTTTTTCATAGATTTCGGCTTCAAATCTGAGAATAATTTAGTGTATGGAGTTTGGGGTATGTTGATTGACCATTAGGATACAAAATCTCGACAAAAAAAAATTTGAAATTTCATCGTTTTAGTAAGAAGGTACCTACCTTATGATTTAGATTTTGGAATAATTTGAAAGGTCATAACTTTTTTTCTATTATAGATAGAAAGCTGAATCTTTCACTGAATCTTATCTTTTTCAAAGGACTACAATCCCTGAAAATTTCAGCTCATTTACACTTATAGTTCCTGAGATAAAATCGTGTTAAGCAATTTGGGGTGATTTATCAATTTTTCTGAGTGTCTTTTTTCATAGATTTCGGCTTCAAATCTGAGAATAATTTAGTGTATGGAGTTTGGGGTATGTTGATTGACCATTAGGATACAAAATCTCGACAAAAAAAAATTTGAAATTTCATCGTTTTAGTAAGAAGGTACCTACCTTATGATTTAGATTTTGGAATAATTTGAAAGGTCATAACTTTTTTTCTATTATAGATAGAAAGCTGAATCTTTCACTGAATCTTATCTTTTTCAAAGGACTACAATCCCTGAAAATTTCAGCTCATTTACACTTATAGTTCCTGAGATAAAATCGTGTTAAGCAATTTGGGGTGATTTATCAATTTTTCTGAGTGTCTTTTTTCATAGATTTCGGCTTCAAATCTGAGAATAATTTAGTGTATGGAGTTTGGGGTATGTTGATTGACCATTAGGATACAAAATCTCGACAAAAAAAAATTTGAAATTTCATCGTTTTAGTAAGAAGGTACCTACCTTATGATTTAGATTTTGGAATAATTTGAAAGGTCATAACTTTTTTTCTATTATAGATAGAAAGCTGAATCTTCCACTGAATTTTATCCCTTTCAAAGGACTACAATCCCTGAAAATTTCAGCTCATTTACACTTATAGTTCCTGAGATAAAATCGTGTTAAGCAATTTGGGGTGATTTATCAATTTTTCAATTTTTCTGAGTGCCTTTTTTCATAGATTTCGGCTTCAAATCTGAGAATAATTTAGTGTATGGAGTTTGGGGTATGTTGATTGACCATTAGGATACAAAATCTCGACAAAAAAAAATTTGAAATTTCATCGTTTTAGTAAGAAGGTACCTACCTTATGATTTAGATTTTGGAATAATTTGAAAGGTCATAACTTTTTTTCTATTATAGATAGAAAGCTGAATCTTTCACTGAATCTTATCTTTTTCAAAGGACTACAATCCCTGAAAATTTCAGCTCATTTACACTTATAGTTCCTGAGATAAAATCGTGTTAAGCAATTTGGGGTGATTTATCAATTTTTCTGAGTGTCTTTTTTCATAGATTTCGGCTTCAAATCTGAGAATAATTTAGTGTATGGAGTTTGGGGTATGTTGATTGACCATTAGGATACAAAATCTCGACAAAAAAAAATTTGAAATTTCATCGTTTTAGTAAGAAGGTACCTACCTTATGATTTAGATTTTGGAATAATTTGAAAGGTCATAACTTTTTTTCTATTATAGATAGAAAGCTGAATCTTTCACTGAATCTTATCTTTTTCAAAGGACTACAATCCCTGAAAATTTCAGCTCATTTACACTTATAGTTCCTCAGATAAAATCGTGTTAAGCAATTTGGGGTGATTTATCAATTTTTCAATTTTTCTGAGTGTCTTTTTTCATAGATTTCGGCTTCAAATCTGAGAATAATTTAGTGTATGGAGTTTGGGGTATGTTGATTGACCATGAGGATACAAAATCTCGACAAAAAAAAATTTGAAATTTCATCGTTTTAGTAAGAAGGTACCTACCTTATGATTTAGATTTTGGAATAATTTGAAAGGTCATAACTTTTTTTCTATTATAGATAGAAAGCTGAATCTTTCACTGAATCTTATCTTTTTCAAAGGACTACAATCCCTGAAAATTTCAGCTCATTTACACTTATAGTTCCTGAGATAAAATCGTGTTAAGCAATTTGGGGTGATTTATCAATTTTTCAATTTTTCTGAGTGCCTTTTTTCATGGATTTCGGCTTCAAATCTGAGAATAATTTAGTGTATGGAGTTTGGGGTATGTTGATTGACCATTAGGATACAAAATCTCGACAAAAAAAAATTTGAAATTTCATCGTTTTAGTAAGAAGGTACCTACCTTATGATTTAGATTTTGGAATAATTTGAAAGGTCATAACTTTTTTTCTATTATAGATAGAAAGCTGAATCTTCCACTGAATTTTATCCCTTTCAAAGGACTACAATCCCTGAAAATTTCAGCTCATTTACACTTATAGTTCCTGAGATAAAATCGTGTTAAGCAATTTGGGGTGATTTATCAATTTTTCAATTTTTCTGAGTGCCTTTTTTCATGGATTTCGGCTTCAAATCTGAGAATAATTTAGTGTATGGAGTTTGGGGTATGTTGATTGACCATTAGGATACAAAATCTCGACAAAAAAAAATTTGAAATTTCATCGTTTTAGTAAGAAGGTACCTACCTTATGATTTAGATTTTGGAATAATTTGAAAGGTCATAACTTTTTTTCTATTATAGATAGAAAGCTGAATCTTTCACTGAATCTTATCTTTTTCAAAGGACTACAATCCCTGAAAATTTCAGCTCATTTACACTTATAGTTCCTGAGATAAAATCGTGTTAAGCAATTTGGGGTGATTTATCAATTTTTCAATTTTTCTGAGTGTCTTTTTTCATAGATTTCGGCTTCAAATCTGAGAATAATTTAGTGTATGGAGTTTGGGGTATGTTGATTGACCATTAGGATACAAAATCTCGACAAAAAAAAATTTGAAATTTCATCGTTTTAGTAAGAAGGTACCTACCTTATGATTTAGATTTTGGAATAATTTGAAAGGTCATAACTTTTTTTCTATTATAGATAGAAAGCTGAATCTTTCACTGAATCTTATCTTTTTCAAAGGACTACAATCCCTGAAAATTTCAGCTCATTTACACTTATAGTTCCTGAGATAAAATCGTGTTAAGCAATTTGGGGTGATTTATCAATTTTTCAATTTTTCTGAGTGTCTTTTTTCATAGATTTCGGCTTCAAATCTGAGAATAATTTAGTGTATGGAGTTTGGGGTATGTTGATTGACCATTAGGATACAAAATCTCGACAAAAAAAAATTTGAAATTTCATCGTTTTAGTAAGAAGGTACCTACCTTATGATTTAGATTTTGGAATAATTTGAAAGGTCATAACTTTTTTTCTATTATAGATAGAAAGCTGAATCTTTCACTGAATCTTATCTTTTTCAAAGGACTACAATCCCTGAAAATTTCAGCTCATTTACACTTATAGTTCCTGAGATAAAATCGTGTTAAGCAATTTGGGGTGATTTATCAATTTTTCAATTTTTCTGAGTGTCTTTTTTCATAGATTTCGGCTTCAAATCTGAGAATAATTTAGTGTATGGAGTTTGGGGTATGTTGATTGACCATGAGGATACAAAATCTCGACAAAAAAAAATTTGAAATTTCATCGTTTTAGTAAGAAGGTACCTACCTTATGATTTAGATTTTGGAATAATTTGAAAGGTCATAACTTTTTTTCTATTATAGATAGAAAGCTGAATCTTTCACTGAATCTTATCTTTTTCAAAGGACTACAATCCCTGAAAATTTCAGCTCATTTACACTTATAGTTCCTGAGATAAAATCGTGTTAAGCAATTTGGGGTGATTTATCAATTTTTCAATTTTTCTGAGTGTCTTTTTTCATAGATTTCGGCTTCAAATCTGAGAATAATTTAGTGTATGGAGTTTGGGGTATGTTGATTGACCATGAGGATACAAAATCTCGACAAAAAAAAATTTGAAATTTCATCGTTTTAGTAAGAAGGTACCTACCTTATGATTTAGATTTTGGAATAATTTGAAAGGTCATAACTTTTTTTCTATTATAGATAGAAAGCTGAATCTTTCACTGAATTTTATCCCTTTCAAAGGACTACAATCCCTGAAAATTTCAGCTCATTTACACTTATAGTTCCTGAGATAAAATCGTGTTAAGCAATTTGGGGTGATTTAACAATTTTTCAATTTTTCTGAGTGTCTTTTTTCATAGATTTCGGCTTCAAATCTGAGAATAATTTAGTGTATGGAGTTTGGGGTATGTTGATTGACCATGAGGATACAAAATCTCGACAAAAAAAAAATTTGAAATTTCATCGTTTTAGTAAGAAGGTACCTACCTTATGATTTAGATTTTGGAATAATTTGAAAGGTCATAACTTTTTTTCTATTATAGATAGAAAGCTGAATCTTTCACTGAATCTTATCTTTTTCAAACGACTACAATCCCTGAAAATTTCAGCTCATTTACACTTATAGTTCCTGAGATAAAATCGTGTTAAGCAATTTGGGGTGATTTATCAATTTTTCAATTTTTCTGAGTGTCTTTTTTCATAGATTTCGGCTTCAAATCTGAGAATAATTTAGTGTATGGAGTTTGGGGTATGTTGATTGACCATGAGGATACAAAATCTCGACAAAAAAAAATTTGAAATTTCATCGTTTTAGTAAGAAGGTACCTACCTTATGATTTAGATTTTGGAATAATTTGAAAGGTCATAACTTTTTTTCTATTATAGATAGAAAGCTGAATCTTTCACTGAATCTTATCTTTTTCAAAGGACTACAATCCCTGAAAATTTCAGCTCATTTACACTTATAGTTCCTGAGATAAAATCGTGTTAAGCAATTTGGGGTGATTTATCAATTTTTCAATTTTTCTGAGTGTCTTTTTTCATAGATTTCGGCTTCAAATCTGAGAATAATTTAGTGTATGGAGTTTGGGGTATGTTGATTGACCATGAGGATACAAAATCTCGACAAAAAAAAATTTGAAATTTCATCGTTTTAGTAAGAAGGTACCTACCTTATGATTTAGATTTTGGAATAATTTGAAAGGTCATAACTTTTTTTCTATTATAGATAGAAAGCTGAATCTTTCACTGAATTTTATCCCTTTCAAAGGACTACAATCCCTGAAAATTTCAGCTCATTTACACTTATAGTTCCTGAGATAAAATCGTGTTAAGCAATTTGGGGTGATTTAACAATTTTTCAATTTTTCTGAGTGTCTTTTTTCATAGATTTCGGCTTCAAATCTGAGAATAATTTAGTGTATGGAGTTTGGGGTATGTTGATTGACCATGAGGATACAAAATCTCGACAAAAAAAAATTTGAAATTTCATCGTTTTAGTAAGAAGGTACCTACCTTATGATTTAGATTTTGGAATAATTTGAAAGGTCATAACTTTTTTTCTATTATAGATAGAAAGCTGAATCTTTCACTGAATCTTATCTTTTTCAAACGACTACAATCCCTGAAAATTTCAACTCATTTACACTTATAGTTCCTGAGATAAAATCGTGTTAAGCAATTTGGGGTGATTTATCAATTTTTCAATTTTTCTGAGTGTCTTTTTTCATAGATTTCGGCTTCAAATCTGAGAATAATTTAGTGTATGGAGTTTGGGGTATGTTGATTGACCATGAGGATACAAAATCTCGACAAAAAAAAATTTGAAATTTCATCGTTTTAGTAAGAAGGTACCTACCTTATGATTTAGATTTTGGAATAATTTGAAAGGTCATAACTTTTTTTCTATTATAGATAGAAAGCTGAATCTTTCACTGAATCTTATCTTTTTCAAAGGACTACAATCCCTGAAAATTTCAGCTCATTTACACTTATAGTTCCTGAGATAAAATCGTGTTAAGCAATTTGGGGTGATTTATCAATTTTTCAATTTTTCTGAGTGTCTTTTTTCATAGATTTCGGCTTCAAATCTGAGAATAATTTAGTGTATGGAGTTTGGGGTATGTTGATTGACCATGAGGATACAAAATCTCGACAAAAAAAAATTTGAAATTTCATCGTTTTAGTAAGAAGGTACCTACCTTATGATTTAGATTTTGGAATAATTTGAAAGGTCATAACTTTTTTTCTATTATAGATAGAAAGCTGAATCTTTCACTGAATCTTATCTTTTTCAAAGGACTACAATCCCTGAAAATTTCAGCTCATTTACACTTATAGTTCCTGAGATAAAATCGTGTTAAGCAATTTGGGGTGATTTATCAATTTTTCAATTTTTCTGAGTGTCTTTTTTCATAGATTTCGGCTTCAAATCTGAGAATAATTTAGTGTATGGAGTTTGGGGTATGTTGATTGACCATGAGGATACAAAATCTCGACAAAAAAAAATTTGAAATTTCATCGTTTTAGTAAGAAGGTACCTACCTTATGATTTAGATTTTGGAATAATTTGAAAGGTCATAACTTTTTTTCTATTATAGATAGAAAGCTGAATCTTTCACTGAATCTTATCTTTTTCAAAGGACTACAATCCCTGAAAATTTCAGCTCATTTACACTTATAGTTCCTGAGATAAAATCGTGTTAAGCAATTTGGGGTGATTTATCAATTTTTCAATTTTTCTGAGTGTCTTTTTTCATAGATTTCGGCTTCAAATCTGAGAATAATTTAGTGTATGGAGTTTGGGGTATGTTGATTGACCATGAGGATACAAAATCTCGACAAAAAAAAATTTGAAATTTCATCGTTTTAGTAAGAAGGTACCTACCTTATGATTTAGATTTTGGAATAATTTGAAAGGTCATAACTTTTTTTCTATTATAGATAGAAAGCTGAATCTTTCACTGAATTTTATCCCTTTCAAAGGACTACAATCCCTGAAAATTTCAGCTCATTTACACTTATAGTTCCTGAGATAAAATCGTGTTAAGCAATTTGGGGTGATTTAACAATTTTTCAATTTTTCTGAGTGTCTTTTTTCATAGATTTCGGCTTCAAATCTGAGAATAATTTAGTGTATGGAGTTTGGGGTATGTTGATTGACCATGAGGATACAAAATCTCGACAAAAAAAAATTTGAAATTTCATCGTTTTAGTAAGAAGGTACCTACCTTATGATTTAGATTTTGGAATAATTTGAAAGGTCATAACTTTTTTTCTATTATAGATAGAAAGCTGAATCTTTCACTGAATCTTATCTTTTTCAAACGACTACAATCCCTGAAAATTTCAACTCATTTACACTTATAGTTCCTGAGATAAAATCGTGTTAAGCAATTTGGGGTGATTTATCAATTTTTCAATTTTTCTGAGTGTCTTTTTTCATAGATTTCGGCTTCAAATCTGAGAATAATTTAGTGTATGGAGTTTGGGGTATGTTGATTGACCATTAGGATACAAAATCTCGACAAAAAAAAATTTGAAATTTCATCGTTTTAGTAAGAAGGTACCTACCTTATGATTTAGATTTTGGAATAATTTGAAAGGTCATAACTTTTTTTCTATTATAGATAGAAAGCTGAATCTTTCACTGAATCTTATCTTTTTCAAAGGACTACAATCCCTGAAAATTTCAGCTCATTTACACTTATAGTTCCTGAGATAAAATCGTGTTAAGCAATTTGGGGTGATTTATCAATTTTTCAATTTTTCTGAGTGTCTTTTTTCATAGATTTCGGCTTCAAATCTGAGAATAATTTAGTGTATGGAGTTTGGGGTATGTTGATTGACCATTAGGATACAAAATCTCGACAAAAAAAAATTTGAAATTTCATCGTTTTAGTAAGAAGGTACCTACCTTATGATTTAGATTTTGGAATAATTTGAAAGGTCATAACTTTTTTTCTATTATAGATAGAAAGCTGAATCTTTCACTGAATCTTATCTTTTTCAAAGGACTACAATCCCTGAAAATTTCAGCTCATTTACACTTATAGTTCCTGAGATAAAATCGTGTTAAGCAATTTGGGGTGATTTATCAATTTTTCAATTTTTCTGAGTGTCTTTTTTCATAGATTTCGGCTTCAAATCTGAGAATAATTTAGTGTATGGAGTTTGGGGTATGTTGATTGACCATGAGGATACAAAATCTCGACAAAAAAAAATTTGAAATTTCATCGTTTTAGTAAGAAGGTACCTACCTTATGATTTAGATTTTGGAATAATTTGAAAGGTCATAACTTTTTTTCTATTATAGATAGAAAGCTGAATCTTTCACTGAATCTTATCTTTTTCAAAGGACTACAATCCCTGAAAATTTCAGCTCATTTACACTTATAGTTCCTGAGATAAAATCGTGTTAAGCAATTTGGGGTGATTTATCAATTTTTCAATTTTTCTGAGTGTCTTTTTTCATAGATTTCGGCTTCAAATCTGAGAATAATTTAGTGTATGGAGTTTGGGGTATGTTGATTGACCATGAGGATACAAAATCTCGACAAAAAAAAATTTGAAATTTCATCGTTTTAGTAAGAAGGTACCTACCTTATGATTTAGATTTTGGAATAATTTGAAAGGTCATAACTTTTTTTCTATTATAGATAGAAAGCTGAATCTTTCACTGAATTTTATCCCTTTCAAAGGACTACAATCCCTGAAAATTTCAGCTCATTTACACTTATAGTTCCTGAGATAAAATCGTGTTAAGCAATTTGGGGTGATTTAACAATTTTTCAATTTTTCTGAGTGTCTTTTTTCATAGATTTCGGCTTCAAATCTGAGAATAATTTAGTGTATGGAGTTTGGGGTATGTTGATTGACCATGAGGATACAAAATCTCGACAAAAAAAAATTTGAAATTTCATCGTTTTAGTAAGAAGGTACCTACCTTATGATTTAGATTTTGGAATAATTTGAAAGGTCATAACTTTTTTTCTATTATAGATAGAAAGCTGAATCTTTCACTGAATCTTATCTTTTTCAAACGACTACAATCCCTGAAAATTTCAGCTCATTTACACTTATAGTTCCTGAGATAAAATCGTGTTAAGCAATTTGGGGTGATTTATCAATTTTTCAATTTTTCTGAGTGTCTTTTTTCATAGATTTCGGCTTCAAATCTGAGAATAATTTAGTGTATGGAGTTTGGGGTATGTTGATTGACCATGAGGATACAAAATCTCGACAAAAAAAAATTTGAAATTTCATCGTTTTAGTAAGAAGGTACCTACCTTATGATTTAGATTTTGGAATAATTTGAAAGGTCATAACTTTTTTTCTATTATAGATAGAAAGCTGAATCTTTCACTGAATCTTATCTTTTTCAAAGGACTACAATCCCTGAAAATTTCAGCTCATTTACACTTATAGTTCCTGAGATAAAATCGTGTTAAGCAATTTGGGGTGATTTATCAATTTTTCAATTTTTCTGAGTGTCTTTTTTCATAGATTTCGGCTTCAAATCTGAGAATAATTTAGTGTATGGAGTTTGGGGTATGTTGATTGACCATGAGGATACAAAATCTCGACAAAAAAAAATTTGAAATTTCATCGTTTTAGTAAGAAGGTACCTACCTTATGATTTAGATTTTGGAATAATTTGAAAGGTCATAACTTTTTTTCTATTATAGATAGAAAGCTGAATCTTTCACTGAATCTTATCTTTTTCAAAGGACTACAATCCCTGAAAATTTCAGCTCATTTACACTTATAGTTCCTGAGATAAAATCGTGTTAAGCAATTTGGGGTGATTTATCAATTTTTCAATTTTTCTGAGTGTCTTTTTTCATAGATTTCGGCTTCAAATCTGAGAATAATTTAGTGTATGGAGTTTGGGGTATGTTGATTGACCATGAGGATACAAAATCTCGACAAAAAAAAATTTGAAATTTCATCGTTTTAGTAAGAAGGTACCTACCTTATGATTTAGATTTTGGAATAATTTGAAAGGTCATAACTTTTTTTCTATTATAGATAGAAAGCTGAATCTTTCACTGAATTTTATCCCTTTCAAAGGACTACAATCCCTGAAAATTTCAGCTCATTTACACTTATAGTTCCTGAGATAAAATCGTGTTAAGCAATTTGGGGTGATTTAACAATTTTTCAATTTTTCTGAGTGTCTTTTTTCATAGATTTCGGCTTCAAATCTGAGAATAATTTAGTGTATGGAGTTTGGGGTATGTTGATTGACCATGAGGATACAAAATCTCGACAAAAAAAAATTTGAAATTTCATCGTTTTAGTAAGAAGGTACCTACCTTATGATTTAGATTTTGGAATAATTTGAAAGGTCATAACTTTTTTTCTATTATAGATAGAAAGCTGAATCTTTCACTGAATCTTATCTTTTTCAAACGACTACAATCCCTGAAAATTTCAACTCATTTACACTTATAGTTCCTGAGATAAAATCGTGTTAAGCAATTTGGGGTGATTTATCAATTTTTCAATTTTTCTGAGTGTCTTTTTTCATAGATTTCGGCTTCAAATCTGAGAATAATTTAGTGTATGGAGTTTGGGGTATGTTGATTGACCATGAGGATACAAAATCTCGACAAAAAAAAATTTGAAATTTCATCGTTTTAGTAAGAAGGTACCTACCTTATGATTTAGATTTTGGAATAATTTGAAAGGTCATAACTTTTTTTCTATTATAGATAGAAAGCTGAATCTTTCACTGAATCTTATCTTTTTCAAAGGACTACAATCCCTGAAAATTTCAGCTCATTTACACTTATAGTTCCTGAGATAAAATCGTGTTAAGCAATTTGGGGTGATTTATCAATTTTTCAATTTTTCTGAGTGTCTTTTTTCATAGATTTCGGCTTCAAATCTGAGAATAATTTAGTGTATGGAGTTTGGGGTATGTTGATTGACCATGAGGATACAAAATCTCGACAAAAAAAAATTTGAAATTTCATCGTTTTAGTAAGAAGGTACCTACCTTATGATTTAGATTTTGGAATAATTTGAAAGGTCATAACTTTTTTTCTATTATAGATAGAAAGCTGAATCTTTCACTGAATCTTATCTTTTTCAAAGGACTACAATCCCTGAAAATTTCAGCTCATTTACACTTATAGTTCCTGAGATAAAATCGTGTTAAGCAATTTGGGGTGATTTATCAATTTTTCAATTTTTCTGAGTGTCTTTTTTCATAGATTTCGGCTTCAAATCTGAGAATAATTTAGTGTATGGAGTTTGGGGTATGTTGATTGACCATGAGGATACAAAATCTCGACAAAAAAAAATTTGAAATTTCATCGTTTTAGTAAGAAGGTACCTACCTTATGATTTAGATTTTGGAATAATTTGAAAGGTCATAACTTTTTTTCTATTATAGATAGAAAGCTGAATCTTTCACTGAATCTTATCTTTTTCAAAGGACTACAATCCCTGAAAATTTCAGCTCATTTACACTTATAGTTCCTGAGATAAAATCGTGTTAAGCAATTTGGGGTGATTTATCAATTTTTCAATTTTTCTGAGTGTCTTTTTTCATAGATTTCGGCTTCAAATCTGAGAATAATTTAGTGTATGGAGTTTGGGGTATGTTGATTGACCATGAGGATACAAAATCTCGACAAAAAAAAATTTGAAATTTCATCGTTTTAGTAAGAAGGTACCTACCTTATGATTTAGATTTTGGAATAATTTGAAAGGTCATAACTTTTTTTCTATTATAGATAGAAAGCTGAATCTTTCACTGAATCTTATCTTTTTCAAAGGACTACAATCCCTGAAAATTTCAGCTCATTTACACTTATAGTTCCTGAGATAAAATCGTGTTAAGCAATTTGGGGTGATTTATCAATTTTTCAATTTTTCTGAGTGTCTTTTTTCATAGATTTCGGCTTCAAATCTGAGAATAATTTAGTGTATGGAGTTTGGGGTATGTTGATTGACCATGAGGATACAAAATCTCGACAAAAAAAAATTTGAAATTTCATCGTTTTAGTAAGAAGGTACCTACCTTATGATTTAGATTTTGGAATAATTTGAAAGGTCATAACTTTTTTTCTATTATAGATAGAAAGCTGAATCTTTCACTGAATCTTATCTTTTTCAAACGACTACAATCCCTGAAAATTTCAACTCATTTACACTTATAGTTCCTGAGATAAAATCGTGTTAAGCAATTTGGGGTGATTTATCAATTTTTCAATTTTTCTGAGTGTCTTTTTTCATAGATTTCGGCTTCAAATCTGAGAATAATTTAGTGTATGGAGTTTGGGGTATGTTGATTGACCATGAGGATACAAAATCTCGACAAAAAAAAATTTGAAATTTCATCGTTTTAGTAAGAAGGTACCTACCTTATGATTTAGATTTTGGAATAATTTGAAAGGTCATAACTTTTTTTCTATTATAGATAGAAAGCTGAATCTTTCACTGAATCTTATCTTTTTCAAAGGACTACAATCCCTGAAAATTTCAGCTCATTTACACTTATAGTTCCTGAGATAAAATCGTGTTAAGCAATTTGGGGTGATTTATCAATTTTTCAATTTTTCTGAGTGTCTTTTTTCATAGATTTCGGCTTCAAATCTGAGAATAATTTAGTGTATGGAGTTTGGGGTATGTTGATTGACCATGAGGATACAAAATCTCGACAAAAAAAAATTTGAAATTTCATCGTTTTAGTAAGAAGGTACCTACCTTATGATTTAGATTTTGGAATAATTTGAAAGGTCATAACTTTTTTTCTATTATAGATAGAAAGCTGAATCTTCCACTGAATTTTATCCCTTTCAAAGGACTACAATCCCTGAAAATTTCAGCTCATTTACACTTATAGTTCCTGAGATAAAATCGTGTTAAGCAATTTGGGGTGATTTATCAATTTTTCAATTTTTCTGAGTGTCTTTTTTCATAGATTTCGGCTTCAAATCTGAGAATAATTTAGTGTATGGAGTTTGGGGTATGTTGATTGACCATGAGGATACAAAATCTCGACAAAAAAAAATTTGAAATTTCATCGTTTTAGTAAGAAGGTACCTACCTTATGATTTAGATTTTGGAATAATTTGAAAGGTCATAACTTTTTTTCTATTATAGATAGAAAGCTGAATCTTTCACTGAATCTTATCTTTTTCAAAGGACTACAATCCCTGAAAATTTCAGCTCATTTACACTTATAGTTCCTGAGATAAAATCGTGTTAAGCAATTTGGGGTGATTTATCAATTTTTCAATTTTTCTGAGTGCCTTTTTTCATGGATTTCGGCTTCAAATCTGAGAATAATTTAGTGTATGGAGTTTGGGGTATGTTGATTGACCATTAGGATACAAAATCTCGACAAAAAAAAATTTGAAATTTCATCGTTTTAGTAAGAAGGTACCTACCTTATGATTTAGATTTTGGAATAATTTGAAAGGTCATAACTTTTTTTCTATTATAGATAGAAAGCTGAATCTTTCACTGAATCTTATCTTTTTCAAAGGACTACAATCCCTGAAAATTTCAGCTCATTTACACTTATAGTTCCTGAGATAAAATCGTGTTAAGCAATTTGGGGTGATTTATCAATTTTTCAATTTTTCTGAGTGCCTTTTTTCATGGATTTCGGCTTCAAATCTGAGAATAATTTAGTGTATGGAGTTTGGGGTATGTTGATTGACCATTAGGATACAAAATCTCGACAAAAAAAAATTTGAAATTTCATCGTTTTAGTAAGAAGGTACCTACCTTATGATTTAGATTTTGGAATAATTTGAAAGGTTATAACTTTTTTTCTATTATAGATAGAAAGCTGAATCTTTCACTGAATCTTATCTTTTTCAAAGGACTACAATCCCTGAAAATTTCAGCTCATTTACACTTATAGTTCCTGAGATAAAATCGTGTTAAGCAATTTGGGGTGATTTATCAATTTTTCAATTTTTCTGAGTGCCTTTTTTCATGGATTTCGGCTTCAAATCTGAGAATAATTTAGTGTATGGAGTTTGGGGTATGTTGATTGACCATGAGGATACAAAATCTCGACAAAAAAAAATTTGAAATTTCATCGTTTTAGTAAGAAGGTACCTACCTTATGATTTAGATTTTGGAATAATTTGAAAGGTTATAACTTTTTTTCTATTATAGATAGAAAGCTGAATCTTTCACTGAATCTTATCTTTTTCAAAGGACTACAATCCCTGAAAATTTCAGCTCATTTACACTTATAGTTCCTGAGATAAAATCGTGTTAAGCAATTTGGGGTGATTTATCAATTTTTCAATTTTTCTGAGTGTCTTTTTTCATAGATTTCGGCTTCAAATCTGAGAATAATTTAGTGTATGGAGTTTGGGGTATGTTGATTGACCATGAGGATACAAAATCTCGACAAAAAAAAATTTGAAATTTCATCGTTTTAGTAAGAAGGTACCTACCTTATGATTTAGATTTTGGAATAATTTGAAAGGTCATAACTTTTTTTCTATTATAGATAGAAAGCTGAATCTTCCACTGAATTTTATCCCTTTCAAAGGACTACAATCCCTGAAAATTTCAGCTCATTTACACTTATAGTTCCTGAGATAAAATCGTGTTAAGCAATTTGGGGTGATTTATCAATTTTTCAATTTTTCTGAGTGTCTTTTTTCATAGATTTCGGCTTCAAATCTGAGAATAATTTAGTGTATGGAGTTTGGGGTATGTTGATTGACCATGAGGATACAAAATCTCGACAAAAAAAAATTTGAAATTTCATCGTTTTAGTAAGAAGGTACCTACCTTATGATTTAGATTTTGGAATAATTTGAAAGGTCATAACTTTTTTTCTATTATAGATAGAAAGCTGAATCTTCCACTGAATTTTATCCCTTTCAAAGGACTACAATCCCTGAAAATTTCAGCTCATTTACACTTATAGTTCCTGAGATAAAATCGTGTTAAGCAATTTGGGGTGATTTATCAATTTTTCAATTTTTCTGAGTGTCTTTTTTCATAGATTTCGGCTTCAAATCTGAGAATAATTTAGTGTATGGAGTTTGGGGTATGTTGATTGACCATGAGGATACAAAATCTCGACAAAAAAAAATTTGAAATTTCATCGTTTTAGTAAGAAGGTACCTACCTTATGATTTAGATTTTGGAATAATTTGAAAGGTCATAACTTTTTTTCTATTATAGATAGAAAGCTGAATCTTCCACTGAATTTTATCCCTTTCAAAGGACTACAATCCCTGAAAATTTCAGCTCATTTACACTTATAGTTCCTGAGATAAAATCGTGTTAAGCAATTTGGGGTGATTTATCAATTTTTCAATTTTTCTGAGTGTCTTTTTTCATAGATTTCGGCTTCAAATCTGAGAATAATTTAGTGTATGGAGTTTGGGGTATGTTGATTGACCATGAGGATACAAAATCTCGACAAAAAAAAATTTGAAATTTCATCGTTTTAGTAAGAAGGTACCTACCTTATGATTTAGATTTTGGAATAATTTGAAAGGTCATAACTTTTTTTCTATTATAGATAGAAAGCTGAATCTTTCACTGAATCTTATCTTTTTCAAAGGACTACAATCCCTGAAAATTTCAGCTCATTTACACTTATAGTTCCTGAGATAAAATCGTGTTAAGCAATTTGGGGTGATTTATCAATTTTTCAATTTTTCTGAGTGTCTTTTTTCATAGATTTCGGCTTCAAATCTGAGAATAATTTAGTGTATGGAGTTTGGGGTATGTTGATTGACCATGAGGATACAAAATCTCGACAAAAAAAAATTTGAAATTTCATCGTTTTAGTAAGAAGGTACCTACCTTATGATTTAGATTTTGGAATAATTTGAAAGGTCATAACTTTTTTTCTATTATAGATAGAAAGCTGAATCTTTCACTGAATTTTATCCCTTTCAAAGGACTACAATCCCTGAAAATTTCAGCTCATTTACACTTATAGTTCCTGAGATAAAATCGTGTTAAGCAATTTGGGGTGATTTAACAATTTTTCAATTTTTCTGAGTGTCTTTTTTCATAGATTTCGGCTTCAAATCTGAGAATAATTTAGTGTATGGAGTTTGGGGTATGTTGATTGACCATGAGGATACAAAATCTCGACAAAAAAAAATTTGAAATTTCATCGTTTTAGTAAGAAGGTACCTACCTTATGATTTAGATTTTGGAATAATTTGAAAGGTCATAACTTTTTTTCTATTATAGATAGAAAGCTGAATCTTCCACTGAATTTTATCCCTTTCAAAGGACTACAATCCCTGAAAATTTCAGCTCATTTACACTTATAGTTCCTGAGATAAAATCGTGTTAAGCAATTTGGGGTGATTTATCAATTTTTCAATTTTTCTGAGTGTCTTTTTTCATAGATTTCGGCTTCAAATCTGAGAATAATTTAGTGTATGGAGTTTGGGGTATGTTGATTGACCATGAGGATACAAAATCTCGACAAAAAAAAATTTGAAATTTCATCGTTTTAGTAAGAAGGTACCTACCTTATGATTTAGATTTTGGAATAATTTGAAAGGTCATAACTTTTTTTCTATTATAGATAGAAAGCTGAATCTTCCACTGAATTTTATCCCTTTCAAAGGACTACAATCCCTGAAAATTTCAGCTCATTTACACTTATAGTTCCTGAGATAAAATCGTGTTAAGCAATTTGGGGTGATTTATCAATTTTTCAATTTTTCTGAGTGTCTTTTTTCATAGATTTCGGCTTCAAATCTGAGAATAATTTAGTGTATGGAGTTTGGGGTATGTTGATTGACCATGAGGATACAAAATCTCGACAAAAAAAAATTTGAAATTTCATCGTTTTAGTAAGAAGGTACCTACCTTATGATTTAGATTTTGGAATAATTTGAAAGGTCATAACTTTTTTTCTATTATAGATAGAAAGCTGAATCTTCCACTGAATTTTATCCCTTTCAAAGGACTACAATCCCTGAAAATTTCAGCTCATTTACACTTATAGTTCCTGAGATAAAATCGTGTTAAGCAATTTGGGGTGATTTATCAATTTTTCAATTTTTCTGAGTGTCTTTTTTCATAGATTTCGGCTTCAAATCTGAGAATAATTTAGTGTATGGAGTTTGGGGTATGTTGATTGACCATGAGGATACAAAATCTCGACAAAAAAAAATTTGAAATTTCATCGTTTTAGTAAGAAGGTACCTACCTTATGATTTAGATTTTGGAATAATTTGAAAGGTCATAACTTTTTTTCTATTATAGATAGAAAGCTGAATCTTTCACTGAATCTTATCTTTTTCAAAGGACTACAATCCCTGAAAATTTCAGCTCATTTACACTTATAGTTCCTGAGATAAAATCGTGTTAAGCAATTTGGGGTGATTTATCAATTTTTCAATTTTTCTGAGTGTCTTTTTTCATAGATTTCGGCTTCAAATCTGAGAATAATTTAGTGTATGGAGTTTGGGGTATGTTGATTGACCATGAGGATACAAAATCTCGACAAAAAAAAATTTGAAATTTCATCGTTTTAGTAAGAAGGTACCTACCTTATGATTTAGATTTTGGAAAATTTTAAAAGGTCATAACTTTTTTTCTATTATAGATAGAAAGCTGAATCTTCCACTGAATTTTATCCCTTTCAAAGGACTACAATCCCTGAAAATTTCAGCTCATTTACACTTATAGTTCCTGAGATAAAATCGTGTTAAGCAATTTGGGGTGATTTATCAATTTTTCAATTTTTCTGAGTGCCTTTTTTCATAGATTTCAGCTTCAAATCTGAGAATAATTTAGTGTATGGAGTTTGGGGTATGTTGATTGACCATGAGGATACAAAATCTCGACAAAAAAAAATTTGAAATTTCATCGTTTTAGTAAGAAGGTACCTACCTTATGATTTAGATTTTGGAATAATTTGAAAGGTCATAACTTTTTTTCTATTATAGATAGAAAGCTGAATCTTCCACTGAATTTTATCCCTTTCAAAGGACTACAATCCCTGAAAATTTCAGCTCATTTACACTTATAGTTCCTGAGATAAAATCGTGTTAAGCAATTTGGGGTGATTTATCAATTTTTCAATTTTTCTGAGTGTCTTTTTTCATAGATTTCGGCTTCAAATCTGAGAATAATTTAGTGTATGGAGTTTGGGGTATGTTGATTGACCATGAGGATACAAAATCTCGACAAAAAAAAATTTGAAATTTCATCGTTTTAGTAAGAAGGTACCTACCTTATGATTTAGATTTTGGAATAATTTGAAAGGTCATAACTTTTTTTCTATTATAGATAGAAAGCTGAATCTTCCACTGAATTTTATCCCTTTCAAAGGACTACAATCCCTGAAAATTTCAGCTCATTTACACTTATAGTTCCTGAGATAAAATCGTGTTAAGCAATTTGGGGTGATTTATCAATTTTTCAATTTTTCTGAGTGTCTTTTTTCATAGATTTCGGCTTCAAATCTGAGAATAATTTAGTGTATGGAGTTTGGGGTATGTTGATTGACCATGAGGATACAAAATCTCGACAAAAAAAAATTTGAAATTTCATCGTTTTAGTAAGAAGGTACCTACCTTATGATTTAGATTTTGGAATAATTTGAAAGGTCATAACTTTTTTTCTATTATAGATAGAAAGCTGAATCTTTCACTGAATCTTATCTTTTTCAAAGGACTACAATCCCTGAAAATTTCAGCTCATTTACACTTATAGTTCCTGAGATAAAATCGTGTTAAGCAATTTGGGGTGATTTATCAATTTTTCAATTTTTCTGAGTGTCTTTTTTCATAGATTTCGGCTTCAAATCTGAGAATAATTTAGTGTATGGAGTTTGGGGTATGTTGATTGACCATGAGGATACAAAATCTCGACAAAAAAAAATTTGAAATTTCATCGTTTTAGTAAGAAGGTACCTACCTTATGATTTAGATTTTGGAATAATTTGAAAGGTCATAACTTTTTTTCTATTATAGATAGAAAGCTGAATCTTCCACTGAATTTTATCCCTTTCAAAGGACTACAATCCCTGAAAATTTCAGCTCATTTACACTTATAGTTCCTGAGATAAAATCGTGTTAAGCAATTTGGGGTGATTTATCAATTTTTCAATTTTTCTGAGTGTCTTTTTTCATAGATTTCGGCTTCAAATCTGAGAATAATTTAGTGTATGGAGTTTGGGGTATGTTGATTGACCATGAGGATACAAAATCTCGACAAAAAAAAATTTGAAATTTCATCGTTTTAGTAAGAAGGTACCTACCTTATGATTTAGATTTTGGAATAATTTGAAAGGTCATAACTTTTTTTCTATTATAGATAGAAAGCTGAATCTTTCACTGAATCTTATCTTTTTCAAAGGACTACAATCCCTGAAAATTTCAGCTCATTTACACTTATAGTTCCTGAGATAAAATCGTGTTAAGCAATTTGGGGTGATTTATCAATTTTTCAATTTTTCTGAGTGTCTTTTTTCATAGATTTCGGCTTCAAATCTGAGAATAATTTAGTGTATGGAGTTTGGGGTATGTTGATTGACCATTAGGATACAAAATCTCGACAAAAAAAAAATTGAAATTTCATCGTTTTAGTAAGAAGGTACCTACCTTATGATTTAGATTTTGGAATAATTTGAAAGGTCATAACTTTTTTTCTATTATAGATAGAAAGCTGAATCTTCCACTGAATTTTATCCCTTTCAAAGGACTACAATCCCTGAAAATTTCAGCTCATTTACACTTATAGTTCCTGAGATAAAATCGTGTTAAGCAATTTGGGGTGATTTATCAATTTTTCAATTTTTCTGAGTGCCTTTTTTCATGGATTTCGGCTTCAAATCTGAGAATAATTTAGTGTATGGAGTTTGGGGTATGTTGATTGACCATTAGGATACAAAATCTCGACAAAAAAAAATTTGAAATTTCATCGTTTTAGTAAGAAGGTACCTACCTTATGATTTAGATTTTGGAATAATTTGAAAGGTCATAACTTTTTTTCTATTATAGATAGAAAGCTGAATCTTTCACTGAATCTTATCTTTTTCAAAGGACTACAATCCCTGAAAATTTCAGCTCATTTACACTTATAGTTCCTGAGATAAAATCGTGTTAAGCAATTTGGGGTGATTTATCAATTTTTCAATTTTTCTGAGTGTCTTTTTTCATAGATTTCGGCTTCAAATCTGAGAATAATTTAGTGTATGGAGTTTGGGGTATGTTGATTGACCATTAGGATACAAAATCTCGACAAAAAAAAAATTGAAATTTCATCGTTTTAGTAAGAAGGTACCTACCTTATGATTTAGATTTTGGAATAATTTGAAAGGTCATAACTTTTTTTCTATTATAGATAGAAAGCTGAATCTTCCACTGAATTTTATCCCTTTCAAAGGACTACAATCCCTGAAAATTTCAGCTCATTTACACTTATAGTTCCTGAGATAAAATCGTGTTAAGCAATTTGGGGTGATTTATCAATTTTTCAATTTTTCTGAGTGCCTTTTTTCATGGATTTCGGCTTCAAATCTGAGAATAATTTAGTGTATGGAGTTTGGGGTATGTTGATTGACCATTAGGATACAAAATCTCGACAAAAAAAAATTTGAAATTTCATCGTTTTAGTAAGAAGGTACCTACCTTATGATTTAGATTTTGGAATAATTTGAAAGGTCATAACTTTTTTTCTATTATAGATAGAAAGCTGAATCTTTCACTGAATCTTATCTTTTTCAAAGGACTACAATCCCTGAAAATTTCAGCTCATTTACACTTATAGTTCCTGAGATAAAATCGTGTTAAGCAATTTGGGGTGATTTATCAATTTTTCAATTTTTCTGAGTGTCTTTTTTCATAGATTTCGGCTTCAAATCTGAGAATAATTTAGTGTATGGAGTTTGGGGTATGTTGATTGACCATGAGGATACAAAATTTCGACAAAAAAAAAATTGAAATTTCATCGTTTTAGTAAGAAGGTACCTACCTTATGATTTAGATTTTGGAATAATTTGAAAGGTCATAACTTTTTTTCTATTATAGATAGAAAGCTGAATCTTTCACTGAATCTTATCTTTTTCAAAGGACTACAATCCCTGAAAATTTCAGCTCATTTACACTTATAGTTCCTGAGATAAAATCGTGTTAAGCAATTTGGGGTGATTTATCAATTTTTCAATTTTTCTGAGTGTCTTTTTTCATAGATTTCGGCTTCAAATCTGAGAATAATTTAGTGGATGGAGTTTGGGGTATGTTGATTGACCATTAGGATACAAAATCTCGACAAAAAAAAATTTGAAATTTCATCGTTTTAGTAAGAAGGTACCTACCTTATGATTTAGATTTTGGAATAATTTGAAAGGTCATAACTTTTTTTCTATTATAGATAGAAAGCTGAAACTTTCACTGAATTTTATCCCTTTCAAAGGACTACAATCCCTGAAAATTTCAGCTCATTTGTATTTATAGTTCCTGAGATAAAATCGTGTTAAGCAATTTGGGGTGATTTATCAATTTTTCAATTTTTCTGAGTGCCTTTTTTCATAGATTTCAGCTTCAAATCTGAGAATAATTTAGTGTATGGAGTTTGGGGTATGTTGATTGACCATTAGGATACAAAATCTCGACAAAAAAAAATTTGAAATTTCATCGTTTTAGTAAGAAGGTACCTACCTTATGATTTAGATTTTGGAATAATTTGAAAGGTCATAACTTTTTTTCTATTATAGATAGAAAGCTGAATCTTTCACTGAATCTTATCTTTTTCAAAGGACTACAATCCCTGAAAATTTCAGCTCATTTGCACTTATAGTTCCTGAGATAAAATCGTGTTAAGCAATTTGGGGTGATTTATCAATTTTTCAATTTTTCTGAGTGCCTTTTTTCATGGATTTCGGCTTCAAAACTGAGAATAATTTAGTGTATGGAGTTTGGGGTATGTTGATTGACCATTAGGATACAAAATCTCGACAAAAAAAAATTTGAAATTTCATCGTTTTAGTAAGAAGGTACCTACCTTATGATTTAGATTTTGGAATAATTTGAAAGGTCATAACTTTTTTTCTATTATAGATAGAAAGCTGAATCTTTCACTGAATCTTATCTTTTTCAAAGGACTACAATCCCTGAAAATTTCAGCTCATTTACACTTATAGTTCCTGAGATAAAATCGTGTTAAGCAATTTGGGGTGATTTATCAATTTTTCAATTTTTCTGAGTGTCTTTTTTCATAGATTTCGGCTTCAAATCTGAGAATAATTTAGTGTATGGAGTTTGGGGTATGTTGATTGACCATGAGGATACAAAATCTCGACAAAAAAAAATTTGAAATTTCATCGTTTTAGTAAGAAGGTACCTACCTTATGATTTAGATTTTGGAATAATTTGAAAGGTCATAACTTTTTTTCTATTATAGATAGAAAGCTGAATCTTCCACTGAATTTTATCCCTTTCAAAGGACTACAATCCCTGAAAATTTCAGCTCATTTACACTTATAGTTCCTGAGATAAAATCGTGTTAAGCAATTTGGGGTGATTTATCAATTTTTCAATTTTTCTGAGTGTCTTTTTTCATAGATTTCGGCTTCAAATCTGAGAATAATTTAGTGTATGGAGTTTGGGGTATGTTGATTGACCATGAGGATACAAAATCTCGACAAAAAAAAATTTGAAATTTCATCGTTTTAGTAAGAAGGTACCTACCTTATGATTTAGATTTTGGAAAATTTTAAAAGGTCATAACTTTTTTTCTATTATAGATAGAAAGCTGATTCTTTTACTGAATTTTATCCCTTTCAAAGGACTACAATCCCTGAAAATTTCAGCTCATTTGTATTTATAGTTCCTGAGATAAAATCGTGTTAAGCAATTTGGGGTGATTTATCAATTTTTCAATTTTTCTGAGTGTCTTTTTTCATAGATTTCGGCTTCAAATCTGAGAATAATTTAGTGTATGGAGTTTGGGGTATGTTGATTGACCATGAGGATACAAAATCTCGACAAAAAAAAATTTGAAATTTCATCGTTTTAGTAAGAAGGTACCTACCTTATGATTTAGATTTTGGAATAATTTGAAAGGTCATAACTTTTTTTCTATTATAGAAAGAAAGCTGAATCTTTCACTGAATCTTATCTTTTTCAAAGGACTACAATCCCTGAAAATTTCAGCTCATTTGCACTTATAGTTCCTGAGATAAAATCGTGTTAAGCAATTTGGGGTGATTTATCAATTTTTCAATTTTTCTGAGTGCCTTTTTTCATGGATTTCGGCTTCAAATCTGAGAATAATTTAGTGTATGGAGTTTGGGGTATGTTGATTGACCATTAGGATACAAAATCTCGACAAAAAAAAATTTGAAATTTCATCGTTTTAGTAAGAAGGTACCTACCTTATGATTTAGATTTTGGAATAATTTGAAAGGTCATAACTTTTTTTCTATTATAGATAGAAAGCTGAAACTTTCACTGAATTTTATCCCTTTCAAAGGACTACAATCCCTGAAAATTTCAGCTCATTTGTATTTATAGTTCCTGAGATAAAATCGTGTTAAGCAATTTGGGGTGATTTATCAATTTTTCAATTTTTCTGAGTGCCTTTTTTCATGGATTTCGGCTTCAAATCTGAGAATAATTTAGTGTATGGAGTTTGGGGTATGTTGATTGACCATGAGGATACAAAATCTCGACAAAAAAAAATTTGAAATTTCATCGTTTTAGTAAGAAGGTACCTACCTTATGATTTAGATTTTGGAATAATTTGAAAGGTCATAACTTTTTTTCTATTATAGATAGAAAGCTGAATCTTTCACTGAATCTTATCTTTTTCAAAGGACTACAATCCCTGAAAATTTCAGCTCATTTGCACTTATAGTTCCTGAGATAAAATCGTGTTAAGCAATTTGGGGTGATTTATCAATTTTTCAATTTTTCTGAGTGCCTTTTTTCATGGATTTCGGCTTCAAATCTGAGAATAATTTAGTGTATGGAGTTTGGGGTATGTTGATTGACCATTAGGATACAAAATCTCGACAAAAAAAAATTTGAAATTTCATCGTTTTAGTAAGAAGGTACCTACCTTATGATTTAGATTTTGGAATAATTTGAAAGTTCATAACTTTTTTTCTATTATAGATAGAAAGCTGAATCTTTCACTGAATCTTATCTTTTTCAAAGGACTACAATCCCTGAAAATTTCAGCTCATTTGCACTTATAGTTCCTGAGATAAAATCGTGTTAAGCAATTTGGGGTGATTTATCAATTTTTCAATTTTTCTGAGTGCCTTTTTTCATGGATTTCGGCTTCAAAACTGAGAATAATTTAGTGTATGGAGTTTGGGGTATGTTGATTGACCATTAGGATACAAAATCTCGACAAAAAAAAATTTGAAATTTCATCGTTTTAGTAAGAAGGTACCTACCTTATGATTTAGATTTTGGAATAATTTGAAAGGTCATAACTTTTTTTCTATTATAGATAGAAAGCTGAATCTTTCACTGAATCTTATCTTTTTCAAAGGACTACAATCCCTGAAAATTTCAGCTCATTTGGACTTATAGTTCCTGAGATAAAATCGTGTTAAGCAATTTGGGGTGATTTATCAATTTTTCAATTTTTCTGAGTGCCTTTTTTCATGGAGTTCGGCTTCAAATCTGAGAATAATTTAGTGTATGGAGTTTGGGGTATGTTGATTGACCATTAGGATACAAAATCTCGACAAAAAAAAATTTGAAATTTCATCGTTTTAGTAAGAAGGTACCTACCTTATGATTTAGATTTTGGAATAATTTGAAAGGTCATAACTTTTTTTCTATTATAGATAGAAAGCTGAATCTTTCACTGAATCTTATCTTTTTCAAAGGACTACAATCCCTGAAAATTTCAGCTCATTTACACTTATAGTTCCTGAGATAAAATCGTGTTAAGCAATTTGGGGTGATTTATCAATTTTTCAATTTTTCTGAGTGCCTTTTTTCATGGATTTCGGCTTCAAATCTGAGAATAATTTAGTGTATGGAGTTTGGGGTATGTTGATTGACCATTAGGATACAAAATCTCGACAAAAAAAAATTTGAAATTTCATCGTTTTAGTAAGAAGGTACCTACCTTATGATTTAGATTTTGGAATAATTTGAAAGGTCATAACTTTTTTTCTATTATAGATAGAAAGCTGAATCTTTCACTGAATCTTATCTTTTTCAAAGGACTACAATCCCTGAAAATTTCAGCTCATTTGGACTTATAGTTCCTGAGATAAAATCGTGTTAAGCAATTTGGGGTGATTTATCAATTTTTCAATTTTTCTGAGTGCCTTTTTTCATGGATTTCGGCTTCAAATCTGAGAATAATTTAGTGTATGGAGTTTGGGGTATGTTGATTGACCATTAGGATACAAAATCTCGACAAAAAAAAATTTGAAATTTCATCGTTTTAGTAAGAAGGTACCTACCTTATGATTTAGATTTTGGAATAATTTGAAAGGTCATAACTTTTTTTCTATTATAGATAGAAAGCTGAATCTTTCACTGAATCTTATCTTTTTCAAAGGACTACAATCCCTGAAAATTTCAGCTCATTTACACTTATAGTTCCTGAGATAAAATCGTGTTAAGCAATTTGGGGTGATTTATCAATTTTTCAATTTTTCTGAGTGCCTTTTTTCATGGATTTCGGCTTCAAATCTGAGAATAATTTAGTGTATGGAGTTTGGGGTATGTTGATTGACCATTAGGATACAAAATCTCGACAAAAAAAAATTTGAAATTTCATCGTTTTAGTAAGAAGGTACCTACCTTATGATTTAGATTTTGGAATAATTTGAAAGGTCATAACTTTTTTTCTATTATAGATAGAAAGCTGAATCTTTCACTGAATCTTATCTTTTTCAAAGGACTACAATCCCTGAAAATTTCAGCTCATTTACACTTATAGTTCCTGAGATAAAATCGTGTTAAGCAATTTGGGGTGATTTATCAATTTTTCAATTTTTCTGAGTGCCTTTTTTCATGGATTTCGGCTTCAAATCTGAGAATAATTTAGTGTATGGAGTTTGGGGTATGTTGATTGACCATTAGGATACAAAATCTCGACAAAAAAAAATTTGAAATTTCATCGTTTTAGTAAGAAGGTACCTGCCTTATGATTTAGATTTTGGAATAATTTGAAAGGTCATAACTTTTTTCTATTATAGATAGAAAGCTGAATCTTTCACTGAATCTTATCTTTTTCAAAGGACTACAATCCCTGCACTTATAGTTCCTGAGATAAAAGAGAGCTAGTAATTGTTCAAATTTCAATTATTACCGGCTCTTGAGCTTTGATTGGTCCGATAATTTCTTTAGAGGAAATCAATAGTCCAAATAATGACACCGAATACTAAATTCCTGCCAAGAAAACCAGAAAAACTGATTGAATTCTACTGGAAAAAAACTAAATTTTTCACAGCTCATTTATTTCCAACTCGAAGTACAAATTTAACAATGGTAATCATGGGCAGCTCGAAAGCCAACGTCCAAAACGTAGCCACCAGCATTGACAACACAAAGTGCCCGCACCAATCGTGAAACTAAAAAAGCCAATTGTATAATAATCAAAAATGTTTCATATACCACTTACCATATCAAAATCCGAAAAATGTCTTCTAACTTTATCGGTCAAAGCCCAATGTTCGATTATAGGCCCGTGAACTAGGTACACACAATAAGACAATTTGCCTCCCAGTTGCATAAAGCCATTTGAAAGTACCCAATTGATAAATCCTGCAAAAAAATGCAATTGAAATCAGGATTTTTGGATGATTCAATCACCTCCTTGTCCAGTGGCGCAAGCGAAAGTGATCCAGCAAAGTCCCAAGGACCAAATCGGCCTAGTGAGGCTGTAGCATAAGGTTTTGGCCAAATATCCATAGTTTAGGTTGATATTTTGGGTTACCAGTATTACTCCCAACATACATAGAATCACTACAATCCAAATTATGCTGTTCAGAATCTGAAATAATTATGTTATTGTGCAAGTAAGAATTATTCAATTAAGTACCTTGTTTAGTTTGAATTGCCTGTTTTTTTGATGTTGCATGTAAAGGCCCATTGTTACACCAATGAAATAATCAGAAAGTCTAGATTGAGTGTCGTATTCACTAAAATTTGGATCATAGTTTTTCCAGTTTAGTTTTGTAAATATTGGTACCAATACACAAACAATATTCAAGCCTAGTAGTGCAATCATGGTTTGTTTAAATGAGTTTTTATACAAAATTGTAATGGGAATTAGGATTAGTGGAGCTAAAAGGAAGAGTTGCGTGTCTGCGCACAAGTACCATAAAGGAGTGATACACTAAAATAATTGTAATAGAAGATTTACTTTTATAAATTTAATACTTACAAGTTCCTCTCCTAAATTAAAAATGTAATAGTTTTGGATGTAAAGGAACACTGCCCACCAATGGTTTTTGCAAGGCTCGTTCAGAGCCCCATTGACTCTATAGGAAAATAGAGGCCCATCGCCTGTGTATTTCAATATGTAAACAGAGAAGAGGTAAATCATCAAAACCGCAGGAGTGAGCCTAAATAAATAGGGAATCAAATTTTTATTATTAACGGCTCTTGAATCTTAATTGGTCAAATTAGAGTCGAAATGAATTTAATAGAATACCATTTGGACTTAAGAAGGCGCCAGCCACTTTCCAAAGAGTATAATGGACAATACAAAAAAACGACTTCAACAAAATCCCTTTTGGATTAAAGAATGCACCAGCTACTTTCCAAAAAGTATAATACAGAATAAAATCAAGAGCCGGTAATAGTCCAAAAATTTCATTTCTCACCTTAAATATCTGTGAAGTATCATTGAAGGTACCGCCCTGATTTGATCCAATACTCCTTTTTTGCTGAGCTGGTTTTTAAAGTACAAATACCCGAGCAGGAAACCCGAAATGAAAAAAAACGAGTCCACTGCCAAATGACCAGTCATTATATAAGCCGAAGACATTTTTTGTTGCCACTAAAACATCAAACATTAAACCTCAGTTTAACCACTAACAGTTACCAATACATACTTCTGTTACCTTATTGTTGTTAACCACAGGATATACCTCAAAACCGACAGCATTGTGACCTGCAATTATCCACCACATGCTTATAAACTTAATTCCGTGAAAACACAGAATTTCATTAGGCCGTGACTGCGTAAGCACTTTCCAATTGGCCCTTAACGAAAACGCCTTATAAATATTAACTGTTGGTTGAAGCAAATCGTAAATGGTTGAGGCAATTATCAGCCAAACAACCAAGACAAACAGGAATCTGGAAATTTGTATCTTAATACCTTAAATAATAATAATAATAATAAGCAAGTTGTCTTACATAGTCAATATTGTCCCAAAATCAAAACCACTTGATTCATTTGTAGTACAAATCAAATCGTTAAACAAAGACAAATTTGTAATGGCTTGTAAATCTTTGGAAGTGCACAGTTGCGGCACGCAATAGGACAACTTCCAGCCATTCTGAAGCAAACTCAGTTAAACTCAGAAATGTCTCAGCAGAAACTACTTACGCTTATCATTTCGGTTGTGTTTGTGTAAGTTGGATCAGGAATTATGAGGCCGTAGGTGCAATGTTTGCCCAAAATTTCAATTTCGGTGTTCAATTTGATTCCCAGGCACTCGTCGTACTGTCCGTAATCGTTTCGGGATGCTTCGACTAGGCCGGTGTATGGGAATTTCGACCAGGAATCTGCCACTAGAGTGAAGAATTTTGATTTGTTACCAGCACATGAGTCTGAGTGATTTGTTTCGAGGGAATCAAGAGTCAAAATTTTGATTATTACTGGCTCTTGAATCAAAAACTTGTAAAATTTATGCCTTTTGGATCAAAGAACGCGCCAGCAACTTTCCAAAGAGTGATGGACAATGTATGGATTACAGAATAGAATCAAGAGCCGATGATAATCTAATTTTGATTTGTTGGATAATTTTTTTAGAGACAATCAAAAACCTGTAAAGGTTCAAATTTTGATTAATACTGGCGTTTGATTTCCTGTATGATTTTCTAGAGGGAATCAAGAGTCCAAATTTTGATTATCACCAAAACTAGAATGCCTATTGGATCAAAAAACGCGCCAGCAACTTTCCAAAGAGTAATGGACAATCTAGGGATTGCAGAATAGAATCAAGAGCCGATGATAATCTAATTTTGATTTGTTGGATAATTTTTAGAGACAATCAAAAACCTGTAAAGGTTCAAATTCTGATTATTACTGGCGTTTGATTCCCTTGGTGATTTTCTAGAGGGAATAAGGAGTCCAAATTTTGATTATTACCAAAACAAGAATGCCTTTTGGATCAAAGAGCGCGCCAGCAACTTTCCAAAGAGTAATGGACAATGTAGGGATTACAAAATAGAATCACGAGCCGATGATAGTTCAAATTTTGAATTAAATTTTAAACAACTCCACTTACTTTTAACTAAAACATCTTCATTATCCTGAAGTTCAAGCAATTGCCTGGCACATCCAGGATCAATTGTAGCGTTGCCTGACCTAAATTCCTTCCAAACATCCCTAAAATCGATACCATTTCGGGCAACATTCTCAAATTGTCCCGTAACTCTTCCGAAAAACAAACTTAAAACAATCAAAATCATTGTAAAAACTGAAAACTTTATTATACAACTAAGTCGAGATAATAACAATTGGAAACACTTAAGATTAATTAGGTGATGGTTGAGAGGGTTATCTGCCTGAAATAATAGATATTACAAAATTATTACAAAGTATAGGTATTTATTAATCATTAATTTTACCAAAAATCAGCCTCTCAATAGTAATCATCGGCGACTCGAAGGCTAAAGTCCACACGGTAGCAATCAGCATCGACACAATAAAGTGCCCACAATTCTCATAGAACTACAATACAATCATCAGAATATTAAACAATCAAAAAGAGAGATCCGATGTTTATAGAGGAAAGATACACTTACCACAATCCAATCAGAAAAGTACAACTTATTCGCTTGACCAAAAGCATAATGCGCAATCGCCATTCCATGTACAATGTAAATACAGTAAGTCAATTTGCCTCCTAGTTGCATGAAAGGGCAGGAGAGAAACCAGTTGACTATACCGCCGTGGCCGGTTGAGCATGCGTATGTTATCCAACTAAGTGCCAGGCACCACATTGGTCTAGTGACACTGTAGCACAAGGATTTGCCTACGTAGTCGTTTGCTATTTGGACTTGTTGTCTGTAGATAATTACTCCTAGCATGGTGGCTAGCGCCAGAGACCATAGACAAAGGTTGAGAGTCTACAAGGAAATTGTGTAAAATGTAATGGGGTAGATAAGGACAGTTATAAGAATAAGAAGAGGAGGAATGTGACGTTGTTGAGCAGCTTTTACTTACTTTACTGATGACAACTTTTTTATTCTTTTCGTGCCTCATATAAATTCCCATCATTACGCCTATGAAGTAGCTGATCAGTTTCGAATGGAAATCGTATTCGTTGAAGGCTCTGAAATTGATTGATCAAGTTTTGACTTTCACCGGTTCTAGATAATTTGTCTAGAGCCGGTAATAGTCCAAATTATTACATTTCTGACATTCAAATTTTGTTTCTGACCATGGTTTCTAAAACCTCTGCCAAAACTGTACAACTTTTGTATTTACACCTTTCTTCTACCTGTGAAGGTAAAGGCTGTAGGTGGGGTGTCAATATATATAAAAATACCCTGTACAAATAAGTGGATTATTGCGAAACTTATAGGTAGTTCCGCAGCCATCTACTCACCAATATACTGTTGAACTGTTCAAATAAGACAATCACCTAAAACGTGTCGTTTTTGAACTAATGAGAAAAATTCACAACTAAGCGAATCAGGTTGGTATTGTAGTTGAACAACATATTGGTGAATAGATAGCTAGGTCCACCCATAGGTTCCGCAAAAATCCACTCGTTTGTACTTGAATAACTTGTCACAATATATTACTAGTTTGGTAAAGTAACATTACTAATTCCTGTTGAAAGGCGAATTGATAAAAAGTGGATAATCTTGCAAATTCTGACTTTATGTAATACTTTTTAAGTACAAATAAGTGCATTGTTGCGGAACTTATGGGTGGACCTCTGCGGGACGAGCGCAGCGAGTTCCGCAGCCATCTACTCACCAATATAGACACTGCAAACTTTGTCATGATTTCCATATACACATTATCCCATTTCTTAAGTAGTTTTGGTAGCTGCTGGTTCCGTGCTTAGTGAAGTTCGCTAGAGCAACCTTGACCTAGAACCTTCCACCTTGTTGAGGCACCAATAACCATCTGTACCGTCTTCTTGTTTCTGAAAAGAACCTTTTGTTGCAAGGTTCCATATTGCCCATTGGTCCTGGCTGTTGGGCGTACATGGCGCGTCCTAGTAACTGTTGCAACATGTACATATTCGATCTGATTATTGGGCCTGAAGGCGTAAAGTCAATTCGTCGTATATGCCAATTCGTCGTATACGCCAATTCGTCGTATACGTCAATTCGCTATAAAGTCAATTCGTCGCATACGTCAATTCGTCGTAAAGTCAATATGTCGTATACGTCAATTCGTCGTATAGGTAATTCGTCGTATTTCAGGTATAATGTTAAAATATTGAAATGTATTTTGTCGTTATTTCAGACATTAGTCCGGTTAATTTTCAATTTTATTCAGACAATACATTGCATTGCTAACCCAAACTGACCGAGTTATTATCGGTAAGTTTGTTGATGTCTGGATGAAATTGCAACTTATTAACACGTTAATTCATCGTAAACGTCAATTCGCCGTATTGTTAATTCGTCGTATTCCAGGTACAATGTTAAAATGTAATTTGCACTTTTACTTTTTAATCAGACATTATAAAACTTACCGAGAAAAACGACAAATTACCTATATTGTCGTACGTTATTCTACGACAATTTGACGAATACGACAAATTGTCGTAAGGTAATTCGTCGTTATTATCGGTAAGTTTGATCATATCTGATTAAATAGAAAAATGCAAGTTTATCCATTTTAACATTATACTTGAAATACGAAGAATTAATGCTACGATGGATTAACGTATACGACGAATTAACGCTACGACGAATTAACGTATACGACGAATTGACGTATACGACTCATTTACTTGACTGCGAATTGACGTATACGACGAATCGACTTTACGACGAATTGACGTATACGACTCATTTACTTGACGGCGAATTGACGTATACAACGAATTGACTTTACGACGTATTGACTTCACGACGAATTCACGTACGACGAATTGACTAACGACGAATTGACATAGACCCTGGAGTACCAGGGGTGTTGGATTTTGGCGATGAGATGTCGCTTTTAACGCTGGTGTTGGCGTGAGTTTTAATTGTGACATTTGTACTGTAATTTGACCGGCGGTTCGAAATTGTCAATCTGAGTGCCGGATTATAATTTATCAGCGGATCTTTTAAGGAACTTTTGTTCCTCTAATAATGCATTGAGTTCACTCATAAGTTCCGCAACAGTTCACTCATTTTTACTTGAATAACTTGTCACAATATATTACTAGTTTGGTAAAGTAACATTACTAATTCCTGTTGAAAGGCGAATTGACAAAAAATGGATAATCTTACAAATTCTGACTTTATATCATAAGTTATTTTCCAAGTGCAAATAAGTGAATTGTTGCGGAACTTATGGGTGGACCTCTGCGGGACGAGCGCAGCGAGTTCCGCAGCCATCTATTCATCAATATGTTGTTTAATTACGATAATAACCTGACTCACTCAAATGTAAGTTATTCTCATTAGTTTAAAAACTACATGTTTTAGGTGAATGTCTTACTTGAACAGTTCAACAATACATTGGTGAGTAGATGGTCAGGTTAGTATCGTAATTACACAACATATTGATGAATAGATGACTGCGGAACTCGCTGCGCTCGTCCCGCAGAGGTCCACCCATAAGTTCCGCAACAATCCACTTATTTGTATTTGAACAATAACTTATTATATAAAGTCAGAATTTGTAAAATTATCCACTTTTTGGCAATTTGCCTTTTAACAGGAATTAGTAAGGTTACTTTACCAAACTAGTAATATAATGTGACAACTTATTCAAGTACAAATGAGTGAATTGTTGCGGAACTTATGGGCATTGTGGCCAGATCTCACGATTATTTATAAGATTACTCAATTTTGGTCAGAATTTCACGATCTCACGAATGAGGTAGCAATTCTAATTGTAGTAATACAAATCAGTAATCAAATATAATGTAATCGAAATAAAAGATCTACCATACAATATTTAGTTATGTTACGCCGTTCCTGGTACGTGCTCATCCAAGAACACTCAACCTAGAACGGCATATACAAAAACAATCAGCAGGCTAACTCAAGCTTTGTATCCCAAGATGGCGGCGTGCGCAGAAGAGATGCGCGTGAGAGTTAACCTGCTGTTTGTTTTTCTAATAGGACTGCTTTATTGAACTGTAAGTGTCTGCGAAGTCCACGAGACACCATTATTTGTGACGTCATCTGCAGACCTCAATACTTGGCAGAAAATGCATTATCCTAGTTTAAAAAACGAATTCATAAACGTAGAAATCGCCTTCTCTTGATTTAATATTTCCAAAAAAAAATAACCTGAATCGTAAGCAATCCATCGAGGTCTGCGGGTGACATTACCACTATCAGTTGCTGATAGTGGTGACGTCACTCGCAGACCAGCTGCCAACGCGAGAATTGGCGAACGTACGCCTTTTTAGGATAAGCAATCCTGCCGATGATGAAAACGAGGCTTAGCTGTCAGAAACACCTGCTAAAAAAACACGGGAAAAACAAGGATACAAGATTTATTACCAAAATTCTATTTCTTATGGATGTAAAATCATGTCTACTTTATCAAAAATCTATAGAAGAACATTATGCATTATTTTCTTACAAGCAATTTCAGGTCTCACGATTTTTCTTTCTCGATTCTCACGATTTTTATTTATTTCATCTGGCAACACTGCTTATGGGTGGACCTATGCGGGACGAGCGCAGCGAGTTCCGCAGCCATCTATTCATCAATATGTTGTTCAATTACGATACTAATCTGACTCACTCAAATGTGAGTTATTCTCATTAGTTTAAAAACTGCATGTTTTAGGTGAATGTTTTATTTGAACAATTCAACATTATACTGGTGAGTAGATGGCTGCGGAACTCGCTGCGCTCGTCCCGTAGAGGTCCACCCATAAGTTCCGCAACAATTCACTAATTTGTACTTGAATAACTTGTCATGATATATTACTAGTTTGGTAAAGTAACATTACTAAATCCTGTTGAAAGGCGAATTAACAAAAAGTGGATAATCTTACAAATTCTTACTTTATATAATAAGTTATTTTCCAAGTACAAGTGAGTGGATTGTTGCGGAACTTATGGGTGGACTCAATGCATTATTAGAGCAACAAAAGCCATCTAGTCACTAATATACTGTTGAACTGTTTAAGTAAGACATTCACCTAAAACATGTAGTTTTTAAACTAATGAGAATAACTTACATTCGAGTGAGTCAGGTTAATATCGTAATTAAACAACATGCTGATGAGTAGATGGCTGCGGAACTCGCTGCGCTCGTCCCGCAGAGGTCCACCCATAAGTTCCGCAATAGTCCATTTATTTATACAGGGTGTTTTTTTATATATTGACACTCCACCTACCTACTTTACCTTTACAGGTAGGAAAAAGGTGTAAATAAAAAAGTTATACAGTTTTGACTGAATTTTTAGAAACCATCGTCAGAAACAAAATTTGAATGTCAGAAATGTGAAATTTTGCATGCTTCCAGCTTTTTTCAATTGGGACGCCCTATATTTCATTCTATATTCTTGGAGAGCACAATACCCTGTTTCCAAAAATATATAATTTCTCTATATTTGATTGAACAGTCTACATTTCCGACCCTAACTTCAAGCTCTCCAAAGCGCAATTATTAGTTTTACCCCCTTAAACTACTCTCAAAGTAATTTGCAAATCAACCTAAACGGTGTATATTGGTACTGAAATCATTCTGAAGCCTGGAATATTTTCAAAAAAAATTCTCAAACCCAAGAGTCTTTTAATTTAATTTAAAATTTGGACTATTACCGGTTCTTGATTCTATTCTGTAATCCCTACATTGTATTTTACTTTTTGAAAAGTTGCTAGCGCGTTCTTTGATCCAAAAGGCATTCTAGTTTTGGTAATAATCAAAATTTAATCTAGAAAATCATCCAGGTATTCAAACGCCGGTAATAATCCAAACTACAATTACAAACTTACGGATCATAGTTGCGCCATTGTAATTTGGTAAAAATGGGTATTCCGAAAAATATCAGGTTAAGCGCTACTAAAGCAGCCATTGTAGCCCTAAATGACCTCTTATACAGTACTGTCAAAGGTATGATTATAAACGGTGTAATCAGGAACAATTGGAAATCTGCACTCAAATACCAAGTGGTCGGTATACACTGGAAAACCATTATTTAATAATTGAATTTCTTAGGGCGGGTATTATAAAACTGCTTTGACAGGTAACTTGAGGTTAACTTTTTGAATTACATGTAATTCTAGAAGTTAACTTTAAGTTAACTCTCAAAGTAGTTTTATAATACCCGCCCTAACAATATTTTTTTACCAATGAATCCCCAAAATGAAAATTGTAATAATTCTGTATATACAAAAAGTAAGTCCACCAATATTGTTTGCAAGGCTCCACCAGTCCCGTGCGAATACCATAAGAGAAAAACGGCCCTGTTTGCAAATACCTGAACAAGTACACAGAACCTAAAAAGCACATAGCATTTGCAGGAGTGATCCTCAAATAACGATGCAAAATCAATGAAGGCACCGCTATAATTTGCTGCAAAATCGGCTTTTTGCTGTGGTCTTGCTTGAAGTACAAATAGGCCATCAGAAATCCGGATATATAAAAGAAGGTATCCACTGATATGTGAGCTGACGCTATATACCTTGAACGCGGTAATGTCATCCACTAAAAAAAAAAAAAACCTATAGTGAGGTTATTTTGTCAATAATCCCTTACTTCAGCCTTAAGGTCCTTATTGGTAACTGGCTGCAAGAAAAACGAAATAAAACCATGACCTGAAATGATCCACCACATGCTAATGAATTTCATTCCGTTGAAGCACAAAATCTGATCAGTTGCCTTTGAGGTTTTGGTACTTTGTAGAAGCTTTTTGCCATTTGAATAAACGGAAAAAGCTAGGAATAAAGGGCTGGGAGATTCTGAAATAATAAGGTTGATGTAATATTGGAATTATGTCTAAAATTTAAACTTACTTTTTCCTGTATAAAACAAATAAACATCAAACGCAGTGGATAGGAGCATGAATAGAAAAATCAAGCCAAATATTATCCTAAAAACAAATAATTATTACAAGTAACTTAAATATTGATTCTTTTACATTGCAACAATAGCTCCAGTATCAATTTTGGTATCATTATCCCTAGTAGAGCAGTAATTCTCATTGAAAACATCCAATTTTAAATCAGGCAACATTGTATGTACAACGTTGTTGAGATCTGCAGCAGTACAAAGCTCTGGTACGCAATATGTCAGCAACCAATACTAGAAGTAAATTGCAACTTAGAAATACAAAATTATTATTAACAGGTACTTACAGGTGAAGATTCGTTTGCTCTAAGATCAGGCAGTACCCAACCCCAAGGGCAATATTTCCCAATTATTCTTTCCTTGTCTGTATTTACTTCAACTTTCATGCATTCTTCGTAGTTGCCCCAATCTTGCTTGGACGCATACAAAAAGGCTCCACTATAGGGAAATATACTCCAAGAATCGGCCACTATATTATTAATAATAATAATTTCCAAATAATATAAATATAAATACTTACTTTGCCAAAATGCTTTATTGTTTTTGCTTTGGAACAAAGTTGTAATTTGTTGTTTGCATCCATTGGAAATATTAGGCACTTGTCCCATGATTACAACATCTGCAATGTCCTTTAGAGTGATTCCTTGTTTATGGAAGGATTGCATTGTTAGTTGTTGGGCGTTTGTTAAGGCAAGTAGCCCTATAAGGTACCACAAAGTGGGCATGTTGACTACTGATTTTGTTCTGGAATACAGGAAATTATTACATCGTTATCTTTGTATAGTCATATCGGGCCACTTGAAGAGTTATTGTTTCATTTCTTATCTTTGATTTTATTCATGTGCAGGTGTAAGTTTGAGTACTTACTTTGAATAATTTGATTTTGATTAGCGTACCAGGTGACAAAAACTCGTAATTTGCTTCAAATTTCGATTATTACCGGCGTTTGATTGGCTGAGTAAATGTTCTACAGAGAATCAAGACTCAGTGATAGGTCAAACTATGATTATGTCCAGTTTTTGAATAATTGTCATCTGATTATACAATTTTGTATATTTTCGTATGAATCTCTGTTTGTAGGTCGATCGAGTGTCGCCACTGACTACCCTGTTTCTAACACCCCCTTTAACTTTTCCTATTAGTCCCTATATGAATTTAATCATACATAATAATCCATACATAAAAATTCCCTTTGGATCAAAGAACGCACCTGCGACCTTCCAAATAGTAAGAGAAGTCTAGAATTCCGGCTATTGATTCGCAGGATAATTGTCTAGAAGGGCTCAAGAGCCGGTGATAGTTTAAATATTGATTTTTGCCGACGTTTGATTGGCTGGATAATATTCCGACGGTTATTTTGATAATAATACATATTTGTTTATTCAACATCTAATTATAATTTTTTTTTTTCTAGTAAACATCAGAATACAGTGTGGGGTAAGTGACTAAACAGATTATATTTGAAAATACTTAAAAAGGGGGTGTGACCCTAAAAAATGACTTGAGCTACTTAAATCAAGATTTTTTTTTTAATATCTCTCGTGAAAACCGCAGTCCTATATTCAAAAAATTCCTTGTGAAGATAAATTATGCAGGAAATTGTGACGTCACAACCTCCGAAATCATAGTCTTTTGTTCGGTCAGTCGTCAGTGAATGGTATCCTATGCTTTGAGTGTTTGCAATTCGCTCTAGTCTTTTGTTTTGGAAAATTCTTACACGTGTTAATACTGTGCTTGATAATTTAGCGTGACGTCACAAACACCTAGTTGTAGTTTTAAACCGCCTTAACTAGAAAACGGACTTTCGTAACAAGATGGGTCACATTTCCTCTAAAATTTTTATTTTTAGGTTTTTCTCAATTTTGACTTCATAAATGGATAGAGCGAACTCAAATAACCCAGAAAAAACTCTAACATCGTTTGCATTTGAAAATTTCGATGAGAAAAAAAAATCCAAAAGGAAATCTCAAGAATATTTTTTACTTCTGACTCAGTCATGATTAATTGCGCATTTCTTCGATGACATTTAAGCAAATGCCATACAGTTATACATTATTGGAAAGAGCATCAAATTCTCTATTAGGCCATACAAAATTGGTTTCTATAGCTTGTAAAGTCTCCGAGATATCGAGCCTCAAAGTTAAAATTTACTCGAAATTTTGTCCAAAACTTCAAACTCGATTTTCTCAAAAACCGTAAACGCTAGCAAGTTCAACCAAGTACCATCTTAAAGCCCTTATCAAAAACTACAATTACTGAAAATTTTGTTCCAATATCGTTTTTGGTTACCAAGATATCGAGGTTTGAAGATTTGGGAATAAAAATCCAAAGGGGAAAAAGTGGAAAAAATTGAAAATTTTTATTTTTGAGTTTTTCTCAATTTTGACTCTATAAATCGATAGAGCGAGCTCAAATTACCCAGAAACAACTCTAACATCGTTTGCATTTGGAAATTTCGATGAGAAAAAAAATCCAAAAGGAAATCTTGTTTTTGGCTCAAAATTTTTAAAAAAAATCTGATTCGGTCATGATTAATTGCTCATCTCTTCGATGACATTTGAGCAAATTCTATACAGTTATACATCATTGGAAAGAGCATCAAATTCTCTATTAGGCCATGCAAAATTAGTTTCTATAGCTTGTAAAGTCTCCGAGATATTGAGCCTCAAAATTAAAATTTACTCGAAATTTTGTCCAAAACTTCAAACTCGATTTTCTCAAAAATCGTAAACACTAGCAAATTCAACTAAGTACCGTCTTAAAGCCCTTATCAAGAGCTACAAGTACTGAAAATTTTGTTCCAATATCGTTTTTGATTACCAAGATATCGAGGTTTGAAGATTTGGGAATAAAAATCCAAAGGGGTTACCCTTAGGAAAAAGTGGAAAAAATTGAAAATTTTTATTTTTCAGTTTTTCTCAATTTTGACTCTATAAATCGATAGAGCGAGCTCAAATTACCCAGAAACAACTCTAACATCGTTTGCATTTGAAATTTTCGATGAGAAAAAAAATCCAAAAGGAAATTTCAATTTTGGCTCAAGAATTTTTTTTTAACTTCTGACTCGGTCATGATTAATTGCTCATTTCTTCGATGACATTTGAGCAAATGCTATACAATTATACATCATTGGAAAGAGCATTAAATTCTCTATTAGGCCATGCAAAATTAGTTGCTATAGCTTGTAAAGTCTCCGAGATATTGAGCCTCAAAATTAAAATTTACTCGAAATTTTGTCCAAAACTTCAAACTCGATTTTCTCAAAAACCGTAAACACTAGCAAATTCAACTAAGTACCGTCTTAAAGCCCTTATCAAGAGCTACAAGTACTGAAAATTTTGTTCCAATATCGTTTTTGATTACCAAGATATCGAGGTTTGAAGATTTGGGAATAAAAATCCAAAGGGGTGTTACCCTTAGGAAAAAGTGGAAAAAATTGAAAATTTTTATTTTTCAGTTTTTCTCAATTTTGACTCTATAAATCGATAGAGCGAGCTCAAATTACCCAGAAACAACTCTAACATCGTTTGCATTCGGAAATTTCGATGAGAAAAAAAATCCAAAAGGAAATCTCGTTTTTGGCACAAAATTTTAAAAAAAAATCTGACTCGGTCATGATTAATTGCTTATCTCTTCGATGACATTTGAGCAAATGCCATACAGTTATACATCATTGGAAAGAGCATCAAATTCTCTATTAGGCCATACAAAATTGGTTTCTATAGCTTGTAAAGTCTCCGAGATATTGAGCCTCAAAGTTAAAATTTACTCAAAATTTTGTCCAAAACTTCAAACTCGATATTCTCAAAAACCGTTAACGCTAGCAAGTTCAACCAAGTACCATCTTAAAGCCCTTATCAAGATCTACAAGTACTGAAAATTTTGTTCCAATATCGTTTTTGGTTACCGAGATATCGAGGTTTGAATATTTGGGAAGGAAAATCCAAATTGAAAATTTTTATATTTTAATTTTTTCCAATTTAAACCGCAAATTATCTAGAAACAACTCTAATATCAATAACATTCGGAAATTTCAATCAGAAAAAAAAATAGTTTCTGCAAAATTTCAACATCTCTCAAGATTTGTGAGTTGTTGATACAAAATCCCTTATAACTCTGATAATATTTCACAGATTCCAATATTCAATTGATGATTCTGAATCAGAATTGAATACTCTACAAGATAAAACAAGATTCATTTCCATATCTTGAATAGTTAACGAGCTATGAGGCCCCAAAGTTAATTGGTTTACATACAAAATTCAACTGTATATGCCTAGAAATTGTTAAAACCCAAAAACTATAATAAAAATTCCACTTGTTGGCAAAAAAATTGTTACGTGTGTGTTTGAAATGTTGACTTGATAATGATTGATGAGGTGGTGGGGCAATATTGAATATAATTTAATCTTATTAAATCCCGTTTGGACTCAACAACGCTCCCGATACTTTTCAGAAGTTAATGAAATTATGACTCAATATGTATAACTCAGTCACTACCACCTAAAAAGCGTGTATTTATATTTAATATTATATGGCCAGTCGTGTATACCTTACCTTAATAAAGCGTTTTTCAGTTTTTGCTTGAATAATTTTGAGTTTGGGTTTTATTTCCTGATTCCTGATGTGTGAACAAAGCCTTAAGATCAAATATATAATGTAATATTATATATTCTTTACTTCGGCCTACTAGGCCAAATAATTACAGATTTCTGTAATAATAATTGGTCGATAGATTAGAGGTTTATTAACCCTTCAAATCAATTAAGATTGAGATGAATAAAGCCAAACTAAATGAGGAAATTAATAATTACAAAATTTATTTAACACGATCGTTTATTACAATAAAACTATACTTTAACAAGACGCAGATACTGCACCAACCCGCACCATATACTATTCCCAAGCCCCAAATATAACTATAAATGATCATTCTTTGCAGAACGTAGAACACTACCCATTCCTTGGGAGCCATCTGCCAGCGAGTGCAACCATTGACTCTGAAATCTAACATCGCTAATTTTATTTTTTGTCCCAATAATAATATACACTTACAGAGGCCGCACATACACAGCACAAGGAACTAACATTTAATGGAAAAAATTAAAATAAATATTTCTTAATTTTTAGTCTCATTATAAATATACGATATCACAATTTTTAATATTGCAATAATTTCAAAATTACAGCTAGATATGCTTCCATCGACTAATTTATAAGCCCAGATTTTGACTAGACGAATTTAGCAATAATAAACTGTTTAGGAGCTACGTTCTATTATCAATTAATTAAATAATAAAAAATACAAAAATAAATATAATTGTTTTGATTATATAGAACGTAGCTGCTGATGCACGATATAAGGTTAGTTTTTTTTTTTTTTGGCCTTATACAACTAGATTTAAAATGCAAATACAAACAAAATACAAAATAAATCATCTACAAACTAATTTTTTATACAAATTCTATCATACAAAATGCGACATCAAACAGCGAAATAATAAACGAGATTGCAGCCTCCAATTATTTTTCCTTGCACAGTTTTCTTATTTACATTAAGCCCTACAGGGTGGTTCACTAAAACTGAACCTCGGTTTGTTTTTTTTTTTCGTTTTTTGTTTTTTCTAAATAGGCCACGTTTAATTTCTGCACAATATATTTTAATTATTGTCTTTTTTTAATTTTTTTTAATTAATAATTGTATACTTTTTAGGCGTTATTGATTGTTTATAAGGAATATATTTAAAGACAAATTATTTATGTTTATAAATTTGTATTGTGCAAGCTGCAAGCATGCACATCATCGGATTTAGCTTCAGGAAAAGAGTAGTTTGGATGTGAAGGTCAATGTGAGATAGTGATGATTCATCGATGTTTTGTATTCAATATTCGATATTTTTCTATAACATCGTTCAATATTCTGTTTTGAGAATTCTCTTAGAGGGCTCTACCTATTACCTGTCATTACAGTGACCTGTCATTTGCAATAAAATATCGTCCATTGAATACAAAAACAGTCAAAGAAAAATTTCCTTTGCCACGTATTGATGACCTTTTAGATTAGGTTGAATGGATGCGAGTTTTTTACAAGCTTGAATCTTGCCTCTGGCTATCATCAAATCCCTGTTGCCGATTATTCAATTGCTTTGTAACACCAGACAGGCATTACGAGTATTTGAGAATGCCTTTTGGACTAGTGAATGCACCAGCAGTTTTTCAGCAAACGCGATTTTAGGTTCATTGTGATCTTGATGACGTTTTACAGCCTTGAAAAAGTACTAGAATTATTTGAAACTGAGAAATTGTTAGACGAAATCGAGTAGATTTGAGAGAATCACAGAATCATTTTAATGTAAAATCAAATTCAAATGAAATTTTAGAACTTCTTACAAATCTACTGAATGTCCTTTTATCCAAAGTCCTTGTGTGTTTAAGGATAATGTTAAGTCTAGTGCTAGGTCTAGTGTTGTTCCTGATGTTGAATTTAGTTTAAAGTCCAACCCAGAATCCACTTTTCAAAAAACATATATAACTAGATCAGGTCGCACCTCTAAACCTGTACAAAACCTAAAAAATCAAATGCAACGCCCACAAAAAATCTGTTAAGAACACTCAAGACTGGCCAGAATTCGAAAGACAGACACTAGCCAAACACAAATTGTTTATAAAGCCTATTGTCAAGTAGAACTTGCAAACAATATACTGCCTTTACAGTTCCGGAGTGGGACATTTTTCAATTTACCAGATTACCTTTTGGGTTGCACAACGCTCTTGCAACATTTCAGCGTCTTATTTAAGGCCCAACTCTAAATCCTTACGTGTTTTGCTATTTGGATCATCTGTGTCTCACCTGATTTTGTAATGCATTCGGAAAACTTGAAAAGTGAAAGTAATCAAGACAAGACTGCAAAATTTAAGACAAATGACAAGGAGATGCAGAAGGAAAAGTCAGAGGGAACTAGACCCGATAAGAAAAACGAGAGAAGAACCCAGGAGTGACCAGAAATAACTCGAGATAAACTTAAAGTAGGAAGAAAGTTTGGTGTATTATGATATATATGGGATTGTATTCCAGCAAATAGTTAAGGGATAATTAGGGATAACTGGAGATAACAGCAGATGTCCGGGAAATACCCAGGCGGGAATAGTCAGGGATAATCGAGTACAACAATACATAAAAATTCGATGCAAGAACAGCATTAGTTTGATGTTAGAATAGAATGCCCTTTGGATCAAAGAACGCACCTGCGACATTCCAAATAGTAAGAAGCACTGCGATACCGTTAGTTGCTCAAAAATGAAGAAGTTGGGAAATGCCCTCATACAGTTGGAAGACATTCCAACTCTGGAACTGCTAGATGTCCTAAAATTTCTAGAGTACTTAGGACTGGAGGGGTTGCTCTGAACAGGTACAATAGATCAACCTTGGTCGCGGTGCAACTGACTGACTGGGTAGCAATAATTGGCGCCCAACGTGGGGCCCTGTGGTTGGGTACTCCAAAAATCAACAAGGCACCATAAGACGCTCTGACAAAACCTTAAACGAATCAAGTTTTAGTTTCCACCCCATGTATAAGCCATTATAGGACAATTCCCCAAATGAAATCCCAGAACGGTCTATCCCATTCACAATCTGTAGTCCAAAGGTACAGAATTTATCACCTGAAAAATTTTACCGTTACCTTTGGACTACAGATTATGAATAGATAATACATATAAGTTTAATTTGTTTTTAAATATATTCTCCAAGAAAAATTCATTTAATTACAAGTACCAAGCACAATTCCAATTATTTTTTTCTCTATATTAAATAAGTAAATTTAATTTAGCAGGAACTTTGGGTTTTTCATGTAAAATTCCAAAAATTCGTTTTTCAATTCACCTAAACTATATTATTTATTATAAAAATTAGCTAAAAAAACACCTAAAATTCTGTTGTTTCGCTATAGGAACTAAAAGACAATTATGTATTTGCAAATAGTCGCGACCTACTATATTATAAATAGTAACCCTACAATTTTCTATCTAAAGGGCCCCACACACACACTTGTCGGTTTTCATTAATGACCGAAGTGTATGGTAGAAAACCTCGTCGGTTTAAAATTCAGTCCGAGCTTGATTTTTGTAGGTCCAACTGCCAAAAAAATCGTGGTGAAAACAGGCTGACAAAACTTGCGACGATGAAAACCGACATAGTGTGAAAGGCCCTTAAAATTAAAAAAAAAAAATCGTTGTTTTTGATGCTTTTTACCCCAAAAAAATCTAAAATACATTTATTTTATTAAGCAAAATGACCCACATTAATTATTTTTTGCAACATCTTACTCTCTATCTATTATTTTTAAACAATAATACTCATTTCAGCCTTTTTTCCCTAAACAACCGTCAACACAAAAAAGAAATTGACACGTTTCGGAACTAACACTCGTCCTGCTATGACGTAACCGTCTCAACCGCCGGGCGCCGGCATTTCGTGTTTTTTCGACATCTTACCGCCGCCAAAATTAGCCCGAGGCGCCGCAGAAACACCAACGTCTGCGATTCGACGTCGTACCGACGTCGCATCATCTTGAGGCGCTGCAACGTCTCTGATTTGACGTCGCGCTGACGTCGCAGCATTGGCGACCACTCCGTCGTAGCCCATCGGTTTAGGTGCAGAATCAGCGCAATGGTAATTAAAATTGCAACACAATTCTCCGTCCTAGGAATGGATAATAAAAAAATTTAATTAACAATGGGATATTTTGAGGTTATGAAATTATTGTGCGTGAATTAAGGTTTTGTCTTTTTGTAGAATCAACTTTTTGATTCGAGGGGGATAACTACGGAATAACTTGGGATTCTAAGGATAACCAAATGATAACCAGGGAAGATTACACTGGACAAGTATTTGGTCGCTATAAGGCTAATATATTGACAATAGAAAAGGACCATATTCCAGCAGATAGTTGAGGGATAACCGGGAATAATTAGGGATAACCGTTGTTCATATTTAGATTATTACCGGCGTTTGATTATTTGGATAATATTCTGATAACTGAGATGACCAGGTATAATCGAGGATAACTAGGGATAACCAGGAGTGACCAGAGATTACTCGGGATAAACTTGAAGTAGGAAGGAAATTTGATGTATTATGTTATATATGGGATTGTATTCCAGCGAATAGTTAAGGGATAATTAAAGATAACTGGAGATAACAGCAGACATCCGGGAAATACTCAGGCAGGAATGATCAGGGATAATCGGGGACAACCAGGGATGACCAGACATAACTTGAAGAAGCTTCAAATATATAAAAATTCGATACGATACAAGAACAGCATTAGTTTGATGTTCGAACAGAATGCCCTTTGGATCAAAGAACGCACCTGCAACATTCCAAATAGTAATGGACATTGGATCCAGAGAAATCTAGAATTCCAGCGTTTGATTCGCTGGATAATTTTTCGAGAAAGACTCAAAAACCAGTGATAGGTCAAATTTTAATTATTACCGGCATTTGATGGGTTGAATAAGATTCTAGAGGAAATCAAGACCCAGTGATAAGTCAAATTTTGATTATCATCGGCTCTTGAGTCTTGATTGGTTGGATAATTTCTCTTGAGGGAATCAAGAGTCGATAATAGTTCAAAACTTGAAAATATTTGATGTACATGACCCAGGGATAACCGAGGATAACCGGATGATAACCAAAGGATAACCAAATGCTAACCAGGGATAGCTAGGGAATATCTGGAAAAATGCAAGCTTAGAAGATTACCGATAACTGAAAATAACAGCGGATATTCAGGGATAACCATTTGAGATGATCTGGGATAATCGGGGATAACCAGGAGTGACCAGAAATTACTCGGGATAAATTTGAAGTAGAGCTTAAAGAGCCGGACCTATACGCGAGCCCGAAGGGCCGGAGTTATATGCGAGCCCGAAGGGCTAGAGTTATTTTAATCACGGGGCCGTCTATATAGCAGCATTATTTTGATGTTAGAACAGAATGCCCTTTGGATCAATGAACGCACCTGCGACCTTCCAAATAGTAATGAACATTGGATCCAGAGAAATCTAGAATTCCGGCGTTTGATTCGCTGGATAATTTTCTAGAAAGACTCAAGAGCCGGTGATAGGCCAAATTTTGATTATTACCAGCGTTTGATTGGTTGAATAAGATTCTAGAGGAAATCAAGACCCAGTAATAGGTAAAATTTTGATTATCATCGGCTCTTGAGTATTGATTGGTTGGATAATTTCTCTTGAGGGAATCAAGAGCCGATAATAGTTCAAAATTTGAAAATATTCGGTGTACATGGTCCAGGGTTAACCGAGAATAACCGATGATAGCCAAAAGATAACCAAATGTTAAGCAGGGATAGCTAGGGAATATCTACAAAAATGCAAGCTTAGAAGATTACCGATAACTGAAAATAACAGCGGATATTCAGGGAATAAACACGCATAACCAACTGAGATGACCAGGGATAATCGGGGATAACTAGGGATAACCAGGAGTGACCAGAGATTACTCAGGATGAACTTGAAGTAGGAAGGCAGTTTGTTGTATTGTTACATATGGGATTGTATTCCAGCAAATAGTTAAGGGATAATTAGGGATAACTGGAGATAACAGCAGATATCCGGGAAATACCCAGGCGAGAATGGTCAGGGATAATTGGGTACAACAATACATAAAAAATTGATACAAGAACAGCATTAATTTGATGTTAGAATAGAATGCCCTTTGGATCAAAGAACGCACCTGCGACATTCCCAATAGTAATGGACATTAGATCCCGAGAAATCTAGAATTCCGGCGTTTGATTCGCTGGATAATTTTCTAGAAAGACTCAAGAGCCGGCGATAGGCCAAATTTTGATTATTACCGGCGTTTGATTGGTTGAAAAAGATTCTAGAGGAAATCAAGACCCAGTGATGAGTCAAATTTTGATTATCACCGGCTCTTGAGTGTTTGGTTGGATAATTTTTCTTGAGGGAATCAAGAGCTGATTAAAGTCCAAATTTTGAAAATATTTGGTGTACATGGCCCAAGGAAAACCGAGGATAACCGATGATAACCAAAAGATAACCAAATGCTAACCAGGAATATCTGTAAAAATTCAAGTATAGGTACTAAACTTAGAAGATAGAAGACAGCGGATATTCAGGGAATAAACAGGGATAACCAACTGAGATGACCAGGGATAATCGGGGATAACTAGAAATAACCAGGAGTTACCAGAGATTACTTAGGAAAAACTTGAAGTAGGAAGGTAGTTTGGTGTATTATGTTACATGTATATGGGATTGTATTCCAGCAAATAGTTAAGGGATTATTAGGGATAACTGGAGATAATACCAGATATCCGGAAAATACCCAGTCGGGAATGGTCAGGGATAATCGGGGACAACCAGGGATGACCAAAGATAACTGGAAGAAGCTTCACATACATAGAAATTCGATACAAGAACAGCATTAGGATGATGAACAGAATGCCCTTTGGATCAAAGAACGCACCTGCGACATTCTAAATAGTAATGAACATTGGATCCAGAGAAATCTAGAATTCCGGCGTTTGATTCGCTGGATAATTTTCTAGAAAAACTCAAGAGCCGGTAATAGTCCAAATTTTGATTATTACCTAGAATCAACCATTTGATTGAGATTCTGATGGGGATAACCGAGAATAACCAAATAACCAGGAATACCTTAATGATAATCAGGAATAATTAGGAAATATTTGGAAAAATGCAAGCATATACTAAACTCAAAAGATTACATTTGGCAACGTTGGATAGGTATTTGGTTCATAGACCTATTGATACTAACGTATAATAGACAGAGTCGATCTCTTTTTAGCACACGCAGCATACGTGGTGACGGAATGAAAGTGACATAGCGCAATACAAAATTAATGAGTATGACAAGAACGGTATATGCAACAATCACGTGACGTGAATGTTATTAATGTTATCTACTTCACCATTCTGTCATCGTTTTTCTCTCTCAAAACTCTGTCCATACGTTAGTATCAATAGGTCGCTATTAGACTAATATATTACCAATAAAAGGGATAATCGGGGATGACAGATATCCGGGAAATAACTTGAAATAAGTGAGGATAACCAGGGATGACCAGGAATAACTGGGGATACACTTGAAATAGGAAGGAAATCTGGTGTATTACAATTTCCCAATCGAAACCCCCCTCGATTTGATTGGTTGATTTTATAAAAGACATTATAAAAAGGTGCCTCAAAATAAGTGCAACAATCATTCACGATATAAGGGAACATTCTAGAACAATTTTATTAGTGTAGCAAAAATTACAGTCGATAATTGCTTCAAATGCATGAAAACTTGATTCCACAGAATGCCCTTTGGATCAAAGAACGCACCTGCAACATTCCAAATGGACATATGGATCCAGGAACTTCTAGAATTCACACACACACACACACACACAAAAGTCTACTTCAAAATTAAACCCAGCAAAAAAAGGCTCTACCAGCTACAACAACTACATGCAAATTAAGTCAGCATATACACATCTATAGGAGTGCTTTGTTTTGTGTAAAAAAAAAAAGATTGTGTTTTAGTTTGGGTGTTAAAATTGTTGTAGTTTCAACTACATAAAACTAAAAATCAGGCACTACTAGAGGTGTGTAATGGTTCAATTTTTTAGTGTGTATTAGAGTGATGTGATTACCGATGCACACAACACGCGGTATTGCTCACCAGTTCTGCGCAGAACGGCACCTGCAATGGAACTGAGTGTTAATTTGTTAGTCTGGCGCTAGCGGATTAGTAGTTTTTTTTCGGGCAAAAAGCTGCTGCTAGCTTCAGAGAGAGGATGAGTTATGATTAGTTACAAATGGGGCGACATTTGGGGGCCTCTATTTATATATTATGCAACTACAGATGATAATTTGGGCCGCGACACTGACTACTCTGTGTGTCTCCGTCTAGCTCGCGAACTGACTCTGTCGCGGCGCAAACCGCCACCTCGCAAACATCTTCGTTACAAGTGGGGCAAGTTTGTGAATTCACCATTCACTAAACTAACCCCACTGTCTCATGTTTAGAGGCTCAAAGAGCAACTAATTTTAGCTGGTCAACCAAAAATAAAAAACATAAACACTATAATACAAAAAGGGTTACCTTGCATTTGCAAGTCACGCACGGATCTTTCGGATCGAGAAATTCCTGTCCGGACTGGTAGAGTAGTTCACGGAACGTGCAATTCCTACCGAGGCCCAAAGAGTAGTTGCCTAATGAGCACAAGTCACCGCAATGTGGACAACAATCGCCTACATTATGGATGGGATTCGAGCAAATCAATGGCGGACATTTCATTTCCCAACAGTCGATTTCACCATAGAGACATTCGCATGTTTGACATTGATACGACCATCTAAAATTAAATTTGGAATTAAGTAGTTATGTCAACTAGGTGCTTAAGTTACCTTTCTCCATGCATAAACAGGACTTCGTTTAATTCCTGGTGCCTACAAGCATGCCTAGAGTCACATTGCGGACAGCAAGTGTCCGAAAACGTTTTCCGGCAGTCGCATTTTGGTTTCTCGCACGTGATGACACCTTTTTGGCACGTGCAGCTTAAGCAAGGATTGAATTTTGATTGGACAGTGATGCCATGTGCTACTTCGCGGTCCTCAAAGATGCAACTGTACCGGCAATCCACCGAGCCGCTAGGACAATGGCACTCGAAACCGCCATCAGTATTTAGGCATTGCGCTGTAGAGTGGCACGTGTGACGGGATTCTTCGCATTCGTCAATATCTATTTTGAAAAAATTTAGTTTTTTGTGCCTAAAAGATGTGGTTGTTTTTGGCTCACCTACACACGAAGTTCCTAAATTGTTGTCGGGTACCGGGCCTTCGTAGCCCGGCTTGCACTGGCAGTAGTACCAGCCCATCATGTTGACGCATATCGACGAGTTTGTGCATCGGTGCGCTTTGGTTGCGCACTCGTCCAAGTCTCTTTCGCACGAAGTACCAGTGTAGCCTCCCGGACATGAACACTGGCCTGGTTTCACGCAACTGCCTCCATTAAGACAACCCGGAGAGCAAATTGCTGCAAATAACATTTTTATTTTAAATTTAAAAAAAAAAATATCATAACTCTATTATTAATAACTCAATTGCTTGAAATTTCTAGTATTTTTTACATTGAACCTTTAGGAAAAAGTTCTCAAAGTTTCAACTCTCCACTCACTTCACTTTTTGAGTGAAAAAATTGTGTGTAAAGTCTTACTTTACAAAACATCATTATTTTAAAAAAAATCATAACTCCATTAATAATAACTCAAGTGCTTTGAATTATCAGTATTTTTTACATATGAATTTCCCGTCATCCATTACTCCCCCCAGATAATCATGAATGGACCGCCACTGGCAAAAAAAATTATACAAACATACCTGTACAAGTGTATCCATCTCCGGCATATCCGTCTTTGCACTGGCACTTGTAGCTGCCTCGGGTGTTGACGCAGTCGGCGTTGGAGTGACACTTGTGCGAGCCAGTGCTGCACTCGTCCAACTCGGCGCAGTTGAAACGATCGACTCGCACGTACCCGTCCAGACACTCGCACTCGTACGAGCCGGCCGTGTTCAAGCAGCGCGTGTTCGAGTGACAGTGATGGCCTTCGAGGCCTCCTTCTTGCTGACACTCGTCAATATCTAGATTTATTATTATTATTGTATTATACTTTTAGACACAATTCCTACCAGAACATATAAGACGTCCATCTCCCCTAAAGCCTTGATCACATTGACAAGCGTAAGTAGTTTGCAAATTGCGGCAGGTCGCGTTAGAATGGCAAAACTGGCCCTTGGCACAATAGTCGACGCCTGGTTAGATTGTTAGTAAGAAACAGAGACAGAAAGAGTTAGGCATTGATTAAACAAGCTTTGGAATTTGTTAGTAAGCGAAGTCGTACCTTTACAAATGGGACAGCAACTACCAGAGACGCGAATTTGCTGGTCTACTGCACAATTCAGGTGCGGACAATCATTGGGGTCGTAGACTTTACATTCCATTGAACCATCTACGCAGGTGCAGTCCTTGCACTTTTCCACTGTGACAATTTCGTCATGGTCATACATTACATCATTGAAGTAACATTGTTCTAGAATTTGGTTTTTACAACAATGAAATTCAAATAAATATTATCAACTTACTCAAACAAGTTTGGCAACATGCCTTGTTAGGTTTGACAGGATTTTTGCAGTTTACTGGGGCACATTCTACAGGGTTACAGGTAATGTTGCCCCCCTTGCACGAGCAAACTTCACATCCTGTTTGCCACGTCGACCCGTCTGCGTGAATTGTCTCATTTGATTTACAAGACTTTTGACAGTCGCACTCTTCGACTTTAGTCAATCTCTCTTCGGCATTAGCTAACTAATAACAGGTTTTGTAATTATTTATTTTGTAATATTATAATGAGTTATTTGTAAAAGTAAAAAAGAAACCTACCTACCCTTTGCGATAGCTCCAGTAATTTGAGCTCCAGCTTTTGTACAGCGGTTTGCACGATCAGGAATTGTCCGCAGGTTGGACAAGTTACGTCCAGTTGCGGACACACAGCCAAAACTCCATGGGAGCCTTCTATTAATCGCACGTCTTGTAAAAAACCCTAGAATGGTCAATGTCTCATTATACAACTTTGTTGGGGTTTTAGAATATTTATAAACGTTCGTGATGGATTTGGTATGTTCGTGTCTAGTCTGCGTGCAATTTTTGGCCAAAAACCAGACAGCTTTTTATATGAATATTAATTGCCATTTTGCTAGAAAACTGCTGGTGCATTCACTAATCCAAAAGGCATTCTCAAATACTCGTAATGCCCGTCTGGTGTTACAAAGGCTATTTTAGCAAATATACTGCAAATGACAGGTCATTGTAATGATAGAAAATAGGCAGAGCCAAGGGGCAAACCACCTGGGAATTCTTTGCCAAAAATGTGGGAAATTTAGAGGAACTTGTGGGAAATTTGAAGGAACTCATCAGAATTTATGAGGAATTTATGGGGAATTTGAAAAAATTTATGAGGAATTTAACTAGTTTTCCAGGAAAACTTTGAAATATGTGATACTATATTTTCAATTAATTTAGTTATTGTAGGTTGATTTCCAATATTCCTCATGTTGTAATTTTCTATTGGAAAAATTTGAAATTTTGGGAAAATGAGCTTCTCAGCTTCCTCTTTCCATGCAAAAAGTTTCAAAATTTTCCCTTTACTTACTAGTTTTCCAGGAAAACTTTGAAATGTGTAGGACTGTATTTTCAGTTAATTCAGTTATTGTAGGTTGATTTCCAATATTCCTTATGTTGTTATTTTCCACTGGAAAAATTTGAAATTTTGGGAAAATGAGCTTCTCAGCATCCTCTTTACATGCAAAAAGTTTCAAAATTTCCCCTTCACTAGTTTTCCAGGAAAACTTTGAAATGTGTGAGACTATATTTTCAACTAATTCAGTTTGTGTAGGTTGATTTCCCAGATTATTCATGTTGCTGTTTTTCACTGGAAAAATTTGAAATTTTGGGAAAATGAGCTTCTCAGCTTCCTCTTTCCATGCAAAAAGTTTCGTAATTTTCCCTTCACTAGTTTTCCAGGAAAACTTTGAAATATGTGATACTGTATTTTCAATTAATTCAGTTATTGTAGGTTGATTTCCAATATTCCTTATGTTGTTATTTTTTACTGGAAAAATTTGAAATTTTGGGAAAATGAGCTTCTCAGCTTCCTCTTTCCATGCAAAAAGTTTCAAAATTTTCCCTTTACTAGTTTTCCAGGAAAACTTTGAAATGTGAAGGACTGTATTTTCAGTTAATTCAGTTATTGTAGGTTTATTTCCAATATTCCTTATGTTGTTATTTTCCACTAGAAAAATTTGAAGTTTTGGGAAAATGATTTTCTCACCTTCCTCTTTACATGCAAAAAGTTTCAAAATTTTTCCTTCAGTAGTTTTCCAGGAAAACTTTGAAATGTGTGAGACTGTTGTATTTTCAACTAATTCAGTTTTTGTAGGTTGATTTCCAAGATTTTTCATGTTGCTGTTTTCCACTGGAAAAATTTGAAATTTTGGGAAAATGAGCTTTTCAGCTTCCTCTTTACATGCAAAAAGTTTCAAAATTTCCTCTTCACTAGTTTTCCAGGAAAACTTTGAAATGTGTGAGACTATATTTTCAACTAATTCAGTTTGTGTAGGTTGATTTCCCAGATTATTCATGTTGCTGTTTTTCACTGGAAAAATTTGAAATTTTGGGAAAATGAGCTTCTCAGCTTCCTCTTTCCATGCAAAAAGTTTCGTAATTTTCCCTTCACTAGTTTTCCAGGAAAACTTTGAAATGTGTGAGACTATATTTTCAACTAATTCAGTTTGTGTAGGTTGATTTCCAAGATTATTCATGTTGCTGTTTTTCACTGGAAAAATTTGAAATTTTGGGAAAATGAGCTTCTCAGCTTCCTCTTTCCATGCAAAAAGTGTCGTAATTTTCTCTTCACTAATTTTCCAGGAAAACTTTGAAATATGTGATACTGTATTTTCAATTAATTCAGTTATTGTAGGTTGATTTCCAATATTCCTTATGTTGTTATTTTTTACTGGAAAAATTTGAAATTTTGGGAAAATGAGCTTCTCAGCTTCCTCTTTACATGCAAAAAGTTTCAAAATTTTCCCTTTACTTACTAGTTTTCCAGGAAAACTTTGAAATGTGAAGGACTGTATTTTCAGTTAATTCAGTTATTGTAGGTTTATTTCCAATATTCCTTATGTTGTTATTTTCCACTAGAAAAATTTGAAGTTTTGGGAAAATGATTTTCTCACCTTCCTCTTTACATGCAAAAAGTTTCAAAATTTTCCCTTCAGTAGTTTTCCAGGAAAACTTTGAAATGTGTGAGACTGTTGTATTTTCAACTAATTCAGTTTTTGTAGGTTGATTTCCAAGATTTTTCATGTTGCTGTTTTCCACTGGAAAAATTTGAAATTTTGGGAAAATGAGCTTTTCAGCTTCCTCTTTACAGGCAAAAAGTTTCAAAATTTTCCCGTCACTAGATTTCCAGGAAAACTTTGAAATGGGTCAGACTTTATTTTCAACTAATTCAGTTTTTGTAGGTTGATTCCCAAGATTCCTCATGTTGTAATTTTCTACTGGAAAAATTTGAAATTTTGGGAAACTGAGCTTCTCAGCTTTCTCTTTCCATGCAAAAAGTTTCGTAATTTTCCCTTCACTAGTTTTCCAGGAAAACTTTGAAATATGTGATACTGTATTTTCAATTAATTCAGTTATTGTAGGTTGATTTCCAATATTCCTTATGTTGTTATTTTCCACTAGAAAAATTTGAAATTTCGGGAAAATGAGCTTCTCGCCTTCTTCTTTACATGCAAAAAGTTTCAGAATTTTCCCTTCAGTAGTTTTCCAGGAAAACTTTGAAACGTGGAGACTGTTGTATTTTCAACTAATTCAGTTTTTGTAGGTTGATTTCTGTTTTTCACTGGAAAAATTTGAAATTTTGGGATAATGGCCTTCTCACCTTCCTCTTCACATGCAAAAAGTTTCAAAATTTTCCCTTTTTTTAGAGGAATTTGTGGGTTATTTGGAGAAGTTCGTGGTGGGCTATTTGGAGGAATTTGTGATGGGGTATCTGAAGGAATTTGCAGTAATTTTGAGGAATTATGCGTGAGAAATTCCCCTTTGAGGAATTGTTTGCACCAATTCTGGGATAGTGGATCACCCCGTGTCAATTGCATTAGAGAATGGACATCATACCCTTATGAATTATGAAAAGCTTAGGGTAATATTATAGGTAAATTGAAAAACAAATTACAAAATGTGTGTGTCAAACATACTAACCTTAAAGAAATAATGATTATGTCGTTGACCGACCCAAATCTGATATCGATCCGTAACATTCCTATCAGGCTGTCCAGGCCTGAGAACTCTCTTGTAAAGCGGATGACAGTCTACCAAAACCTCAACTTGCGATCCGCTAACGGAAACCGCTAAATGATGCCACATATTATCCGCCAACCTATAGTGGAAACTTTCCATGTAAATCCTACGGTCTTGTAACGAAGTGTAGTGCAACCGGATCTCGTTGCGGCGACCGCTCGATTGTACTTCTAGGAATCGCGTCGGGCCATTGGAAACGCTGAATATTGTACCGGTATTTTCGATTTCTTGACGCAACCAGGCGCCGATTGTGAACTCGGAACCGCCCTGGAGTAAAGCGGCAGCTTCCCGGAACGCGTCCGAAGGTAAACGTAAATCGTGACGGTTTCCTACAATAGGAGACAGAATTATTTATTTGTTTGCGTGCCTAGTATTGTACACACATCATTAAATAATTATTAATTAGTGGGGTTTTCTATATTTAAACAACACGCAAGGCTCGATATTGTCGCTATTATAGGACAATTTTGGGTTTGATCCTTGAACTTTCTGGTTGGAAGCCAATATAAGGAATTCTATGAATATTTAAAATGTTACACTAGCGATACAGTTTAATCTTCTTGTCTATCTGATGTATGAGAATGTCTTATTTACTAAGTCAGTCTTTCTTTTACAGATGGAGAAGAAAAGACAATTTGCATGATCAATGTTGGTAAGTTTATATTTGCACTATTTCCATTAAAACAAACTTTGGTTCAACTCAAATAAGGTTACTTTATCTTTTCCAAAGTTTTGTGGGTAACAACCCGCCTTGCTCTCACCCCAAGTATAGGGGGAACAAACTAATACATTTTGAAACAGCGTAGAGTAGGTCCGGAAATGTAGGGGTGAAAACAAATAGATTTTCATTCGAGACAATTCTTACCTTCGAGTAAATAGGCAGGTTTGCCTTTGAGAAATCCTGGGGCCAAAGAGACCCCGGTCCAGCTAACGTTCGAAAGTCCCATGGCGGCCAGCAGGTCCATTGATTGGAGCGGAGGGCCTGGAGAGCCGGCCACCGACCCCAGGCCTGTAACTGTAACAAGAAAAATCCCTTTAGAACTATAAGTAGGCCAACATAAAGATGGTGAGAGACGAGAGGGAGCCTCTTATTGATTTCTGCATCTTATGGATGGCGCATTTTTCCGTCCGCAATTGATGCACCCAAGAAAATTCAATTTCGTTACAGTAATTGAAACTCATTCAAGGGGGAAATTTTTATACAAAAGGGTGAATAATTGACTGATGTGATGTGATGTGATGTGCTGTGATGTTTTCTTATTAAATCTATACTCTGTTTGTATATAGTTTCAAGTGGGTTTAGGGTTTCGTAGTGGGTAACGATTTTTCCATTTCTCCACCTGGAAAAGAGGCTCTAAAACATAAACGACCCGCTCTTTCTCTCTCTTTCTAGGCATCGATTTGGCACTGGGCCATTGTCGGAATACAATAAACATTCTTTGCAGCGGATTTTTTTTTTTGGTTGTAATATATGTCTATAAGTTAGGATATTTTAATTTGTATTTAAATTTATATATCTAATTGATAAGTATTAAATTCTCTATAAGCCTGTGCAAAATTGGGTTTTGTAGCTTTTAAAGTTTCCAAGTTATAGAGCTTCAAAGTTTAACTTTAGTCAAAATTTTGTCCAAAACTTCAAACTCAATTTTCTCAAAAACTATGAAAACTAGCGACTTCAGCAAAATACCAACTGAAAGCCCTTATCAAGAGCTACAAACCCTGCAAATTTTGTCTCGGTACCGCTCTTGGTTACCAAGATATCGAGCTTTGAAGATTTGAAACTAAAAATCCAAAGGGGGTAACCATAGAAAAAAATGCAAAAATTTTTATTTTAGAATTTTTCTCAATTTTGACTTCAGAAATCAATAGACCGAGTTTAAATTAGTCAGAAACAACTCCCAGATCAGTTATATTTGAGAATTATAATGAGAGAAAAAATCTTGAAGGAAATCTCAATTTTTTTCTCTGGAAATTTTTTGAAATCTTGACACGTTCATGAATAATTGCCCATATCTTTAATATAATTTGAGTAAATTAGCTACAGTCATATATCATTGGAAAGAGCATTAAATTCTCTTTAAAACTGTACCATATTGGTTCCAGTACCTCGACGGGTTCATGAGCAATCAAACTTCAAAGTTGAACTTTAGTCAAAATTTTGTTCAAAACTTCAAACTTGATTTTCTCAAAGACTATATTCGCTAGCGATTTCAACTAAATACCATCTGAAAGCCCTTATCAGGAACTACAAGCCCCGTAAATTTTGTCTCGGTACCACTTTTGGTTACCAAGATATCAAGCTTTGAAGATTTGAAACTAAACTTAGAAAAAAGTGCAGAAAATTGAAAATTTTTATTTTTGAATTTTTCTCAATTCTGACATCAGAAATCGATAGAGCGATCTCAAATTAGTTAGAAAGGATTCTTAGATCAGTTAGATTTGGGAATTATAATGAGAGAAAAAATCCTAAAGGAAATCTCAATTTTTGTTTCTGGAAATTTTTTGAAATCTTGACACGCTCATGAATAATTGCCCATATCTTCAATAGAATTTAAGCAAATTAGATACGATTATATATCATTCGAAAGAGCATTAAATTCTCTTCAAAACCATACCATATTGGTTCCAGTACCTCAACGGGTTCATGAGCAATCAAACTCCAAAGTTGAACTTTAGTCAAAATTTTGTCCAAAACTTCAAAGTCGATTTTCTCAAAAACTATAAAAGCTAGCGATTTCAACTAAATACCATCTGAAAGCCCTTATCAAGAGCTACAAACCCTGCAAATTTTATTTGGGTACCGCTTTTGGTTACCACGATATCGAGCTTTGAAGATTTGAAAATAAAAATCCAAAGGGGTTGTTACCCTGGAAAAAGTGCAGAAAATTGAAAATTTTTATTTTTGAATTTTTCTCAATTCTGACTTCAGAAATCGATAGAGCGAGCTCAAATTAGTTAGAAAGGACTCTTAGATCAGTTAGATTTGGGAATTATAATGAGAGAGAAAATCCTAAAGGAAATCTCAATTTTTGTTTCTGGAAATTTTTTGAAATCTTGACACGTTCATGAATAATTGCCCATATCTTCAATAGAATTTAATCAAATTAGATACGATTACTTTTTACCCACCTGCACTGTAAACCCTCTTCCGTAAAGCCCTCCATTAATCTATTTCCAAAAGGCTCTTACCCTGAGATGGCACTTTATTATATCCCTTCACTTTCTGGAAAACTTAAGAATATTTAACCAATTCTTCCATTTGTATTCAAATTCGTATTCGTCAATTTTGGGGTTGGCCCGGGTCAAATCCCCAAAATTTCAGGTCAAAAGCGCCGCCGATCTAGAGATTTTCTCACGGTTTCGAAAAACTTCCCAGGCTCAAGTGCCCCCGGCTATCAGACCAATACCCTCCTCTACTACGTAAGTGGTCCACCAGATTCACAAGCAAAATGTTATTATTGCATTAAAATTAATCTCATGGAGTTTAGAACACTATTGACGAATACAAATGCAGGAATTGTTGAACTATTCTTTAGTTTTCAAGAAAGTGAAAGGATATGGAAAGAGGTACCTCTTCAGAGTAGAAGCTTTTTGACGTAGTGGAGGTGGGTATTGCTCTGATAGCTGTGAGGTGGGTATTGGTTATAAACAGGTGCATTAATTTTATTGCAATAATAAATATTTTGCTTGTGAATCTGCTAGTCTGATAGCTGGGGGCACTTGAGCCTGGGAAGTTTTTCGATACCGTGGGAAAATCTCTAGATTGGCGGCGCCTTTTGAAAATAGATTAATGGTGGGCTATGATGGCTATGCTGGAGGGGGGCTTTTACGCGGTAGAAGTGGGTATAGCTGTGAAAACACTCTACTCTTCACCCTTATAGCCGTCCTTTTTTTTCCAATTTTAGCAGACACCGCAAAAAACTTACGCAAGCACCAAACAACACTAGTTCCCGTAGCTGGAAAACAAATATGGAAAGGTGTGAACTACGTTGTTTCAAATGTATTACCATTCCCTTCTTAGAAACTCGTCCGAATGTAAATTAAAGAATGCTGGTAAACGTTTTTGGGCGTGGCTTCTGGAGAAGTTTTTTCGCCACCGGCAGGCTGTTCACCTTCCCTCATAAATTCCGGTGCATGAACATCAGCACCCACGAGGTTTTCTGAAACCTGGCGCCCCTGCACTGATGGAGATACAGACAGATGTGGAAAGAGCATAAAATTCTCTATATAAAATGAGCAAACTTTGAAAAAGACAGCCCATACATTTCCCAAGTTAGATTTCATTAAAAATTTTGTCCAAAACTTCAATAATAAATGCTCCTATATCTACATCCTTTGAAAGAGCAATAAATCCTCTAAAAACTTTGCATCGAAATTTGTCTTCGTCTAGTACTAAATCAAGAGCCAGTAATAATTAAAATATGAAAAATCATCCATCTCAAAAACTCTTAAGATTACAGGCTTGTTGGAAGCGGTTTTTCTATTTCGGTTAACATAAAAAGTAAATATTTAAAGATTAAATCAACATATTAATTTCGAGGCCAAAGTTGATCCTCTAAAGGGAGATCAGCTGATACGCCCGCAATCGATGACGTAAAAATCTGTGACAATGTCCTGTGCCGGCGTCGTCTCCAGCCGGGACGGCGCCGACCCCTTCAAAAATGTTTCACCCCTAAAAATATCGGTTGCATGTTGTCTTATTTGCTCGTTAAATTAATTAGGAAAATGAACAAACAAACTGTGTGTGTTTTTCCTCTAATAGGAATCGATTTAAAAATAACTCGCTGTGAAAGTTTAGACAGCTTGGCGGCCGGTTACCAGGCTATCCAGTATAAGGTCAGTTGGATACTTAAAAGTAAATCATTCGGACTTCAAAGGGATCAAAGACAGAATTTTTGTTTGGGTTAAAAACACTGATGATGATGGGCGCGAGTGCAAATTTAGATTAACTTAAAAATAGCAGCAAAATAAGGTTATTATTATGCCGGCGTCTCCTGCTGGTCTGAACGCGTTGAAATTCTAATTGAGTCATAATTAATTGGGTTTTTGGCAATGGCTACTCTGTTTAATTATTACATTGTTTATCTATTGAAAAAAACACTTGAGTTTCTGGATGGTTTGTTTGGATTTGTGTCGATCTTTTTTAAGTGATATATTTTCGTTTGAATTCCTGGATAGAGTAAATAGTTGGTTCTGTGTATCTATTGGAAAATTTAAATTTGCTCGCTGCATCAATCATACATTATACAGAATTGAAAAACTTCATGATTTTTCCGTCATTCATTACCCCCCTAGGAAATCATGTATGAGTTCTGCCGAAGGAAGCTATTTTCCTGGGTGTCAGTTGGCCCATTTCTTCTGGTGACAGTGTTGCCCCCTCGAGGAATTTGGGACTCTTGCAGAATTGGGCTGGACATTGGTCGGTCTCTATTGCGTCTGAGCAGAATCTGCAGAAATCGTCTTCTGCTCTGCCCATTAACCTTAAATAGTATTTTACCAGGCAGTGTCCTGTGATTTTTGATTAGAGGCCCTAATTAGCACCTAAAAAGCACCTAATTATTATATAGATGCCGAAGTTTTTTTGCCATTCTGACACACCAACAAGTAAACGTAAAGCCAGCAGTCCCTTAATAATTAAAAAAAATCTGTAACTCAGTTAATAATTAATCAATTCTATTTTTTCTCTGACTATTTAGGAGCACCTAAAAAGCACCTAATTCTGATACAAAAGAAAATTTTGAAAAAATATTTTTTACTATAGGGGACTTCTAGCTTTCATAAACCTAGTAGTCCCTTAGTTTTTATTGATTTTCTCAAAAACTAGAGGAGCACCTAATTTTTAATTAGAGGCCCTAATTAGCACCTAAAAAGCACCTAATTATTATATAGATCCCGAAGTTTTTTTGCCATTCGGACACACCAACAAGTAAACGTAAAGCCAGCAGTCCCTGAATCATACAGTTTAAAAAATTCAAGTAGGCCATTTGTAGCGATTTCTTTGAACTATCAGGGATAGAAACAGCTTATGAATTCTTGAATTTTCCAGCTTGAGAGCCTGGAATAGACAAAAGCCGAGACAAAATTAATAGTTTTCTTATTCCCGGCTCTTGAATTGAAAAACTAAAGAAAACAGGGAGGGGGCTCAAGAGCCTGGAATAAACAAATAATTCAGACTAAAACGATGAAAAGAAAACACCTCAACTTTGACATTTTAAGTGGTTGCACCCTCTCTCATGTGGTTATTTCATAGTGCAACAAAAATAGAGTAATTTAGAGTAAATTCACTCCACAGTTTGAAAAAATCTAGTAGGCAATTTGTAGCGATTTCTTTAAACTATCAGAGACAACTTATGAATTCTTGAATTTTCCAGTTTGAGAGCCTGGAATAGACAAAAGCTGAGACAAAATTAATAGTTTTCTTATTCCCGGCTCTTGAATTAGAAAACTTAAGAGAACAGGGAGGGGGCTCAAGAGCCTGGAATAAACAAATAATTCAGACTAAAACGATGAAAAGAAAACACCTCAACTTTGACATTTTAAGTGGTTGCACTCTCTCTCATGTGGTTATTTCATAGTGCAACAAAAATAGAGTAATTTAGAGTAAATTCACTCCACACTATTCAAATAAGCAAAACGAAAGCACCTCAACTTTGACACTTTAAAAAATTCAAGTAGGCCATTTGTAGCGATTTCTTTGAACTATCAGGGACAGAGACAACTTATGAATTCTTGAATTTTCCAGTTTGAGAGCCTGGAATAGACAAAAGCCGAGACAAAATTAATAGTTTTCTTATTCCTGGCTCTTGAATTGGAAAACTCAAGAGAACAGGAAGGGGGCTCAAGAGCCTGGAATAAACAAATAATTCAGACTAAAACGATGAAAAGAAAACACCTCAACTTTGACATTTTAAGTGGTTGCACCCTCTCTCATGTGGTTATTTCATAGTGCAACAAAAATAGAGTAATTTAGAGTAACTTCACTCCAACTATTCAAATAAGCAAAACGAAAGCACCTCAACTTTGACAGTTTAAAAAAATCTAGTAGGCCATTTGTAGCGATTTCTTTGAACCATCAGAGACAGCCTATGAATTCTTGAATTTTCCAGTTTGAGAGCCTGGAATAGACAAAAGATGAGACAAAATTAATAGTTTTCTTATTCCCGGCTCTTGAATTGAAAAACTCAAGAGAACAGGAAGGGGGCTCAAGAGCCTGGAATAAACAAATAATTCAGACTAAAACGATGAAAAGAAAACACCTCAACTTTGACATTTTAAGTAGTTGCACCCTCTCTCATGTGGTTATTTCATAGTGCAACAAAAATAGAGTAATTTAGAGTAACTTCACTCCAACTATTCAAATAAGCAAAACGAAAGCACCTCAACTTTGACAGTTTAAAAAAATCTAGTAGGCAATTTGTAGCGATTTCTTTAAACCATCAGAGACAACTTATGAATTCTTGAATTTTCCAGTTTGAGAGCCTGGAATAAACAAAAGCCGAGACAAAATTAATAGTTTTCTTATTCCCGGCTCTTGAATTGGAAAACTCAAGAGAACAGGAAGGGGGCTCAAGAGCCTGGAATAAACAAATAATTCAGACTAAAACGATGAAAAGAAAACACCTCAACTTTGACATTTTAAGTGGTTGCACTCTCTCTCATGTGGTTATTTCATAGTGCAACAAAAATAGAGTAATTTAGAGTAAATTCACTCCACACTATTCAAATAAGCAAAACGAAAGCACCTCAACTTTGACAGTTTAAAAAAATCTAGTAGGCAATTTGTAGCGATTTCTTTAAACCATCAGAGACAACTTATGAATTCTTGAATTTTCCAGTTTGAGAGCCTGGAATAGACAAAAGCTGAGACAAAATTAATAGTTTTCTTATTCCCGGCTCTTGAATTGGAAAACTCAAGAGAACAGGAAGGGGGCTCAAGAGCCTGGAATAAACAAATAATTCAGACTAAAACGATGAAAAGAAAACACCTCAACTTTGACATTTTAAGTAGCGTTTTCGTTAAGTTGCACCCTCTCTCATATGGTTATTTTATAGTGCAACAAAAATTTTAATTAAGTTAATTTCACTCTACACTTTTCAAATAAGTCTCGGGTAGCAAAACGAAAACACCTCAACTTTGACAGTTCAAAAAAATCCAGTAGGCCATTTGTAGCGCTTTCTTTGAACCATCAGGAACAGCGAATTCTTGAATTTTTCAACTTGAGAGCCTGGAATATATAGACAAAACACCCTGTATAGGGCGCCACACACTAGCATAAAAGATCAAAGGTAGTCAAAACAAGTAAATATTTCAATTAAAACTATACAATCTCGGCCAGCTGCTAGTTAAATGGCCCGTGTCCAAACCAGCGTCGCACTCGATTTAACTCGAGAGAAAACACACACAAAATATTTTTTTGCCTACGGAGTCCTTGAATTTTCGCGGTGGGACATCGTTAGCTCGCTCTTCATCCGAAAAAACTTCAAAAACAAAATGTTTACGTGCAAATTTCTTGACCAACCCAATCTTGTCGGCATTGTGCACACGTAATTTTTCGCCCGGCGGGAAAAATTCCCTGCTTCCAAATTACCCACCAACCTTGAGGAAATTGACATTAAGCCTTGTAGCAAATAAGGCTTAATTCAAGGACTGATTTTCAAAAGAGGCTGATTAGAATTTGTTTGCCTCATTTGAAAAACTTTAACAAGGTATTATTGAAAGTAAAATCACCAATTTGCGTGTAAATACCTACCTACTCTGCAAACCCCATAGAAAAACTAGGTTAAATGATACACACGTTTCTAGGTAAACTATTTTTGGCATTGATCCCAAAAGTTGAGTCGATAAAAGGATAAAAGTGCCTGTGTGCCAAAAGTATTATATAGTTGAATAATAATAATTAAGGAAAAATATCAAATATCCTTGAGAGAGGCCGCGGCTCAAAATCCGTCGATACGTTTTGGCAAACGGAACGTAAACTTTTCTTCAAAATCGTAAATCGTCTGGCACCGCAGCTGCCATTCTAATACACTCTCTAAAATTAAGTGGCAAAAATTGCAAAACTTGACCGGAATTTCCTATTTTACACATAGTTTCAAACCAAAAGAAATACCCGTTTGATTGCACTACTAAGACACAAGTCTATAGTAGGCCATGAATAGAAAGTTTGACAGCTAGAAAAATGACATAATGGGAAATTTTACATTATTAATTGAGAGGTCAAAAGACTTTTAATAGCGTTCGGAGTAAATTGAATTATTTCGAGCAAAATAGAGTTTTCGAAGTTGGAATTTGATTAATGCGCTCCACTCAGTTGAATTAGAAATTTATTTATTTAGACGTAATGAAATAGGTACCCTCTATTACACAAGTCTACTAGTTTTTAATTTAATAGTTTTTTGGTTGTAGAATGATAAAATCAGTGTTTGATTTATCTCGTGTTCAAATTTTACCAATGATCCAAATATGAGCTATTCAAACTGCTCTGGGTCTGAATCTACTACTCGGGTATTCGGAAATGTTCGAGCAAATCAGGGCTTCACAGATATTTGAGGTGAGAAATTAAATATTTGGACTATTACCAGCTCTTGATTTTATTCTCTGTATTGTCCATTATACTTTTTGGAAAGTAGATGGCGCGTTTTTTAATCCAAAAGGGATTTTGTTAAAGTCGTAATGTCCATTTTCTTGATTTGGATTTGGATTATCACTGGCTTTTGATTCTATTTTGTATTGTCCATTATACTCTTTGGAAAATGGCTGGCGCGTTCTTTAGTCCAAACGGTATTCTGGATCTGGATCTCTCATACGGAAAGTGTCAGTTAAAAATTGACGAACAATAGGTCTGATCATATCAACATAGAATATAAACTGGCTCTAATCCTCAAGATTCATTTTTTTTTGTTATGATTTTAATATTGAAAACAATTATTAGGGGAATCACTATTTATCAGTTTCAACTTCAACACAAATTGTACTAATTGTAGGTTAGAAAACCCGGGGACTTTATTTTCTCTTAGGTCTAGCTAAGGGAACAGTTCACTTTCCTAGGGAGCCATTTTAACTCCCTAGGGAGCAATTCCCTCTCTCAACTCCGTCTCAAGAATACGGTTCCATTCAAGCCACGCCCACTTATCTTACCTGTTCTACTCCCTACTCATCAAGAATACCGCCCTTTCACCAGTGTGCCCGACTGGTACTAGGGTATCCCTCCCAGGCACCGCAAACGTTTCTTAGTTTTTTGCCTGTTTCCATCATAATTTTTTTTTCTGTTCGCTTGGGTACTGGGAGATCAAAGAATAGGATTTCAAACTTGTCCAGTTCAGAACAGGTTTAAAAATGGACTTTTCAAATTGCTCTGAACTCTAGAATGGTCATCTCTTGTTCAAATTTCACCAATGTGAGAGCCAGGAATAATAGGATTTCGAATTTTTCCGGTCTAAAACAAAACAACTTGAAATATGATATTTTTAAACTGTTCTGGGTCATTTTATGTACTTTTTTGAGCTGTTCTGATTCAATCGGGACTCTAAAAGTAGCTTAAAGTTTGGCTCTGTGAGACCCAAGAATAGGATTTCAAAATTGTCCGATTCAGAACAGTTTCGAAAATGGACTTTTCACATTGCTCTGAACTCTGGAATAGTCACTGTAGTATCTCTGGTTCAAATTTCATCATTGTGAGAGCCAGGAATAGGATTTCGAATTTCTCCGGATCAAAACAAATTAAAATATGATATTTTTAAACTGTTCTGAGTCATTTTATGTACTTTTTTGAGCTGTTCTGATTCAATTGGGACTCTAAAAGTAGCTTAAAGTTTGGCTCTGTGAGACCCAAGAATAGGATTTCAAACTTGTCCAGTTCAGAACAGGTTTGAAAATGGACTTTTTAAATTGCTCTGAACTCTAGAATAGTCACTGTAGTATCTCTTGTTCAAATTTCCCCAATGTGAGAGCCAGGAATAGGATTTCGAATTTCTCCGGATCAAAACAAATTAAAATATAATATTTTTAAACTGTTCTGGGTCATTTTATGCACTTTTTTGAGCTGCTCTGATTCAATTGGGACTCTAAAAGTAGCTCAAAGTTTGGTTCTGTGAGACCCAAGAATAAGATTCCAAACTTGTCCAGTTCAGAACAGGTTTGAAAACAGACCTTTCAAATCGCTCTGAGCTCCAAAATGATCACTGTAGTATCTCTTGTTCAAATTTCACCAAGGTGAGAGCCAAGAATATAGGATTTCCAATTTTTCCGGATCAAAACAGCTTAAAATATGATATTTTTAAACTTTTTTGGGTCATTTTATGAACTTTTTTGAGCTGCTCTGATTCAATTGGGACTCTAAAAGTAGCTCAAAGTTTGGCTCTGTGAGACCCAAGAATAGGATTCTAAACTTGTCCAGTTCAGAACGGGTTTGAAAACAGACCTTTCAAATCGCTCTGAACTCTAAAATGATCAGTGTAGTTATCTCTTGTTCAGATTTCAACAATGTGAGAGCCAGAAATAGGATTTCGAATTTCTCCGGATCAAAACAACTTAAAATATGATATTTTTAAACTGTTCTGGGTCATTTTATGTACTTTTTTGAGCTGTTCTGATTCAATTGGGACTCTAAAAGTAGCTCAAAGTTTGGCTCTGTGAGACCCAAGAATAGGATTTCAAAATTGTCCAGTTCATAACAGGTTTGAAAATGGACTTTTCAATTGCTCTGAACTCTAGAATAGTCACTGTAGTACTCTTGTTCAAATTTCACCAATGTAAGAGCCAGGAATAGGATTTCGAATTTCTCCGGATCAAAACAAATTAAAATATAATATTTTTAAACTGTTCTGGGTCATTTTATGCACTTTTTTGAGCTGCTCTGATTCAATTGGGACTTTTAGCTCAAAGTTTGGGTCTGTGAGACCCAAGAATAGGATTCCAAACTTGTCCAGATCAGAACAAGTTTGAAAACGGACCTTCTAAATCGCCCTGAACTCTAAAATGATCACAAAACAGCTTGAAATATGATATTTTTAAACTGTTTTGGGTCATTTTATGAACTTTTTTGAGCTGCTCTGATTCAATTGGGACTCTAAAAGTAGCTCAAAGTTTGGCTCTGTGAGACCCAAGAATAGGATTCTAAACTTGTCCAGTTCAGAACGGGTTTGAAAACAGACCTTTCAAATCGCTCTGAACTCTAAAATGATCACTATAGTTATCTCTTGTTCAAATTTCACCAATGTGAGAGCCAGGAATAGGATTTCGAATTTTTCCGTTTCGAAACAACTTGAAATATGAGTTTTGTACACTGCTCTGGCTCATCTTATGGCGTTTTTTAAGCTACTCCGACTCAATTGGAACTCTAAAAGTAGTACTCTATACTTTTTCAATTTGATTTGATATTGAACAGAATTTTCATGCTTATCCAGTTCTGGAAGACCCAAGAATAGGATTTCAAACTTGTCCAGTTCAGAACAGGTTTGAAAATGGACTTTTTAAATTGCTCTGAACTCTAGGATGGTCACTGTATCTCTTGTTCAAATTTCACCAATGTTTAAGAGCCAGGAATAGGATTTATTTTCAAACTTCTCTGGTTCAGAACAGCTTAAAATATGAGCTTTTTAAACTAATCTGGTTCATCTTATAAACTATTCTAAGGTGTTCTAGGGTCTATAAAAGTAGTACTCTATACTTTACTGTTTAAAGTTGCATGGTAAAACTTTGAATGATCATAACTTTTTTCCCATCATAGATACAAAGCTGAAATTTTCAGCGATTCCTATTCTAATATAGGACTATAATTCCTGAAAATTTCAACTCATTTGGACTTCTAGTTCCTGAAAAAAATCGCATTAAGGAATTTTCCTGAAATTTTTATCAATTTAAAAATCACATTTTCTTTTAATTCCAGGTACCTTGCCAGCTAACTTCTACTGAATCATGCCCCGGTAAGTGCTAGATAACTAGGAATTTTGGTGGAGGTTCACGTGTCAATTGATTAAAGTATAAAAAACGGAGTTCAACGTTACTGTAACAATTTTACCTGTCGTGTTCGGCTTCCATTATATAGGGAAGCCACGAAATGTCAAATAAAACAGCCCGAGAAAATTGATTTTCCTTATTCGAAAATAGCAGCCAATTTGAGCCAACGAGTACTTAAATGTTAGCGGTTTTGATGAAGAAGAAACAAACATTCAAAAGCTGTTTATTGATAAACTTAAGGTCTAGTTCATATACGATGGAATTCAAATAAACATCAATTATAGGGGGTTTATTATTTTTATATATTTTTAAAAATAACCCACAAAGTTACATAAAAAAATCACGCTTTCACACCAGTCTAGACTTTGTCTCAGACTATTTTCAGCATAATGGGGGTCACCAAAAAATCACACACACACATTTTTTAATTTTGATCAATCAAGATTGTGTGTATGTTTTATGCGAATTCAAATAGGGTTTATTGCTTTTTGATTGGCTGTCAATAAAATAGTTGATTGAGGTTCTCGGTATTTATATTATAGCGGAAAATTTCATGTTTCTACGCCTCTGATTGGGGTGAGCCAAAATAAAACCACCCTCGTATATGTATCGTCTGGACAATTATTGGAGGTGCATGTCTCAAGGGAGCGCACGAGGTATTGATTTGTATACCAACCCTAATTTTTAAAAGCTGATGCAATAGTCAATGAATATTATGGAAAAATCATCAATGAGGAATTTAAGGCCCCATAGAAACAGCGGCAAAAATCAATCTCTATTGATCTCCGATCGATATACATAAATTAATCCGAGCACGTGTTTCTTGAGCCAGGTAGCTTTACTGGGTTGTCAAGTTTACAAACCAACTAATAGAGGAATTGAATTAAGGCTGGTTTAAAATCACAACGGCAACGCCGCTACGCAATTTTTTCGGAAGTGGGCCGGACCCCGTCTGAAAAAATAATTGTTAAAGGGAATTTCATCATCATCGTACGATTTCTTAGGAATTCGTCTCCGCAGATCGGTGGTCGATTAAAAAAAAATTCCAAACTCGATTTTGGCGGGCGCATGAGGAATTAGGAACATCCGATCCGATAAAAGAATTCAGTGGTTTGAATTACAATTTCAAATCTGATAATTTTGATCATTTTAAGGCAAGTTTGAGCTTAATCAATGCTTTTTACATGTAAAAGTGTCACTTTAAGCGTTCATTATCGTTAAACCTCCCTTAAATTAAAATGATCAATGTGCAAATGGCCATTAAAGAATTGATTCAGGTTTTGATGATGATGTTATTTTTGATTCTGGAAAATTTTCCAAAACTTGATATAGTCATGAATAATTGCCCATATCTTTGGTAAATTTTGAGCAAATTGAAATAAATTATACATCGTTGGAAAGGGCCTTAAATTCTCTATAAATCTGTGCAAAATTGAGTTCAATACCTCGGATAGTTTTTGAGAAATTGAGCCTCATAGTTGACTTTTAGTCCAAATTTTGTCAAAAACTTCAAACTCAATTTGCTTAAAAACTAGAAATCTGGAAATATTGTTAATTAAAGGCTATTTAGAACTTGATAAAAGCTACAAATTCTAGAAATTTTAATGCAATTTGCTTAACGGTTACCGAGCAATTGAGGTTTGAATATTTTGAAATCGGAATTCCACCCTTATGAAAAATTCGATTTTTTTATTTTTTAGTTTTGCTCAATTTTGGCTTTATGAATCGATAAAGCGGGTCAAAATTAGTGGAAAACAACCCTGATATCAATTCCAAATGGCCATTTTAAGCAGACACAAAAATAAAAAGAAAATCCTATTTTTGGCTCTTGAAAATTTTCAAAATCCTGACATGGTCATGAACAATTGCCCATATCTTTGGTAAACTTTGAGCAAATTGAAATAAAGTATACATCATTGGAAAGAACCCTAAATTCTCTATAAATCTGTGTAAAATTGAGTTCGATAGCTCGGATAGTTTTTGAGCAATTGAGCCTCAAAGTTGACTTTTAGTCCAAATTTTATTAAAAACTTCAAACTCAATTTGCTCAGAAACTAAAAATCTGGAAATATTGTATATTACAGGCTATTTAAAACTTGATAAAAGCTGCAAATTCTGGAAATTTCAATGCAAGTTGCTCAACGGTTACCGAGCAATTGAGGTTTGAATATTTCGAAACCAGAATTCAAAGGGAGGGGGTACCTTTATGAAAAATTCAATTTTTTTATTTTTCAGTTTTGCTCAATTTTGGCTTTATGAATCGATAAAGCGGGTCAAAATTAGTGGAAAACAACCCTGATATCAATTCCAAATGGCCATTTTAAGCAGACACAAAAATAAAAAGAAAATCCTATTTTTGGCTCTTGAAAATTTTCAAAATCCTGACATGGTCATGAACAATTGCCCATATCTTTGGTAAATTTTGAGCAAATTGAAATAAAGTATACATCATTGGAAAGAACCCTAAATTCTCTATAAATCTGTGTAAAATTGAGGTCGATAGCTCGGATAGTTTTTGAGCAATTGAGCCTCAAAGTTGATTTTTAGTTCAAATTTTATTAAAAACTTCAAACTCAGTTTGCTCAGAAACTAAAAATCTGGAAATATTGTATATTACAGGCTATTTAAAACTTGATAAAAGCTGCAAATGCTGGAAATTTCAATGCAAGTTGCTCAACGGTTACCGAGCAATTGAGGTTTGAATATTTCGAAACCAGAATTCAAAGGGAGGGGGTACCTTTATGAAAAATTCAATTTTTTTATTTTTCAGTTTTGCTCAATTTTGGCTTTATGAATCGATAAAGCGGGTCAAAATTAGTGGAAAACAACCCTGATATCAATTCCAAATGGCCATTTTAAGCAGACACAAAAATAAAAAGAAAATCCTATTTTTGGCTCTTGAAAATTTTCAAAATCCTGACATGGTCATGAACAATTGCCCATATCTTTGGTAAATTTTGAGCAAATTGAAATAAAGTATACATCATTGGAAAGAACCCTAAATTCTCTATAAATCTGTGTAAAATTGAGGTCGATAGCTCGGATAGTTTTTGAGCAATTGAGCCTCAAAGTTGATTTTTAGTTCAAATTTTATTAAAAACTTCAAACTCAGTTTGCTCAGAAACTAAAAATCTGGAAATATTGTATATTACAGGCTATTTAAAACTTGATAAAAGCTGCAAATGCTGGAAATTTCAATGCAAGTTGCTCAACGGTTACCGAGCAATTGAGGTTTGAATATTTCGAAACCAGAATTCAAAGGGAGGGGGTACCTTTATGAAAAATTCAATTTTTTTATTTTTCAGTTTTGCTCAATTTTGGCTTTATGAATCGATAAAGCGGGTCAAAATTAGTGGAAAACAACCCTGATATCAATTCCAAATGGCCATTTTAAGCAGACACAAAAATAAAAAGAAAATCCTATTTTTGGCTCTTGAAAATTTTCAAAATCCTGACATGGTCATGAACAATTGCCCATATCTTTGGTAAACTTTGAGCAAATTGAAATAAAGTATACATCATTGGAAAGAGCATTAAATTCTCTATAAATCTGTGCAAAATTGAGTTCGATAGCTCGGATAGTTTTTGAGCAATTGAGCCTCAAAGTTGATTTTTAGTTCAAATTTTATTAAAAACTTCAAACTCAGTTTGCTCAGAAACTAAAAATCTGGAAATATTGTAAATTACAGGCTATTTAAAACTTGATAAAAGCTGCAAATGCTGGAAATTTCAATGCAAGTTGCTCAACGGTTACCGAGCAATTGAGGTTTGAATATTTCGAAACCAGAATTCAAAGGGAGGGGGTACCTTTATGAAAAATTCAATTTTTTTATTTTTCAGTTTTGCTCAATTTTGGCTTTATGAATCGATAAAGCGGGTCAAAATTAGTGGAAAACAACCCTGATATCAATTCCAAATGGCCATTTTAAGCAGACACAAAAATAAAAAGAAAATCCTATTTTTGGCTCTTGAAAATTTTCAAAATCCTGACATGGTCATGAACAATTGCCCATATCTTTGGTAAATTTTGAGCAAATTGAAATAAAGTATACATCATTGGAAAGAGCATTAAATTCTCTATAAATCTGTGTAAAATTGAGGTCGATAGCTCGGATAGTTTTTGAGCAATTGAGCCTCAAAGTTGATTTTTAGTTCAAATTTTATTAAAAACTTCAAACTCAGTTTGCTCAGAAACTAAAAATCTGGAAATATTGTATATTACAGGCTATTTAAAACTTGATAAAAGCTGCAAATGCTGGAAATTTCAATGCAAGTTGCTCAACGGTTACCGAGCAATTGAGGTTTGAATATTTCGAAACCAGAATTCAAAGGGAGGGGGTACCTTTATGAAAAATTCAATTTTTTTATTTTTCAGTTTTGCTCAATTTTGGCTTTATGAATCGATAAAGCGGGTCAAAATTAGTGGAAAACAACCCTGATATCAATTCCAAATGGCCATTTTAAGCAGACACAAAAATAGAAAGAAAATCCTATTTTTGGCTCTTGAAAATTTTAAAAATCCTGACATGGTCATGAACAATTGCCCATATCTTTGGTAAACTTTGAGCAAATTGAAATAAAGTATACATCATTGGAAAGAGCATTAAATTCTCTATAAATCTGTGCAAAATTGAGTTCGATAGCTCGGATAGTTTTTGAGCAATTGAGCCTCAAAGTTGATTTTTAGTTCAAATTTTATTAAAAACTTCAAACTCAGTTTGCTCAGAAACTAAAAATCTGGAAATATTGTAAATTACAGGCTATTTAAAACTTGATAAAAGCTGCAAATGCTGGAAATTTCAATGCAAGTTGCTCAACGGTTACCGAGCAATTGAGGTTTGAATATTTCGAAACCAGAATTCAAAGGGAGGGGGTACCTTTATGAAAAATTCAATTTTTTTATTTTTCAGTTTTGCTCAATTTTGGCTTTATGAATCGATAAAGCGGGTCAAAATTAGTGGAAAACAACCCTGATATCAATTCCAAATGGCCATTTTAAGCAGACACAAAAATAAAAAGAAAATCCTATTTTTGGCTCTTGAAAATTTTCAAAATCCTGACATGGTCATGAACAATTGCCCATATCTTTGGTAAATTTTGAGCAAATTGAAATAAAGTATACATCATTGGAAAGAACCCTAAATTCTCTATAAATCTGTGTAAAATTGAGGTCGATAGCTCGGATAGTTTTTGAGCAATTGAGCCTCAAAGTTGATTTTTAGTTCAAATTTTATTAAAAACTTCAAACTCAGTTTGCTCAGAAACTAAAAATCTGGAAATATTGTATATTACAGGCTATTTAAAACTTGATAAAAGCTGCAAATGCTGGAAATTTCAATGCAAGTTGCTCAACGGTTACCGAGCAATTGAGGTTTGAATATTTCGAAACCAGAATTCAAAGGGAGGGGGTACCTTTATGAAAAATTCAATTTTTTTATTTTTCAGTTTTGCTCAATTTTGGCTTTATGAATCGATAAAGCGGGTCAAAATTAGTGGAAAACAACCCTGATATCAATTCCAAATGGCCATTTTAAGCAGACACAAAAATAGAAAGAAAATCCTATTTTTGGCTCTTGAAAATTTTAAAAATCCTGACATGGTCATGAACAATTGCCCATATCTTTGGTAAACTTTGAGCAAATTGAAATAAAGTATACATCATTGGAAAGAGCATTAAATTCTCTATAAATCTGTGCAAAATTGAGTTCGATAGCTCGGATAGTTTTTGAGCAATTGAGCCTCAAAGTTGATTTTTAGTTCAAATTTTATTAAAAACTTCAAACTCAGTTTGCTCAGAAACTAAAAATCTGGAAATATTGTAAATTACAGGCTATTTAAAACTTGATAAAAGCTGCAAATGCTGGAAATTTCAATGCAAGTTGCTCAACGGTTACCGAGCAATTGAGGTTTGAATATTTCGAAACCAGAATTCAAAGGGAGGGGGTACCTTTATGAAAAATTCAATTTTTTTATTTTTCAGTTTTGCTCAATTTTGGCTTTATGAATCGATAAAGCGGGTCAAAATTAGTGGAAAACAACCCTGATATCAATTCCAAATGGCCATTTTAAGCAGACACAAAAATAAAAAGAAAATCCTATTTTTGGCTCTTGAAAATTTTCAAAATCCTGACATGGTCATGAACAATTGCCCATATCTTTGGTAAATTTTGAGCAAATTGAAATAAAGTATACATCATTGGAAAGAACCCTAAATTCTCTATAAATCTGTGTAAAATTGAGGTCGATAGCTCGGATAGTTTTTGAGCAATTGAGCCTCAAAGTTGATTTTTAGTTCAAATTTTATTAAAAACTTCAAACTCAGTTTGCTCAGAAACTAAAAATCTGGAAATATTGTATATTACAGGCTATTTAAAACTTGATAAAAGCTGCAAATGCTGGAAATTTCAATGCAAGTTGCTCAACGGTTACCGAGCAATTGAGGTTTGAATATTTCGAAACCAGAATTCAAAGGGAGGGGGTACCTTTATGAAAAATTCAATTTTTTTATTTTTCAGTTTTGCTCAATTTTGGCTTTATGAATCGATAAAGCGGGTCAAAATTAGTGGAAAACAACCCTGATATCAATTCCAAATGGCCATTTTAAGCAGACACAAAAATAGAAAGAAAATCCTATTTTTGGCTCTTGAAAATTTTAAAAATCCTGACATGGTCATGAACAATTGCCCATATCTTTGGTAAACTTTGAGCAAATTGAAATAAAGTATACATCATTGGAAAGAGCATTAAATTCTCTATAAATCTGTGCAAAATTGAGTTCGATAGCTCGGATAGTTTTTGAGCAATTGAGCCTCAAAGTTGATTTTTAGTTCAAATTTTATTAAAAACTTCAAACTCAGTTTGCTCAGAAACTAAAAATCTGGAAATATTGTAAATTACAGGCTATTTAAAACTTGATAAAAGCTGCAAATGCTGGAAATTTCAATGCAAGTTGCTCAACGGTTACCGAGCAATTGAGGTTTGAATATTTCGAAACCAGAATTCAAAGGGAGGGGGTACCTTTATGAAAAATTCAATTTTTTTATTTTTCAGTTTTGCTCAATTTTGGCTTTATGAATCGATAAAGCGGGTCAAAATTAGTGGAAAACAACCCTGATATCAATTCCAAATGGCCATTTTAAGCAGACACAAAAATAAAAAGAAAATCCTATTTTTGGCTCTTGAAAATTTTCAAAATCCTGACATGGTCATGAACAATTGCCCATATCTTTGGTAAATTTTGAGCAAATTGAAATAAAGTATACATCATTGGAAAGAACCCTAAATTCTCTATAAATCTGTGTAAAATTGAGGTCGATAGCTCGGATAGTTTTTGAGCAATTGAGCCTCAAAGTTGATTTTTAGTTCAAATTTTATTAAAAACTTCAAACTCAGTTTGCTCAGAAACTAAAAATCTGGAAATATTGTATATTACAGGCTATTTAAAACTTGATAAAAGCTGCAAATGCTGGAAATTTCAATGCAAGTTGCTCAACGGTTACCGAGCAATTGAGGTTTGAATATTTCGAAACCAGAATTCAAAGGGAGGGGGTACCTTTATGAAAAATTCAATTTTTTTATTTTTCAGTTTTGCTCAATTTTGGCTTTATGAATCGATAAAGCGGGTCAAAATTAGTGGAAAACAACCCTGATATCAATTCCAAATGGCCATTTTAAGCAGACACAAAAATAAAAAGAAAATCCTATTTTTGGCTCTTGAAAATTTTCAAAATCCTGACATGGTCATGAACAATTGCCCATATCTTTGGTAAATTTTGGGCAAATTGAAATAAAGTATACATCATTGGAAAGAGCCCTAAATTCTCTATAAATCTGTGTAAAATTAAGTTCGATAGCTCGGACAGTTTTGGAGCAATTGAGCCTCAAAGTTGTCTTCCAGTCCAAATTTTGTCTAAAATTTCAAATTCAATTTGCTCAAAAACTATAAATCTGGGAATATTGTAAATCACAAGCTATTTAGAGCTTGATAGGAGCTATAAATGTTGAAAGTTTTCATGCAATTTGCTCAACAGTTACTGAGCAATTGAGGTTTGAATATTTCGAAATCAGAATTCAAAAGTATATAATACGTAAAAGGGTGTATTGTATTGTACAGTTGGCGAAAGAGAAGCTACGGAGAAAAATGAGATGGAAGAGTACTGGTGCAGCGGGAGAGTGGGCTGTCGCGGCCTTGTATAAGGTAAATATCATTGCTAAATAAACTGATCTAGCGGAAGGCACTCTACTGAAAACTAGAAAAAAGTTTGATAACAAGCCATGTTTTACAATGGTAAAAATGGCATAGATGTCAATACTTATTTCCACTTGAGGGTATGTAAAGGCGATTCCATATAAAAAATTTAATCTAACCCAAATTAAATTCTTAACACATTAATCAAAGTTACTAAAAATTCCGGTTACTTGGGTAACGCGAATATGATTATAAAACATCATTGACAGAATTTACAGATAAAACCAACATACCGACATCCGGTAACTATTTTGACATTTTATATGTATATATATGTATATATATATATATCAATATATGAGGCGAAATTTGCCTGTGGGAGCTTGCAGTGGTGTTTTTCTTGTTGTTATGTTGGTAGTTGTGAGACTTTGAAGTTTGAATTTTGTTTATTATAATAAATTACTTTTGGATGTTGTCACAGTTATTGTTTGTTGCCGATAATTCAACAACTTTCGTACTTTTCTACTACATATTATTACATAGTGGATATTATACAGTTTTGCGTCATTTTCAAGAGGAAGTTAAGTCAAGAGGTTAGGTAGTACCTACTTTGACAATCCGCTGGTTATATTCGGACCATATAGCCTTAATAGCTAGAAAGAGATGAAAATACAACGCACTAGTTTCACCAAGATTATTCGCTATTAAAGTGACAATGTTTTTTTCAATACAAATGGCATAAATTTTGAACTTGGTTGCTCATCATATTGTTTCTAAATGTCGACTTACTAAAATTTGATAATTGTCGATCAATGTACAGTTGCGATCAAAAAAAAGTAGTAAAAAAATTATTAACTCCAATTTGAGCTCCAGGTGTAACATACAAAATTTTGACAGTAAATAAACAGGCAATGACATATTCTAGGTTAAAAACGGCTGGAAAAATGCCAAAGTAATGTCATCTGAAGCTTTCTAGGTTAGAAACTTGTCGAAAAATGCCAAAAATATGTCATTTTTGGTTATGAATTGAATTATTGTATAATAGACCAGGAGATTTTGGAGATTTTTCTTGTACTACTTGTTTTTCATCGCAATTGTACATTTTGAATTGACGTCCAGTTATCAAATTCAAGTTTGACAGCTGTCTAAAAGTGAAGATTTTATTTTCGATTCAAATGACACAAATTTTATTTGTTGAACATTTAGGCCTAGTTGTACAATCTCGGTAATTGGAATGACGTTATTTCTCATGTAATTTCAGAGGTTAACTTTTAATTATCTGTCTAAGGTCCAGTTTTATAATCGTTGGTAACCATAAGGGGTCAGATAACCACTATTTGTTGGCTTTTCATTCTTTTACTGGTTGCGACACAGTTTCCACATTTTGTGGCATTGGCAAGAAGACAGCTTAGAAGATCTGGATGTCATTTCGTAAAATTGAATGTGTATAGCTGTACAGTGTATATTATTATATTTGGCTATTTTAAATTGAAATAATATTTTAGTATAGTTATCCTTTAAGCGTGTGGCTCATGTCACTGATTTTGGAATGGAAATTTCCGAAATCCAAAACAAATCTGATGACGTTTGGTTGAATTTCAGCCATTTTGATGTTTCGAAAATCGTAAATAATAATTTTGCAACTTCTTTAATTGACAGCTGCGTCAAAAATGTCAATTTGCTTCATTCTCTCTCAATTTATACAAAAAATAAAAATGAGAAAGAAGACACAATGCTGCCAACTACAAATTTTTGAAATCCGAAACAAATCAGATGACTTTTGGTTGAAAGTTGAATTTCAGCCATTTTGATGTTTCAAAAATCGAAAATAATAATTTTAAAACTTCGTCTATTAACAGCTGCGTCAAAAACGTCAATTTACCTCTTTCTGTTTCAATTTAGACTAAACATAAAAGGAGATAGAAAGCACAAGGCTGCCAACTGCAAATTTTTGAAGCTGTTGTATCTGAACTAAAAAAAATTCTAGTACTTAATTTGACTTTAACATCTATTGCCCCATTATTTGTAGAAGTAATTTCTACTCGGAGGAAAATTACTTCCCAACATGCAAAATCTGAGAAGTAATTTCTTACTGAAACTATCCAAAAATTTCCTTGAAACTTTTCTTATCTCGAGGATGATTAGTTTTTGGATTTTAAACTTATTGCATAAATCATCGTCCTCTTAACCCAGAAATTAAGGCCCTAAAGTGATACATCACCCCTATTTAATTTGCGCAAAATGATTTATGGGCCTAAGCCCTAAATTATTAAATTCCTTTTAAAATTTTCTGCCAACCCTCTAGTGAATAATTTATCATATCATTACATTTTATATGCAAGTTTTTTGAGTGATTTTGACAATAAAAATTTGAATTTATTGAGCTCAATTATAGAGGGTGTCCCAGGGAAAACATTCCAACAAAGTTCTCAGATCTTCTGTTGGTTCTAGTTTTTTTCTTCCATTTTTTCTTTGAGCTGAATCCTTGTTAGGCGAGCAGCTTTATCGATTTGCTTTTTCCTTTTCAAACCTGTGTTTATATTTACTGTGACTCTTACGATTCTGTGGTACATCGGTACAGAACTTTCTGTCCGTAGTGAGTATATAGTCAATTTCGTTCATAGTAGCAACTTAGAACTTCGGAAATATAATCTTAATGTAAATAGCTATCGAATGACGTATCACTCGACCCCCCTCTTCATTTGAAATTTTGGGGGTACGTACCAATCACCCCGGCTTAGGGGTTGACAAGTAAAGGGTGAAAATACCAATTAAATATGTGCCCCTGAAAACAAAATTTTACAGGTCTGAGGTTTTATTTTATCTCTTCCTCCTAAGCCGTAAACCTTGCTGGACTGTTATCCTTGGGACACTCTGTATATGGTTTTAAAGAGCCTTAAATTCTCTATAAATCGAGCAAGGTTTGGTAAATGTAGCTCTTTTGGTTACCGAGTTATTGAGCTTAAAGTAATAAAATGATTATTCCCGGCTCTTGATTCAAATTGAGGATCAAATATCGAGAAAATATTCTACAATAATTAGATAATTGTTCCTGACATTTGGTTGGAATTAAGAACCAATTAAGAAAATCAAATTTGAAATTTTAGTCAAGCATCAAAGTAGCTCAATAACCATTTGAGTTATTGATATCAAATTTAGCTCAACTCAACTTCTTCTAAGGGTGCTTCTTTTGAAATTACCGGAGCCTGATCTGACAAAATGTGCTTCAATGTCATAAAGCACCACTAACGAATTAGAAAGGTAATTCACTCTCTAATAAGATGCTCTAGCAAGATTCTGTCCTCAGAATGAGTGAGTTTTTGAAGTAATAAATGCAGACTCTGACTTGAAAATTAAGAAAATTTTGAACGTATGAGTAAAAAATACATTTCATGAGTAAACTGCTCACTTTTAAATTTCTGCAGGACAAACGGAACGAATTCCACGTGGCAATTCATTCACTAATTAGTCATTCGACGTTCTGATATAGAAATGAATAAATTTCATGAGTAAATTGCTGCGGAACTCGCTACGCTCGTCCCGCAGAGGTCCGTGAGTAATTCACTAATTGATAAAATAAGTGAGTTGTTGAACTTATCAGTAAATATTCTGACCTGGAAAATTGGAAATGAGTGAATTTTTGAATTAATGAGTAAAGATTAAACTTATGAGTGAAAAAGTACTTTCGTTGGATAATCCTGTACATTCCTGCGAGACAACAAAGTCCAATGATAGCATTTTCAAGGATTGCGTTGTTTAAGAAATTATCAATTCAATATTGATTTCATAGAAAATCCAAAGTTTGAAATTAGGCTTGCAAGAAAAATACCCTTTGCCATACGAGATGATGTGTAAAAAGAATTGGAAAATATGGTTAAGTTAGGTGTTATTAGGCCCGTCACAGAACCTACTTTTGCAGTCAGTCCGTTGGTAACTATTAGGCAAAAAGGTAAATTAAGAATCTGCATAGATCTTATAGATGTTAACAAAAACATTATCCACTGAAATCCATAGAATGAATTTCAGCACAAATACGTGGAGCCAAATATTTTACACTTTCAGATTATAAACGAGGGTTTTGGCAAATAAAAGTTGCCGAGCGGTCTCAAAAATATCTATAGGGGCGTTATAGTTGCACTCGTCTACCATTTGGAATCTGTTCAGCACCAGGAGTATTTCAAAAAATAATGAGTTCTTTGTATATGTATTGTATACTCACTGCTCAATGGACGGTATTCTTATTTATTCTGGCTCCCAGGAAGGTGTAGAAAAAATTACTTAAAAAGTAATTGAAACATTGGAAAATTCACAATGAGGAAAAATGCATTTTCAATATTAAAAGAGTTAAGTTTTTTGGGCATATTTTATCGGAAAATGGTATTGAAATTGATGATATCAAGGTGGAAGCTATCAAAAATTTGAAGACACCAACAAATATAAAGGCATGATAACATATTTGAATAAATTCATACCAAATATGTCTGAACTTATAGATCCTTTGCGAAAGTTTCTAAATACAGTTACAGATTACTCAACTACAGAAATACACGTGGAAACCCGCCACTGGGTTTACTTAATTGAAGACCTTTTAGCAGAATTACCAGGACATTAATTCCAGCAAACAGTGAAAAGTTGGAACCAAATATTGTAAAAGCTGTTACAAGTGAATTGAAAAGATTGAGAGAAAAAGAAGAAGATTATGCAAATACATATGCCACTCAACCCCAAAACTATAAAATAGAAAATTCTGTTAAAGTACAGAGAGTTTTTTTATATATTGGCACCCAAAAATATATAGTTTGTCTATATTCAATTGAACAGTCTCATATTCGGCTTCAAAAATTGTAAAAATACTATTCTACTACTGATTTCGTGAACCATTTTACCTGTACAGGTGAAAGCTGCAGGTAAAATTTGAGGTACCTACTTGGTTTCTCTGATAGTATTTTTGAAATTTTTAGAACTCAAATATGTTGGAGACGGCTGAAGCCAAATATAAACAAACTATATAGTTTTGGAATCAGGAAATTGTGCTTTTCAAAAATATAGAACCAAAAAAAAGCATCCCATTTGAAAAAAGCTTTAAGCATGTAATATTTCACATTTCTGACATTCAATTTTTATTTCTGACTATGGAATCTGAAAATCTAGCCAATACTGTACAACTTTTGTATTTACACCTTTCATCTACATGTAAAGGTGAAGGCTGTAGGAGGGGTGTTAATATATAAAAAAACACCCTGTACTTGAACAATAACTTATTTTATAAAGTCAGAATTTGTAAGATTATCCACATTTTGTCAATTTGCCTTTTAATAGGAATTAGAATGTTACTTTACCGAACTAGTAACATAATGTGACAAGTTATTCAAGTACAAATGAGTGAATTGTTGCGGAACTTATGGGTCGACATCTGCGGGACGAGCGCAGCGAGTTCCGCAGCCATCTACTCACCAATATACTGTTGAACTACTTAAGTAAGACATTCGCCTGAAACGTGTATTTTTTAAACCAATAACTCACATTTGAGTGAGTCAGGTCAGTATTGTAATTACACAACATATCAATGAATAGATGGCTGCGGAACTCGCTGCGCTCGTCCCGCAGAGGTCCACCCATAAGTTCCGCAACAATTCACTCGTTTGTATTTGAATAACTTGTCACATTATATTACTAATCTGGTAAAGTAATATTACTAATTCCTGTTGAAAGGCGAACACCACACAATTCCCAACATCTCCGACACACTAGACAAATTTGGCAGAAGTCAATATTTCACAACCCTCGATTTGGCTTCAAGGTTCCATCAGATCGAAATGGATCCAAATTCTATTTAAAAAACGGCCAAAATGGACATTTCGAATATATCAGAATGCCATTTGGTCTAAAAAATGCACCGACAGTCTTCCAAAGGGTCCATAAGGTTCCATAATGTCCTCAAAGATCTTCAAGGAAAAATATGTCTCCGATATTGGAATAGAATTTAAGAATGGACTTATACAATACAGGAATTTGTAGATACATATAATATATCTATCCATTATACTAATTCTTGTTAATAGGCAAATTGACAAAGAGTGAATAATCATAATCTTACAATTTTTGACTATAATAAGTTATTGTTCAAGTACAAATTAGTGTATTGTTGCGAAACTCATGGGTGGACCTCTGCGGGACGAGCGCAGCGAGTTCCGCAGCCATCTACTCACCAATATACTGTTGAACTGTTCAAGTAAGACATTCACCTGAAACGTGTACTTTTCAAACTAATAACTCACATTTGAGTGAGTCAGGTTAGTATCGTAATTACACAACATATTGATAAATAGATGGCTGCGGAATTCGCGTGAATTGTTGCGGAACTTATGGGTGGACTTCTGCAGGACGAGCGCAGCGAGTTCCGCAGCCATCTATTTATCAATATGTTGTTTAATTATGATACTAACCTGACTAACTCAAATGTGAGTTATTTTCATTAATTTAAAACATATACGTTTCAGGTGAGTGTCTTACTTGAACACTTGAACAGTTCAACAGTATATTGGTGAGTAGATGGCTGCGGAACTCGCTGCGCTCGTCCCGCAGTGGTCCACCCATAGGTTCCGCAACAATGTATTTATTTGTACTTGAACAATAACTTATTATATAAAGTCAAAATTTGTAAGATTATGATTATTCATTTTTTGTCAATTTGCCTTTCAACAGGAATTAGTAATATAACTTTACCAAACTAGTAATATAATGTGACAAGTTATTTAAGTACAAATGAGTGAATTGTTGCGGAACTTATGGGTGGACCTCTGCGGGACGAGCGCAGCGAGTTCCGCAGCCATCTATTCATCAATATGTTGTTTAATTACGATACTAACCTGACTCATTCAAATGTGAATTATTCTCATTGGTTTAAAAACTACATGTTTCAGGTTTTACTTGAACAGTTTAACAATATATTGGTGAGTAGATGGCTGCGGAACTCGCTGCGCTCGTCCCGCAGAGGTCTACCCATAAGTTCCGCAATAATCCACTTATTTGTACTTGACAATTACTTATTATATAAAGTCAAAATTTGTAAAATTATGAATATTCATTTTTTGTCAATTTGCCTTTCAACAGGAATTAGTAATGTTACTTGTCCAAACTAGTAACATAATGTGACAAGTTATTCAAGTACAAATGAGTGAATTGTTGCAGAACTTATGGGTGGACCTCTGCGGGACGAGCGCAGCGAGTTCCGCAGCCATTAATTCATCAATATGTTGTTTAATTACGATACTAACCTGACTCACTCAAATGTGAGTTATTCTCATTAGTTTAAAAACCCAATATTTTAGGTGAATGTCTTAGTTGAACAATTCAACAGTATATTGATGAGTATATGGCTGCGGAACTCGCTGCGCTTGTCCCGCAGAGGTCTATCCATAAGTTCCGCATGCTTCTAGCTTTTTCCAAATGGGATGCCTTATATTTCATTGTATATTCTTGAAGAGCATAATGCTCCAATTTCAAAAATATATAGTTGAAGGCGGAGTGTCAATATATAAAAAAACACCCTGTATATGGAATCATTTTTGTGCAATGATAGCTTTTAATCAGAATATCGAAATTTACCCAATTTCAAAAATTCAGCCAATTTGACAGAAAGCCATTTTCCATAAGGTTTGTGCGGGGTCCTTTCAACTCTGAACAGGGTGTACAAAAAAAATTGGTAAAATCTGTTTTTTTTTTAAGATAAAAGTCAAAATGACATTATGTTGGCAATACAATGTAAAATTGTCAATGGTTTCAAAGTTTTTATATAGAAAAGGCTTGTGTTGCCAACATATTTACTAAATTTTTGACTTGGGGAATTATCTCTAAATAAAAAACAGACTTTAAGCCTTGTTGCATTGAAAAAATCCTCAACTTACGCAGCCTTTAATTTTTTCTAGGACACCCTGTATAGCGGCAAAATTTTATCATTGTGTTTCAGAAAATTTATTTGGAATTTTTCCAAAAAAAAAATCTTGGTTTCTATCTACAGGGAGCTTTATAAAGCTGCGCGAAAATGGCTCTAATTCGAAAAAAAGAAAAAACAATAGAGCCTCTAATAAATCAATCAATTCTCTATAGAATTTTCAGTTTTCAAGTCTGTACAGGGTGCCTAAAAAAAAAATTTGAAACATCTACTAGTGTAATAAAAAAAATCCTCAACTTTAGAAGTTTTAACTTTTTCAGGACGCTCTGTATGGAGGTAAAATTTTATAATTTTATAGAGCAATTCATTGTTTTTCAGAGACTTTATTTGAATTTTTTCTAGAAAAATTCCAGCTTTAATCTACAAGGTGTTTTATAGAGCTGGTTCGTGAATTATTCACTAGTTGATAAAATTAATGAGTTGTTGAAATAATTATTGAGGATTCTGATTTAATGAGTTATTGAATGAAGTTCGTGAGTGATTTAATTATTGGTAAGTTGTTCACGAAAGATTTTGAACTGAAAATGAGTGAGTTGTTCAATTAATCTTCCTAACTTATGAAGCTTTTGAGCTCCCCAATAATATTAATAAAACTTCTATAAAATTGTTTTAAAGTTGCTTTATAACGCTTGTATTAATCCATCCAACTTGTGAGGCTTTTGAGCCAATTGTAGACGTTTATTTTGAAGGGTTATGAGATCTTTGAATATTCCACTGACAGAGCTGTCAGTACCTACTTCAAGTAAATTGTTTTTGAATATTTGTACTTGATTCTGCAAATATTTTAAATAAAGTATTTGTATTTGGTACTTGGATTTACAAAAAAAGTAATTCAAATACTGGGCATTTGTACTTTAAATACTTATAATATTTCAAATACCCCAGGAAGTAATTCAAATACTTAAACAAATGTGAAATTAACATGTCTTATAGCAGATATGATGATTTTTTTTTACGGAAATGGTTTCCACTCCCTGGAGAGTCTTTAAAATAATAATTAAAGGAAATTCGAACTGGAAATTCTTTAATATGCAGTATAGATATAAAATCCTTTAATAGGTTTTCTGTCTTAAAAGAAGTTTTCCATAAGTACAATACATGTTTTCCGTCATCAGCCCTTGAAGAAAGACTTTTTAGTTTTGTAGAAATAGTGAACAGACCCCGGAGACATAAAAATCCCACTGGACTTTATTTCTTTAATCAACCATTTCTAGATAAACTTTAAATTGTTAAATTTAAAGTAGGTAACTACAATCTGCAACAGGAATTTTGGAATCTGGAATCTCTATAGTACTATTTTAGAAGTATTATCTATATTATTTGAAGCTTTCAATGAAATAATTTTTAAAAAAATCACTGAATAATTTGAATTCTTTTTTAGTGGGTACTTGAAGTATTTCTTATTATTTCAAATATTTAATTAAGTACTTGAAATACTTACAGAGTATTTGAATTATTTTACATGAAAAAACCAAGTACTAACTTGAAACTTGAAGTACTTTTTAAGTTGAAAGTATTTAGCATTTGTACTTGCAACATGAATTTCTCGTAATTAATACTTGGTATTTGAAATACTATTTACTAGTATTTGTGACTCGGTGACAGCTCTGCCCACTGAATTGATTTTTGTAGGACCAATTGAATTGAATTACTCTAATACTTTATAATGAAGGCTTTACAGTATAAAATTCAAATTATAAAACAGCTTAGTTTGGATTATATAGTAAAACAAATTATAGCTAAAAATAGGTGCTGATGTAGTACCGATCGGATTTTTATGCCTAGGCTTAATTATCGGACCAATATCGTGATTAATTGATTGCGATTTATTTCTATTGGAGCGACCGCCGAATAATTTATCGCCGATTTAATAAATCGCCACACACATGGCGAATTAATATTTCTGATATATTAATTTAATAATTAAATGACGTAACTGAAATAGATCACCTCATGTTTTTTCTATATAAAATGCCGAATCAGCAAGTTACCGTTTCGTAAATGAATATAATGCTAACGCATTCAAATTTCGATTGGAATTAATACTTTTGTAATAATTTTTTTGGCGGCAATCGTGTATAATGGGACAATTTAAATTATTAAGGACAAAAATCTTTTTTTTTTTTTGTGCAGCAGGAAAAATTGGGGTTGAAAAAATTTACCTTGGGTCAGCTGTCGGTGGCTGCTGCACAGCAGGAACACCGCGATGAGCGTCCAGGTGAGCAGGGCCATGCTGCGGGGGGGCGGTCTAGCCGAGAAGGGCGGCGGGCGGCCGAAGGCCCATCGCAGGGCGGCGGCACGTACTTATTAGGGGCGGCACGATTCTAGACCCTCGGGTGGCTCGGGGTGAAGAAAGAGCGCTCGGAACTTTTTCTTTTTCGATTTTTTTTTTTTTTTTTTTTTCGGAAACCGGGAGAGCCTTTTCACGTCGATAGAAGTCGGAGCGACACTAAAACACTAAAAATTTTCGGACTGAACTGAACCGAACTGCCGGCCGGCGCGTCTGCCGACGCACCACCGTATCGTCGTCGGGACGCAGGAACGCGGCGCTGCGATGTGGAGTGGGAGCCCTTTTTTCTGTCACCCACTCCCCTTCCGAACTCCGGGTTGGAATATTATGTCCGGTATATTATGTTTGCATTCGATTATATACTGATATTATTTTGATCGTCAGGTACATTGCTAATATTATACACAGGGTGTCCAAAATTATTTTTTCGATTTCATATTTTCATTATTCTCGGCTCTTGGTTCGTTGGATACGGATTTTTTTTTTGGTAGGGACGTCGTCAGGTTTAACTCCGAGTAGCGCTTCCTGTTTACTGCACCCATTCCAAAATTCTTTGGTTCTCGTAATTTGCAAGTCAAGTAAGGTTCCCCAAACGGTGTACTTTGATACTACCTTTAATTTCCAATACTGTTCGCATAGGCGCCGAAACCATGGGGGCAATGGCTTGAGCCCCCGTAACGCATTTGCTATGGGGGCGAAGCCTAACATTCCTAGCTATTTATTTGTATATTAAAATTGTGTGTCGCTTTTGCTATACCGACTTTGACAAACAGTTCGATACTTTTTTTGTTTAGTATAATATAGTAAATTTTACTTAATACAAAAACCTCAGATTTAGATGACAGATACCCATTACCCAACATGACAGATCTCTTGAACAAACTGGGACGCTGCCAGTATTTCACCACCTAAATCTGAGGTGGTGAAATACTAGCGGCTTCTACCAGTTCCGCATTCAGCACAGAAAACGGGCATTATGAATTCTTGCGCATGCCCTTTGGTTTAAAGAACGCGCCGGCTACATTTCAAAGAGTTATGGATGATATTCTATATCCCAATATATTAAGCAACAACAAGACCAATAGAATTATAAACTGGGCCCCGTGATTAAAATAACTCCGGTCTTTCGGGCTCGCGTATAACTCCGACCCTTCGAACTTGCGTATAACTCCGGCCCTTCGGGCTCGAGTTTTTTTTATTTTTGCAAATTTACAAACTTGCCCCTTCCTTTCCCCAAAACAAAATCCTGACTATGACAATGGTGCTGTCGAAGCCGAGTATAGCCGAGCTGCCGAAAATGCACGAATTTCAATAATATGTAGAAACCTGCAGAGATGATCAACGATCCAGCGTGAAATGGGTATCTGTCAACTAGTCCCATTCATTTAAGTCTATGTGTCTAGTAGCCTAGTCCTGCCTGTATAATTAATTCTACTTATGTTAATTTTTGGATCCCAAGCCCCCATAGTAATTTTAAAATTCCGGCGCCTATGACTGTTCGTGCCCAAGACTAGGCTGGAAATGTAGGAAAAACTTACTTTTGAAAATATGGTATTATGTAGTTTACGTTTTAATGCAACAAGGGTATATCAGAGATGTTTAGGGGAAGAATACAACTTTGGTATGGCCCAAGGCACTGTTCATAAGTATATGCATCTCATCACGAATATTTAAAATGAACATCTACTGCCTCAAAAAAAAATGAAGAGGAAAGAGGTCATTCAAAACTGAATTTTTATTGAAATGGAAATTTCCGGGTAGTATTAGGACTCTGCCATTGCCGGTCCCAAGCCCGGATAAGAAAAGAGAAGGGGTTAGGCGTTAAGCTAACAACCTACCCCGTAAAAGTTCCTTTGTTATGAAACTGAAACTTTTGCCTCGTAAACGGACAAATATAAGAAGACGATTCGAGCTACGAAATAAGGACATGAATATTGGAACATGGGATGTACCAAGCTGGTATAGACCAGTTACGGCAACAATGACGGTCCATGGATATAACCGCACTCCAAGAAATCAGATGGACTGGATCAGGTAACGTCAAGAAGTGCCACAATGCTAAAGCGTAACGATGGCTCAGTAACTGCCTCCAAAACAGAAGTACTGGACACTTAAAAAGGCTAATTTGATTAAATACTGAACAAACCGTCGCAGGAAGAATCCGAATGTAGTGTATTCCTTACATCAGAGGCTACTATCCCACCTGTATCCATGGAGGAGCAACTAGAGCCATTAGAAAACTTAAGAATAACAAAGCGGCAGGCCGGGATAATATCTTGGCAGAGAGTCTAAAACATGGAAGAGACGATCTTACCATACAAATACACAGCCTCGTGCAACAAATTTAGAATCAAGAAATCATTCCCGACGAATGGAAAGAAGGTGTTATTATCCCACTCCACGAGAAAAGAGGACCAAATGCAGTGTAAAAACTATCGAGGCATCACGTCTACAAAATATTTCCTAACATTCTTCTTCAACGTCTTTCTCCATATACTGAAGAGATTACCGGGAGACTACTAATCAGTGTTGTGAAGGTAAAGTTGTGGGAAGCTATGGAAGAACTTAGAATCCCGCACACGCTGATTTGACTGTGTAGAACGTGCCTGGAGGAGGCAAAAGGCCTCGTCAAAAGCGATGGGTATACACCCAAGCATTCTACGTTAACAGAGGTCTAAAACAGGGAAATGCGTTGTCGTCAGTACTTTTTAACCTTGCACTAGAAAAGGCGGTAAGAACAGCATTAGTAAATGCATGAGGTTTTTGGTTCAGGTGGTCCCAAACTTATTTTGGAGAAAGCACAATTATTATAAAGGAAAACTTCATAAAGATCGTAATAGAAGCTCAGAGAATAGGTCTACGGATAAATGAAAGAAAGACCAAATACATGTAGGTCTCACGGAACCCCGCGCGAGCCAGAGTCAGCAGAACATCACCATGGATGACTATAATTTTGAGCATATGCGAACTTTCAAGTACCTGGGCGCAGTGATAACAAACTAAGATGGGCAGGCCACGTTCAAAAAAGCTAAAACGAGTATGGGAGGAAGCGCCACAAGGGAAAAGACCACTGGGAAGACCTAGACTTAGATGAAGAGATAACATTAAGGATCTAGCCACCTTTGGAGTAGATCACCAGGAATGGAGGGAAATGACCCAGGGCCGTTCCGGATGGAGGCAGATAGTCAAGGCAGCCAAGTAAGTAAGTATTTGGGCTGTCGGTTGCTCCCATATCACTATTTTGAAGAACATAACTTCATTAACCAACAAGGTTATCATTCCATAAATTCTCAAGTAATTTGTGACCCAGAACTCAAAATAAGGAATGTGCTTGCAAATTTTGAAGGCAGTATCCATGATAGCTTTATATGGCGAAATTTATAACGACATGAGTCAAGTGGCGACTTATTAACAAAGCCTGCTAAAGGATCAATAAACACCAAACCTTAAGCACAGGAAAGTCATAAATGAGCAAACAGAACAAATGTTGATGAAATAATTGCACCATCAAGTAGTCCATGGAATCGCCCACTAATAGTTGGCGCCCAACGTAGGGCCGCTTTCCTGAGGGTGCAAATTCCGCCGAAAGGTTTTTATTATTGTGGAATTGGATGCTAACGAATTACCCTAGGAATAGCACGCAGGTTATTGGTTTGTTGAGTTGTTTGTGATTTCTACCGGATACTGGTTCTTGGATCCAGGTTGGTTTTTTTTTCTGGGCTCAGCTCCTACCTATAGTGTTTTCCCAATTTAGATATTTCCCTGTATACAGACTGACTTATCGAATTTGTGTAGCTATATATACTACTAGTAGGTGGTAGTTAATATATGGATTTGCCTGGACAGGCATAGCTAATGGTAATGTGGAGAGCATGTTTGACCTTGGCCAAACAGATGGAACGAACTGGTGGAAGCCTGCACTATCCACCTTACCCCTACTCTTTTCAACAGGATGTTGCGGCAGTAACAAAGTCATTGGATGACTTGGTAATTTAGATTGATGCCTTCTTGGACTCAAGTAAGAGTGGTGCCTTTTTAAAGATTAAGTATACTGCACCAAAAAAGTCTAATTCCTCTGAGGACAAAACAAAATATCGAATTTGCGTAGACTTGAGAAAAATTAACAATATAACTATAGGAGCAGATGCATTTCCATTGCCTAAAACTACAGATATTTTGGATCAATTAGGAAATTCTCACTATTTCTCTACGTTGGACTTAGCAAATGAATTTCACCAAGTTCAGATAGACGAAGAAGATAAAGTAAAAACTGTATTCAGCACGTCAACGAAACATTATGTTTATAATCGTATACCATTTGGATTAAAAAGAGCCCCTGCAACTTTTCAATGGATTGAAATGTTTTATTTACTTGGACGATGTTGTTATTTACGCGAATAATCTGAAAGAACATAATCAGAGATTAACTGATATATTTCAAAGACTGAGAATATAATTTAAAAATTCAATCAGCAAAATGTTCGTTTTTACATAGAGAATCTCTATACTTAGGGCATATGTTCACAGAAAATGGAATAGAACCAGATATCCTGCAAAAATTGAGTGTGTATAAAAATTTCCTAAACCAAAAAATCCGAAGGCAGGATATTGCAAAAAATTGAGAATTGAATTTTTCCCAATTTTGACTTCAGAAATCGATAGAGCGAGTTCAAATTAGTCAGAAACAACTCTTAGATCAGTTAGATTTGAGAATTTTAATGAGAGAAAGGAATTCTCAACTATTGTCTCTGGAAATGTTTTTAAATCTTGACACGCTCATGAATAATTGCCCATATCTTCAACATAATTGGAGCAAATTAACTACAATTATATATCATTGGAAAAAGCATTAAATTCTCTTCAAAACTGTACCATATTGTTTCCAGTACCTCAACGGGTTTATGAGCAATCGAACTCCAAAGTTGAACTTTAGTCAAAATTTTGTGCAAAACTTCAAAGCCGATTTTCTCAAAAACTATAAATGGTAGCGGTTTCAGCGAAATACCATCTGAAAGCCCTCATCAAGAGCTACAAACCCTGAAAATTTTGTCTCGGTACCACTCTTGGTTCCCAAGATATCAAGCTTTGAAGATTTGAAAATAAAAATCCAAAGGGGTTACCCTTAGAAAAAAGTTCAAAAAATTGAAAATTTTTATTTTTGAATTTTTCCCAATTTTGACTTTAGAATTCAATAGAGCGAGTTCAAATTAGTCAGAAAGAACTCTTAGATCAGTTAGATTCGAGAATTATAATGAGAGAAATAATCCTAAAGGAAATCTCAATTTTTGTCTCTAGAAATTTTTTGAAATCTCGACACGTTCATGAATAATTGCCCATATCTTCAATAGAATTTGAGCAAATTCACTACAACTATGTATCATTGGAAAGAGCATTAAATTCTCTTCAAAACTGTACCATATTGGTTCCAGTACCTCAACGGGTTCATGAGGTTGAGCATAACTCCAGGATGAACATTACAACTGGACACGTTTACCCTGGAGTCAAAGCCAATTCGGAAGAAGAGAAACAGACCCTAAGAAGTCGTCATTTCCTACATTTGACTTATGATTTCTTTTATAAAAATTCATTAGTACTGCCGAATCACTCCATAGTTTGCCAGACATGCCAACTCAAGATCCTGCAATCTCTGAATTGTACTGGATCTTTGGTTGTGCTATCTTCTAATGAGGTGAGTTCAGCTTTAACATAGGGCCGGTTTCTCAATAGCGTGTCACCTCCGGGTTAGTTTTAACTCCAGGCTAAGCGTGTAGTGCCTAAAAATAATCAAAGGCAGATATCCACTGCCTCATATTGATGACCCAGAATAGATAAATTAAGTGGGTGTTCAGTATTCACCGGTTTAAACTTTACCTCAGGATACCACCAGGTTCCAAAAGCCGAACACAGTAAACACTTTACATCTTTTGTAACACCTGGAGAACAATACGAATGCCATTTGGACTCAGTAACGCACCAGCAGTCTTCCAGCGCATGAGGAATCAAATATTAGGGCCATATCGCCAAATAGCTGCAGTTTATCTTAACGACGTCAATTCTGATCAACCATAAATTATTTAGGATTTGAAATAGACCAACCTCCTGGGGCTCCAAAAATAGAGGCTGTTCAAAATTTCCCTGTACCAAAGGCTATTGAACAAGTTTGTCAGTTTCTAGGCTTACCTAACTGAATATTTTAGGAAATTCGTCAAACATTGTAAAACCATTAACTACATTAAGAAAAAAAAATATCCCTTGGAATGGGGATATCCTAAAACAAAGGCATTTGAAGATTAATAGAACGCCTTATACTTGCTATATATGACCCAACTTTAGGTTGTAGAGTCACTTCCAAAATTCCGGATTTATTTACTGAAGTACGACATTGAAGACATCGGAAATCTCCAGGTTCTCCACAACCAAGTTTTTATGCTAATATCATACAGGATGTCCAAAATATTGATTCCTCGATTTCATATTTCGATTATTCTCGGCTCTCGGTTCGCTGAATACGGACACTTTCGTTATAGCCAATGACAGTTCAACCTTTGAGCCTTTTTTTGTGGTCATTCGGTAACTGCAACAAGGCGATATGGTAATTTGTACACCCTGTATTTGACTGTGAAACGAGCAATTTTATATTTTATAAATAATCTGCCTTCAAGATCTTTTGCACCTCAATTTGTCATTTCATTTTAAGAAACTCCAGTCTTGTACCATAACTCTTTTGTTCACTAGGTACTTACATTTCCAATATTATACAGGATGTCCAAAACAACATATTGTTCCCTGATTTCAGAGGCTGAGTTTTCAGCAACTCTATGAGGAAAAATGTATACCTAAATATTCCCGGACCAAACAAAAAAGTCACTTTCCTTGAATTCTTCTCGAATTGTCTGTAACTTCCTTGGTTCATTGATTTCCTATTTATATCAGACCTAATAACACTCTTACTCTTTTTGCCAACCATAACTCCTTTCCAAAAGAGTGGAACATGTAAGTTTGCCTCATACTAAAACTCAAATTAAAACAAACAACGAGTGTCGATTCTCATTACCATAAACACAAAAACAATCTACGCTACTGAAAAAGGAAGTTGGGGGGTGGCACGAGCAAAATCAACCACCGAGACGTCGAGCTTGACCATCTGACGTGCAGTAAGAATTCTGCACCACCTGTCCAAAATGGGGTAAGAGACCCTTAATTCTTCGAAGCCTGCTACGCCCCAATAATTGATCCATATACACACACACACACACGTGCCGATATCCGATGTCGCACGTGTGCCAGTTGCCGTTTTTCTTCAGAGTGTCAGATTACATATATAGTTTTAAGAATCAAATGAAGTGTTAAATTGTACCATAAGATCAAAATAAAATTTACCGGAAATAGGGCAGAAAATTAGCTCTCTATTATTGGTGCATTTCGAGGCAGGTGCAAAGGGGGCATTATAAATTCACACGACATTAAACTATTTCCATTAATTTCCCCCATATCCATTGTGCGCATTGTCTCTATTCAAGCCCCAGAGATGAGATATCGCCCTATATTATTGCATTCCACCAGCAGTAAATTTGATTTATTAACAAAAAACTTACAATACTAAACCTTAAATATACACCAAATTAATAAATCGTCGATTCTTTGGCTGTAGGTGAAGCTGGTGCGGTATGAGGTACCGGCGAAGCTGTACTGGTTAAATTGCTAGTGACGTCATCGTCGTCGTCGTACTCGTTAGCTTCGGTCAGTTTTTTGGCAGCCGCTTCTTGAGCTCTCCTAAATTTTCGTTTATATTTATGACGTCACACATATAACCTCACCTTACCTTTTTTGTGCTTCGTAGGCGCTATCCAGCATCTCTTCTTCTTCCTTTTCCTGTTGCTTCTTTCTCAGGTACATGTAGGCCAAATAGAAGAATAATAGAAGTAGAGGAATTATTATTAAGAATACCACACCGGAGGCCATGGCTAGTTGCCTTTGAGAGTACTCTTGTTGACCTAAATTGCAAAATTATTCAAATAAAACACCAGGTACTATTCCGCCAAACTAGGAATATACCTTGTAGTACTCAATACCCCAATTTTTAATATTCCTAGCATGTGGAATTTTGTCACCCTGTATATTGTTTTTTTAAAAACGTTTATTGAACTTATACAAATCACCTAAACAACTACTTATATTCTTTAGTACAAAAGTATAGGTAAATTTATCACCTTTCCCTATAAAATAGCATTAAAAAGTGATAAATTTTACCTGTACCTTTGCACTACAGATTGTGAATAGACAGTACTTACATTCCACATGCTAGAATAATAATTTCTTTAAAACATTTAGACATCAGTAACAGTACTACTTTGACTACTAATTCTAGCTGGTTGCATTTTTTTTCTAATTGGTACCGCGTAATCGTCGGAACCGTAATTCAATGGTTGACTGTAACTGGGCGTGGGACTTTTTGGTTCAAACTCTGGCTCAATTTCCTTGTCCTCGAACTCAATTTCTGGCAGCCCGGATAGAGGCTCGTGCGTGCGATAACTCTTATCATAGCTGCGTCGCTTTCTGAACATACTGTCGGTACTACCAGTGCTACTCAAAATAGGGCTCAAAGCTCTTGGTTTCTGGTACTGCCAAGACGATTCCTCGGTATTGATGTAGTTTAACAACAAACGATAAGCTATATAAGCTATTATTATTAATAGGGGTATGAGTACTACAAAGACTATTCCCGAAGCGGTGGCTAGTTGACGTTGCGAGTACTCTTGTTGACCTAAATTGACTCAATAAAATTCATACAACTAAAAATCTAAGAGACTTACGTAAACAATAAGTGTATCCATATTCTGGAACATCCCATTGTCCGTTTGCCTGGCAAGTTCTTCTAGCATCTCCTACTAGGACGAAATCTTGATCGCACTCAAACGTCACTTTGGTACCTGGTATAAACAGGAAGGTACTCTTGCGGCCAAATCTTGGTGTTGGCAAGACACCACACGAAATAACCTAGAACATTGATTATTATTATGTAGTTGAAATAATTCAAAAATTACCGTTACCTTTGTCCTACTAAGTTCCTTATACTGATATATTGTAGCTTTATAATTCTGAGTGTAATGGGCCAAATCTCTGTTCAGTGTCATGGCGTAGTCGTAGTAGCACTCGTACATTTTGGAAGTACAAATTTGGTAAGTCCGGTCGATTTGTGACGACCGGTTGGCCGGTATAATTTCCTCGGGTGTCATCGCGAAAATTGGAACGAAGGATTTGTTGTTGAAGTTGGCCGATGATTGGCCGTTTTCCCTAAGGAACATTGCGCGACCTAAAATCAACAATAAATGAAAATCCTTTGAAAAATCCTGAAAAATACTTCAGAGTATCAAATTGAACAATTATAGGCTCTTGATTCTAGAGAAATTATATTTCACGAATCACTCTTTGGAAGAAAATTGCTAGGGCATTCTTTAATCCAAAGGGCATTCTGTTACATTTGGACAATCACTGAATCTTGATTCTTTCTAGCCAATCAAGCGCCGGCAATCAGAATTTAATTAACCAGGATGTTTTCATCAAACAAAGCAAATTTGAAGTCAATCTGAAACTCAGAAATAAAAGCATGAGGTTTTTTCCCACTGAATACTGAAATAAGTTGGAAAATTCACATTAAATCACTTTTGAAAAATCCTGAAAAATACTTCAGAGTATCAGATCGACTTCAAACTTTCAGGATTTATTAACCAGTATGTTTTCATCAAACAATACAAATTTGAAGTTGATCTGAAGCCTAGGAATTGAATTATGAGGTCTTTTCCAACCTAATACGAGAAAAACTTCAAAAATACACGTTAAATCATCTTTGAAAAATCCTGAAAAATACTTCCGAGTATCAGATCGACTTCAAATTTTCAGGATTTATTGACCAGCATGTTTTCAACAAACAATTCAAATTTGAAGTTGATCTGAAGCCTAGGAATTGAATTATGAGGTCTTTTCCAACCTAAGACGAGAAAAACTTCAAAAATACACGTTAAATCATCTTTGAAAAATCCTGAAAAATACTTCCGAGTGTTAGATCGACTTTAAACTTTCAGGATTTATCAACCAGCATATTTTCAACAAACAATGCAAATTTGAAGTTGATCTGAAGCCTAGGAATTAAATTATGAGGTCTTTTCCAATCTAATACCAGAAAAACTTCGAAAATACACGTTAAAGCATCTTTGAAAAATCCTGAAAAATACTTCCGAGTATCAGATCGACTTCAAACTTTCAGGATTTATTGACCAGCATATTTTCAACAGACAATGCAAATTTGAAGTTGATCTGAAGCCTAGGAATTAAATTATGAGGTCTTTTCCAACCTAATACCAGAAAAACTTCGAAAATACACGTTAAATCATCTTTGAAAAATCCTGAAAAATACTTCCGAGTGTTAGATCGACTTTAAACTTTCAGGATTTATCAACCAGCATATTTTCAACAAACAATGCAAATTTGAAGTTGATCTAAAGCCTAGGAATTAAATTATGAGGTCTTTTCCAACCTAATACCAGAAAAACTTCGAAAATACACGTTAAATCATCTTTGAAAAATCCTGAAAAATACTTCCGAGTGTTAGATCGACTTTAAACTTTCAGGATTTATCAACCAGCATATTTTCAACAAACAATGCAAATATGAAGTTGATCTGAAGCCTAGGAATTGAGTTATGAGGTCTTTTCCAACCTAATACCAGAAAAACTTCAAAAATACACGTTAAATCATCTTTGAAAAATCCTGAAAAATACTTCCTAGTATCAGATCGACTTCAAACTTTCAGGATTTATTACCCAGCATATTTTCAACAAACAATGCAAATTTTAAGTTGATCTGAAGCCTAAAAATTGAATTATGAGGTCTTTTCCAACCTAATACGAGAAAAACTTTAAAAACACACGTTAAATCATCTTTGAAAAATCCTGAAAAATACTTCCGAGTATCAGATCGACTTCAAACTTTCAGGATTTATTGCCCAGCATGTTTTCATCAAACAAAGCAAATTTGAAGTAAATCTGAAGCTCAGAAATAAAATTATGAGGTTTTTTTCCAACCTGATACCAGAAAAAGTTGGAAAATTCAGGTTAAATCAGCTTTGAAAAATCCTGAAAAATACTTTGGAGTATCAGATCGATTTCAAACTTTCAGGATGTATTAACCAGTATGTTTTCATCAAACGAGGCAAATTTGAAGTAAATCTGAAGCCTAGAAATAAAATTATGCGGTTTTTTCCAACCTGATACCAGAAGAAGTTGGAAAATTCAGGTTAAATCAGCTTTAAAAAATCCTGAAAAATACTTCAGAGTATCAGATCGATTTCAAACTTACAGGATTTATCAACCAGCATATTTTCAACAAACAATGCAAATTTGAAGTTGATCTGAAGCCTAGGAATTAAATTATGAGGTCTTTTCCAACCTAATACCAGAAAAACTTTAAAAACACACGTTAAATCATCTTTGAAAAATCCTGAAAAATACTTCCGAGTATCAGATCGACTTCAAACTTACAGGATTTATTACCCAGCATATTTTCAACAAACAATGCAAATTTTAAGTTGATCTGAAGCCTAAAAATTGAATTATGAGGTCTTTTCCAACCTAATACGAGAAAAACTTCAAAAATACACGTTAAATCATCTTTGAAAAATCCTGAAAAATACTTCCGAGTGTTAGATCGACTTTAAACTTTCAGGATTTATCAACCAGCATATTTTCAACAAACAATGCAAATTTGAAGTTGATCTGAAGCCTAGGAATTGAGTTATGAGGTCTTTTCCAACCTAATACCAGAAAAACTTCAAAAATACACGTTAAATCATCTTTGAAAAATCCTGAAAAATACTTCCTAGTATCAGATCGACTTCAAACTTTCAGGATTTATTACCCAGCATATTTTCAACAAACAATGCAAATTTTAAGTTGATCTGAAGCCTAAAAATTGAATTATGAGGTCTTTTCCAACCTAATACAAGAAAAACTTTAAATACACACGTTAAATCATCTTTGAAAAATCCTGAAAAATACTTCCGAGTATCAGATCGACTTCAAACTTTCAGGATTTATTGCCCAGCATGTTTTCATCAAACAAAGCAAATTTGAAGTAAATCTGAAGCTCAGAAATAAAATTATGAGGTTTTTTTCCAACCTGATACCAGAAAAAGTTGGAAAATTCAGGTTAAATCAGCTTTGAAAAATCCTGAAAAATACTTCAGAGTATCAGATCGATTTCAAACTTTCAGGATTTATTAACCAGTATGTTTTCATCAAACAAGGCAAATTTGAAGTAAATCTGAAGCTCAGAAATAAAATTATGAGGTTTTTTCCAACCTGATACCAGAAAAAGTTGGAAAATTCAGGTTAAATCAGCTTTGAAAAATCCTGAAAAATACTTCGGAGTATCAGATCGATTTCAAACTTTCAGGATTTATTAAACAGTATGTTTTCATCAAAGAAGGCAAATTTGAAGTAAATCTGAAGCTCATAAATAAAATATATGAAGTTTTTTCCAACCAGAGAAAGTTAGAAAATTCACGTTATCACTGTATTTTGATCTCTGTAGAATATTATCTAGCCAATCAAACGCCGGTAAAAAAGAAAATTTGAATAATTATAGGCTCTCAATTCTAGGGAAATTAGATTTAATGAATCATTCTTTGGAAGAAGATTGCTGGGGCATTCTTTAATCCAAAGGGCATTCATCGATTTTATACTTCCAGAATTCATTGACATTCATCATGTATAATCAACTTACCTTTATTCGAATCCAGAACATCATCAACCATCCACAAAGACCCAAACGTCGTATAAACCCTTTCCATGTCATTAACATTTGTAGCAACACTGACTTTACTTCCATCAGGCAAAGTAAAGTCATCTTCCTTATTAAAACTCCAATTGCCCAACAACCCAGCTGTCTTATTAATAAAAGTCCAAGGCAAATAAACCCTTGCAGTCATGTATCCTTGATTGTCCAAAACTTCCACTCCAACTCCATTATCGAACATCATAATCACCTCAGACTGATTAAGAATATAAGTAGGAGTATAAACAGTTACTCCAGGGAAATGTTGGAACTTCAAGGAAGGCCTATCAAAGTAGACTCTTTTACCATCGGCAATAACATCCAGCCTGTAACGCCATCGGGCATATTCGGGCCTTCTCCTAACTTCAACAATAGTAGACGAATTGCCTCGTGCAACAACCGAACTCAATTGAGTCGCCCTTACTTCCCCATACAAATTAGGATCCATTTGCTCAAACCTGCCTTGCACTTCAATATTATTCAGCTTGGCCTTTGATTTAACCAAAACAAACTCCCCTTTACCGTTGAATGTGTATTCTAAATCATCAAATGTAACTATGTGTGGGTCTCCATAAACTCCTGCAACCCCTGGAGCTTGATAAGCTACACAATCCTGACTGGGCCTGCGTTCAAAACGTACAGTTTCACATCCAACTGCTTGTTCATCTTGCCACAAACAGCACAAATATTTTGGTACCATATCGTTGAACCATTGAGACAAAGTGGGTACTTTTGTTGCTTCCTGGTACGGCATTAGGCCTAAATTGTGGCAACGTTTCGGGCTGGAGCCCCATTGTTGGTCATAAGACAACATTAGGTAGTGGTTTTTGTCGTAGCAACACTGTTGCTCGGAACCTTCTAGTGTAGGAGAACCAGTTCTCACACAATGTACTGCTTGGTTGTTGTAGTAGCAAGTGGGGTTTGAGTCTTTGTCGCAATCAAAATCGGGCATGTATTTGCCTTTGTCGATGAGGGCTTGTTCCAGGGTGCAAGGACATTGCGGTAGCTCGTGGGCAAAGTTTTTTAGGTATCTGTCGGTCCTTAGCCAATCGTCGCATAAGGTTTTGGGCCAGTTGGTACCGTACATGCGTTCCCATTGCCAGCCGAAGTACCAGCCTAAAGGTATAGGCCTGCTCCATACTACAGGGTTAATGGTTGTAGCTTGGGTAGTTGTTTGAGTGGTACCGCTATAATCGTACTGAATAGGTATTGATTCGGTTAAATTGATTTGAATGAAGCCAAATTTTATGTCGGTTAAAAAGGTGTTTTCTCTGTTGCGGTACTGTGAAGGTACTATCGTGTACTCTCCAGTGTTTTGGACGTTTTCAGCTATATCTGTAATGTATAATAGTGAGGGTCTTATGGAGGTTTCGCGGTAGCCCCAAAGCGAAATTCTAATGTTTGCGTTTTCGTTTGTAGTCAAATTATATTTTTCCCAAGTTATTTTTATTTCACTAGGGGATTTTTCGTGTACTTTCATGTCTTTGAAGTAGATTTTCTGAGCCGCACTTGCAGGAGTTTCCACATAGTACCGGCCTTTCCACTTGTAAGTACCTGGTCCAATGGCGATTTCAAATCTTACGTATCCTTCTACCATTAGTAAAGGTTGGACGCAAATTGCCCTGTTTCTGCTCACTACGGTACCGTAAACTACATTGGCTACGTCAAATTTGCATAAGATTTGATCGGTTGGGTTGAAACATGGGCCAGTAATGTTGACAACGGTACCACCCAACATGTTGCCAGATTCTGGAGCAAACATTAGGGGTAAATTTGCGCCATCGATGTCTTTATTGCACGTGCCAACCAGGATGTTTTCGTCGATTCTGAATAAGTGTCTGCCTGGGAATCCGTTAGCGTAGCCTCTGCCGCTCAAATCTCTTAGGACTGATGCTTGACTGTAGGGAGAGTATTCCCAGGATCTGGTACCATTACCTGGAAATGTTTGATTTGTGAGGGAATTGGGAATCAACAGAAACATTAAAGTTTTATTCTATAAGGTAAAAGATGTTGCCAGGTTCTGTTCCAAAAGCGATTGTTCTTCCAGTAGACTTAAGATTAGAAGATGAAAAGTTCAGAAAGCAGTAAAAACTAGTGAAGTGAAAATTTTGAAACTTTTTGTATGTAGAGAGGAAGGTTAGAAGCTCATTTTCCCAGAATTTCAAAATTTTCCAATGGAAAATAACAACATGAGGAATCTTGGAAATCAACCTACAAAAACTGTATTAGTTGAAAATACAGTCTCACACATTTCAAAGTTTTCCTGGAAAACTAGTGAAGGGGAAATTTTGAAACTTTTTGCATGTAAAGAGGAAGGTGAGAAGCTCATTTTCCCAGGATTTCAAATTTTCCCAGTGGAAAATAACAACATGAGGAATATTGGAATTCAACCTGCAATAATTGAATTAATTGAAAATACAGTCTCACATATTTTGGAATTTTCCTGGAAAACTAGTGAAGGGGAAATTTTGAAACTTTTTGTATGTAAAAAGGAAGGTGAAAAGCTCATTTTCCTAGAATTTCAAATTTTTCCATTAGAAAATTCCAACATAAGGAATCTTGGAAATCAACCTACAATAACTAAATTAATTGAAAATACAGTCTCACACATTTCAAAGTTTTCCTGGAAAACTAGTGAAGGGAAAATTTTGAAACTTTTTCCAGTAAATAGGAAGGTGAGAAGCTCATTTTCCCAAAATTTCAAAATTTTCCAGTGGAAAACAGCAACATAAAAAATCTTGGAAATCAACGTACAAAAACTGAACTAGTTGAAAATACAGTCTCACACATTTCAAAGTTTTCCTGGAAAACTAGTGAAGGGAAAATTTTGAAACTTTTTCCATGTGAATAGGAAGGTGAGAAGCTCATTTTCCCAAAATTTCAAAATTTTCCAGTGGAAAACAGCAACATAAAAAATCTTGGAAATCAACGTACAAAAACTGAATTAGTTGAAAATACAGTCTCACACATTTCAAAGTTTTCCTGGAAATCTAATGAAGGGAAAATTTTGAAACTTTTTGCATGTAAATAGGAAGGTGAGAAGCTCATTTTCCCAAAATTTCAAATTTTTCCAGTGAAAAGCAGCAACATGAAAAATCTTAGAAATCAACCTACACAAACAGTGATGTCATGACCCTACAATTTTCTTTAAATTCCTCACAAATTCTTTCAAATTCTCCATAAATTCCTCCAAATTCTGTATAAATTTTCCAAAATTCTTATAAATTCCGATGAGTTCCTTCAAATTTCCCACAAATTCTTCTAAATTTCTCACAAATTCCTCTAAATTTTCCACATTTTTGGCAAAGAATTCCTAGGTGGTTTGCCCCTTGGTTATAAGCCTCAGACAAAGGCCTTGAGATAGATGTAGATGAACAGCTACCCTCTGCATTTCCACCTTCTTCAAAACATTAGACTGGACAATTTACTCAGCAACATCAACATGAAGACAACATTTGAAAAAATCCATAACTAAAGAGAGACAGAATGATTGTAGGATGATATAAATCACGGGAAAGTAAAATCCATTCATTTTATTTTCTGATCAATGAACTTAGAAGCAACATGGAGATGAACTATTAAGCTCATCAAATAACTGAGACCGTTGAGCTGACGTGGAGTGAACAACGAATGAAATGTTTCATGTTATAAATCAAGAGCCGGGAATAAGATCACAAATAACTGAGACATTTGAGCTGACGTGGAGTGAAAAATGAATGAAATGTTTTATATTACAAATCAAGAGCCACAATTACCTGCATTAAACCCAATATAAGCTGGCACACCTCCTTCGCCTCTAGTGGTATCCCCTCCAGCTTCAGTATGACTCGTCCAATCCAAATTCAAATAGTTAAAAATTGCATAGGTGTAGACTTCATCTGTTGCAAGGACCATTTGAAAAGTGTTGGTCTAAATAATCAAACATTAACCATTGTAGTAGATACCATAACCAAAATACTTACTTTGTAAATAGCATTTCCAAAGCCTCCATTAAAGGAAACATTTTTCCAGGTAACAATGACAGCGTGTTTAGGATCGAAGGCTTCCGAGCCAATAACCCCTTCTCGAATGTCCCACTTTAATCTTTCACGAATTTCCACTCCCATTTGATCGGTTCTGGTGAGCAAATCTCTTTCCATGCGGAAATATACTCCTGGTAAGCGTTTGTCTTCGTCTTCATCACGAAGATTGCCTAAATAACATAACATTTTAGAAAAAGAGAGCAGGTGTTTTTGGATTAATTCATACCTATTCTACATTTGCTGAAAAATATTCCAATAAACGAAGGATCGTTTTTCTTGGGCCAATCCCTTACAGGAAAAGTCAAGGGATAGTTGTAGTTGGGTGGCGGGTCACTGAATTCCAAATACCCATTCAAAGACACTCTAGTGTAGTTGAATCTGAAGCCGAAAAACGGCAACTGGAAGTTGAAGTTTTTGTGGACTTGAGGCGACGATGACTGGATTTCTTTTTGGTAATCGCCCTCATTGTCTGCATTACCTCCTTGGTCATAGAAGGGATACATGAATAATTTCCTAATTGTTTGCAATCTGGTTTCTGTTAGGGTGTAGGGAGTACCAGAACCACCCCTTTGATCTGTGTCTGGTGGTGCAACATGGGAAGTCATTGGATCTGGAAAATAATCAACATATAATGTTTGCACATAGATAAAACGATGACTAACCGTAATCAGCTTCATAATAAGTAACGTATTTTCCAAAACGTAATATTTTTTGACCTGTACGCAAACTAGTGTTACCAGGCATCTGCTCTACATCATCTACTGCTACATTATCTACAACAAAACATAAAGCTAGTGTTAGTTGTAATGTTAAAGATGTTTTATGTTAGCTTACAAACAAAAACCCACAAACAATATTATTAATCAGATAAGAGGAACTATAGTTTATCTTAAAAGGCCACACCCGTTTCACAATATTATAAAGTAGTACCTGTATCGTTATTGGTAGGTTGCGTTGGAGTTTGTGGTACATCCTCAGCGGGTACTGGTTGTCCAGAAGATTCTCCCAAGTCTAGAATAATGCCTGGAACGGCTTCAACGTCTGGGTTTGATTCATTTAAATCTTGTCCTAAACTTACACCACAAAAAACTGTCACTAGTAAAATTATTCGTAGTTTCATTTTGGTACTTTTTCGGTTGGTATAGTACCTGTACTGATTCTGTTTTCGCTCGATAATAATTTTGCTTTATCTGGCCCGAGAGATAACGATAATTGTGTTATCTATAGATGTAAGGTGTACTTATGTGTGCGTGACACATATTTTTTGATGAAATTTATTTGTTTTATTTTGTGTACACGATTTTGAAAATCGTCGATGAGTAATTCTTTGTTAGTCAGGAATTTTAGATGTTCATATTTTGATTATTCCCGGCTCTTGAAGCAAGGCTCTATTTAGTCATCTTCAGATAAACTTTGCTGGTCACTATCTGCAACTGATGTTTGTTGTGATGACATGACTTCTCCATGGGTCAGGGAGTTGTTAGGGGCCGGTTCAATGTAAAAATATTAAAAACTCAAAGCGATTGAGTTATTATTACTAGAGTTATGATTTTTTAAAAATAATGATGTTTTGTTATAAGTAAGACTTTACAAATAATTTTTTCACTCAAAAACTAAAGTGAGTGGAAAGTTGAAATTTTGAGGTCTTTTTCCTAAAGGTTCAATGTAGAAAATACTAAAAACTCGAAGCGATTGAGTTATTATTAATAGAATTATGATTTTTTTTAAATAATGGTGTTTTGTTAAGTAAGACTTTACAAATAATTTTTTCACTCAAAAACTAAAGTGAGTGGAAAGTTGAAATTTTGAGGACTTTTTCCTAAAGGTTCAATGTAAAAAATACTAAAAACTCAAACCGATTGAGTTATTATTAATGGAGTTATGATTTTTTTAAAATAATGATATTTTGTAAAGTAAGACTTTACAAATAATTTTTTCACCTAAAAACTAAAGTGAGTGGAAAGTTAAAATTTTGAGGACTTTTTCCTAAAGGTTCAATGTAGAAAATACTAAAAACGCAAAGTGATTGAGTTATTATTAATGGAGTTATGATTTTTTAAAAGTAATGATGTTTTGTAAAGTAAGACTTTACAAATAATTTTTTCACTCAAAAACAAAAGTGAGTGGAAAGTTGAAATTTTGAGGACTTTTTCCTAAAAATTCAATGTAAAAAATTCTAAAAACTCAAAGGGATTGAGTTATTATTAACGGAGTTATGATTTTTTGAAAATAATGATGTTTTGTAAAGTAAGACTCGAGGTAAGACTTTACAAATAATTTTTTCACTCAAAAACCAAAGTGAGTGGAAAGTTGAAATTTTGAGGTCTTTTTCCTAAAGGTTCAATGTAGAAAATACTAAAAACTCGAAGCGATTGAGTTATTAATAATGGAATTATGATTTTTTTTAAATAATGGTGTTTTGTTAAGTAACACTTTACAAATAATTTTTTCACTCAAAAACTAAAGTGAGTGGAAAGTTGAAATTTTGAGGACTTTTTCCTAAAGGTTCAATGTTAAAAATACTAAAAACTCAAAGCGATTGAGTTATTATTAATGGAGTTATGATTTTTTTAAAATAATGATATTTTTTAAAGTAAGACTTTACAAATAATTTTTTCACCTAAAAACTAAAGTGAGTGGAAAGTTAAAATTTTGAGGACTTTTTCCTAAAGGTTCAATGTAGAAAATACTAAAAACGCAAAGTGATTGAGTAATTATTAATGGAGTTATGATTTTTTGAAAATAATGATGTTTTGTAAAGTAAGACTCGAGGCAAGACTTTACAAATAATTTTTTCACTCAAAAACTAAAGTGAGTGGAAAGTTGAAATTTTGAGGACTTGTTCCTAAAGGATCAATGTAAAGAATACTTAAAACTCAAAGCGATTGAGTTATTATTAATGGAGTTATGATTTTTCGTATCTCTTTTTGTTCGAATCCAATATAGGATTCGAATATCGGGATTCCAATACAGGATCGAATACTGGGATTTGAATACAGGATTTAAATACAAAGTGAGTATTTGAATACTGGGATTCAAAAACGGTATTCAGAATCCAGAATACCGAATACTGACCAAAAAAGTATCCAATCGAATACCAAAAACACAAATGTATTCGAATACTAAATATTCCAATACCAGTAAAATGTATTTTGAGAGAAGATATTGAGTATGGGGATATCTGTGCGTTGAGGAGGAATAGAGGTACCTATCTTGGGCCGCTCTGGCGTAGAAAATGTGTGAGCTAACTGGTTTTGAGGCAGGTCTTGCTACAGTTGGGGTAGGGAGTTAAGTTAAATGGATGGCTTGGGTTTTTGAGAAATTTGGGTTGTTGGGACATTTTTTGAAAGTTGCTGGATGATCTGCTTGGCTGTTGAGGCAGTTAGCTGGAGTGTCTGGTGTTTTTTCGCAGTCTATGAAGTGATGATAACCTGCGCATTTATGGCATCGTGGTTCAACAAAACAGGTGGTGGCACTTATGGCTATTTGAAGGGGAAAAAAAAGCAAATGTGTGTAATTTCAAAAATTTTTGCTTGCTCTTGAGGAAGTCAAAATTTTATTAAGTCGGTATCGTTATTCCTGGATTTGTACCATTGGATTTCTGACCGGGGTGAATCCAAGATCCTGTGATTTTCTCTCAACGTCCTGATTTAATCTTTTAATGATTAAATTTAGCTTTTTTTCCTCTTTCAGGAAGAATGTGTTGTACTCTATGGTCGTCTGTAGATTTAGGCAAGATTTGAATGCCTAATGGATGTTTTCTTGGGTCTTCGATATTGATATGATTATTTAGAAGAAGCTGGTGGATTTTTAGCTAGTACTTTGGGTCCTTTATGACGATCGGGGGAGTTCTTGGTTTTTTAGATTGAGGGTGTTATATTTGATGTTTTTGAAGTTTTTGACAAAATTGTTTTGTTGATTATGGAAAGATCTTGATTTGGCTGAATACAGGGTTTTTTAATTGAGGAAATTCCTTGTCAGAATCTGCTTCTACATGCACTTGCACCATGGTTTCTGCTTCCATCATTGTCAAAATTTTCGTCTGAGAGGTGTTTATGGGATTTCCTTCTTTTCGTGGCGGTTGGATGGGAAGGGACAATTGAAAGAACAGGAAATTATGGTTTGTTTTTGAGAGTTTCTAATTTCCTAGCTTGATGTTCATTCATACACAGAGCGATCTCTAGTTTAACTTCCAGATTTTTTACTAACAAAACCAGGTTGTAATTTGTTTCAAGGTATTTATATTGATTGGTTGAAGTATCTAGCTTGGAGCGAAGATTGGCTGATATTGGCTTGGGATTTGAAAGTTTCAATTGTTTAGGCGAGGGTTTGGTTTGCAGAATTTTTTATGGGCAATCAGGGATCTGGTTTTTTCTATGTTTCGGAGTTTATCAAATAGGGTATCGGGGTTATTTGACTTATCCACTTTTGTGTTTTTTGGAAAAAGAGACAAAGTAGAGTAAAGGCATTTTCTACATTTTATTCATATGACTAAATATATCACACAAGGGAAAATATCCAGTACAAGTAGTTACTGTATCACAAAATTGTTGCATTTATTAATATATTAGTTCTAAATTGCAGATAAAGTCTTTCATTGTACAGTCCCAAAGTATGCAGCTTCAGCTTACACTTGAAACAAGATATGTTCAATCTTTTAACAGGTTATAGAATTCGATTATAGTACCTTAGTCCTTCTGATAAGATGCTGCATTGGCCAGTTGTAGTGTTCATTGCCCACGATCTTAAGTTTTCATTGAATCTGGTATTGTGTTGTCTAGGATGAAACTTATTGTAGAGTGAATATTGAAAGTCTTGCAAGAATGGATAAAGATGCATGATTGCAAGATATACAGAGAGTGAATGGTCAGGATGCCATTCGGATAATGTAAGTCTTTTGTTGAAAACAGAAATGGCAGCTTAAACAATTTTGAAGAACTGACAAGGGGTGCAGTTTGTTTAGGGAAGCATTGCCCCATAGCAGAATTAGATATGATATGTGAGAATGGATGAGGGAATTGTACCTATATTATCTTACGATGCGTATATGTATATTCAAGATGTGCATATCCCAAGTAAGTTTTGAATCAACAAAGAGTCCCAGGTATTTGATGCAGTCTGCACAAGTCAATGGGAGACTCTAAAAGTTCATTGTAAAGATTTTAACTAAGTTTGTGGTAACAGAGCTAATCACTCATTTTCTATAAGTCTTCTTCAATGATGATTTTTAAGTTAGCAGCGTCCTTGTCAAAATAAGTGATGCAAGTATCATCTGCATATAAATTGACAGAGCCCTGAAGAGATATATGACAGTCAGTTCACTCCGTGTACAATGTTTTCCATTTTACTTCTGTTACCTTCACATTCAACATACTTTAGTCTGCCCGACATTAATCCCTAAACCACAGTAGTGCTGAACCTCCAATACCAGTTTTTTCAAGCACCTTCACGAGAATTTTGTGATTCACTATGTGTCAAAAGCTTTTCTTAAGTCCGGCGAGACAAGTACACACTTATATATCTCTTATCAACCTTTTCATAAATATTTGTAATTGGGTCTGTAGTTGCTGAGGAGGTATTGTTGTGTTTTCTGAATCCATATTGGCCCGCATAGCAAAAATTTATTCCATCCGAATAACTGGTTAATCTTATACAGGTTTCCAATACCTGGACATAACTGGAAGCAGGGAAATGAGCCTGTAGTTGTTTAGTTCTGTGCTATCACCACCCTTAAATAAACGGACAACCTTGGCCATTTTAAACAAACTTGGTACAAATGCAGTTTAAAAAACAAGATTTATCAACTTACATAAAGTAGGCGATATTTCATTTTTCAATTCCTTGATTGTATATCAATGCCCAAGCTGTCAGTTCCAGGTGATTTTCCTGGTTTTAATTTGTTTATAACTGCAGTAACTTCCTCTGTAGTCACAGGTTCCCATTGATTTATATAGGCAGTAGAAGTTGTTGGTTGGAGTTGAGGGGAAAAAATTGTTGGAAGGATGTTTTTTGCTAGTTCTCCAGCAATTCCGGAAAAGTATTAGTTTAGCAAGTTGGCAACATCCTGTGGGTTCTGCACTTGAATAACTTGTCGCATGTTACTAGTTTGGTAAAGTAACATTACTAATTCCTGTTGAAAGACAAATTGACAAAAAGTGAATAATCTTTCAAATTCTGACTTTATATAATAAGTTATTGTTTAAGTGGATTATTGCGGAATTTATGGGTGGACCTCTGCGGGACGAGCGCAGCGAGTTCCGCAGCCATCCATTTATCAATATGTAGTTTTATTTAAATGTGTGTTATTCTCATTAGTTTAAAAACTACATGTTTCAGGTGAATGTCTAATTTGAACAATTCAACAGCGTATTGGTAAGTAGATGGCTGCGGAACTCGCTGCGCTCGTCCCGCAGAGGTCCACACATAAGTTCCGCAACAATCCACTTATTTGTATTTGAAAAATAACCTATTATATAAAATCAGAATTTGTAAGATTATCTAGTTTTTGTCAATTCGCCTTTCAACAGGAATTAGTAATGTTACTTTACCAAATTAGTAATATATTCTAACAAGTTATTCAAGTACAAATGAGTGGATTGTTGCGGAACTTATGGATGGACCCAGCCGTCTATTCACCAATATCTTGTTCAAGTACAATACTAATCTGATTCACTCAGTTATAAATTTTTCTCATTAGTTCAAAAACTACACGTTTCAGGTGTGTGTTTGAATAACTTGTCAGAATATATTACTAATTTGGTAAAGTAACATTACTAATTTCTGTTAATAGGCAAATTGATAATTTTACAAATTCTGACTTTATATAATAAGTTATTGTTCAAGTACAAATAAGTGAATTGTTGCGGCACTTATAGGTGGACCTCTGCGGGACGAGCGCAGCGAGTTCCGCAGCCATCTACTCACCAATATACTGTTGAACTGTTCAAGTAAGGCATTCACCTGAAACATGTAGTTTTTAAACTAATGAGAAATACTCACATTTGAGTGAGTCAGGTTAGTATCATAATTAAACAACATATTAATGAACAGATGGCTGCGGAACTCGCTGCGCTCGTCCCGCAGAGGTCCACCCATAAGTTCCTCAACAATTCACTCATTTGTACTTGAATAACTTGTCACATTATGTTACTAGTTTGATAAAGTAACATCACTAATTCCTGTCAAAAGGCAAATTGACAAAAATGAATAATCTTACAAATTCTGACTTTATATAATAAGTTATTGTTCAAGTACAAATAAGTGGATTGTTGCGGCACTTATAGGTGGACCTCTGCGGGACGAGCGCAGCGAGTTCCGCAGCCATCTACTCACCAATATACTGTTAAACTGTTCAAGTAAGACATTCACTTGGAACATGTAGTTTTTAAACTAATGAGAATTACTCACATTTGAGTGAGTCAGGTTAATATCATAATTAAACAACATATTGATGAATAGATGGCTGCGGAACTCGCTGCGCTCGTCCCGCAGAGGTCCACCCATAAGTTCCTCAACAATTCACTCATTTGTACTTGAATAACTTGTCACATTATTTTAGTAGTTTGGTAAAGTTACATTACTAATTCCTGTTAAAAGACAAATTGACGAAAAGTGAATAATCTTACAAATTCTGACTTTATATAATAAAATATTGTTTAAGCACATGGTGTATATTGACGCCCTACCTACAGCCTTCACCTTTACAAGTAGATAAAAGGTATAAATACAAAAATTGTACAGTATTGGCTAAATTTTTAGAATCCACGGTCAGAAACAAAAATTGAATGTCAGAAATGTGAAATATTGCATATTTTCAGCTTTTTTCAAATGGGATGCCCTATATTTCAAAACAATATAGTTTGTCTATATTTGGTTGAGCCGGCTCCAACATATTTGGTTCTAAAAATTTTAAAAATCTTATCAGTAGTAATAGCCCAAGGACATTGATAATTGACTGAAAAACTGTTATAACAGATTTCACAAGCTTGTTGCTTAAAAACAGACCGACGCGCTACCTTTACTTTTGGACATCCGATTGTGAATAGATAATACCTATAATTTGCAGTAGGTACTGTTCGTGCCCGAGACTAGGATGGAAATGGAACCATATGAAAATATACAAAACTTATTCAAAAAATGTTTCGTCATTAACTAACTGTGTTAAGATGTCATAAGATTACATATTGCATTAGCTACCTGACAGTTTATCAAAAGATGAATAAACGGGCCATTACTAATAATAGTAAATAATTACTTATCAACAAACTTAAATAAACAATAAGATAATCCTGGGACAGGTTAATGATAAATATTTCAAAAGTAAACACACATCAACGGCTCTGATAACAACACTATTTTATTATGACGAAATTACATACAAATCATGCAGTTATATGATTACAAGTCCACTTGTCTCCTTCTTGACTTTTGAATAAAACCCTGTCTGCAATTTCATTGGTTTGACTGTAGTAAAAATCAAACATCTTTGGAATAATCTTGAAAACAACCCTATAAAATAAAACCAATAATGACTTATAGGTATAGATAAAAACCAACTCAGAAGAAGCCACCGCGTGATGACGTCAGATTTTTCTCAGTTGATTTTAACTATACCTATACATACTTACAAATTATCAGGTACAGAATCAAATTTAATAATTCCTTTGTCGATTTCCTCCACAAGTCCATCATGTCTGAACTTCAAATCGTCCCAGTCTACCTCTTGACTTTGCTCAGTGATCAGAGCAGATCTCATCTGAGCAACAAAAGGCAAACATTCATATTGCTGCTGAGTCATTTGTAGTTTCTGAGCTTCTCCTTCAATACGCACCTGAATCAAGTTTATAATAAAAATTCCTTATATCATAACATACTTGTTTGCAAAAAGTCTTGTTGACAAACAGGAAACTTGCAGCCACATTGGGGTTTTCTTTCTACAATCAATTAGTATTATTAATTGTCTGACCCAAATATTGTCTATTCACAATCTGTAGTCCAAAGTTACAGGTAAAATTCATCACATTTTAATGCTATTGGATAGGGAAAAGTGATAAATTTACCTGTACCTTTAGACTACAGATTGTGGATAGCATATAGAACTCACTATATGAATTGCTTTTGGGCTGGTTGGATTTGTGTTGAACAAAATACCATCTTGACATAATTCTTGCATTATTATAAAGCGGTTTTTAACTTGTCCAAGTCTGAAATAATAAAATCGAATTTCTTGACAACAGGGCAACAATACTTACTTGGAAGCTGTTGCCAAATTGAAACCTACACTGGCCTCATTTGTATGACTTTTGTAGTCGTCTATCCAATTTTTCAGCAAGTCAAAGGGGCCCCAATTTTTAGGAAATTCTATTTTGGATAGTTTTGATGTTGTCATTATGCAGTCAGCTGTTGTGGTTTTTTTGAGTACTGGTAGCTTCCATATAATGTCGATAGATGGCGCGAGATGTAATAGTACTACTTGATTTAAGTCTCCTTTTATATTTTATTGTAAGGACATTCTAGAAGAATTATTGATGCATTGAAGAATCAATTAGTGATTATTCTCGGCTCTTGAGTCGGTGATAATTTTCCATAGATTTCGGCTTCAAATCTGAGAATAAGTTTGTGTATGGAGTTCAGAGTATCACGAGGGACCAGTAGGACACAAAATCTCGACAAAAAAAAAATTGAAATTTCATCATTTTAGTAAGAAGGTAGCTACCTTATGATTTTAGATTTTGGAAAACTTTGGAAGGGCATAACTTTTTTCTATTATAGATAGAAAGCTGAATCTTTCACTGAATTTTATCCCTTTCAAAGGACTACAATCCCTGAAAATTTCAGCTCATTTGCACTTATGGTTCCTGAGATAAAATCGTGATAAGCAATTGGGGGTGATTTATCAATTTTTCAATTTTTCTGAGTGCCTTTTTTCATAGATTTCGGCTTCAAATCTGAGAATAATTTTGTGAATGGAGTTCAGGGTATCACGAGGGACCAGTAGGACCCAAAATCTCGACAAAAAAAAATTGAAATTTCATCATTTTAGTAAGAAGGTACCCCCCTTATGATTTTTTCGGAAAACTTTCAAATATTGTAACTTTTTTTCTATTATAGATAGAAAGCTGAATCTTTCACTGAATTTTATCCCTTTCAAAGGACTACAATCCCTGAAAATTTCAGCTCATTTGCACTTATGGTTCCTGAGATAAAATCGTGATAAGCAATTGGGGGTGATTTATCAATTTTTCAATTTTTCTGAGTGCCTTTTTTCATAGATTTCGGCTTCAAATCTGAGAATAATTTTGTGAATGGAGTTCAGGGTATCACGAGGGACCAGTAGGACCCAAAATCTCGACAAAAAAAAAATTGAAATTTCATCATTTTAGTAAGAAGGTACCCCCCTTATGATTTTTTCGGAAAACTTTCAAATATTGTAACTTTTTTTCTATTATAGATAGAAAGCTGAATCTTTCACTGAATTTTATCCCTTTCAAAGGACTACAATCCCTGAAAATTTCAGCTCATTTGCACTTATGGTTCCTGAGATAAAATCGTGATAAGCAATTGGGGGTGATTTATCAATTTTTCAATTTTTCTGAGTGCCTTTTTTCATAGATTTCGGCTTCAAATCTGAGAATAATTTTGTGAATGGAGTTCAGGGTATCACGAGGGACCAGTAGGACCCAAAATCTCGACAAAAAAAAAATTGAAATTTCATCATTTTAGTAAGAAGGTACCCCCCTTATGATTTTTTCGGAAAACTTTCAAATATTGTAACTTTTTTTCTATTATAGATAGAAAGCTGAATCTTTCACTGAATTTTATCCCTTTCAAAGGACTACAATCCCTGAAAATTTCAGCTCATTTGCACTTATGGTTCCTGAGATAAAATCGTGATAAGCAATTGGGGGTGATTTATCAATTTTTCAATTTTTCTGAGTGCCTTTTTTCATAGATTTCGGCTTCAAATCTGAGAATAATTTTGTGAATGGAGTTCAGGGTATCACGAGGGACCAGTAGGACCCAAAATCTCGACAAAAAAAAATTGAAATTTCATCATTTTAGTAAGAAGGTACCCCCCTTATGATTTTTTCGGAAAACTTTCAAATATTGTAACTTTTTTTCTATTATAGATAGAAAGCTGAATCTTTCACTGAATTTTATCCCTTTCAAAGGACTACAATCCCTGAAAATTTCAGCTCATTTGCACTTATGGTTCCTGAGATAAAATCGTGATAAGCAATTGGGGGTGATTTATCAATTTTTCAATTTTTCTGAGTGCCTTTTTTCATAGATTTCGGCTTCAAATCTGAGAATAATTTTGTGAATGGAGTTCAGGGTATCACGAGGGACCAGTAGGACCCAAAATCTCGACAAAAAAAAAATTGAAATTTCATCATTTTAGTAAGAAGGTACCCCCCTTATGATTTTTTCGGAAAACTTTCAAATATTGTAACTTTTTTTCTATTATAGATAGAAAGCTGAATCTTTCACTGAATTTTATCCCTTTCAAAGGACTACAATCCCTGAAAATTTCAGCTCATTTGCACTTATGGTTCCTGAGATAAAATCGTGATAAGCAATTGGGGGTGATTTATCAATTTTTCAATTTTTCTGAGTGCCTTTTTTCATAGATTTCGGCTTCAAATCTGAGAATAATTTTGTGAATGGAGTTCAGGGTATCACGAGGGACCAGTAGGACCCAAAATCTCGACAAAAAAAAAATTGAAATTTCATCATTTTAGTAAGAAGGTACCCCCCTTATGATTTTTTCGGAAAACTTTCAAATATTGTAACTTTTTTTCTATTATAGATAGAAAGCTGAATCTTTCACTGAATTTTATCCCTTTCAAAGGACTACAATCCCTGAAAATTTCAGCTCATTTGCACTTATGGTTCCTGAGATAAAATCGTGATAAGCAATTGGGGGTGATTTATCAATTTTTCAATTTTTCTGAGTGCCTTTTTTCATAGATTTCGGCTTCAAATCTGAGAATAATTTTGTGAATGGAGTTCAGGGTATCACGAGGGACCAGTAGGACCCAAAATCTCGACAAAAAAAAAATTGAAATTTCATCATTTTAGTAAGAAGGTACCCCCCTTATGATTTTTTCGGCAAACTTTCAAAGGTTGTAACTTTTTTTCTATTATAGATAGAAAGCTGAATCTTTCACTGAATTTTATCCCTTTCAAAGGACTACAATCCCTGAAAATTTCAGCTCATTTGCACTTATGGTTCCTGAGATAAAATCGTGATAAGCAATTGGGGGTGATTTATCAATTTTTCAATTTTTCTGAGTGCCTTTTTTCATAGATTTCGGCTTCAAATCTGAGAATAATTTTGTGAATGGAGTTCAGGGTATCACGAGGGACCAGTAGGACCCAAAATCTCGACAAAAAAAAAATTGAAATTTCATCATTTTAGTAAGAAGGTAGCTACCTTATGATTTTAGATTTTGGAAAACTTTGGAAGGGCATAACTTTTTTTCTATTATAGATAGAAAGCTGAATCTTTCACTGAATTTTATCCCTTTCAAAGGACTACAATCCCTGAAAATTTCAGCTCATTTGCACTTATGGTTCCTGAGATAAAATCGTGATAAGCAATTGGGGGTGATTTATCAATTTTTCAATTTTTCTGAGTGCCTTTTTTCATAGATTTCGGCTTCAAATCTGAGAATAATTTTGTGAATGGAGTTCAGGGTATCACGAGGGACCAGTAGGACCCAAAATCTCGACAAAAAAAAAATTGAAATTTCATCATTTTAGTAAGAAGGTACCCCCCTTATGATTTTTTCGGAAAACTTTCAAATATTGTAACTTTTTTTCTATTATAGATAGAAAGCTGAATCTTTCACTGAATTTTATCCCTTTCAAAGGACTACAATCCCTGAAAATTTCAGCTCATTTGCACTTATGGTTCCTGAGATAAAATCGTGATAAGCAATTGGGGGTGATTTATCAATTTTTCAATTTTTCTGAGTGCCTTTTTTCATAGATTTCGGCTTCAAATCTGAGAATAATTTTGTGAATGGAGTTCAGGGTATCACGAGGGACCAGTAGGACCCAAAATCTCGACAAAAAAAAAATTGAAATTTCATCATTTTAGTAAGAAGGTACCCCCCTTATGATTTTTTCGGAAAACTTTCAAATATTGTAACTTTTTTTCTATTATAGATAGAAAGCTGAATCTTTCACTGAATTTTATCCCTTTCAAAGGACTACAATCCCTGAAAATTTCAGCTCATTTGCACTTATGGTTCCTGAGATAAAATCGTGATAAGCAATTGGGGGTGATTTATCAATTTTTCAATTTTTCTGAGTGCCTTTTTTCATAGATTTCGGCTTCAAATCTGAGAATAATTTTGTGAATGGAGTTCAGGGTATCACGAGGGACCAGTAGGACCCAAAATCTCGACAAAAAAAAATTGAAATTTCATCATTTTAGTAAGAAGGTACCCCCCCTTATGATTTTTTCGGAAAACTTTCAAATATTGTAACTTTTTTTCTATTATAGATAGAAAGCTGAATCTTTCACTGAATTTTATCCCTTTCAAAGGACTACAATCCCTGAAAATTTCAGCTCATTTGCACTTATGGTTCCTGAGATAAAATCGTGATAAGCAATTGGGGGTGATTTATCAATTTTTCAATTTTTCTGAGTGCCTTTTTTCATAGATTTCGGCTTCAAATCTGAGAATAATTTTGTGAATGGAGTTCAGGGTATCACGAGGGACCAGTAGGACCCAAAATCTCGACAAAAAAAAAATTGAAATTTCATCATTTTAGTAAGAAGGTACCCCCCTTATGATTTTTTCGGAAAACTTTCAAATATTGTAACTTTTTTTCTATTATAGATAGAAAGCTGAATCTTTCACTGAATTTTATCCCTTTCAAAGGACTACAATCCCTGAAAATTTCAGCTCATTTGCACTTATGGTTCCTGAGATAAAATCGTGATAAGCAATTGGGGGTGATTTATCAATTTTTCAATTTTTCTGAGTGCCTTTTTTCATAGATTTCGGCTTCAAATCTGAGAATAATTTTGTGAATGGAGTTCAGGGTATCACGAGGGACCAGTAGGACCCAAAATCTCGACAAAAAAAAATTGAAATTTCATCATTTTAGTAAGAAGGTACCCCCCTTATGATTTTTTCGGAAAACTTTCAAATATTGTAACTTTTTTTCTATTATAGATAGAAAGCTGAATCTTTCACTGAATTTTATCCCTTTCAAAGGACTACAATCCCTGAAAATTTCAGCTCATTTGCACTTATGGTTCCTGAGATAAAATCGTGATAAGCAATTGGGGGTGATTTATCAATTTTTCAATTTTTCTGAGTGCCTTTTTTCATAGATTTCGGCTTCAAATCTGAGAATAATTTTGTGAATGGAGTTCAGGGTATCACGAGGGACCAGTAGGACCCAAAATCTCGACAAAAAAAAAATTGAAATTTCATCATTTTAGTAAGAAGGTACCCCCCTTATGATTTTTTCGGAAAACTTTCAAATATTGTAACTTTTTTTTCTATTATAGATAGAAAGCTGAATCTTTCACTGAATTTTATCCCTTTCAAAGGACTACAATCCCTGAAAATTTCAGCTCATTTGCACTTATGGTTCCTGAGATAAAATCGTGATAAGCAATTGGGGGTGATTTATCAATTTTTCAATTTTTCTGAGTGCCTTTTTTCATAGATTTCGGCTTCAAATCTGAGAATAATTTTGTGAATGGAGTTCAGGGTATCACGAGGGACCAGTAGGACCCAAAATCTCGACAAAAAAAAAATTGAAATTTCATCATTTTAGTAAGAAGGTACCCCCTTATGATTTTTTCGGAAAACTTTCAAATATTGTAACTTTTTTTCTATTATAGATAGAAAGCTGAATCTTTCACTGAATTTTATCTCTTTCAAAGGACTACAATCCCTGAAAATTTCAGCTCATTTGCACTTATGGTTCCTGAGATAAAATCGTGATAAGCAATTGGGGGTGATTTATCAATTTTTCAATTTTTCTGAGTGCCTTTTTTCATAGATTTCGGCTTCAAATCTGAGAATAATTTTGTGAATGGAGTTCAGGGTATCACGAGGGACCAGTAGGACCCAAAATCTCGACAAAAAAAAAATTGAAATTTCATCATTTTAGTAAGAAGGTAGCTACCTTATGATTTTAGATTTTGGAAAACTTTGGAAGGGCATAACTTTTTTTCTATTATAGATAGAAAGCTGAATCTTTCACTGAATTTTATCCCTTTCAAAGGACTACAATCCCTGAAAATTTCAGCTCATTTGCACTTATGGTTCCTGAGATAAAATCGTGATAAGCAATTGGGGGTGATTTATCAATTTTTCAATTTTTCTGAGTGCCTTTTTTCATAGATTTCGGCTTCAAATCTGAGAATAATTTTGTGAATGGAGTTCAGGGTATCACGAGGGACCAGTAGGACCCAAAATCTCGACAAAAAAAAAATTGAAATTTCATCATTTTAGTAAGAAGGTACCCCCCTTATGATTTTTTCGGAAAACTTTCAAAAATTGTAACTTTTTTTCTATTATAGATAGAAAGCTGAATCTTTCACTGAATTTTATCCCTTTCAAAGGACTACAATCCCTGAAAATTTCAGCTCATTTGCACTTATGGTTCCTGAGATAAAATCGTGATAAGCAATTGGGGGTGATTTATCAATTTTTCAATTTTTCTGAGTGCCTTTTTTCATAGATTTCGGCTTCAAATCTGAGAATAATTTTGTGAATGGAGTTCAGGGTATCACGAGGGACCAGTAGGACCCAAAATCTCGACAAAAAAAAAATTGAAATTTCATCATTTTAGTAAGAAGGTACCCCCCTTATGATTTTTTCGGAAAACTTTCAAATATTGTAACTTTTTTTCTATTATAGATAGAAAGCTGAATCTTTCACTGAATTTTATCCCTTTCAAAGGACTACAATCCCTGAAAATTTCAGCTCATTTGCACTTATGGTTCCTGAGATAAAATCGTGATAAGCAATTGGGGGTGATTTATCAATTTTTCAATTTTTCTGAGTGCCTTTTTTCATAGATTTCGGCTTCAAATCTGAGAATAATTTTGTGAATGGAGTTCAGGGTATCACGAGGGACCAGTAGGACCCAAAATCTCGACAAAAAAAAAATTGAAATTTCATCATTTTAGTAAGAAGGTAGCTACCTTATGATTTTAGATTTTGGAAAACTTTGGAAGGGCATAACTTTTTTTCTATTATAGATAGAAAGCTGAATCTTTCACTGAATTTTATCCCTTTCAAAGGACTACAATCCCTGAAAATTTCAGCTCATTTGCACTTATGGTTCCTGAGATAAAATCGTGATAAGCAATTGGGGGTGATTTATCAATTTTTCAATTTTTCTGAGTGCCTTTTTTCATAGATTTCGGCTTCAAATCTGAGAATAATTTTGTGAATGGAGTTCAGGGTATCACGAGGGACCAGTAGGACCCAAAATCTCGACAAAAAAAAAATTGAAATTTCATCATTTTAGTAAGAAGGTAGCCCCCTTATGATTTTTTCGGAAAACTTTCAAATATTGTAACTTTTTTTCTATTATAGATAGAAAGCTGAATCTTTCACTGAATTTTATCCCTTTCAAAGGACTACAATCCCTGAAAATTTCAGCTCATTTGCACTTATGGTTCCTGAGATAAAATCGTGATAAGCAATTGGGGGTGATTTATCAATTTTTCAATTTTTCTGAGTGCCTTTTTTCATAGATTTCGGCTTCAAATCTGAGAATAATTTTGTGAATGGAGTTCAGGGTATCACGAGGGACCAGTAGGACCCAAAATCTCGACAAAAAAAAAATTGAAATTTCATCATTTTAGTAAGAAGGTAGCTACCTTATGATTTTAGATTTTGGAAAACTTTGGAAGGGCATAACTTTTTTTCTATTATAGATAGAAAGCTGAATCTTTCACTGAATTTTATCCCTTTCAAAGGACTACAATCCCTGAAAATTTCAGCTCATTTGCACTTATGGTTCCTGAGATAAAATCGTGATAAGCAATTGGGGGTGATTTATCAATTTTTCAATTTTTCTGAGTGCCTTTTTTCATAGATTTCGGCTTCAAATCTGAGAATAATTTTGTGAATGGAGTTCAGGGTATCACGAGGGACCAGTAGGACCCAAAATTTCGACAAAAAAAAAATTGAAATTTCATCATTTTAGTAAGAAGGTACCCCCCTTATGATTTTTTCGGAAAACTTTCAAATATTGTAACTTTTTTTCTATTATAGATAGAAAGCTGAATCTTTCACTGAATTTTATCCCTTTCAAAGGACTACAATCCCTGAAAATTTCAGCTCATTTGCACTTATGGTTCCTGAGATAAAATCGTGATAAGCAATTGGGGGTGATTTATCAATTTTTCAATTTTTCTGAGTGCCTTTTTTCATAGATTTCGGCTTCAAATCTGAGAATAATTTTGTGAATGGAGTTCAGGGTATCACGAGGGACCAGTAGGACCCAAAATCTCGACAAAAAAAAAATTGAAATTTCATCATTTTAGTAAGAAGGTAGCTACCTTATGATTTTAGATTTTGGAAAACTTTGGAAGGGCATAACTTTTTTTCTATTATAGATAGAAAGCTGAATCTTTCACTGAATTTTATCCCTTTCAAAGGACTACAATCCCTGAAAATTTCAGCTCATTTGCACTTATGGTTCCTGAGATAAAATCGTGATAAGCAATTGGGGGTGATTTATCAATTTTTCAATTTTTCTGAGTGCCTTTTTTCATAGATTTCGGCTTCAAATCTGAGAATAATTTTGTGAATGGAGTTCAGGGTATCACGAGGGACCAGTAGGACCCAAAATTTCGACAAAAAAAAAATTGAAATTTCATCATTTTAGTAAGAAGGTACCCCCCTTATGATTTTTTCGGAAAACTTTCAAATATTGTAACTTTTTTTCTATTATAGATAGAAAGCTGAATCTTTCACTGAATTTTATCCCTTTCAAAGGACTACAATCCCTGAAAATTTCAGCTCATTTGCACTTATGGTTCCTGAGATAAAATCGTGATAAGCAATTGGGGGTGATTTATCAATTTTTCAATTTTTCTGAGTGCCTTTTTTCATAGATTTCGGCTTCAAATCTGAGAATAATTTTGTGAATGGAGTTCAGGGTATCACGAGGGACCAGTAGGACCCAAAATCTCGACAAAAAAAAAATTGAAATTTCATCATTTTAGTAAGAAGGTAGCTACCTTATGATTTTAGATTTTGGAAAACTTTGGAAGGGCATAACTTTTTTTCTATTATAGATAGAAAGCTGAATCTTTCACTGAATTTTATCCCTTTCAAAGGACTACAATCCCTGAAAATTTCAGCTCATTTGCACTTATGGTTCCTGAGATAAAATCGTGATAAGCAATTGGGGGTGATTTATCAATTTTTCAATTTTTCTGAGTGCCTTTTTTCATAGATTTCGGCTTCAAATCTGAGAATAATTTTGTGAATGGAGTTCAGGGTATCACGAGGGACCAGTAGGACCCAAAATCTCGACAAAAAAAAAATTGAAATTTCATCATTTTAGTAAGAAGGTACCCCCCTTATGATTTTTTCGGAAAACTTTCAAATATTGTAACTTTTTTTCTATTATAGATAGAAAGCTGAATCTTTCACTGAATTTTATCCCTTTCAAAGGACTACAATCCCTGAAAATTTCAGCTCATTTGCACTTATGGTTCCTGAGATAAAATCGTGATAAGCAATTGGGGGTGATTTATCAATTTTTCAATTTTTCTGAGTGCCTTTTTTCATAGATTTCGGCTTCAAATCTGAGAATAATTTTGTGAATGGAGTTCAGGGTATCACGAGGGACCAGTAGGACCCAAAATCTCGACAAAAAAAAAATTGAAATTTCATCATTTTAGTAAGAAGGTAGCTACCTTATGATTTTAGATTTTGGAAAACTTTGGAAGGGCATAACTTTTTTTCTATTATAGATAGAAAGCTGAATCTTTCACTGAATTTTATCCCTTTCAAAGGACTACAATCCCTGAAAATTTCAGCTCATTTGCACTTATGGTTCCTGAGATAAAATCGTGATAAGCAATTGGGGGTGATTTATCAATTTTTCAATTTTTCTGAGTGCCTTTTTTCATAGATTTCGGCTTCAAATCTGAGAATAATTTTGTGAATGGAGTTCAGGGTATCACGAGGGACCAGTAGGACCCAAAATCTCGACAAAAAAAAAATTGAAATTTCATCATTTTAGTAAGAAGGTAGCTACCTTATGATTTTAGATTTTGGAAAACTTTGGAAGGGCATAACTTTTTTTCTATTATAGATAGAAAGCTGAATCTTTCACTGAATTTTATCCCTTTCAAAGGACTACAATCCCTGAAAATTTCAGCTCATTTGCACTTATGGTTCCTGAGATAAAATCGTGATAAGCAATTGGGGGTGATTTATCAATTTTTCAATTTTTCTGAGTGCCTTTTTTCATAGATTTCGGCTTCAAATCTGAGAATAATTTTGTGAATGGAGTTCAGGGTATCACGAGGGACCAGTAGGACCCAAAATCTCGACAAAAAAAAAATTGAAATTTCATCATTTTAGTAAGAAGGTACCCCCCTTATGATTTTTTCGGAAAACTTTCAAATATTGTAACTTTTTTTCTATTATAGATAGAAAGCTGAATCTTTCACTGAATTTTATCCCTTTCAAAGGACTACAATCCCTGAAAATTTCAGCTCATTTGCACTTATGGTTCCTGAGATAAAATCGTGATAAGCAATTGGGGGTGATTTATCAATTTTTCAATTTTTCTGAGTGCCTTTTTTCATAGATTTCGGCTTCAAATCTGAGAATAATTTTGTGAATGGAGTTCAGGGTATCACGAGGGACCAGTAGGACCCAAAATCTCGACAAAAAAAAAATTGAAATTTCATCATTTTAGTAAGAAGGTACCCCCCTTATGATTTTTTCGGAAAACTTTCAAAGGTCGTAACTTTTTTTCTATTATAGATAGAAAGCTGAATCTTTCACTGAATTTTATCCCTTTCAAAGGACTACAATCCCTGAAAATTTCAGCTCATTTGCACTTATGGTTCCTGAGATAAAATCGTGTTAAGCAATTGGGGTGATTTATCAATTTTTCAATTTTTCTGAGTGCCTTTTTTCATAGATTTCGGCTTCAAATCTGAGAATAATTTTGTGTATGGAGTTCAGGGTATCAGGAGGGACCAGTAGGACCCAAAATCTCGACAAAAAAAAAATTGAAATTTCATCATTTTAGTAAGAAGGTACCCCCCTTATGATTTTTTTGAAAAATTTTCAAAGGTCGTAACTTTTTTTCTATTATAGATAGAAAGCTGAATCTTTCACTGAATTTTATCCCTTTCAAAGGACTACAATCCCTGAAAATTTCAGCTCATTTGCACTTATGGTTCCTGAGATAAAATCGTGTTAAGCAATTGGGGTGATTTATCAATTTTTCAATTTTTCTGAGTGCCTTTTTTCATAGATTTCGGCTTCAAATCTGAGAATAATTTTGTGTATGGAGTTCAGGGTATCAGGAGGGACCAGTAGGACCCAAAATCTCGACAAAAAAAAAATTGAAATTTCATCATTTTAGTAAGAAGGTACCCCCCTTATGATTTTTTCGGAAAACTTTCAAAGGTTGTAACTTTTTTTCTATTATAGATAGAAAGCTGAATCTTTCACTGAATTTTATCCCTTTCAAAGGACTACAATCCCTGAAAATTTTAGCTCATTTGCACTTATGGTTCCTGAGATAAAATCGTGATAAGCAATTGGGGGTGATTTATCAATTTTTCAATTTTTCTGAGTGCCTTTTTTCATAGATTTCGGCTTCAAATCTGAGAATAATTTTGTGTATGGAGTTCAGGGTATCAGGAGGGACCAGTAGGACCCAAAATCTCGACAAAAAAAAAATTGAAATTTCATCATTTTAGTAAGAAGGTACCCCCCTTATGATTTTTTTGAAAAATTTTCAAAGGTCGTAACTTTTTTTCTATTATAGATAGAAAGCTGAATCTTTCACTGAATTTTATCCCTTTCAAAGGACTACAATCCCTGAAAATTTCAGCTCATTTGCACTTATGGTTCCTGAGATAAAATCGTGTTAAGCAATTGGGGTGATTTATCAATTTTTCAATTTTTCTGAGTGCCTTTTTTCATAGATTTCGGCTTCAAATCTGAGAATAATTTTGTGAATGGAGTTCAGGGTATCACGAGGGACCAGTAGGACCCAAAATCTCGACAAAAAAAAAATTGAAATTTCATCATTTTAGTAAGAAGGTACCCCCCTTATGATTTTTTCGGAAAACTTTCAAAGGTCGTAACTTTTTTTCTATTATAGATAGAAAGCTGAATCTTTCACTGAATTTTATCCCTTTCAAAGGACTACAATCCCTGAAAATTTCAGCTCATTTGCACTTATGGTTCCTGAGATAAAATCGTGTTAAGCAATTGGGGTGATTTATCAATTTTTCAATTTTTCTGAGTGCCTTTTTTCATAGATTTCGGCTTCAAATCTGAGAATAATTTTGTGTATGGAGTTCAGGGTATCAGGAGGGACCAGTAGGACCCAAAATCTCGACAAAAAAAAAATTGAAATTTCATCATTTTAGTAAGAAGGTACCCCCCTTATGATTTTTTTGAAAAATTTTCAAAGGTCGTAACTTTTTTTCTATTATAGATAGAAAGCTGAATCTTTCACTGAATTTTATCCCTTTCAAAGGACTACAATCCCTGAAAATTTCAGCTCATTTGCACTTATGGTTCCTGAGATAAAATCGTGTTAAGCAATTGGGGTGATTTATCAATTTTTCAATTTTTCTGAGTGCCTTTTTTCATAGATTTCGGCTTCAAATCTGAGAATAATTTTGTGTATGGAGTTCAGGGTATCAGGAGGGACCAGTAGGACCCAAAATCTCGACAAAAAAAAAATTGAAATTTCATCATTTTAGTAAGAAGGTACCCCCCTTATGATTTTTTCGGAAAACTTTCAAAGGTTGTAACTTTTTTTCTATTATAGATAGAAAGCTGAATCTTTCACTGAATTTTATCCCTTTCAAAGGACTACAATCCCTGAAAATTTTAGCTCATTTGCACTTATGGTTCCTGAGATAAAATCGTGATAAGCAATTGGGGGTGATTTATCAATTTTTCAATTTTTCTGAGTGCCTTTTTTCATAGATTTCGGCTTCAAATCTGAGAATAATTTTGTGTATGGAGTTCAGGGTATCAGGAGGGACCAGTAGGACCCAAAATCTCGACAAAAAAAAAATTGAAATTTCATCATTTTAGTAAGAAGGTACCCCCCTTATGATTTTTTCGGAAAACTTTCAAAGGTCGTAACTTTTTTTCTATTATAGATAGAAAGCTGAATCTTTCACTGAATTTTATCCCTTTCAAAGGACTACAATCCCTGAAAATTTCAGCTCATTTGCACTTATGGTTCCTGAGATAAAATCGTGTTAAGCAATTGGGGTGATTTATCAATTTTTCAATTTTTCTGAGTGCCTTTTTTCATAGATTTCGGCTTCAAATCTGAGAATAATTTTGTGTATGGAGTTCAGGGTATCAGGAGGGACCAGTAGGACCCAAAATCTCGACAAAAAAAAAATTGAAATTTCATCATTTTAGTAAGAAGGTACCCCCCTTATGATTTTTTTGAAAAATTTTCAAAGGTCGTAACTTTTTTTCTATTATAGATAGAAAGCTGAATCTTTCACTGAATTTTATCCCTTTCAAAGGACTACAATCCCTGAAAATTTCAGCTCATTTGCACTTATGGTTCCTGAGATAAAATCGTGATAAGCAATTGGGGGTGATTTATCAATTTTTCAATTTTTCTGAGTGCCCTTTTTTCATAGATTTCGGCTTCAAATCTGAGAATAATTTTGTGAATGGGAGTTCAGGGTATCACGAGGGACCAGTAGGACCCAAAATCTCGACAAAAAAAAAAATTGAAATTTCATCATTTTAGTAAGAAGGTACCCCCCCTTATGATTTTTTCGGAAAACTTTCAAAGGTTGTAACTTTTTTTCTATTATAGATAGAAAGCTGAATCTTTCACTGAATTTTATCCCTTTCAAAGGACTACAATCCCTGAAAATTTCAGCTCATTTGCACTTATGGTTCCTGAGATAAAATCGTGATAAGCAATTGGGGGTGATTTATCAATTTTTCAATTTTTCTGAGTGCCTTTTTTCATAGATTTCGGCTTCAAATCTGAGAATAATTTTGTGAATGGAGTTCAGGGTATCACGAGGGACCAGTAGGACCCAAAATCTCGACAAAAAAAAAATTGAAATTTCATCATTTTAGTAAGAAGGTACCCCCCTTATGATTTTTTTGAAAAATTTTCAAAGGTCGTAACTTTTTTTTCTATTATAGATAGAAAGCTGAATCTTTCACTGAATTTTATCCCTTTCAAAGGACTACAATCCCTGAAAATTTCAGCTCATTTGCACTTATGGTTCCTGAGATAAAATCGTGATAAGCAATTGGGGGTGATTTATCAATTTTTCAATTTTTCTGAGTGCCTTTTTTCATAGATTTCGGCTTCAAATCTGAGAATAATTTTGTGAATGGAGTTCAGGGTATCACGAGGGACCAGTAGGACCCAAAATCTCGACAGAAAAAAAAATTGAAATTTCATCATTTTAGTAAGAAGGTACCCCCCTTATGATTTTTTTGAAAAATTTTCAAAGGTCGTAACTTTTTTTCTATTATAGATAGAAAGCTGAATCTTTCACTGAATTTTATCCCTTTCAAAGGACTACAATCCCTGAAAATTTCAGCTCATTTGCACTTATGGTTCCTGAGATAAAATCGTGATAAGCAATTGGGGGTGATTTATCAATTTTTCAATTTTTCTGAGTGCCTTTTTTCATAGATTTCGGCTTCAAATCTGAGAATAATTTTGTGAATGGAGTTCAGGGTATCACGAGGGACCAGTAGGACCCAAAATCTCGACAAAAAAAAAATTGAAATTTCATCATTTTAGTAAGAAGGTACCCCCCTTATGATTTTTTCGGAAAACTTTCAAAGGTTGTAACTTTTTTTCTATTATAGATAGAAAGCTGAATCTTTCACTGAATTTTATCCCTTTCAAAGGACTACAATCCCTGAAAATTTCAGCTCATTTGCACTTATGGTTCCTGAGATAAAATCGTGATAAGCAATTGGGGGTGATTTATCAATTTTTCAATTTTTCTGAGTGCCTTTTTTCATAGATTTCGGCTTCAAATCTGAGAATAATTTTGTGAATGGAGTTCAGGGTATCACGAGGGACCAGTAGGACCCAAAATCTCGACAAAAAAAAAATTGAAATTTCATCATTTTAGTAAGAAGGTACCCCCCTTATGATTTTTTTGAAAAATTTTCAAAGGTCGTAACTTTTTTTCTATTATAGATAGAAAGCTGAATCTTTCACTGAATTTTATCCCTTTCAAAGGACTACAATCCCTGAAAATTTCAGCTCATTTGCACTTATGGTTCCTGAGATAAAATCGTGATAAGCAATTGGGGGTGATTTATCAATTTTTCAATTTTTCTGAGTGCCTTTTTTCATAGATTTCGGCTTCAAATCTGAGAATAATTTTGTGAATGGAGTTCAGGGTATCACGAGGGACCAGTAGGACCCAAAATCTCGACAGAAAAAAAATTGAAATTTCATCATTTTAGTAAGAAGGTACCCCCCTTATGATTTTTTTGAAAAATTTTCAAAGGTCGTAACTTTTTTTCTATTATAGATAGAAAGCTGAATCTTTCACTGAATTTTATCCCTTTCAAAGGACTACAATCCCTGAAAATTTCAGCTCATTTGCACTTATGGTTCCTGAGATAAAATCGTGATAAGCAATTGGGGGTGATTTATCAATTTTTCAATTTTTCTGAGTGCCTTTTTTCATAGATTTCGGCTTCAAATCTGAGAATAATTTTGTGAATGGAGTTCAGGGTATCACGAGGGACCAGTAGGACCCAAAATCTCGACAAAAAAAAAATTGAAATTTCATCATTTTAGTAAGAAGGTACCCCCCTTATGATTTTTTCGGAAAACTTTCAAAGGTTGTAACTTTTTTTCTATTATAGATAGAAAGCTGAATCTTTCACTGAATTTTATCCCTTTCAAAGGACTACAATCCCTGAAAATTTCAGCTCATTTGCACTTATGGTTCCTGAGATAAAATCGTGATAAGCAATTGGGGGTGATTTATCAATTTTTCAATTTTTCTGAGTGCCTTTTTTCATAGATTTCGGCTTCAAATCTGAGAATAATTTTGTGAATGGAGTTCAGGGTATCACGAGGGACCAGTAGGACCCAAAATCTCGACAAAAAAAAAATTGAAATTTCATCATTTTAGTAAGAAGGTACCCCCCTTATGATTTTTTTGAAAAATTTTCAAAGGTCGTAACTTTTTTTCTATTATAGATAGAAAGCTGAATCTTTCACTGAATTTTATCCCTTTCAAAGGACTACAATCCCTGAAAATTTCAGCTCATTTGCACTTATGGTTCCTGAGATAAAATCGTGATAAGCAATTGGGGGTGATTTATCAATTTTTCAATTTTTCTGAGTGCCTTTTTTCATAGATTTCGGCTTCAAATCTGAGAATAATTTTGTGAATGGAGTTCAGGGTATCACGAGGGACCAGTAGGACCCAAAATCTCGACAGAAAAAAAATTGAAATTTCATCATTTTAGTAAGAAGGTACCCCCCTTATGATTTTTTTGAAAAATTTTCAAAGGTCGTAACTTTTTTTCTATTATAGATAGAAAGCTGAATCTTTCACTGAATTTTATCCCTTTCAAAGGACTACAATCCCTGAAAATTTCAGCTCATTTGCACTTATGGTTCCTGAGATAAAATCGTGATAAGCAATTGGGGGTGATTTATCAATTTTTCAATTTTTCTGAGTGCCTTTTTTCATAGATTTCGGCTTCAAATCTGAGAATAATTTTGTGAATGGAGTTCAGGGTATCACGAGGGACCAGTAGGACCCAAAATCTCGACAGAAAAAAAATTGAAATTTCATCATTTTAGTAAGAAGGTACCCCCCTTATGATTTTTTTGAAAAATTTTCAAAGGTCGTAACTTTTTTTCTATTATAGATAGAAAGCTGAATCTTTCACTGAATTTTATCCCTTTCAAAGGACTACAATCCCTGAAAATTTTAGCTCATTTGCACTTATGGTTCCTGAGATAAAATCGTGATAAGCAATTGGGGGTGATTTATCAATTTTTCAATTTTTCTGAGTGCCTTTTTTCATAGATTTCGACTTCAAATCTGAGAATAATTTTGTGTATGGTGTTCAGGGTATCAGGAGGGACCAGTAGGACCCAAAATCTCGACAAAAAAAATTGAAATTTCATCATTTTAGTAAGAAGGTACCCCCCTTATGATTTTTTCGGAAAACTTTCAAAGGTTGTAACTTTTTTTCTATTATAGATAGAAAGCTGAATCTTTCACTGAATTTTATCCCTTTCAAAGGACTACAATCCCTGAAAATTTCAGCTCATTTGCACTTATGGTTCCTGAGATAAAATCGTGTTAAACAATTGGGGTGATTTATCAATTTTTCAATTTTTCAATTTTTCTGAGTGCCTTTTTTCATAGATTTCGGCTTCAAATCTGAGAATAATTTTGTGTATGGAGTTCAGGGTATCAGGAGGGACCAGTAGGACCCAAAATCTCGACAAAAAAAAATTGAAATTTCATCATTTTAGTAAGAAGGTACCCCCCTTATGATTTTTTCGGAAAACTTTCAAAGGTTGTAACTTTTTTTCTATTATAGATAGAAAGCTGAATCTTTCACTGAATTTTATCCCTTTCAAAGGACTACAATCCCTGAAAATTTCAGCTCATTTGCACTTATGGTTCCTGAGATAAAATCGTGTTAAACAATTGGGGTGATTTATCAATTTTTCAATTTTTCAATTTTTCTGAGTGCCTTTTTTCATAGATTTCGGCTTCAAATCTGAGAATAATTTTGTGTATGGAGTTCAGGGTATCAGGAGGGACCAGTAGGACCCAAAATCTCGACAAAAAAAAATTGAAATTTCATCATTTTAGTAAGAAGGTACCCCCCTTATGATTTTTTCGGAAAACTTTCAAAGGTTGTAACTTTTTTTCTATTATAGATAGAAAGCTGAATCTTTCACTGAATTTTATCCCTTTCAAAGGACTACAATCCCTGAAAATTTCAGCTCATTTGCACTTATGGTTCCTGAGATAAAATCGTGTTAAACAATTGGGGTGATTTATCAATTTTTCAATTTTTCAATTTTTCTGAGTGCCTTTTTTCATAGATTTCGGCTTCAAATCTGAGAATAATTTTGTGTATGGAGTTCAGGGTATCAGGAGGGACCAGTAGGACCCAAAATCTCGACAAAAAAAAAATTGAAATTTCATCATTTTAGTAAGAAGGTACCCCCCTTATGATTTTTTCGGAAAACTTTCAAAGGTTGTAACTTTTTTTCTATTATAGATAGAAAGCTGAATCTTTCACTGAATTTTATCCCTTTCAAAGGACTACAATCCCTGAAAATTTTAGCTCATTTGCACTTATGGTTCCTGAGATAAAATCGTGATAAGCAATTGGGGGTGATTTATCAATTTTTCAATTTTTCTGAGTGCCTTTTTTCATAGATTTCGGCTTCAAATCTGAGAATAATTTTGTGTATGGAGTTCAGGGTATCAGGAGGGACCAGTAGGACCCAAAATCTCGACAAAAAAAAAATTGAAATTTCATCATTTTAGTAAGAAGGTACCCCCCTTATGATTTTTTCGGAAAACTTTCAAAGGTTGTAACTTTTTTTCTATTATAGATAGAAAGCTGAATCTTTCACTGAATTTTATCCCTTTCAAAGGACTACAATCCCTGAAAATTTCAGCTCATTTGCACTTATGGTTCCTGAGATAAAATCGTGTTAAGCAATTGGGGTGATTTATCAATTTTTCAATTTTTCTGAGTGCCTTTTTTCATAGATTTCGGCTTCAAATCTGAGAATAATTTTGTGTATGGAGTTCAGGGTATCAGGAGGGACCAGTAGGACCCAAAATCTCGACAAAAAAAAAATTGAAATTTCATCATTTTAGTAAGAAGGTACCCCCCTTATGATTTTTTCGGAAAACTTTCAAAGGTCGTAACTTTTTTTCTATTATAGATAGAAAGCTGAATCTTTCACTGAATTTTATCCCTTTCAAAGGACTACAATCCCTGAAAATTTTAGCTCATTTGCACTTATGGTTCCTGAGATAAAATCGTGATAAGCAATTGGGGGTGATTTATCAATTTTTCAATTTTTCTGAGTGCCTTTTTTCATAGATTTCGGCTTCAAATCTGAGAATAATTTTGTGAATGGAGTTCAGGGTATCACGAGGGACCAGTAGGACCCAAAATCTCGACAAAAAAAAAATTGAAATTTCATCATTTTAGTAAGAAGGTACCCCCCTTATGATTTTTTCGGAAAACTTTCAAAGGTTGTAACTTTTTTTCTATTATAGATAGAAAGCTGAATCTTTCACTGAATTTTATCCCTTTCAAAGGACTACAATCCCTGAAAATTTTAGCTCATTTGCACTTATGGTTCCTGAGATAAAATCGTGTTAAACAATTGGGGTGATTTATCAATTTTTCAATTTTTCAATTTTTCTGAGTGCCTTTTTTCATAGATTTCGGCTTCAAATCTGAGAATAATTTTGTGTATGGAGTTCAGGGTATCAGGAGGGACCAGTAGGACCCAAAATCTCGACAAAAAAAAAATTGAAATTTCATCATTTTAGTAAGAAGGTACCCCCCTTATGATTTTTTCGGAAAACTTTCAAAGGTTGTAACTTTTTTTCTATTATAGATAGAAAGCTGAATCTTTCACTGAATTTTATCCCTTTCAAAGGACTACAATCCCTGAAAATTTCAGCTCATTTGCACTTATGGTTCCTGAGATAAAATCGTGATAAGCAATTGGGGGTGATTTATCAATTTTTCAATTTTTCTGAGTGCCTTTTTTCATAGATTTCGGCTTCAAATCTGAGAATAATTTTGTGAATGGAGTTCAGGGTATCACGAGGGACCAGTAGGACCCAAAATCTCGACAAAAAAAAAATTGAAATTTCATCATTTTAGTAAGAAGGTACCCCCCTTATGATTTTTTTGAAAAATTTTCAAAGGTCGTAACTTTTTTTCTATTATAGATAGAAAGCTGAATCTTTCACTGAATTTTATCCCTTTCAAAGGACTACAATCCCTGAAAATTTCAGCTCATTTGCACTTATGGTTCCTGAGATAAAATCGTGATAAGCAATTGGGGGTGATTTATCAATTTTTCAATTTTTCTGAGTGCCTTTTTTCATAGATTTCGGCTTCAAATCTGAGAATAATTTTGTGAATGGAGTTCAGGGTATCACGAGGGACCAGTAGGACCCAAAATCTCGACAGAAAAAAAATTGAAATTTCATCATTTTAGTAAGAAGGTACCCCCCTTATGATTTTTTTGAAAAATTTTCAAAGGTCGTAACTTTTTTTCTATTATAGATAGAAAGCTGAATCTTTCACTGAATTTTATCCCTTTCAAAGGACTACAATCCCTGAAAATTTTAGCTCATTTGCACTTATGGTTCCTGAGATAAAATCGTGATAAGCAATTGGGGGTGATTTATCAATTTTTCAATTTTTCTGAGTGCCTTTTTTCATAGATTTCGGCTTCAAATCTGAGAATAATTTTGTGAATGGAGTTCAGGGTATCACGAGGGACCAGTAGGACCCAAAATCTCGACAAAAAAAAAATTGAAATTTCATCATTTTAGTAAGAAGGTACCCCCCTTATGATTTTTTTGAAAAATTTTCAAAGGTCGTAACTTTTTTTCTATTATAGATAGAAAGCTGAATCTTTCACTGAATTTTATCCCTTTCAAAGGACTACAATCCCTGAAAATTTTAGCTCATTTGCACTTATGGTTCCTGAGATAAAATCGTGTTAAACAATTGGGGTGATTTATCAATTTTTCAATTTTTCAATTTTTCTGAGTGCCTTTTTTCATAGATTTCGGCTTCAAATCTGAGAATAATTTTGTGTATGGAGTTCAGGGTATCAGGAGGGACCAGTAGGACCCAAAATCTCGACAAAAAAAAAATTGAAATTTCATCATTTTAGTAAGAAGGTACCCCCCTTATGATTTTTTCGGAAAACTTTCAAAGGTTGTAACTTTTTTTCTATTATAGATAGAAAGCTGAATCTTTCACTGAATTTTATCCCTTTCAAAGGACTACAATCCCTGAAAATTTCAGCTCATTTGCACTTATGGTTCCTGAGATAAAATCGTGATAAGCAATTGGGGGTGATTTATCAATTTTTCAATTTTTCTGAGTGCCTTTTTTCATAGATTTCGGCTTCAAATCTGAGAATAATTTTGTGAATGGAGTTCAGGGTATCACGAGGGACCAGTAGGACCCAAAATCTCGACAGAAAAAAAATTGAAATTTCATCATTTTAGTAAGAAGGTACCCCCCTTATGATTTTTTTGAAAAATTTTCAAAGGTCGTAACTTTTTTTCTATTATAGATAGAAAGCTGAATCTTTCACTGAATTTTATCCCTTTCAAAGGACTACAATCCCTGAAAATTTTAGCTCATTTGCACTTATGGTTCCTGAGATAAAATCGTGATAAGCAATTGGGGGTGATTTATCAATTTTTCAATTTTTCTGAGTGCCTTTTTTCATAGATTTCGGCTTCAAATCTGAGAATAATTTTGTGTATGGAGTTCAGGGTATCAGGAGGGACCAGTAGGACCCAAAATCTCGACAAAAAAAAAATTGAAATTTCATCATTTTAGTAAGAAGGTACCCCCCTTATGATTTTTTCGGAAAACTTTCAAAGGTTGTAACTTTTTTTCTATTATAGATAGAAAGCTGAATCTTTCACTGAATTTTATCCCTTTCAAAGGACTACAATCCCTGAAAATTTCAGCTCATTTGCACTTATGGTTCCTGAGATAAAATCGTGTTAAACAATTGGGGTGATTTATCAATTTTTCAATTTTTCAATTTTTCTGAGTGCCTTTTTTCATAGATTTCGGCTTCAAATCTGAGAATAATTTTGTGTATGGAGTTCAGGGTATCAGGAGGGACCAGTAGGACCCAAAATCTCGACAAAAAAAAATTGAAATTTCATCATTTTAGTAAGAAGGTACCCCCCTTATGATTTTTTCGGAAAACTTTCAAAGGTTGTAACTTTTTTTCTATTATAGATAGAAAGCTGAATCTTTCACTGAATTTTATCCCTTTCAAAGGACTACAATCCCTGAAAATTTCAGCTCATTTGCACTTATGGTTCCTGAGATAAAATCGTGTTAAACAATTGGGGTGATTTATCAATTTTTCAATTTTTCAATTTTTCTGAGTGCCTTTTTTCATAGATTTCGGCTTCAAATCTGAGAATAATTTTGTGTATGGAGTTCAGGGTATCAGGAGGGACCAGTAGGACCCAAAATCTCGACAAAAAAAAAATTGAAATTTCATCATTTTAGTAAGAAGGTACCCCCCTTATGATTTTTTCGGAAAACTTTCAAAGGTTGTAACTTTTTTTCTATTATAGATAGAAAGCTGAATCTTTCACTGAATTTTATCCCTTTCAAAGGACTACAATCCCTGAAAATTTTAGCTCATTTGCACTTATGGTTCCTGAGATAAAATCGTGATAAGCAATTGGGGGTGATTTATCAATTTTTCAATTTTTCTGAGTGCCTTTTTTCATAGATTTCGGCTTCAAATCTGAGAATAATTTTGTGTATGGAGTTCAGGGTATCAGGAGGGACCAGTAGGACCCAAAATCTCGACAAAAAAAAAATTGAAATTTCATCATTTTAGTAAGAAGGTACCCCCCTTATGATTTTTTCGGAAAACTTTCAAAGGTTGTAACTTTTTTTCTATTATAGATAGAAAGCTGAATCTTTCACTGAATTTTATCCCTTTCAAAGGACTACAATCCCTGAAAATTTCAGCTCATTTGCACTTATGGTTCCTGAGATAAAATCGTGTTAAGCAATTGGGGTGATTTATCAATTTTTCAATTTTTCTGAGTGCCTTTTTTCATAGATTTCGGCTTCAAATCTGAGAATAATTTTGTGTATGGAGTTCAGGGTATCAGGAGGGACCAGTAGGACCCAAAATCTCGACAAAAAAAAAATTGAAATTTCATCATTTTAGTAAGAAGGTACCCCCCTTATGATTTTTTCGGAAAACTTTCAAAGGTTGTAACTTTTTTTCTATTATAGATAGAAAGCTGAATCTTTCACTGAATTTTATCCCTTTCAAAGGACTACAATCCCTGAAAATTTTAGCTCATTTGCACTTATGGTTCCTGAGATAAAATCGTGATAAGCAATTGGGGGTGATTTATCAATTTTTCAATTTTTCTGAGTGCCTTTTTTCATAGATTTCGGCTTCAAATCTGAGAATAATTTTGTGTATGGAGTTCAGGGTATCAGGAGGGACCAGTAGGACCCAAAATCTCGACAAAAAAAAAATTGAAATTTCATCATTTTAGTAAGAAGGTACCCCCCTTATGATTTTTTCGGAAAACTTTCAAAGGTTGTAACTTTTTTTCTATTATAGATAGAAAGCTGAATCTTTCACTGAATTTTATCCCTTTCAAAGGACTACAATCCCTGAAAATTTCAGCTCATTTGCACTTATGGTTCCTGAGATAAAATCGTGTTAAGCAATTGGGGTGATTTATCAATTTTTCAATTTTTCTGAGTGCCTTTTTTCATAGATTTCGGCTTCAAATCTGAGAATAATTTTGTGTATGGAGTTCAGGGTATCAGGAGGGACCAGTAGGACCCAAAATCTCGACAAAAAAAAAATTGAAATTTCATCATTTTAGTAAGAAGGTACCCCCCTTATGATTTTTTCGGAAAACTTTCAAAGGTTGTAACTTTTTTTCTATTATAGATAGAAAGCTGAATCTTTCACTGAATTTTATCCCTTTCAAAGGACTACAATCCCTGAAAATTTTAGCTCATTTGCACTTATGGTTCCTGAGATAAAATCGTGATAAGCAATTGGGGGTGATTTATCAATTTTTCAATTTTTCTGAGTGCCTTTTTTCATAGATTTCGGCTTCAAATCTGAGAATAATTTTGTGTATGGAGTTCAGGGTATCAGGAGGGACCAGTAGGACCCAAAATCTCGACAAAAAAAAAATTGAAATTTCATCATTTTAGTAAGAAGGTACCCCCCTTATGATTTTTTCGGAAAACTTTCAAAGGTTGTAACTTTTTTTCTATTATAGATAGAAAGCTGAATCTTTCACTGAATTTTATCCCTTTCAAAGGACTACAATCCCTGAAAATTTCAGCTCATTTGCACTTATGGTTCCTGAGATAAAATCGTGTTAAGCAATTGGGGTGATTTATCAATTTTTCAATTTTTCTGAGTGCCTTTTTTCATAGATTTCGGCTTCAAATCTGAGAATAATTTTGTGTATGGAGTTCAGGGTATCAGGAGGGACCAGTAGGACCCAAAATCTCGACAAAAAAAAAATTGAAATTTCATCATTTTAGTAAGAAGGTACCCCCCTTATGATTTTTTCGGAAAACTTTCAAAGGTTGTAACTTTTTTTCTATTATAGATAGAAAGCTGAATCTTTCACTGAATTTTATCCCTTTCAAAGGACTACAATCCCTGAAAATTTTAGCTCATTTGCACTTATGGTTCCTGAGATAAAATCGTGATAAGCAATTGGGGGTGATTTATCAATTTTTCAATTTTTCTGAGTGCCTTTTTTCATAGATTTCGACTTCAAATCTGAGAATAATTTTGTGTATGGTGTTCAGGGTATCAGGAGGGACCAGTAGGACCCAAAATCTCGACAAAAAAAAAATTGAAATTTCATCATTTTAGTAAGAAGGTACCCCCCTTATGATTTTTTCGGAAAACTTTCAAAGGTTGTAACTTTTTTTCTATTATAGATAGAAAGCTGAATCTTTCACTGAATTTTATCCCTTTCAAAGGACTACAATCCCTGAAAATTTCAGCTCATTTGCACTTATGGTTCCTGAGATAAAATCGTGATAAGCAATTGGGGGTGATTTATCAATTTTTCAATTTTTCTGAGTGCGTTTTTCCATAGATTTCGGCTTCAAATCTGAGAATAATTTTGTGTATGGAGTTCAGGGTATCACGAGGGACCAGTAGGACCCAAAATCTCGACAAAAAAAAAATTGAAATTTCATCATTTTAGTAAGAAGGTACCCCCCTTATGATTTTTTCGGAAAACTTTCAAAGGTTATAACTTTTTTTCTATTATAGATAGAAAGCTGAATCTTTCACTGAATTTTATCCCTTTCAAAGGACTACAATCCCTGAAAATTTCAGCTCATTTGCACTTATAGTTCCTGAGATAAAATCGTGATAAGCAATTGGGGGTGATTTATCAATTTTTCAATTTTTCTGAGTGCCTTTTTCCATAGATTTTGGCTTCAAATCTGAGAATAATTTTGTGTATGGAGTTCAGGGTATCACGAGGGACCAGTAGGACCCCAAAATCTCGACAAAAAAAAATTTGAAATTTCATCATTTTAGTAAGAAGGTACCCCCCTTATGATTTTTTCAGAAAACTTTCAAAGGTCGTAACTTTTTTTCTATTATAGATAGAAACCTGAATCTTTCACTGAATTTTATCCCTTTCAAAGGACTACAATCCCTGAAAATTTCAGCTCATTTGCACTTATAGTTCCTGAGATACAATCGTGTTAAGCAATTGGGGTGATTTATCAATTTTTCAATTTTTCTGAGTGCCTTTTTTCATAGATTTCGGCTTCAAATCTGAGAATAATTTTGTGTATGGAATTTGGGGGATGTCAATTGACTATTAGGATACAAAATCTCAACAAATGATTATTTAGATTTTGGAAAACTTTGAAAAGACATAACTTTTTTTCTATCATAGATAGAAAGCTGAAACTTTCACTGAATTTCATCCCAATCAAGGGACTACAATCCCTGAAAATTTCAGTTCATTTGGACTTATAATTCCTGAGATAAAATCGTGTTTTGTTCAGGAACTTAGTTTAGAATATAATAATATATCAAGTAAGAATATCTCAAAGATTTCAAAGATCCATGAAGGCACTTTAGCATGTTGAAAAATTCATCTACTATCCTTGTATAGACAACAATCATGTATTCTTCCAATCATAAGATCCATATAATGAAAATGTCGCTATTAAATCGAATCTGCTGGTAATTTGTATGCAAATTTTTTTTTTCGTCCAAACCCCAATTACACGTGCCAACAATAAATCGCACTCGATGTGCATTTATCGGTCTACGAAAAAAAAATGCTGATTGGACTAATTAAAAATCGCCAATATAGACAGCTCCCGCAAAACCACGTTAAACCAACCAAATCCTATATAATACAACTTGATTAGCTTATAGTAGTACTCTATTGAAAATATTTAAAACAAAAAGCTCCTGATCAGTCGGTTATTTAAATTGAACCATGGACGCTGCCGGTCGCTCCAATGATTCGAATCCGATCAAAATCGAATTGAATAATAATTTTAGTGGTGAGGAAATGGTTATGAATAAGAGGAAAATTGAAAAGCAACTTTCCTTGCAAGATTTATTTGGTGGTAGTACCAAGAAGAAAATCGTAAGTACCTAATAATTTTATAAATACTTTAGTTATAATAAACAACAAAGTCTTTTGATGATAATATAAATTGAATATGCGGTAAAGATAACAACCATTAAAAATTTTTTTATAAACAAAATCGATAATATATACATAATCAAAAAATAAGGATGGTTGCTACATCTATAGTGATTCACAAGTTTCTTGCTAATTGATTGTATAAAGATTATCGATGATGGGATTAACACCAATGTCGACCAAATTCAATATATTATAACAAAAGCACCCATTTATAAATAATAAATTCTTAATTGGGGCACGTGCAAAGTACAAAAGTTAGTAGGATTTTTTGATTTTTGAGCTGCTATTATACTGTTACCTACTGTAGTATAACAATTTTCTTTGCATGTCGAACACGCATCGTTAAAAGTTTTCCCAAATAATGTTGTACTGATGGTAATTAGGGAAATTTGTACACTGTTTTTGGCTTTATATATAATTTGTATATAAATTTCTATAATTGCTCGTGCAAAATTAGTTTTTGTGGCTTGTTAAGTTTCTAAGATATGTTGAGGTCGATGTTTTCAAAAACCCTCAACGCTAGGGATTTCAACTAAATACCACTGAATATCTTGTTCCAGTATTGCTTTTGGTTACCAAAATGTTGAGGTTTGAAGATTTGCAATTAAAAATCCAAAAAGGATAGGTACGCTTAGGAAGTAGAGCATCAGAAAATTGAAAATTTTTATTTTTGGATTTTTCTCAATTTTGACTTCAAAAATCGATAGAGCGAGTTCAAATTAGTCAGAAACGACTCTTAGATCAGTTAGATTTGAGAATTATAATGAGAGAAAAAATCCTAAAGGAAATCTCAATTTTTTTTGAAATCTTGACACGCTCATGAATAGATGCCCATATCTTCAATGATATCTGAGCAAATTAACTACAATTATATATCATTGAAAAGAGCATTAAATTCTCTTCAAAACTGTACCATATTGGTTCCAGTACCTTAACGGGTTCATGAGCAATCGAACTTCAAAGTTGAACTTTAGTCAAAATTTTGTTCAAAACTTCAAATTCGATTTTCTCAAAAACTATAAAAGGTAGCGTTTTCAGCTAAATACCATCTGAAAGCCCTCATCAAGACCTACAAACCCTGAAAATGTTGTCTCGGTACCGCTTTTGGTTACCAAGATATCGAGCTTTGAAGATTTGAAAGAAAAAATCCAAAGGGGGTACCCTTATAAAAAGGTGCAAAAAATTGAAAATTTTTATTTTTGAATTTTTCTCAATTCTGACTTTAGAAATCGATAAAGCGAGTTCAAATAAGTCAGAAACGATTCTTAGATCAGTTAAATTTGAGAATTATAATGAGGGAAAAAATCCTAAAGGAAATCTCAATTTTTGTCTCTGGAAATTTTTTGAAATCTTGACACGCTCATGAATAGATGCCCATATCTTCAATGATATCTGAGCAAATTAACTACAATTATATATCATTGAAAAGAGCATTAAATTCTCTTCAAAACTGTACCATATTGGTTCCAGTACCTTAACGGGATCATGAGCAATCGAACTCCAAAGTTGAACTTTAGTCAAAATTTTGTCCAAAACTTCAAAGTCGATTTTCTCAAAAACTATAAAAGGTAGCGATTTCAGCTAAAGATCATCTGAAAGTCCTCATCAAGGGCTACAAACCCTGAAAATATTGTCTCGGTACCATTTTTAGTTACCAACATATCAAGCTTTGAAGATTTGAAAATAAAAATCCAAAGGGGGTACCCTTATAAGAAGGTGCAAAAAATTGAAAATTTTTATTTTTGAATTTTTCTCAATTCTGACTTCAGAAATCGATAAAGCGAGTTCAAATAAGTCAGAAACGATTCTTAGATCAGTTAAATTTGAGAATTATAATGAGGGAAAAAATCCTAAAGGAAATCTCAATTTTTGTCTCTGGAAATTTTTTGAAATCTTGACACACTCATGAATAGATGCCCATATCTTCAATGATATCTGAGCAAATTAACTACAATTATATATCATTGAAAAGAGCATTAAATTCTCTTCAAAACTGTACCATATTGGTTCCAGTACCTTAACGGGATCATGAGCAATCGAACTCCAAAGTTGAACTTTAGTCAAAATTTTGTCCAAAACTTCAAACTCGATTTTCTCAAAAACTATAAAAGGTAGCGATTTCAGCTAAAGATCATCTGAAAGTCCTCATCAAGGGCTACAAACCCTGAAAATATTGTCTCGGTACCATTTTTAGTTACCAACATATCAAGCTTTGAAGATTTGAAAATAAAAATCCAAAGGGAAAAAGTGCAAAAAATTGAAAATTTTTATTTTTGAATTTTTCTCAATTCTGACTTTAGAAATCGATAAAGCGAGTTCAAATAAGTCAGAAACAACTGTAATATCGTTCAGATTTTGAAAATTTGATTCGAAATTTTATTTTTGGCTCTGGACATTTTTTGAAATTTTGACAGGCTGATGAATAATTGCTCAGATTTTCGATGACATTTAAGAAAAATACCTACAATTAGACATCATTGGAAAGAGTATTAAATTCTCTATAATCCGATATAAAATTGGGTTTTGTAGCTTTCGAATTTTCCAAGATATCGGGCTTCAAAGTTTTCGTTTTTGTCCGAAACTTATACTCTTGTAGGATTTTAGTGTTCTCTTCAAGAGCCGGGAATAGAATTTTTACGCACAAATCAGCCAGTACATCATAAACAAGAAAATAATCACTGAAAATCTAGCAACAGTTTTATAGCCATACAGACACAAGCCAATTGAAGAGATTTAAATTAAAACCGCAGATGTCTAATTAGCACAATTTCGGGCCTGATTTTCAATCAATTTGTAGCTTCTTAAAACCAAACACAAAAATTATTATTATTATTTTTTTTTGAAATAGTTCATGTCTCATAGTCAAGAGAATAGTTAAAGAACTGGAGTAAAACACACAGTCTATCTTCACTCTTTATTTTATAAAAATATAATCAGTTAAACGTTCCAGATTGCCAAATTGTCAAAATTCATCAGCATGAATTCTACAAGACACAAAATATGGGAGTTAGGGGGACTTGGGATGTATACATCAAAAATATTACCAAAATTGCAAAGGGGAATATGGTTACAAAGGATAGATGCCTAAGCATGAATAGTTAGTTATACATAAGTAAATGTTCATGCTGTATTCAACATAAAGTTAGTTGCTCATGCCGCATCCAACACAAAACATAAAGTTACAAGAGGCGGTTCTGTGTTTGTGTTTTTATAATAAAATAATATTTACTCTTCTTTTGATCTTTACCCTATTGCTTCCTTTGAATACAGCATGAACACTTACTTATGTATAACTAAACATATCGTATGTGACCATATTCCCCTCTACCATTTGGTAAGTTTTTTGGTGTATACATCATAGGTCCCCCTCATATTTTGTGCCATGTAGAATTCATTCTGATGATGAATCTATGATAGATTCGAAATATGTTCAACCGATTATATTTTTATAAACTAAAGAGTGAAGATAGACTGTGTGTTTTACTCTAGTTCTTATACAAAAATTATTATTATTACATATAAATTAGACTAATTATTAAACCATCAGGTCAATTATTACTTAATTAAAGCCAATCAATTCTCAATATTTCAGCCGGCATTTCGTCGAGGAAGATCGAACTCAGATGGTGCCGCTGCGTCCCTAAACTGCGAAGCTTTCCCAAGTCTGTCAAACGCTGTTTTAGAAAAGCTCGGCTTGCACGGTGATAAGGCTCGCGAACGTCTCAGCGAAGAATCGCTCGAGAAAAAGTTTACCAGTTTAGCTTTGGCTTTTTCAATTGATTCTACCACAATCAAGAGCCGGTGCCTTAGGCAAAAAAGGAGTCGAGATCAAACTGAGACGAATTTCAATTTGGAGATTGAAAGGTTGAAGGATAAGTTGGCTTTGTTGAAGCCGTTGTGTGTTGATGTTGAAACTGCTGATCTTTTATCGACATTATTTGCACAGGTAGATGGAATTGTTTAGGAAAGTATAATATATTAAGAAAACTCATACAGTCTTGTCACGAGTCATTATCCCAATTTTTCTCACTTGAATTTCAGCTTTATGAGGGCACAAAATATTGCTCTACATATGTCAGTTGTAACTCTAGAATGGTTAAACATAGCTCAATTTTAACTATAGGAAAGCCTGAAATAAAATTTCATGTTTCTCCACTTTAAATTAAGCTCTACAATATTGTCACAGCCTGTTTGTGACGGGGGGTGTAGGGTGCATAGATAGAGAGAAACTCGCTCAGTTTTATATAAAAAGGTGTATATTCGCTAAAAAGTAAGAAGTCATTACGTCAAGAATCCTCCAAAATGCATACTATTTCGTGAAAAGGGCCACAAGTTAGACGCTACTTAGAAAGGAATATCGGTTTAATGCTAATGTTACATAGTATGTTGATCCTAGTTTAACTGATCCTGAAAATACCATAATAATGTCAAAATCGAGTTTAAATGACGCACTTTGTGTCGTAACTTTGTTAATTTTGTTCCGATATTGATGTAATTAGGCTTAAATTAAAGCCAATCAAATTTTCTACAAATTTCCTGTGGATGATTTCAATGTAGCTTCAATAGTTTCGCAGCTGCAAAATTGTGTGACTTAAATTTCTATTAAAACGACACACTTTCTGTTATAACTTTGTTAATTTTGATCCGATCTTGATGTAATTAGGCTTAAATTGAAGCCAATCAAATTCTCTACAAATTTCCTGTGGATGATTTCAATGTAGCTTCAATAGTTTCGCAGCTGCAAAATTGAATAACTTAGATTTCTATCAAAATGACACACTTTATGTCGTAACTTTGTTAATTTTTATCCGATCTTGATGGAATTAGGCCTAAATTGAAGCCAATCAAATTCTCTACAAATCTCCTGTGGGTAATTTCAATGTAGCTTCAAAAGTTTCGCAGCTGCAAAATTGTGTGACTTAGATTTCTATTAAAATGACACACTTTGTGTCATAACTTTGTTAATTTAGATCCGATCTTGATGTAATTAGGCTTAAATTAAAACCGAGATTAAAGCCAATCAAATTCTCTACAAACCTCCTGTGGATAATTTCAATGTAGCTTCAATAGTTTCGCAGCTGCAAAATTGTGTGACTTAAATTTCAAGCAAAATGACACACTTTGAGTCATAACTTTGTTAATTTTGTTCCGATATTGATGTTATTAGGCTTAAATTGAAGCCAATCAAATTTTCTACAAATTTCCTCTGGATGATTTTAATGTAGCTTCAATAGTTTCGCAGCTGCAAAATTGTGTGACTTAGATTTCTATTAAAATTTCACACTTTCTGTTATAACTTTGTTAATTTTGATCCGATCTTGATGTAATTAGGCTTAAATTGAAGCCAATCAAATTCTCTACAAATTTCCTCTGGATGATTTCAATGTAGCTTCAATAGTTTCGCAGCTGCAAAATTGTGTGACTTAGATTTGTAGCAAAATGACACATTTTGAGTCATAACTTTGTTAATTTTGTTCCGATATTGATGTTATTAGGCTTAAATTGAAGCCAATCAAATTTTATACAAATTTCCTCTGGATGATTTTAATGTAGCTTCAATAGTTTCGCAGCTGCAAAATTGTGTGACTTAGATTTCTATTAAAATTTCACACTTTCTGTTATAACTTTGTTAATTTTGATCCGATCTTGATGTAATTAGGCTTAAATTGAAGCCAATCAAATTCTCTACAAATTTCCTGTGGATGATTTCAATGTAGCTTCAATAGTTTTGCAGCTGCAAAATTGTATGACTTAAATTTCTATTAAAACGACACACTTTCTGTTATAACTTTGTTAATTTTGATCCGATCTTGATGTAATTAGGCTTAAATTGAAGCCAATCAAATTCTCTACAAATTTCCTGTGGATGATTTCAATGTAGCTTCAATAGTTTTGCAGCTGCAAAATTGTATGACTTAAATTTCTATTAAAACGACACACTTTCTGTTATAACTTTGTTAATTTTGATCCGATCTTGATGTAATTAGGCTTAAATTGAAGCCAATCAAATTCTCTACAAATTTCTTGTGGATGATTTCAATGTAGCTTCAATAGTTTCGCAGCTGCAAAATTGTGTGACTTAGATTTCAAGCAAAATGACACACTTTGAGTCATAACTTTGTTAATTTTGTTCCGATATTGATGTTATTAGGCTTAAATTGAAGCCAATCAAATTTTCTACAAATTTCCTGTGGATGATTTCAATGTAGCTTCAATAGTTTCGCAGCTGCAAAATTGTGTGACTTAGATTTCTATTAAAATTTCACACTTTCTGTTATAACTTTGTTAATTTTGATCCGATCTTGATGTAATTAGGCTTAAATTGAAGCCAATCAAATTCTCTACAAATTTCCTGTGGATGATTTCAATGTAGCTTCAATAGTTTTGCAGCTGCAAAATTGTATGACTTAAATTTCTATTAAAACGACACACTTTCTGTTATAACTTTGTTAATTTTGATCCGATCTTGATGTAATTAGGCTTAAATTGAAGCCAATCAAATTCTCTACAAATTTCCTGCGGATGATTTCAATGTAGCTTCAATAGTTTTGCAGCTGCAAAATTGTATGACTTAAATTTCTATTAAAACGACACACTTTCTGTTATAACTTTGTTAATTTTGATCCGATCTTGATGTAATTAGGCTTAAATTGAAGCCAATCAAATTCTCTACAAATTTCCTGTGGATGATTTCAATGTAGCTTCAATAGTTTCGCAGCTGCAAAATTGTGTGACTTAGATTTGTAGCAAAATGACACATTTTGAGTCATAACTTTGTTAATTTTGTTCCGATATTGATGTTATTAGGCTTAAATTGAAGCCAATCAAATTCTCAACAAATTTCCTGTGGATGATTTTAATGTAGCTTCAATAGTTTCGCAGCTGCAAAATTGTGTGACTTAGATTTGTAGCAAAATGACACATTTTGAGTCATAACTTTGTTAATTTTGTTCCGATATTGATGTAATTAGGCTTAAATTAAAGCCAATCAAATTTTATACAAATTTCCTATGGATGATTTCAATGTAGCTTCAATAGTTTCGCAGCTGCAAAATTGTGTGACTTAGATTTGTAGCAAAATGACACATTTTGAGTCATAACTTTGTTAATTTTGATCCGATCTTGATGTAATTAGGCTTAAATTGAAGCCAATCAAATTCTCTACAAATTTCCTGTGGATGATTTCAATGTAGCTTCAATAGTTTTGCAGCTGCAAAATTGTATGACTTAAATTTCTATTAAAACGACACACTTTCTGTTATAACTTTGTTAATTTTGATCCGATCTTGATGTAATTAGGCTTAAATTGAAGCCAATCAAATTCTCTACAAATTTCTTGTGGATGATTTCAATGTAGCTTCAATAGTTTCGCAGCTGCAAAATTGTGTGACTTAGATTTCAAGCAAAATGACACACTTTGAGTCATAACTTTGTTAATTTTGTTCCGATATTGATGTTATTAGGCTTAAATTGAAGCCAATCAAATTTTCTACAAATTTCCTCTGGATGATTTTAATGTAGCTTCAATAGTTTCGCAGCTGCAAAATTGTGTGACTTAGATTTCAAGCAAAATGACACACTTTGAGTCATAACTTTGTTAATTTTGTTCCGATATTGATGTTATTAGGCTTAAATTGAAGCCAATCAAATTCTCTACAAACTTCCTCTGGATGATTTCAATATAGCTTCAATAGTTTCGCAGCTGCAAAATTGTGTGACTCAAATTTCTATTAAAACGACACACTTTCTGTTATAACTTTGTTAATTTTGATCCGATCTTGATGTAATTAGGCTTAAATTGAAGCCAATCAAATTCTCTACAAACCTCCTCTGGATGATTTCAATGTAGCTTCACTAGTTTCGCAGCTGCAAAATTGTGTAACTTAGATTTCTATCATAATGACACACTTTGTGTCATAACTACATTATGTGTCATAACTTTGTTAATTTTGTTCCGCTCTTGATGTAATTAGGCTTAAATTGAAGCTAATAAAATTCTCTACAAATTTCCTGTGGATGATTTCAATGTAGCTTCAATAGTTTCGCAGCTGCAAAATTGTGTGACTTAGATTTCAAGCAAAATGACACACTTTGAGTCATAACTTTGTTAATTTTGTTCCGATATTGATGTAATTAGGCTTAAATTGAAGCCAATCAAATTCTCTTCAAATTTCTTGTGGATGATTTCAATGTAGCTTCAATAGTTTCGCAGCTGCAAAATTGTGTGACTTAGATTTCTAGCAAAATGACACACTGAGTCATGACTTTGTTAATTTTGTTCCGATATTGATGTAATTAGGCTTAAATTGAAGCCAATCAAATTCTCTACAAATTTCCTGTGGATGATTTCAATTTAGCTTCAATAGTTTTGCAGCTGCAAAGTTGTGTGACTTAGAATTCTATTAAAATTTCACACTTTGTGTCATAACTTTGTTAATTTTGATCCGATCTTAATGTAATTAGGCTTAAATTGAAGCCAATCAAATTCTCTACAAACCCCCTGTGGATGATTTCAATGTAGCTTCAATGGTTTCGCAGCTGCAAATCCTTTTGACTTAGATTTCTATTAAAATGACACATTATGTGTCATAACTTTGTTAATTTTGATCCGATCTTGATGTAGTTAGGCTTAAATTGAAGCCAATCAAATTCTCTACAAACCTCCTGTGGATGATTTCAATGTAGCTTCAATAGTTTCGCAGCTGCAAAATTGTGTGACTTAGTTTCTGTGCCCATTTGCATCAGATGCCTGATTTCTTCTTCATGCTTTTTTTCTTTAGCTTTATACCCAGGTTTTTTCTCTATAAATGTGAATTTAGACCCCTGCATCTTCAAATAGAAAATATATCATCTGTTTAAAACTTGACCATTCTTTTCCTAATCCCCATCCCTATCTTGGAATGACTAATCTTTTGATGGATTAAATCAAGTGACGTTCCCCAAACGATGTATTTTAAGTATCAACAGATCTGAGTTGTGTTCCTCTATTATTTTTAATGGGATCGTTCTGTCTATGAAAATGCCTACACCCCCACCGTGTTTGTTTCTACTAACATAGCATGCATTGTAATCCGATATGTTAACAAATTTTTCTTCTTCAGGTCTTAACCATGTCTCGCTCACAATGAATTTTTACTTTTAAGCTCTTTAAGACTAACTCTATGTTGATCTGGCTGCCAAATTTGTAACGGGTTTTTCCTTAAACTGTGGCAGCTTAACGGGCGGTTGGTACTTATCTTTCGGTTAATCCAGCAGTCGGTCTCAAAAACAATCGGTCACTCGGTAAAACGGGGGACAGATGATGACGTAGTCTCTTCGGTCATAGGCTGATGTTATTGACATACGCAGAACGGTCCCTGCTCGGGCGCCACATCTTTTATTTCTCCTGTTACAGACTGACACTTTCTAATTTCAATATACTTTTTAATGTGAGTTTTCTTGTTGTTGTTAAAAGACTAGATAACGTGAAATTCTAGGTTGATACACTGACAAATGCCGCATCGCTAGTTTCAATAGCTGCAGAAAGATTCGGAGCAGTCCAGCACGAAGAAAGACTAACCGAATCAGTGCAATTGATGGTAGGGCACGTGCAAGCCTTGAAGCAACAACGCGATTCTTCTAGAAGGCAATTGCAATATACCAAGTAAAAACTTTAAGTACACGAGATTCAATAATTGGAAAATTTGTAATTTTATAGAAGAGTTTTGCAAGAGCCTGACGCAAATGCCAAAGACAAAAAACTAATGGGTAAACGTAGGGCTAGCGCCGACGCAGTCAATTTGAGTCAGCAACCTGAGAATTTTAAGCTCAACAGGAGAACATCGGATTTGTCTTTTAGAGCTACTCTAGCCAAAAGCAGGCCTACTAGATTAGAGTAAGAAATTTTGCAAATTGGCCCAAAATTGTTAATTGAGTTTTTTAAATACGCAGCTTAGGCATGGAGTTGAATAAAATAAAAGAAAATACTCTGGATGATGTGGAAAAGTTGGATGAGACTCCTTTGAAGGAGGACTTTGAGCCGGACTTGGATTTTCTAGCTCAAACTCAATGTGATATTTTTAGTCAAATAAGGTTAGAGTTGAAGCCTCAATAATAATTATAATAATAATAATTTGTGTTTCAGGATTGAATTCACAGCCTTAATGCAATATTTCCAAAACTTATTGACAGAATTATTTGAAAAATGGTCTCAAAACGGCTATTTGCACGTTTTTCTCAATTGCTGTGCCATATTGTGTTTTTCCATTAGCGTCCTTACATTGCTGAGCATTTTTCTGGACCGAGAACCTCCCAGCTATTGGTTGTTTAACTGGAAAAATTAATAAAAAACCTTGATTTTACTCAAAAAGAAAATTATTTATTTATTCATCCTACAATAATAAATTAATTAAGCAAATAAATATTGACGATTAAATACAAAAAATTAGTTTAAAAAGAAGTAGATTTCTGGATAATATATTAAATTAAAAAAAAAGTCTAGAGGTTCCAGAACTACCTACTATATTATGCTACTTATCCTAAAGGCAGGTTCACATTTGGTTGTGAATCTACCTGAAAACTTAACAATAGGCAATTTTTGTGAATATATATGATGTGTCAATCTTAACTCCCTCTCCGTCAAATTCTGGGTCTGCGAGTGACGTCACTATTAGCACACATTATTTTGTCTCTACAAGGGTTACTGAACACTTTTGTGATCTTAAGAGGTGTCTGTTCTCACAGAAGAAATTAAGGGTTCTTCATCTTCAAGTATCCCAGAATTTGATGGTGAGAGAGTATGACACAATTGACACAACACCTAATCCAGCTTGCTAGATTATCCTCACGAAAAATTGCCTAATTAATACATATGAACACATGAGAGATGAAATCCAAATTATTGCTGCACCCTACAAAACTACTTAAGTCTAGTACGGATTTAAACGAAAGGCCGCCTTTATAAATTGGGTCCCAAAAATTACTCAAAAAACCTTAGAAACCTTCAACAAAACTAGCGGGAAACAGGCCTGTCTTGCCAGTACGCTGTTGGGTACCCTTGTACCAACCATCTTCTCGTTTTTTGTGCACGTAAATAATATCGTTGATTTGCAGCTCCAATTCATATTCACTATTGGGCGGATATGGTGTAGTGCACCTGAACCTTTCATGCACATTTTGAGTGGTACTTTTCGGGTGTTTAGTAGCATCTAGCGATTGGGATTTGTGGTGCCGGTGCACGTCCGGGCTCGAATTCGAACTGGCAATTTCAGTTGACCTATACACAATAATTTCTTATTATAAAGTAAAATAATGAGTAAAATCTACAAGCAGAAACATGCATCAGCGCCACCTAGAAAGACGAAACACACCTGGAACTGTGAGTTAAAATCGACGGTCGTTCTTTGTGTTTTACTCGGTGAGAGGCCGAACCAAAAAGACGGTGTTCTATTGGTTGGAGCTGTAACAGCTGACTTGGACAGGAACCTGACCTGTATGGGGATTAATAACAAAAATGGACACATAGTTTTGTCTCTACAAGGGTTACTGAACAAATAGAGGTGTTTAATATAAATTAAATTCAAAATTCAATGACATACTAACACAGTGTTAACCCAGTATTAATTCAAATTCCTAGCTGTGTTCACTTGGCCAAACATAAAACCGGTACAGGTAATATCTATTTTCCAAATTTGTCTAGTGTGAATCAGGCTCAACAACAAACAAAATGTGTAGTGCATACTGTTGCGATCCCCTTCGATACCCGCTATATATTTGGCGCCCAACGTGGGGCCTGGGGTTCTCTTCTGAAAAACGTGTGAGACAGTTTTTATCAATATCAAAGCTGAACAAAAGTAAAACTTCATTGGTAAATGCAACATGTTTTTATGTTATGTTTGGTCCAAAGATGACACTAACATGGCTCTTTTTGTCATTTTTAAGGTCGATTTACACCATACAACACAATAGGAAAATGCGTATCAGTTTTATTATTGGCTAAGTGTACTGTGTGAATCTGCACCGATATAAATAGAGGACTATACTACTCTGTCCAATCAACCAACGGAGTGGAACATTATAAATCAGTATTCCAGTGTAAACCTGGCTGCCATTTTCACTTTGTCATACTCCATAGGGTCGTTGGACAAAGGAAAGTTTTCCTACAAGAGCCGGGAATAACAAAATAATGATCATCCTGTATCTTTATACAGTGGTTTATTTTGGTTGTCAAATTACAGTGGGTAAAATTGTTGTCTATTATCGGCTCTCGTGAAAGATTTTCTACCTTAAAAGCCAGAGATAATGGAATATTGATCACCCCGTATTTTTACACAGTAGTCGTTTACTAGCTTTCGTGGAAAATTTCCTACAAGAGCCGGAAATAATAAAATATTGATCACTCTGTATCTTTATACAATGGCTTATTTTGGTTGAGTCAAATTACAGTGGGTAAAATTGTTGTCTATTACCGGCTCTCGTGAAAGATTTTCTACCTTAAGAACCAGAAATAATGAAATATTGATCACAAGGGCCAGAAATAATAAAATATTGATAATCCCGTATGTTTATACCACAGCTTTTTATACAGTGGTAGAATGAGTAGTACACGCCAAAATTTAGATTGGTCTTGGGCGCCTAGGGTTCTAGTCGCAACCTTGCTTAAAACTTTTTTTGAAGATAACAAAAACAAAGTCACAGTCTCATAAATGTTCATAATTATGAGACTGTGACTTGGTTTTTGTTATCTTCAAAAATCTTGCCTATGTGGTCTCTTGGATAAAAATGGATAATGTCTTTTTCCCTGCTTAAAACGACTATTGGCAACGTCGGTAGAAAAAAGTCAATGTGTGGACGAACATACCTATGAATACAAATATCCCAAAGCCCCACCATGCCCTCTCCTGTGTTAAGATGTCATTGATTACACAATAATTATAGTACGTCGATTTTAATCTGATATTCCAGAGGAATGTCAGCTTGTGGCTCTTTGTATAAAAACGTACATAGTCGCCTAACATCACACCTGTTTTTGCCATATGCTGCACCCCCTCGCACTTCATACGGAAAGTGTCAGATTGAAAATGACAGACTGACAGACAATATAAAGATATTTTATCTCATGTTCCAACTTCTTCAAATATATTACCTGACATGTACAGGATGCGCAGGCGCTGCAACAGTAGCATCTTCAAAAACCGGATTGTCCATCGAATATGAAGACCCTGGAGGACTTTTGGGCCGTTTCATGCTGGTCAACCGCTTCATAAGGCCTCCCTTCTCTTTCCTCTCCTTTGACTAAACAAATAAATATTGCAAACAAAAAAAAACATAAACAAATTAAATATTGTGGTAAAACACACAAAATCCCTATGTTGTTATTATATACACTCCTTTTTAATGTTAAATATAAGCGTACGCCTCTGTAAAAGCTCACAATAATATAAAGATGCTGACTAAGCGGTACTGCACTGGAAAAGTACAAGGTTTCGCCTAAGCAATTCAACAGTCAACAATTTTCGCCGCAGCAATTAGAGTTGTAACTTCTTAGTTTCCAATAAAATAAATAATTTTTAAAAACAACGAAAAATATAATTCACACACAAACCTTGTCACACTTGTTAGTAATTGGCGGAGGCGTGCAGGCTCTGGGAGGCAACTCGGGGGGCGCAGCGTCCAAAGAAGGACGTGTGCGCGCACCCTTACTTACAGAGTCCGAAGCCGGTTGGCCGCGAGCTGGAGTGACGTAATTGCCTGGAAACACGCCACATTTTTGCGTACGGTTAGAAGTGCCTTTATACCAACCATCTTGACATCTACAAAAATATCAGTAATTTTAAATTTTCAATGTTGCCTTACAGCTTACATTTCTGACACCCTATAAATGCCGCCCTTTTTCAATTCCAATTCGTCTGGTTTTTGGGGCTTGTAAGGGTAAAGGGCCATAAAGGTTGCAGGCAGTTGCAATTTGCTTGAGGAGGAGGAAGCAGACTGGATTATTTCGGCCGAATGACGATGCACACTGAAACATGCAATTAGTTTGCTTAGCAAACATTTTCTTGACAAATCTTACTTGTTATGATGAGGCACAGTCATATTAGTCAAACTGTGCCGTTTTTCCTTGTTGTGATGATTTCTCGGTGACGGCCTGGCAGGTGGACTAGCGGGCGAAGAAGGCGCAGTACTAGAACTACTAGACGTATTACTAGAAGAAACGTTAGGAGTGGTACTTGAACTACTAGAAGCCGCATTATTAGCTATCTGAGTCACTGAAGTTGTATGATCAGTTGGTATCAGTGGCACGCTGTCTTCAGTTGTGGGAGTTGGCGGTGCCACTTTAGATGGACCTGGTTGGACACTAAAAAAAAACTCCATAGTAACTTGAATTGTGACAGTTCTGTTCTGACATACTTGGTAGATAGTTTCATCAAAGACCGTGCCAGATTGTTCATTTCAACAAAAGCCAAAGGAAAAATTCCAATTCGGCCGTCTAATTTGCCTTCGGCCCAATTTTCGTCCACTCGTCTAATGACATTGATGACGTCACCCTTGCCAAAAGCTAAACAGCCTTCTTCTTCATCGTTGCTCATGCGGAAATCATACAAGGCTTTGCATTGAGGCACGTGACTCGGTACTGGAGTGATAATTTGAACATAGCTCAAAGGGAAAACGCCTTGTTTGCCCGCGCACTCGCCTTGATACCAATGAGCATCAATTTTTCGCTTCAATATGATAATGTCGCCTTTTTTGAAGCATAAATCGCCTGAGTCTTTTGGGGCGTAATCGTATAAGGCTTTGGCGAAAGGCTGAGTGGGCATTACGGCCTGGTGCTTGTTGGCCAACCGGTTGCTCCTTCTCACCTCTTTTTTGGCCTCCTTTTTTAGATATTCTAGTACATCGATGGAGGGGTCGGCCGGGTGCTTCGGGGTCTTTTTCGGGGGTGTTGCAACTGCTGACGCATTTTTCATGCCTTCCAAGATGCGCATGAGGAGGACGTTGGGGGGTAGATCTTCGATTTTCACCGTGACTGCATGGATTAGGGATTTAAATTTAGTATTTAGGGAAAATTGCTAGTTTGTAATATTTATTCCAGGCTCTTAAAGTTTCTTTAGTTGTTTTTTCTCTAACCATTTCCAAATAAACTTACTGGTAACAGTCTATTATCTATTCACAATCTGTAGTCCAAAGGTACAGGTAAAATTTATCATCTTTCAATGCTATTTGATAGGGAAAGGTGATAAATTTACCTGTACCTTTGGACTACAGATTGTGAATAGGATGTCAAGATAAATTCTTCAATCTAGAATTCTATTGGTTAACGGATAACTGACCGTTCCGCAGCAATTTAGTTATGATACTTACTCATTAGTTAGGTGCATTATAACTGAACCTAAGGGCTGGTTTATTCATTCTCAGATAAACTTACTAGTAACAGTACAAGATAAATTAACCAATCTATAATCCTATTGGTTATCTGATAACTGGCCGACCCAATAAGATTATAGATCAGTCACATTATCATTAGAAGCAGAAGGTAGAAGGTGCATTAACTGAACCGAACGGCTTAATCATCTTCACATAAACTTACTGGTAACAGAGTTTATAAGTGAAAAACTGGCCGACCAATAGGATTAACAATGAGTGAATTACTCAGGTACCTCTGCGCAGTCATTAAGGCTCGGTTTATTTACCTTCTGATAAACTGTCGGGTATGCAATCTAAAGGATATAAATGCATTTTGTAATCATGAAATTTACACATTAGTAAAGTGTATCAACTAAACCTAAGGGCTGGTTTATTCATTTTCAGATAAACTGGTACACATAGTGGTAACAATCTACGGAATAATTTACCAATCTATAATCCTATTGGTTAGCGGATAACTGACCAACCAATAGGATTCACAGTAAGTGAATTACTCGCGAACCTCTGCGGGACGAGCGCAGCAAGTTCCGCAGCAATTTAGTTATGATACTTAGTCATTAGTTAGGTGCATTATAGCTGAACCTAAGGGCTGGTTTATTCATTCTCAGATAAACTTACTAGTAACAGTACAAGATAAATTAACCAATCTATAATCCTATTGGTTATTTGATAACTGGATAGGATTATAAATGGCGTTTTTATCTTTCAGATTGCATTATCAGTCACTTTATCATTAGAAGCAGAAGGCAGCAGGTGCATTAACTGAACCTAACGTTCGGTTTATTCATCGTCACATAAACTTACTGGTAACAGAATCTACAAGCGACCAATAGGATTAATAATAATGAGTGAATTACTAAAGAACCTCTGCGGAACTCGCTTCGCTCGTTCCGCAGCCATTAAGGCCCGCGGTATATTCAACTTCTGCTAAACTGTCGGGTATGCAATCTGAAGAGTATAAACGCAATTTGTAATCATGAAATTTACACATAAGTAAGGTGCATTAACGGAACCTAAGGGCTGGTTTATTCATTTTCAGATAAACTGGTACACGATGGTAACAATTTATGAGATAATTTACCAATCTATAATCCTATTGGTTGGCGGATAAATGGCCGTCTAATAGGATTATAGTTTGCCTTTTTATTCCTTAGATTGTGTTACCAGTCACTTTACTATTAGTAGCAGAAGGTGCATTAACTTAACTTAAGAGCCAGGTTATTCATCTTGAAATAAACCTACTGGTAGCAGTCTATAAGATAAATTTACCAATCTATAATCCTATTGGTTAGCGAAAAACTGACCGACCAATAAGATTAACAATAAGTGAATTACTCGCGGACCTCTGCGGGACGAGCGTAGCGAGTTCCGCAGCCATTAAGGCCCGGTTTATTCACCCTCTGATAAACTGTCGGATATGCATTATGAAGGATAAAAACGCAATCTGTAATTCCATTGATTGGCCAGTTGTCCGCCGACCAATAAAATTATAAAATAGTTAATTTATCTTGCAGATAGTTACCAGCAAGTTTATCTGAAGATACATACAATACATTAAGGCCCGGTTTATTCATAGACTTGATGGTAATAATTCTATTAGTAAACGGATAAGTGGTTCACAAATGGGATAACAGATTAGGCACTACATACTGCTACAGGATTGCATATTCTCTTGGATTTTTGGCATCAAGCTCTTATGGTGTTGCACCGTTGCTGACGTCATTAACGATGCCGTTAGCTGTTTGCGCAAGCAAAATTTAAGTTGGGGAATATTATAGACCAAGACGAAGATGCATAACTGGTACTTTTACAAGTTGGGGAGGGGTTTCAAATTTGAACTATACAGGCCTTATGTATGAGAATAGAGTATTCTGTGTAGCTAGGGTGTAATATCCTTGATTTGTACCACCTGATGTGCAGCTAATAATTTATTATGGCGACGTAGGCATAACAAATGTGACGATTGTGAAAGTTTTAATTTGAATGGGAATTGAATGTCAACGTCCCTTTACGGTTGTCAAGATCATTGTGCCCATATTTAATTAACAGAACGTCAAATAGGTACGTTTTCATCTGTCAAATTGCATACCTGACAGTTTATCAAAAGGTAAATAAACAAACCCTAAGAAAATGAAAGGACAAAGCCAATCAAATTTGAGAAAAAAGCTCCAGTGACAAAGGTTTGATTGCGCTGTTGCCAAGTTGTAATTTAATATCAGTGCTATAATGATAATAGGCCAACGACCAGTAAAAACATAAATTCAATATGGCGACAAGGGTGAAACATAATATGTGATGTGTGTTGGGTTGTTTTTTTGTTTATACACTACGGTAAAACTTCAGAAATTACGCAGAGCACAGAAATTAATAAAGAGAAAAATGCGAACGAGATCTAAAAAATGGGGGTTTTAAGCGAAAAACGACATGCTAACTACGTCATCACTGGTACTTTGACATAGTAGAGAGCTTGAGATTTAATCTACTTTAGTTACGAGGATAGGTATAATATCTTTGATTTGAATCAGCTGATAATTCAAGATGGCGACATGGGCATAACAAACTTGACGACCGTGACGGACATTCCAATTGAATTGAATATAGATGTACCTTTACGATTGTCAAGTTTGTTATGCCCACTACCGCCATATTGAGTTGACATGTTTTTATCTGCCAGATTGCATACCTACTTGACAGTTTCTCCAGAAGGTAAATAAACCGACCCTAAGAAAATTAACAACAAGTTTATGTCCAAGAGCCTGGAATAAAAAAAATAATTAATTAAAATTAATGAAACGCGTCAAACGATGACGTACAAAGTATCAGACCAATCAAATTTAAGAAGAGAGCTCCACTGTCAAAGATTGTGTTGTTGCCAAGCTGTAATTGAATATCAGTGCCATAATGATAATAGGCCAACGACCTGTCAAAACATAAATTTAATATGGCGACAAGGGTCAAACATGTGTGATGTGTGTTGGGTTAGTTTTTTGTTTAACAACTATAAAAATCCCGTTCAAACTTCACAAATTACACAGAGAATTTATAATGAGAAATATTATAGACAAAGAGGAAGATGCAAAAGGGTTGTTTCAGGCAAAAAACGACACGCCGACTACGTCATCACTGGTACTTTGACTTGGTGGAAAGCTTGAGATTTGAAGTAAATACCTTAGCTATGAGGATAAGGTAATCTGTGTAGGGTATTATATCTTTGATTCGAACCAGCTGATAATTCAAGATGGCAACGTGGGCATAACAAACTTAACAACCGCGACGGACATTTCAATTTGAATGGGAATTGAATGTAAACAGTTGTCAAGTTCATTATGCCCACCGACGCCATATTGAAATGACAGAACGTCAAATCGAAATCGCCCTATTGTGTTTTTATCTGTCAGATTGCATACCTACCTGACAGTTTATCAGAAGGTAAATAAACTGACCCTAAGAAAATTACTAAGTTTAAAAGGACAATGCCTTATTCAAGAGCCTGGAATAAGAAAATTAATTAATTAAAATTAATGAAAGTGCCAACAACTATTAAAAAATTTTAATACTGACAACACAACTAGTGGCAACCCTGTCAAATTGTCACTTGTGAGGTATAAGGGCATGTTTATGTCTTCTTTTTTTTTTTTGTTTATTTTTTCAAACAAAGATGACTCTGAATTAGAAAAACCTACCCAAAACTCTACATTCCGGACACCGTAGCTCTTTGTGCTTCTGGTAGATCTCCTGCAAACATTTCCGGCAAAACGTGTGCTGGCAGGGCAGTACTTTGCTGCTGGTGTCCAGCCTATCCAGGCAAACTGAACATTCCAGGAGGTCGTTCAATGTACCTTCGTCCATGACTAACTGGAACTTAACTAATAATTATTAAAAATAGCCTACGTTCTAGATTTTCCAGCGTTGCATTTCATCACAACTGGGACATTTTCAGTTATAAATAAAATAATTCATTGGGGAAAAAAATTACCTCTTGATTGGGTGCGGCCTCGTTGGCATAATTTTCGTGCGGCAATGGACTTTGTGGCACTGGCAATTGATTAAAGCACGTTCGTTAACACAAAGAGCAGGTATTTAAAGGGAAAAAAATGCACCTGCGAGGTGAATCTCCTTGAAAAAAGGGACAAATAACGAATGGAATGGCATGTCAGAATAATTATTATTGTCAAGCGCACCAGGGTTTTGGTAAGATTTATATATTGCCAATAGATGGCGCTGGCAACATTCAAGTTTAAAATGATATGGCAACTATACAAAGTTAGTGTCGCTTATTAATAATAGATGGCGCTACATTAGTTTTCTAGTAATTTAAAGCAATATTGCTTGAAAATAAAACAAATTCAGCTTATGTGTACTTAAAATAGCTAGAAAATAATTGTATTCACATGCATTGTAAGCTTTTGTAGCAACACTTTTAAGTTTGGCAACGTTGCGCCCCCACTCCACGCCCCACGCCACTGCCTCCCGCATTCATTCATTATCAACAAACATTTCATTGAGGAAATAGTTTATTTTACAACTTAAATAAATTCATTAATTAATAAAAATGAAGGCAGGTTTTAAAGTTGGCGATTTGGTTTGGTAAATTCTCAATTTCCCCCCTCATAGTATTTTGCAATAATTAATTTCCTTATTGTTTCAGGACCAGAGGCAAAAACCATCCGGTTTGGCCTGCAAGGGTAAGTAGGGGGCCCCCCGTTTAGTTAAGCTTATCAGGCAGTTATTTTGATGATGTAAACTTACCTTTATATTATTTATCAGTCTCCTATTTATAAAGAAAACATTACAATAATTGTAAACATAACCTGTAAAATAAAGAAACTGTTTTGGTTTTTAAGGCTAGGTTTATTCAGCTCAGCTTCAGATAAACTATCTGCAAGATAAATTTTCACCTGACAGGTGAATAAACAGGCCTTAAGTAGATGTTTTTGTTTTTATTTGTTTAGATTGAGCCTCAGCCAGAACACGAGACTAAAAAGGGGCACGTCTATGTGTACTATTTTGGAGCCAAAACTGAAGAATTGTAGTAAGTAGTGTTTTTATTTTTGCGCCCCCCCTTATTGTCCTGCCAATGTATTCCAGTGTATACAGGGTGTCGAATTATAAAGTACCACCACCTGTAACTATTTCATTGTTGATCATACATAAAAAAGTTACAAGTGGTGGTACTTTGGGCCATTCCATCTGTCAAAAAGTAAAATTCAATATGGCGTGGTGGCCAGCAAGTTTATTATTTTGAATATGTGTTTTTATGCATGATTTTAATTATTTTGCTTATTATTCAATAAGATATTTGTTTACTGGGTATGTAAACTAGAAATTCGCGCAGAAACTAGATATTTTCTTGTGTTTTTTGGTCCATGTGTGGCCGCCACGCTATCTTGAAATGTCTTGAATGTCACGTGGTTTGGATTGCCTAATGTATTCTAGTGTACAGGGAGTCAAGTTATAAAGTACCACCATCTGCCAACTGTAACTATTTCATTTTTGATCATACATAAAAAAGTTACAAGTAGTGGTACTTTATAACTTGACACTTGGTACAGGCCCATGTAATCCAATATATACCCTATGTATTCTCATATATTCTTATGTATTTTCATGTACTCTGATGTATTATCTAGCAGTCAAATGTATTTCTATGTATTCAGTGTATAAATTTGCCTGGTAGTTTACTACTAACTAGTAATTTTTTCTTCAATAGTTTTCCAGAAAAACATTAAAATGTAAGATGCAATGTAATGTAGTTTCCCATGTTGTTATTTTTCAGTGGAAAAGTTTCAAATTTTAGTATAATGAGCTGCTATTCTTTCTCTCTCTACTCCAGAAGTTTCAAAATTTTTCCCTTTTCAGTTTTTGAAAAAACCATTAGAATGTGAGATCATGTATTTTACTTATATCTTATTTAGTTTTTCAAAGTTAATTTCCAGAAATTTTTGCTGTGGTTGTTTTACTACTGGATTAATTTGAAATTTTAGTATGATGAGCTTCTAGCCTTTCTCTCTCTACTCCAGAAGTTTCAAAATTTTTCCCTTATCAGTTTTTACGAAAACCATTAGAATGTGAGATCATGTATTTTATATCTTATTTAGTTTTTTAAAGTTAATTTCCAGGAATTTCTCCTGTGGTTGTTTTCTACTGGATTAATTTGAAATTTTAGTATGATGAGCTCCTAACCTTCCTCTTTTCCTCCTAAAAGTTTCATAAGTTTCCTTTCAGTAGTTTCCCAGAAAAATATTGAATTGTAAGAGGGTGCATTTTTGCTTAATTTAGATTTTGCTAGTTAATTTTCATTAATTTCCCATAGTGTCATTTTTCACTGGAAAAGTTTGAAGTTTTAGTATGATGAACTCCTAACCTTCCTCTTTTCCTCCTAAAAGTTTCATAAGTTTCCTTTCAGTAGTTTCCCAGAAAAATATTGAATTGTAAGAGGGTGCATTTTTGCTTAATTTAGATTTTGCTAGTTAATTTTCATTAATTTCCCATACTTAGTGTCATTTTTTACTGGAAAAGTTTGAAGTTTTAGTATGATGAACTCTTAACCTTCCTCTTTTTCTCCTTAAAGTTTTATAAGTTTCCTTCCAGTAGTTTCCCAGAAAAATATTGAAATGTAATAGGGTGCATTTTTGCTTAATTTAGTTGATTTTCATTAAGGCGTTATTTTTCACTGAAAAAGTCTGAAATTTTAGTATGATGAGCTCCTAACTTTCCTCCTTTCCTCCTAAAAGTTTCATAAGTTTCCCTTCAGCAGTTTTCCAGAAAAAAATTAAAATATAAATTTTTTATTAGCGGTTGGGCAGCCAACAGTGCAATAACAAAATACGACAAAGAATCCAAGGCCAAATTGTCCAAAGCCACCATATCCAGGGCCGACTTGAAACAAGGCCTGAAAGAAATTGAAGAGGAGTACAACAAAGTAAATTATTTTATTAATTAAATTTCAAAAACTCTTCTAAATTCAACTTATTTGCACTAGATGACTGGTGCAACTACTGAAGAACAACCAGGTGATTCTACTCATGTCAATTCAGGCTCAGAAAAAGGAGATGAAGACGACTCTACCAGCTCTTCTTCTAAAAGAACTCGCCAGGTATAGAGCTAAATCACATTCAATAAACAAACTTTATATATTGGATTTTCATTTAGCCTAAAAAAAAGTTCAGCATTGAAAGTGGTGAACAATCAACTCCTCCTGCAGTTTTAAAAATAGTAAAAAAACGAAAACTCACTGAAAAACCAGCTGAAAATGGTGGAGCTTCCAGCTCCAAATCCAAAACTTATACTGCAACTTATGTTGAAAACACCATAGGAGACAGCTTCAGTTCACAAGATTTGACTGAAGTTGAAAAGGTAAGTCTTTATTCAATTATTCAATGTATAACATTTCTTAAGTTTACCATTTGGCCTTTTTTTTGCATTTATTTAATGTATAACAACTCTTAAGTTTACCATTAGGCCTCCTTTTAAAAAACTTATTATTTGGTTTCTAGTTAAAACAAGCCCTTGCACTCTATGTTGTATATCAGCAAAACCTAAATTGTCTTTGTCTAAGGCATTTGCTACATTGCATTTGACTGTAAAAGCTTTAGAGTCATTATTTAATTCTATAGTGCATTTATATTCTTCGTGAGATGTTGTAAATAACCAAAAAATGCAATAATTATTAGATTGTGGCACTGCTGCAACCATTAACCAAAAACTATCAAGGGGAGTCTTAAGGCAAAACTTCTGACAGGTTTTTATAACACTACTTACTGAACCAGAACTTGTCAGCAACCTATTAACATCATACACAGTAATTCTTGCCAGGCAATTGTTGCTATTATAACAAATTCCAGAAACAACAAAAGGTAGCACTAAATTCTCATTTCTCTCAACATTATGACACTTGATTTGTGAGTGTTCTGATTTGAAATGAGTCAAATATTGGGTGAGGGCTACGGTTTTGTTGCACTGCAAACACTCAAAAGGTTTTTTGGACAAGTAGCCAAGAGGTTTTTGGGTTTGGTGTTGGAATTGTTGCTTGGATATGCCCAGGTAGGTTTGGAACAGTTTGTCTTCGTCGGTGTCAGACAAAATGCTGGACATTTTTGATTGATGTGTCAGTGGCTTGTGGCTTGTTTCAGATTTCTATCAAAATGACACACTTTGTGCCATAACTTTGTTAATTTTGATCCGATCTTGATGTAATTAGGCTTAAATTGAAGCCAATCAAATTCTCTACAAACCTCCTCCGGATGATTTCAATGTAGCTTCAATAGTTTCGCATCTGCAAAATTGTGTAACTTAGATTTCTATCATAATGACACACTTTGTGTCATAACTTTGTTAATTTTGATCCGATCTTGATGTAATTAGGCTTAAATTGAAGCCAATCAAATTCTCTACAAACCTCCTCTGGATGATTTCAATGTAGCTTCGATAGTTTCGCAGCTGCAACATTGTGTGACTTAGATTTCTATCATAATGACACACTTTGTGTCATAACTTTGTTAATTTTGATCCGATCTTGATGTAATTGGGCTTAAATTGAAGCCAATCAAATTCTCTACAAATTTCCTCTGGATGATTTCAATGTAGCTTCAATAGTTTCGCAGCTGCAAAATTGTGTGACTTAGATTTCTATCAAAATGACACACTTTGTGTCATAACTTTGTTAATTTTGATCCGATCTTGATGTAATTAGGCTTAAATTGAAGCCAATCAAATTCTCTACAAACCTCCTCTGGATGATTTCAATGTAGCTTCAATAGTTTCGCAGCTGCAAAATTTGTGACTTAGATTTCTATCAAAATGACACACTTTGTGTCATAACTTTGTCAATTTTGATCCGATCTTGATGTAATTAGGCTTAAATTGAAGCCAATCAAATTCTCTACAAATTTCTTTTGGATGATTTCAATGTAGCTCCAATAGTTTCGCAGCTGCAAAATTGTGTGACTCAGATTTCTATCAAAATGACACACTTTGTGTCATAACTTTGTCAATTTTGATCCGATCTTGATGTAATTAGGCTTAAATTGAAGCCAATCAAATTCTCTACAAATTTCCTCTGGATAATTTCAATGTAGCTTCAATAGTTTCGCAGCTGCAACATTGTGTGACTTAGATTTCTATCAAAATGACACACTTTGTATCATAACTGTGTTAATTTTGATCTGATCTTGATGTAATTAGGCTTAAATTGAAGCCAATTAAATTCTGTACAAACCTCTTCTGAATAATTTCAATGTAGCTTCAATAGTTTCGCAGCTGCAAAATTTGTGACTTAGATTTCTATCAAAATGACACCCTTTGTGTCATAACTTTGTCAATTTTGATCCGATCTTGATGTAATTAGGCTTAAATTGAAGCCAATCAAATTCTCTACAAATGTCTTTTGGATGATTTCAATGTAGCTCCAATAGTTTCGCAGCTGCAAAATTGTGTGACTCAGATTTCTATCAAAATGACACACTTTGTGTCATAACTTTGTCAATTTTGATCCGATCTTGATGTAATTGGGCTTAAATTGAAGCCAATCAAATTCTCTACAAATTTCCTCTGGATAATTTCAATGTAGCTTCGATAGTTTCGCAGCTGCAAAATTGTGTGACTTAGATTTCTATCAAAATGACACACTTTGTGTCATAACTTTGTCAATTTTGATCCGATCTTGATGTAATTAGGCTTAAATTGAAGCCAATCAAATTCTCTACAAATTTCCTCTGGATAATTTCAATGTAGCTTCAATAGTTTCGCAGCTGCAAAATTGTGTGACTTAGATTTCTATCAAAATGACACACTTTGTGTCATAACTTTGTCAATTTTGATCCGATCTTGATGTAATTAGGCTTAAATTGAAGCCAATCAAATTCTCTACAAATTTCCTCTGGATAATTTCAATGTAGCTTCAATAGTTTCGCAGCTGCAAAATTGTGTGACTTAGATTTCTATCAAAATGACACACTTTGTGTCATAACTTTGTCAATTTCGATCCGATTTTGATGTAATTAGGCTTAAATTGAAGCCAATCAAATTCTCTACAAATTTCCTCTGGATGATTTCAATGTAGCTCCAATAGTTTCGCAGCTGCAAAATTGTGTGACTCAGATTTCTATCAAAATGACACACTTTGTGTCATAACTTTGTCAATTTTGATCCGATCTTGATGTAATTAGGCTTAAATTGAAGCCAATCAAATTCTCTACAAATTTCCTCTGGATAATTTCAATGTAGCTTCAATAGTTTCGCAGCTGCAAAATTGTGTGACTTAGATTTCTATCAAAATGACACACTTTGTGTCATAACTTTGTCAATTTCGATCCGATTTTGATGTAATTAGGCTTAAATTGAAGCCAATCAAATTCTCTACAAATTTCCTCTGGATGATTTCAATGTAGCTCCAATAGTTTCGCAGCTGCAAAATTGTGTGACTCAGATTTCTATCAAAATGACACACTTTGTGTCATAACTTTGTCAATTTTGATCCGATCTTGATGTAATTAGGCTTAAATTGAAGCCAATCAAATTCTCTACAAATTTCCTCTGGATAATTTCAATGTAGCTTCAATAGTTTCGCAGCTGCAAAATTGTGTGATTTAGATTTCTATCAAAATGACACACTTTGTGTCATAACTTTGTCAATTTTGATCCGATCTTGATGTAATTAGGCTTAAATCGAAGCCAATCAAATTCTCTACAAATTTCCTCTGGATGATTTCAATGTAGCTTCAATAGTTTCGCAGCTGCAAAATTGTGTGACTTAGATTTCTATCAAAATGACACACTTTGTGTCATAACTTTGTCAATTTTGATCCGATCTTGATGTAATTAGGCTTAAATTGAAAGCCAATCAAATTCTCTACAAATTTCCTCTGGATGATTTCAATGTAGCTTCAATAGTTTATAGCTGCAAAATTGTGTGACTTAGATTTCTATCAAAATGACACACTTTGTGTTATAATTTTGTCAATTTTGATCCGATCTTGATGTAATTAGGCTTAAATGGAAGCCAATCAAATTCTCTACAAACCTCCTCTGGATAATTTCAATGTAGCTTCAATAGTTTCCCAGCTGCAAAATTGTGTGACTTAGATTTCTATCAAAATGACACATTTTGTGTCATAACTTTGTTAATTTTGATCCGATCTTGATGTAATTAGGCTTAAATTGAAGCCAATCAAATTCTCTACAAATTTCTTTTGGATGATTTCAATGTAGCTCCAATAGTTTCGCAGCTGCAAAATTGTGTGACTTAGATTTCTATCAAAATGACACACTTTGTGTCATAACTTTGTCAATTTTGATCCGATCTTGATGTAATTAGGCTTAAATTGAAGCCAATCAAATTCTCTACAAATTTCCTCTGAATAATTTCAATGTAGCTTCAATAGTTTCGCAGCTGCAAAATTGTGTGACTTAGATTTTTATCAAAATGACACACTTTGTGTCATAACTTTGTCAATTTCGATCCGATTTTGATGTAATTAGGCTTAAATTGAAGCCAATTAAATTCTCTACAAACCTCCTCTGGATAATTTCAATGTAGCTTCAATAGTTTCCCAGCTGCAAAATTGTGTGACTTAGATTTCTATCAAAATGACACATTTTGTGTCATAACTTTGTTAATTTTGATCCGATCTTGATGTAATTAGGCTTAAATTGAAGCCAATCAAATTCTCTACAAATTTCTTTTGGATGATTTCAATGTAGCTCCAATAGTTTCGCAGCTGCAAAATTGTGTGACTTAGATTTCTATCAAAATGACACACTTTGTGTCATAACTTTGTCAATTTTGATCCGATCTTGATGTAATTAGGCTTAAATTGAAGCCAATCAAATTCTCTACAAATTTCCTCTGAATAATTTCAATGTAGCTTCAATAGTTTCGCAGCTGCAAAATTGTGTGACTTAGATTTCTATCAATATGACACATTTTGTGTCATAACTTTATCAATTTTGATCCGATTTTGATGTAATTAGGCTTAAATTGAAGCCAATCAAATTCTCTACAAATTTCTTTTGGATGATTTCAATGTAGCTCCAATAGTTTCGCAGCTGCAAAATTATGTGACTTAGATTTCTATCAAAATGACACACTTTGTGTCATAACTTTACCAATTTTGATCCGATCTTGATGTAATTAGGCTTAAATCGAAGCCAATCAAATTCTCTACAAATTTCCTCTGGATGATTTCAATGTAGCTTCAATAGTTTCGCAGCTGCAAAATTGTGTGACTTACATTTCTAATAAAATGACACACTTTGTGTTGTAACTTTGTCAATTTTGATCCGATCTTGATGTAATTAAGCTTAAATGGAAGCCAATCAAATTCTCTACAAACCTCCTCTGGATAATTTCATTGTAGCTTCAATAGTTTCGCAGCTGCAAAATTGTGTGACTTAGATTTCTATCAAAATGACACACTTTCTGTCATAACTTTGTTAATTTTTGTCCGATCTTGATGTAATTAGGCTTAAATTGAAGCCAATCAAATTCTCTACAAACCTCCTCTGGATAATTTCAATGTAGCTTCAAAAGTTTCGCAGCTGCAAAATTGTGTGACATATTTCTATCAAAATGACACACTTTGTGTCATAACTTTACCAATTTTGATCCGATCTTGATGTAATTAGGCTTAAATCGAAGCCAATCAAATTCTCTACAAATTTCCTCTGGATGATTTCAATGTAGCTTCAATAGTTTCGCAGCTGCAAAATTGTGTGACTTACATTTCTAATAAAATGACACACTTTGTGTTGTAACTTTGTCAATTTTGATCCGATCTTGATGTAATTAAGCTTAAATGGAAGCCAATCAAATTCTCTACAAACCTCCTCTGGATAATTTCATTGTAGCTTCAATAGTTTCGCAGCTGCAAAATTGTGTGACTTAGATTTCTATCAAAATGACACACTTTGTGTCATAACTAGGTTAATTTTTGTCCGATCTTGATGTAATTAGGCTTGAATTGAAGCCAATCAAATTCTCTACAAATTTCCTCTGGATGATTTCAATGTAGCTTCAATAGTTTCGCAGCTGCAAAATTGTGTGACTTAGATTTCTATCAAAATGACACACTTTGTGTCATAACTTTGTCAATTTTGATCCGATCTTGATGTAATTAGGCTTAAATTGAAAGCCAATCAAATTCTCTACAAATTTCCTCTGGATGATTTCAATGTAGCTTCAATAGTTTATAGCTGCAAAATTGTGTGACTTAGATTTCTATCAAAATGACACACTTTGTGTTATAATTTTGTCAATTTTGATCCGATCTTGATGTAATTAGGCTTAAATGGAAGCCAATCAAATTCTCTACAAACCTCCTCTGGATAATTTCAATGTAGCTTCAATAGTTTCCCAGCTGCAAAATTGTGTGACTTAGATTTCTATCAAAATGACACATTTTGTGTCATAACTTTGTTAATTTTGATCCGATCTTGATGTAATTAGGCTTAAATTGAAGCCAATCAAATTCTCTACAAATTTCTTTTGGATGATTTCAATGTAGCTCCAATAGTTTCGCAGCTGCAAAATTGTGTGACTTAGATTTCTATCAAAATGACACACTTTGTGTCATAACTTTGTCAATTTTGATCCGATCTTGATGTAATTAGGCTTAAATTGAAGCCAATCAAATTCTCTACAAATTTCCTCTGAATAATTTCAATGTAGCTTCAATAGTTTCGCAGCTGCAAAATTGTGTGACTTAGATTTTTATCAAAATGACACACTTTGTGTCATAACTTTGTCAATTTCGATCCGATTTTGATGTAATTAGGCTTAAATTGAAGCCAATTAAATTCTCTACAAACCTCCTCTGGATAATTTCAATGTAGCTTCAATAGTTTCCCAGCTGCAAAATTGTGTGACTTAGATTTCTATCAAAATGACACATTTTGTGTCATAACTTTGTTAATTTTGATCCGATCTTGATGTAATTAGGCTTAAATTGAAGCCAATCAAATTCTCTACAAATTTCTTTTGGATGATTTCAATGTAGCTCCAATAGTTTCGCAGCTGCAAAATTGTGTGACTTAGATTTCTATCAAAATGACACACTTTGTGTCATAACTTTGTCAATTTTGATCCGATCTTGATGTAATTAGGCTTAAATTGAAGCCAATCAAATTCTCTACAAATTTCCTCTGAATAATTTCAATGTAGCTTCAATAGTTTCGCAGCTGCAAAATTGTGTGACTTAGATTTCTATCAATATGACACATTTTGTGTCATAACTTTATCAATTTTGATCCGATTTTGATGTAATTAGGCTTAAATTGAAGCCAATCAAATTCTCTACAAATTTCTTTTGGATGATTTCAATGTAGCTCCAATAGTTTCGCAGCTGCAAAATTATGTGACTTAGATTTCTATCAAAATGACACACTTTGTGTCATAACTTTACCAATTTTGATCCGATCTTGATGTAATTAGGCTTAAATCGAAGCCAATCAAATTCTCTACAAATTTCCTCTGGATGATTTCAATGTAGCTTCAATAGTTTCGCAGCTGCAAAATTGTGTGACTTACATTTCTAATAAAATGACACACTTTGTGTTGTAACTTTGTCAATTTTGATCCGATCTTGATGTAATTAAGCTTAAATGGAAGCCAATCAAATTCTCTACAAACCTCCTCTGGATAATTTCATTGTAGCTTCAATAGTTTCGCAGCTGCAAAATTGTGTGACTTAGATTTCTATCAAAATGACACACTTTCTGTCATAACTTTGTTAATTTTTGTCCGATCTTGATGTAATTAGGCTTAAATTGAAGCCAATCAAATTCTCTACAAACCTCCTCTGGATAATTTCAATGTAGCTTCAAAAGTTTCGCAGCTGCAAAATTGTGTGACATATTTCTATCAAAATGACACACTTTGTGTCATAACTTTACCAATTTTGATCCGATCTTGATGTAATTAGGCTTAAATCGAAGCCAATCAAATTCTCTACAAATTTCCTCTGGATGATTTCAATGTAGCTTCAATAGTTTCGCAGCTGCAAAATTGTGTGACTTACATTTCTAATAAAATGACACACTTTGTGTTGTAACTTTGTCAATTTTGATCCGATCTTGATGTAATTAAGCTTAAATGGAAGCCAATCAAATTCTCTACAAACCTCCTCTGGATAATTTCATTGTAGCTTCAATAGTTTCGCAGCTGCAAAATTGTGTGACTTAGATTTCTATCAAAATGACACACTTTGTGTCATAACTAGGTTAATTTTTGTCCGATCTTGATGTAATTAGGCTTGAATTGAAGCCAATCAAATTCTCTACAAATTTCCTCCGGACAATTTGAATGTAGCTTCAATAGTTCCGCAGCTGCAAAATTGTGTGACTTAGATTTCTATCAAAATGACACATTTTGTGTCATAACTTTGTTAATTTTGATCCGATCTTGATGTAATTAGGCTTAAATTGAAGCCTCTACAAACCTGACTCTTTTTTTCCAGGAAATAGGGGGCGCCGACATGCAAGGCTACGACGAAGCCCCAGCCTCAGCCATTGTTGTCGGATTTCTGGGACTGGGAGCCATGGGCATCGGAATCGTCAACAAACTAATCGAAGCCGGTCACAGAGTCAACTTGTGGAACCGCACAGACGAAAAGGTAAGAAATTTAAGACACTATTTTTTAATAACTACGATATTTATTGTACAATCAAGTAAATTCCCTGCGTACAGACCAAATTTCCAACATCTATACGAGGCTTAAAACAATAATAATTACATCACATCAGTCTTCATTAGCCTGTGAGAGGTAAAACACAAAAAATCAAAACTACAAACGATTTATTTTTCAAACACCAAAACTACAATGAAGTTTCGTGGCTCAATTTCCTCTTGTTGTGCGCCGAAAAATTTGGTAAGTTTTGCAAACTCGTACTAGAGGAAATCCTGTCAAAATCGTCCCCTTTTTCCGTCACAATATTGACTAAATCGCCGTTACTCATCACAGGACTGTCAGGAACAATATACGCGTCCTTCGAAGTTGAAGGTAGTACCAAAATTGGCATCTCAGGAGGCTTGTTTTCTATGTAATTTATGTGAATACCTGCCAGGGCCTCTTTGGAACCCATAGACCTTTCAGTTGGAGTATAATACAATGATAGTTTACTTTGGTTTAAATCGTCTAGGCTGCTAAGTTTGTCTATTTTTGATTTAATATAGAAGTCTACACTTTCTAAATCAGCTGGTTCAAATATTAAAGATTCAGCTCGTCCACAGGTACCTGCACGGCAATTCTCAAAATATAAACTAGGCAGATTTTCTAGGACTTTGTTTAAAGTTTGCTGTTGGTACTTGTAAGTCTCGCGTAGTTGTAGGACCTTATGGGCACTGAATTTACGTATTTTGTTACGTTGAAATACATAATTTTCGCGCACCCAGTTTAGCTGCGTTGTGGAATAATCGCGTACTTTGCGCACCTGAAACAACTCACAAAAATTAATTGATTTTTTTGGGTTTGTGATTAACTAAAGCCTTACTTGATCACAATATTGGCCTCGCATGTTGGTCAAATGCTGCGTTCCAATATCACGAAAATCTTTGAGATGTTTGGTTTGCGATTGGTAGCTGCTCTGGATCCAGTCCATTTGCTGGGCACAATTGTCTTTTATTTTGTTTACCTGTTGTGTATAGTTTTCGCGTAGTTTTTCCAGCTGTTGGGATTTGTATTGTTCGATGTTGTCGAGCATTGCGTATATTTGCCGGGCCCTCGGTGAGACTCGGTCACGTTTGCAGAAGCTGCAAAAGTTGTTTAGGATACCGAATCTGGAAAAAAGAAAATAAATGTTTCGCCTTTTGGTTCAATTGACGCACCTGCAGCTTTTCAAAGAAATTATTTTAAAAATAAGAGAACAGTTCTTACCTGTTAAGTATGTAACGTAGAAACTGGACAATTAAGGTGAGTCCTAGGAATCCGGCAGCGCTTTGGGTACCCACAATAAGGCTGACAATTCGGATGTGGTTCCAGTCAGTGGGGTCAATGTGGAGTAAAACATCCTCAGTTAAGTTGGAGATTGGGTTGCTTGCATAGCAATAGTAGCGGCCGCAATCGGCCCGGGTTACGTTGCGCACCCATAAGGTACCGTTGTCTAGAACCTTGAAGGAATTTTTTAATTAAAAACTGAAGTTGTACTTTTGAGTCCCCTTGTAGGCAGTGGCGGCTCGTAATGGTGGGCAAGAAAAATAAGAAAACGTCGCAAGCGAATTTTTTTGTAGGTGAAAAGTACAAAATTTAGGAGTAAATAAACAAAATGCTATTTTACAACGAACATACAGACACTGCTGTAAGAGTGACTGCATAATTTGATTATTATATGCGGCAGACAAGGATGGAAGGAGGTGGCAATCTTGGATCTCCGCCAGCCTGCCCTAATAAATAATGTGTATCGTGTATATGAAACTGTGATTATTTATCCCATTTTGACGTTAAAAATATTTTCTATTTTTTCATTTTTTCTCCAGGGTCTACCTTGCCCATATGGGCGGACCACCACTGCTTGTAGGTATTAATTCAATGAGCTAAAAATTAGATTATTTTTATTTTTGAATTTTTCTCAATTTTGACTTCACCAAGTAAAAGAGCGCATGCTTATTAGTGGAAAATGAGCCTAACATCATTTTCAAATGACATTAGTAAAAAGACAAAAATTCATTTTTTTGATTGGGAATTTTTTTTAACTTCTGACATAGTCATGATTATTTGCCCATATCTTCTATGACTCTTGAGAAAATTGCTTACCATTATACATCATTGGAAAGAGTATCAAATTCTCTATAAAGCTGTGCAAGATTGAGCTTCGTAGCTTTTGAAGTTTCCAAGATAATGGGGTTCAAAGTTGAAACTTACTCTAGATTTTGTCTAAAAATTCGAAGACGATTTTCTCAAAAACTATAAAAGCTAGCGATTTCAACTAAATACTATCTGAAAGCCCTTATCAAGAGTTACAAATCCTGCAAATTTTGTCTTGGTACCATTTATGGTTCCCGAGATATCAAGCTTTGAAGATTTGAAAATAAAAATCGAAAGGGGTACTCCTTGGAAAAAAGTGCAAAAAATTGAAAATTTTTATTTTTGAATTTTTCTCAATTCTGACTTCAGAATTCGATAGAGCGAGTTCAAATTAGTCACAAACGACTCTTAGATCAGTTAGATTTGAGAATTATGATGAGAGAAAAAATCCTAAAGAAAATCTCAATTTTTGTCTCCGGAAATTTTTTGAAATCTTGACATGCTCATGAATAATTGCCCATATCTTCAATAGAATTTGAGCAAATTAGCTAAAATTATATATCATTGGAAAAAGCATTAAATTCTCTTCAAAACTGTGCCATGTTGGTTCCAGTACCTCAACGGGTTCACGAGCAATCGAACTTCAAAGTTGAACTTTAGTCAAAATTTTGTCCAAAACTTCAAAGTCGATTTTCTCAAAAATTATAAAAGCTAGCGCTTTCAGCTAAATACCATCTGAAAGCCCTTATCAAGAGCTACAAACGCTGCAAATTTTGTCTCGGTACCACTTATGGTTCTTGAGATATCAAGCTTTAAAGATTTGAAAATAAAAATTCAAAGGGGTTACCCTAAGAAAAAGGTGCAAAAAATTGAAAAATTTTATTTTTGATTTTTTCTCAATTCTGACTTCAGAAATCGTTATAGCAAGTTCAAATTAGTCAGAAACAACTCTTAGATTTGAGAATTATAATAAGGGAAAAAATCCTAAAGAAAATCTCAATTTTTAGCTCTGGAATTTTTTTGAAATCTTGACGCGTTCATGAATAATTGCCATATCTTGAATAGAATTTCAGCAAATTAACTACAATTATATATCATTGAAAAGAGCATTAAATTCTCTTCAAAACGGTACCATATTGGTTCCAGTACCTCAACGGGTTCATGAGCAATCAAACTCCAAAGTTGAACTTTAGTCAAAATTTTATCTAAAACTTCAAAGTTGATTTTCTCAAAAACTATAAAAGCTAGCGGTTTCAACTAAATACCATCTGAAAGCCCTTATCAAGAGCTACAAACCCTGCAAATTTTGTCTTGGTATCACTTCTGGTTCCCAAGATATCGAGCTTTGATGATTTGAAAATAAAAATCCAAAGGGGTACCCCTTAGGAAAAAGTGCAAAAAATTGAAATTTTTTATTTTTGAATTTTTTTCTATTTTGACTTAAGAAATCGATAGAGCGAGTTCAAATTACTCAGAAACTACTCTTAGATCAGTTAGATTTAAGAGTTATGATGGGGGAAAAAATCTTAAAGAAAATCTCAATTTTTGGCTCTGAAATTTTTTTGAAATCTTGACACCTTCATGAATAATTGCCCATATCTTTAATGAAATTTAAGTAAATTAACTACAATTATATATCATTGGATAGAGCAATAAATTCCCTCCAAAACTGTACTTTATTGGTTCCAGTACCTCAACGGGTTCATGAGCAATAGAACTTCAAAGTTGAACTTTAGTCAAAATTTTGTCCAAAACTTCAAAGTCGATTTTCTCAAAAACTATAAGCCCTAGCGATTTCAACTAAATATCATCTGAAAGCCCTTATCAAGAGCTACAAACCCTGCAAATTTTGTCTTGGTACCACTTTTGGTTCCCAAGATATCGAGCTTTGAAGATTTGAAAATAAAAATCCAAAGGGGTACAAATCAATAGAGCGAGTTCAAATTAGTCAGAAACGACTCTTAGATCAGTTAGATTTGAGAATTATAATAAGGGAAAAAATCCTAAAGGAAATCTCAATTTTTTGAAATCTTGACACGCTCGTGAACATTTGCCCATATCTACAAGAGCAAATTAACTACAATGATATATCATTGGAAAGAGCATTAAATTGTACCATATTGGTTCCAGTACCTCAACTGGTTCACGAGCAATCGAACTCCAAAGTTGAACTTTAGTGAAAATTTTGTCCAAAACTTAACACTCGATTTTCTCAAAAACTATAAACCCTAGCGATTTCAACTAAATATCATCTGAAAGCCCTTATCAAGAGCTACTAATGCTACAAATTTTGTCTCGGTACCGCTTTTGGTTCTCTATAAATCTCCTGTGAAAACCTATCAAGCCCAAAAACCTGTGAACAAAATCATAAAAACAGAAAATTCTTACCTGTATTCTGGGCGGTATAATCCTCAGAGGCGTCATATACCTATCATGGGCGTGCGGATGTTTTTTAAAAACATCCGGAATGGCAGCATCAGGGTTCCAATGGAAAACTTCCCTTTTTGGTGTAATCCATGTAATAGATGGAGGCGGATATGCTGAATATCTACAAAAAAAATTAACTATTCCAAGCCCTATATAAATACTCCTCAATTATTTACCTGCACTCTAATAAGGCATCAGATTTGAGCCTGTAAAGTCTTGTAGGGGTTTTATAAATAATTTGCGGCCTGGTACAGTTTAAATGGTGCAATGTGGGCAACATGTCATTTGGATAAGCGTCAGGCCCACACGTCAGTTCTGACATTGTCACATTACGTCTATTTTCCGCCCAATCAGCAAACCAATACATGCGACAATCACAGGCCCATGGATTATCTGACATGTCTAAATAATTAAGCCTCGATAAATTTGTAATGCTTTTTGGTAGGAAACTTAAGGCGTTGCCACTAATATCTAAGTGTTCTAGCAAATTTGTATCTGCTAAAACATAATTTTCTATTTCCTTTAGTTTTTTGTTGTTTCTTATTGATAGATTCTTTAACATTGGAACTCCTAGTAGCTCAGAATTATGAATTGTTTCAATGTCTGTATTGTCTAGTTTCAAAGTTAATAGGTTTGGGCTAAAATGCATCAGGCCAAAAGTCAAATGAGTAAATTTGTTGCCACTTAAGTCCAATTCTTTTAGGTTTTTTGAGCCTCTAAAAGTACCACTGGCTAAATTTTTCAAGGGATTTTGAGCTAAGCTTAAAAATTCTAGTTTGTTTAAAGAGTCAAATAGCCCTTTTGCAATAGTTTGCAAGGAATTGTAGCTCAAATCTAGCTGTTTTAGCTCAGTTAAATCAGCCAAAGCATTGGAAGTCAGTTTTGTTATGCGGTTGTTGTTTAGCAACAAAGTTTCGATGTATTTGTTGAATTTGAAGAAGTGGTCTAGGAAGGTGGCTAGGTAATTGTGGCTGAGGTCCAAATGGTTCATGTGTTCCATTGCAAATACCTACAACAATGTAATTACTACAATAATACAATAACCTCAACAATAACTTACTTGAAAAGGCAAGGCTTGTAGATTATTGTGACTCAAGCTCAAGGTTTTCAATTTTTGGTTTTTGAAAACATATCGAGGCAAATTTACTATACGGTTGTTGCTTAGATTCATAAAACTCAAGCTTGTATAGTTTGCAAACTGGTAGTTTTCCAATTCTCGTATCAAATTTTGACTCAGATCTATTGTCTTAAGATTTTCGGGATTCACAAGGCAATCTTTTACATTATTCAAGCCACTCTGAGTCCATTGCAAATGCCTCACAAACCTGACATCTACAATTGCTTCACTGCAATTTCTGAGTTCTAAATGAGTTACATCACCAGGCAAGTCAAGTCTGTCTCCTTCTAAGCGATTTGCGCATAAAAGAAACGAAGATTTGACGTAGGTGCAGCCTTGGGGGGCGTTGAAGACTGCGCCGTGACGGGTGTGCGCACCCACTAGGAAAATGAGGCTGGCGAAAAGCCAGGATTCCGCTTGCGTTAGCCGGCCGAGGTGGTCCATGCTGATGTTCGAAATGTCATCGTTTTTTGGAGCGGCGATTTGCGGAAAATTTCGATCTGAAAATGTGTATTGATTTTGAAGCCTTTGTTGTGTAAAAAGTTTTTGGTTCAAGGTTTGAAAGGGAAGCCTTATAAAATTGGTTTTCTTAAAATATCTTCAGGTGCATGTAATTTTAATTTATTAATTATTCTGTTGTTAACTAAAGTGATTTGACATGGCTTTAAACATTTGCTCATAGTTTCCGTAATTTTCAACCAATTGACTTGTATTATAGATATTCTGAAAGAGGATTAAATTTTTTATAAATCCTCTAAATATGAATAAAGTTGCCTGTATAGGTATAAAGAAATTGAGCCTCAAAGTTGGAATTTTGCTTAAATTTCATCCAAAACTTCAAGTTGAAATTGTTGATAAACTGTTCCAAGTATCAATTTGCAATTTGGAGAGAAGTGAAAGGAAGGTTTGAAGCATGTTTTAGTAAATTTTCAAGTTGTTTGAGTGAAAACTTCAAAAAATACAGCCTGAAGTAGTTTGATTATTAAGGGAATTTTTCAATAATCCAAACACAAGGATGTAAATGATGTTTTTTTTCTCATGAACTGTTCCAAGTATCAAATTGCAATTTGGAGAGGAGTGAAAGGAAGGTTTAAAGTATGTTTTAGTAAATTTTCAAGTTGTTTGAGTGAAAACTTTAAAAAATATAGCCTGAAGTAGTTTGATTATTTGGGAAATTTTTCAATAATCTAGACACAAGGATGTAATTGTAAATGATTTTTTTTCTCATGAACTGTTCCAAGTATCAATTTGCAATTTGGAGAGGAGTCAAAGGAAGGTTTGAAGCGTGTTTCCTGCAATACCCGAGTGCCCCGGTATCCATATCATTTCTATTGTCATTCCAGTTTCTCGCAGCTACATTATTAGTTTTTTAGTTTTCAACGTGATTTTGTCAGATTCTCTTTTGATTCCACTTCTAACTTTTTTTTTGTATTGCACTCTTGGAGTCTGCTATTATTAGAGCCTTTTCAGTATCTTCTCTTAAGGACTTGAGGGCCACGTATATATTTGGAGTTTCCGCTGTACCCATGTTGGTATTGTGCATACATTTCTTGTTTTGTTAAAAATTCCAACTTCGCATTCGTCCAAAATGGGTTCGGGAGGCATCTGTGTATATTGTCCCAAGAAATCTGCTGAGAATTTTCTCTTTTTTTTTTGCGAGTTCTGTTCATGTTTTTTCATCCTGGAATCTATGCATTTTATCTTTGTTAATTGCGTTCCATATTTATAGTCAAGACAAGGTGTGTTATATGATTTTTCCAGGGTTTTTATGTTGGATAGTGTATAATATCCACCACCTCCATCATTGATGGACACTGTCTACGCCTCTATTCATTTTAATTTTGTCAAAAAAGGTTATGGCGTGTTTGATGTCAAAAGTATGAACCCTGGTGAAACGATTTGTAGATGTTTGTGCCCTTGAACCATCTTTGTTGTAAAATCCTACAATAGTAATAATTACCTATTTCTAGGAATGCACAATGTTGTTGATTATATCCAATGTAAACAAAACTTAATCAGGTATCTTGTCGGCAAAAAAAATGTATATACAAATTAATATAAACATAAAATGGGTTTTGATATCAGTCAGAAGTAAACAGGCAAAATTGGTGTTTGTGGTTTGTAAAAAATGCCGTATTTTTGGCTCATAAGGCGGTTACACACGGACGTGGATGTCTGAAAACATGTACGCACATACATGAACGCGCAAACAAAAACATCAATGTGTATGTTTTTGAATGTGCAATTTTGTATGCACACTCGGAACACTGTAGCAAGAATAGCAAGACTGCAGTTTTGTGCGAGCGTCTGTACAAAAGCACCATGCACTTTGTTGTTTGCACGTTGATGTATGCACGTATATGTATTAAGACATCCACGTTCGTGTGTAACCGCCCATAGAAAGGTAAATAAAAACGTAGGAATATGACATTATATGTATACAGGGCCTTAATTTCAATTGCCACCCATTATTATGTGAAAAAACATTCGTCTTTGACAAATTTGTTAACGTGCTTCAGCACTAATTTGTCTTTTTACGTAAGTAAGTTTTGAAAAAAACACACCCTGAATATGGTTATAGTTATTTATTTACGCCTGACATATAATGTGAGTATTATACTGGTGATTTTGGCAGTTTAATGCCATATATTATTCCTGCAGGGATTAATGGTCATTATTGCCGCTTGCAGACCAATCACAAAATTTCTCAAATTAAATAAGTACCATGGAACCAATATAAACAAACTCAAATCAAAAGTGACAGTGTCAAACGCGTAGCGCTTGTGTATTTGTATTGAGATAGATGAACAACAAGCGGTTTTGGAATGATTTCAAATAAATTAATTTGTCATAAATAAAGTAGAGTATACTACTCGCAATAATGGCTATTATTCCCTCGGAATGTAACTCCCTCGCCGCTAACGCGGCTCAGTTCGAAAAGATTCCTCGGGAATAATAGCTATCATTATTGACTCGTGGTATAATCTACTATTATCTGTCAAGGGAATTATGACGGTGTTAATACCCCAGGGCAAAGTTTGTGTCCCGAAGGCCTTCAACGCGAGGAACACCAATTGTCCGTGGGTATTACCACCTGATAATTTCCGTGGTACATAAATAATTTTATTTCCCATTGAATTTACTGTATTTTATCTATTTTTATAAAGGAATAAACCATAAACCAAAATGTCTATTTTTTGTCAAAGTTTCAACTATTCAAGGTAAAAGCCTTGGGAGTTATGATATCCTTAACTTCCGCACGGGAGTTATAAAATCCTTAACATCCCTTGGGAGTTAAGACCCTGTTTATGATTATCGTAACCCAGGTATTGTATGGTTATAATAGTTCAGTAGGAAATAAAATAATTATTATTGATAAACTGATTTAATAGAACGCACTCTAGTGCAAACTGGAAAAAAGTTTGATATCGGGTCATATTTTACAATGGTAAAAAGGACATAGATATCAATACTTATTTCCACTGCTGCATATGTAAAGGCAATTCTTTATGAAAAGTTGCAAATTGGGTTGAATCATGTATTATTGAAAAAGGCATTTTGAATCTGTAATTTGTTCCAGCAGCTCATGGACCTGAACTATTGAGCTTGAAAGTTGATTTTAAATCGAAATTCGATTTTTTCGTTTGGTTATATTCGGACCTAAATCATTAAAAAATATGGACATTTTTATTTGAATAAGGCCCAGGTTTATTCATTTGTAAATGAACTTATTGGTAACTGTCTACAAGATAAATTTACCAATTTATAATTGTATTAATGGACCGATTAATTGTATTGTAGACTGTGTTTTTATCCGTCAGATTGCATTGACTCATAGTGAATAAACCGAACCTAAGTAATAAGTAAAACTCTTGATAAAATTTCTCTAATAAAAAAAGTACAAAAGCTTTTAGAATCAATTGAAAATTTCTACATATGAGAAGTCACAAAACCATATACCTACTATAGGATTCTCATTGAAATATAAATCAATGATTAGATATCTGATTGGTTAACTATACTTCTTTTTCAGTTTCGCAGACATTAATATCAATGAGTTATCTCATGTGTTAAAAATTGCAGCATCCATCTCCTCCATTAGATTGACAGTAAGCTGATATTTTTGTGACACTGTCATGTATTTCAATAGCTGTCAGTTATTTGTATGACATAATTAATGAAAAAATAAATGACAAGAGTATCACAAAAATAAGTTACATGAACGTCATTTTCATTATAGCAGTTTTCACCTTTTTTCGATTTTACAGGATGTTATATTTCACCCTGTATCTCTAATGGTATTAAACAAGGTGGCATAATTATTCTGTTTGCGACATTCAAAGTTTCACGAAAAATTGATTCAGGGTTGCGAAAACCACAAAGGTTTATCTCGTCTGGTTACCAAGAAACCCTGTGATTATGAGAAATTGAATAAACAGTGTAGGTAAGAATATAGGCACATAGGCCCATTTTCGTGGAACGCTTTGGAGGTGGTAAAGATTTGTGGAGTTAGTCTTTCCATATTCTGAGTATTTCTTTTTACGAAAAAAATAGCAGGTTGTTTCTTTAGTTATCTTTATTTTTAGCAAATAATCCAACCTTTTTCAAAAGATAGGCAATTAAAATAACACCGGGGTGTTATTGCCACCTTGAGGAAATTTGCTAAGATTACGAGTGATTGTGAACGATTGTGAATGAATGTGATTAATTGTGACTGACTGTGTCATGATTGTGACTGATTTTGTAAGGATAGTAGAATGGTTGTGTAAAGACTATGTATCAGGTCTTCAAAAAAAAAAACAATCAAAGATTGCTATGGTTTTTTAAACGTATGTCTTAGCAATATTTTCCTTCAATTTTGTCAATAAACTTTAATGTCAAAATGTCATGTCAAAAATCCTCACCAATAAAGAAACAATAATACGACATATGTTTTCGTAACATTGGTAAAGACGCTGCCTTTGAAAACAACGATTTCAGGATTTCAACAAATTGTATGTGATTTGTGATGATTTTAAGTGATTTACAAAGATCTCGACAAAAATATTCCTGATTTTGATTGATTTTTCGGATATACTTGATTTGCATCGATTTCAAATGATTTTAGGAGATTTCTTAAGATTTTAATGATTTTAAAAGATTTAAGTAATGTCATTTTGCTTGATTTTACAAATTTCAATGATTTCTATTGATTTATGTGAGTTTGTACAAAGCGTACGCCTGATTTCAGGAGTGTCACACCTAAGTGTCTTATTTGAATAGTTTAACAGTATATTGATGAGTAGATGGCTGGTAGAGGTCCACCCATAAGTTCTGCAATAATTCACTTATTTGTACAGGGTGTTTTTTTATATATTGACACCCCACCCACAGCCTTTACCTTTACAGGTAGAAGTTGTTCAGTTTTAGCTAAATTTTTAGATACCATGGTCAGAAACAAAATGTGAATGTCAAAAATGTGAAATTTTGCATGCTTCCAGCTTTTTTTCAAATGGGATGCCCTATATTTCATTTTATATTCTTGAAGAGCATAATGTCTCGATTCCAAAAATATATAGTTTGTCTATATTTATTGAACAGTCTTTTATATATTCGGTTTCAAAAATTGTAAAAATACTATTCTACTACTGATTTTCTGAACCATTTTACCTGTACAGGTAAAAGCTGCAGGTAAAATTTGAGGTACTTGATTTCTCAACCAAATATAGACAAACTACATAGTTTTGGAATCGGGAAATTGTACTCTTCAAGAATATAGAATCAAATATTGCGCATCCCATTTTAAAAAATCTGAAAACATGCAAAATTTCACATTTCTGACATTCAAATTTTGTTTTTGACCATGGTTTCTACAAATTTAGCCAAAACTGAACAACTTTTGTATTTGCACCTTTCTTCTACCTGTAAAGGTAAAGGTTGTAGGTGGGGTTTCAATATATAAAAAAACACCCTATACATACATACAGTTATATGAAATTCCAGTAAATTTCCGGAAAATTATTTAAAATTTTATTGGAATTCCTGTGAAATTCAGGGCCGTAGCCAGGGGAGGGGCAATGCCCTATCTTTCAAATAATGATGTCCTACCTTTAAAACACAAAATGCGTTGAGGTTTCTCTGGGAAATTTAAGAGTAGATGAAGGCTCTGTTCCAACTGACATGAGAATCGTTCTAGAACAGTAATTCCCAGTCGATCAATTCATTTGTCAAGTACTTTAAACGTTTAGCTTATTGAAAATTAGGTGGGCAATTGAAAATAACTAGTTCTGGAACGGTTCCCATGTCGGTTGGACCACAGCTAATGAATAGACCTGGAATTGAATAAGTTGGTAGATATACAGTTATTTTACAAGTACAAAAGGTCCCTCAGAAATTATTGCCTGAATGCGCCATGTTGTTCTGCCAGAGAAATAATTGCCTTCGGCGCCATTACCCCCACTTTGTTTACCTATAAAAAAATTTTAAGGGGTGGAGGGAAGTAATGCATGCCCTATGTCAAATTTTTCATGCCCTATCACAAATTTGACTCTAGCTACAGCCCTGGTAAAATTACATTGAATTTTAGTGCAATTTCGGAAAAAACCAATATAATCACATTAAGTTTTATTGGAATTCCGAGGAATTCTCTCTTGATAACTGAATATTCAATCAAATTTTGGAAATTCTCCTCGTAATTACATGAAAGAACCCTGCACACTTCTTATGGGATTTCTGACCGCAATCAAATTTAACCAAATTTTAGTATGCTATAGATCTGACCTTTCTGATCAATGAATGACTACCATGGGCACAACTTAATCCTATGACTAGTTTTTGAGATACAGGTAGTTTAATGTCCCAAAAATATACTCATTTTATAAGGCATTTATATCTTATTCACAATCTGTAGTCCAAAGGTACAGGTAAATTTACTACCTTTCCCCATCAAATAGTATTGAAAGGTGATAAATTTTACCTGTACCTTTGGACTATAGATTGTGAATAAATAATACATCTACCATTTACCTGTCATTTGGATGCACAGGTATCCTCACGTTCAGGTGCCAGGTAGATGTAAATGCGTATAAAATGTGTAGATTTCTTGGACAATGAACTGTATCTGTATTTCAAAAACTGGTCATAGGATTAAGATGTGCCCATGGTAGTTATTGGTCAAAAAGGTAAAATCTATAACATACTAAAATTTGGTTAAATTTGCCTGCGGTCACAAATCCCATGAGAAGTGTGCAAGGTTCTTTTAGTAAAATTTCGAGAAATTCGTGTTAAATACATGGAATTTGAGTTAAACTCTGTAATTACAGTGAACTTCCAAAAAGTTTCCATATTATTACATGTAGTTTTATTGGAACAATGAAAATTTCCCAACTAATAACATGAAATTTCAGTAAAATTCCGTAATCTTCCTATGTAATTACATGGCATTTTATTGAAATTTTCAGGAATTTCGGCTGAATTAAATATAATTTTAATGAAACTCTGTAAAATTCTCAGGGAATTTAAGTGGAATTTCAAGCAATTTCCGTCGATTTATAGTTTTTTGCTTCACATTTCCTTTAGTTTCCATCCGATTTCAATGTAATTTCCGTAAAATTTTGAGAAATTTCATGAAATCTTTTGGTAGTGTAATTTAAAAATATTTCATGGAATCTTAAGTGGAATTGTAGAAAATTGGAATTCCTGTGAAATTATAAATGTTATTACAAAAATGGATGTAGTAATTTGAAATTTTATTGGAATTTCGAAAACTTCTCATGAAATTTTTGCGAAATTCCCATTGAATTACATGGATATTTTACAGTAAAATTTCTATACATTTTTGTAAAATTACAATGGAATATCAAGGAATTTCATCTTATAAAGCAATTCTATGCAATTTTATAATGGCATTCTGAAAAGTTCTTGTGGAATTACATCACATAGAATTTCTGCAGAATTTCAATAGAAGTACAATGCATGTACATTTGTCAATCAGTGGAGACTGAGTGTATCCACATTTTCTAAAATCATGTAAAATATAAGAATACATTATTTTTACACTAAATTTACATAGCTATTAGTTGAATTCCATATTGAAATTGGTTTTTAACCTGCTTAGAGCAGAAAACTAGATTAATAAGAATACAGCATTGGAACTAGTATTTATAAGTAAAAGTATGGCTATTTTCAAGGAAATGATTGGTATTAGTGGGAATTACTAGAAGTTACTATAGGGGAATTACTAGGAATTATTAGGTATTGCTAAGGAATTGTTATAGGCGTTGCAGAAAAGAAATGATGTGGAAATTCAAAGTAATTCCCCAATTAGGTAATGTGTATAATATCTCAATATCCTTAAGAGGTATTGTACCAAAATTTTTTGAGATTGTAAGTAGCTCTTTCTAAATGCTTTAATGTGGTACTTGAGAAATATTTGTACCACCAGTGGTTTTTGAGCAATTTCAACTTAAAGTTTTAGATGAAATTTAAGGAAAATTCCAACTCAATTTCTCTAAGCCTGTAAGAGAAACTTTATTCATATTTGGAAGATTTATAGAGAATTTAATCCTCTTTCAGAATATCCATAATACAAGTCAATTGGTTGAAAACTATGGAAACTGTGAGCAAATGTTTAGGACAATGACAAGTTAACAACAATTAAATTCCATCATAATCCAATAAGAATTATTCACATTTTTGTTTCGCTGATAACGATAACAAAAATTGACCTTGTTCTATGGGTATGAACTTTTGAAAAACAAAATAATACATGACAATTACTGTGTTGTCGCTACTACCTACTTGACAAAATTTGTTGGATTTTGCACCCAGCGTAAATAATTAATAATTATTTTCTGTTTATATACTCATTATGAAATCAAAAGAGGAGAAAGTTAATTATTTTTAAAATTACCTAAAAACCCAGAAATATATAATATCAAATAGCAGCCTTTGATGACGTCATTGTCCTCTAGCACATATACACACTTGAAAAAATTTACGAAAATTTCCCTAAGAAAACGAAAAGATGGCTGCACACAAAATTAAAATAAAAACCAGACCACGTCGAACTTTAAAAGCCCACACCGACCAGCTGTGTAAGGTTTGCCTCACACCGCGCTTTTTCGAATGGCCGACCCACCGAGCCACACAACGCGTTCGCGGATCGATTTTCTAGAAAGAGAAAATAGGGAGTGAGGCATGTTGCCATATTCAACACAATTTACTGAAGAACTTTCTTGAATTTTCAGTTAATTATGCAAAGGAGTTGGAGCGTATAATAGTAAATGTTTTGACAGGTATAGAATAAATTTGTTAACAATTACCAGTACCATTTGTTATTTGGTACCACTAGGTTTTCAAAATGAAATAATGTGAAATAATTGTCATTTGTCAAATGTTATTAATTTGACACTAGAGGTCCAATGGATATGTCAAATAATAATAAATAAAAATAGAATTTTAATTTTGGGTTAAATTAAATTTTTCATAGGGAATGGTCTCTACAGACCCCCCAAGTGGAAAAAATATTGATATCCATACAATTTTTACCATTGTAAAACATGGCTCGGTATCAAACTTTTTTCCAGTTTTCTGTAGAGTGTCTTCCATTTGATCAATTATTTTATCAATAATAATAAATTATAACATTAGGTATTAAAATTTTCTACAAACCTCCTGTGGATGATTTCAATGTAGCTTCAATAGTTTCGCAGCTGCAAAATTGTGAAACTTAGATTTCTATTAAAATGACACACTTTATGTCATAACTTTGTTAATTGTGATCCGATCTTGATGTAATTAGGCTTAAATTGCAGCCAATCAAATTCTCTACAAACCCCCTGTGAATAATTTCAATGTAGCTTCAATAGTTTCGCAGCTGCAAAATTGTGTAACTTAGATTTCTATCAAAATGACACATTTCGTGTCATAATTTTGTTAATTTTGATCCGATCTTGATGTAATTAGGCTTAAATTGAAGCCAATCAAATTCTCTACAAACCCCCTATGGATGATTTCAATGTAGCGTCAATAGTTTCGCAGCTGCAAAATTGTGTAACTTAGATTTCTATCAAAATTACACACTTTGTGTCATAATTTTGTTAATTTTGATTCGATCTTGATGTAATTAGGCTTAAATTGAAGCCAATCAAATTCTCTACAAACCCCCTGTGAATAATTTCAATGTAGCTTCAATAGTTTCGCAGCTGCAAAATTGTGTAACTTAGATTTCTATCAAAATTACACACTTTGTGTCATAATTTTGTTAATTTTGATTCGATCTTGATGTAATTAGGCTTAAATTGAAGCCAATCAAATTCTCTACAAACCCCCTGTGAATAATTTCAATGTAGCTTCAATAGTTTCGCAGCTGCAAAATTGTGTAACTTAGATTTCTATCAAAATGACACATTTCGTGTCATAATTTTGTTAATTTTAATCCGATCTTGATGTAATTAGGCTTAAATTGAAGCCAATCAAATTCTCTACAAACCCCCTATGGATGATTTCAATGTAGCGTCAATAGTTTCGCAGCTGCAAAATTGTGTAACTTAGATTTCTATCAAAATTACACATTTCGTGTCATAATTTTGTTAATTTTGATCCGATCTTGATGTAATTAGGCTTAAATTGAAGCCAATCAAATTCTCTACAAACCCCCTATGGATGATTTCAATGTAGCGTCAATAGTTTCGCAGCTGCAAAATTGTGTAACTTAGATTTCTATCAAAATTACACACTTTGTGTCATAACTTTGTTAATTTTGATCCGATCTTGATGTAATTAGGCTTAAATTGAAGCCAATCAAATTCTCTACAAACCCCCTGTGAATAATTTCAATGTAGCTTCAATAGTTTCGCAGCTGCAAAATTGTGTAACTTAGATTTCTATCAAAATGACACATTTCGTGTCATAATTTTGTTAATTTTGATCCGATCTTGATGTAATTAGGCTTAAATTGAAGCCAATCAAATTCTCTACAAACCCCCTATGGATGATTTCAATGTAGCTTCAATAGTTTCGCAGCTGCAAAATTGTGTAACTTAGATTTCTATCAAAATTACACACTTTGTGTCATAACTTTGTTAATTTTGATCCGATCTTGATGTAATTAGGTTTAAATTGAAGCCAATCAAATTCTCTACAAACCCCCTGTGAATAATTTCAATGTAGCTTCAATAGTTTCGCAGCTGCAAAATTGTGTAACTTAGATTTCTATCAAAATGACACATTTCGTGTCATAATTTTGTTAATTTTGATCCGATCTTGATGTAATTAGGCTTAAATTGAAGCCAATCAAATTCTCTACAAACCCCCTATGGATGATTTCAATGTAGCTTCATTAGTTTCGCAGCTGCAAAATTGTGTAACTTAGATTTCTATCAAAATTACACACTTTGTGTCATAACTTTGTCAATTTTGATCCGATCTTGATGTAATTAGGCTTAAATTGAAGCCAATCAAATTCTCTACAAATTTCCTCTGGACAATTTCAATGTAGCTTCAATAGTTTCGCAGCTGCAAAATTGTGTGACTTGGATTTCTAGCAAAATGACACACTTTGTGTCATAACTTTGTTAATTTTGATCCGATCTTGATGTAATTAGGCTCAAATTGCACCCAATCAAATTCTCTACAAACATCCTCTGCATGATTTCAATGTAGCTTCAATAGTTTCGCAGCTGCAAAATTGTGTAACTTAGATTTCTATTAAAATGACACACTTTGTGTCATAACTTTGTTAATTTTGATCCGATCTTGATGTAATTAGGCTTAAATTGAAGCCAATCAAATTCTCTACAAACCCCCTGTGAAAAATTTCAATGTAGCTTCAATAGTTTCGCAGCTGCAAAATTGTGTAACTTAGATTTCTATCAAAATGACACACTTTGTGTCATAACTTTGTTAATTTTGATCCGATCTTGATGTAATTAGGCTTAAATTGCAGCCAATCAAATTCTCTACAAACATTCTCTGGATGATTTCAATGTAGCTTCAATAGTTTCGCAGCTGCAATATTGTGTAACTTAGATTTCTATTAAAATGACACACTTTGTGTCATAACTTTGTTAATTTTGATCCGATCTTGATGTAATTAGGCTTAAATTGAAGCCAATCAAATTCTCTACAAATTTCTTCTGGACAATTTCAATGTAGCTTCAATAGTTTCGCAGCTGCAAAATTGTGTTACCTAAATTTCTATGAAAATGACACACTTTGTGTCATAACTTTGTTAATTTTGATCCGATCTTGATTTAATTAGGCTTAAATTGAAGCCAATCAAATTCTCTACAAATTTCTTCTGGACAATTTCAATGTAGCTTCAATAGTTTCGCAGCTGCAAAATTGTGTTACCTAAATTTCTATGAAAATGACACACTTTGTGTCATAACTTTGTTAATTTTGATCCGATCTTGATGTAATTAGGCTTAAATTGCAGCCAATCAAATTCTCTACAAACATCCTCTGGATGATTTCAATGTAGCTTCAATAGTTTCACAGCTGCAAAATTGTGTAACTTAGATTTCTATTAAAATGACACACTTTGTGTCATAACTTTGTTAATTTTGATCCGATTTTGATGTAATTAGGCTTAAATTGAAGCCAATCAAATTCTCTACAAACATTCTCTGGATGATTTCAATGTAGCTTCAATAGTTTCGCAGCTGCAATATTGTGTAACTTAGATTTCTATTAAAATGACACACTTTGTGTCATAACTTTGTTAATTTTGATCCGATCTTGATGTAATTAGGCTTAAATTGAAGCCAATCAAATTCTCTACAAATTTCTTCTGGACAATTTCAATGTAGCTTCAATAGTTTCGCAGCTGCAAAATTGTGTTACCTAAATTTCTATGAAAATGACACACTTTGTGTCATAACTTTGTTAATTTTGATCCGATCTTGATTTAATTAGGCTTAAATTGAAGCCAATCAAATTCTCTACAAATTTCCTCTGGACAATTTCAATGTAGCTTCAATAGTTTCGCAGCTGCAAAATTGTGTGACTTGGATTTCTAGCAAAATGACACACTTTGTGTCATAACTTTGTTAATTTTGATCCGATCTTGATGTAATTAGGCTCAAATTGCACCCAATCAAATTCTCTACAAACATCCTCTGCATGATTTCAATGTAGCTTCAATAGTTTCGCAGCTGCAAAATTGTGTAACTTAGATTTCTATTAAAATGACACACTTTGTGTCATAACTTTGTTAATTTTGATCCGATCTTGATGTAATTAGGCTTAAATTGAAGCCAATCAAATTCTCTACAAACCCCCTGTGAAAAATTTCAATGTAGCTTCAATAGTTTCGCAGCTGCAAAATTGTGTAACTTAGATTTCTATCAAAATGACACACTTTGTGTCATAACTTTGTTAATTTTGATCCGATCTTGATGTAATTAGGCTTAAATTGCAGCCAATCAAATTCTCTACAAACATTCTCTGGATGATTTCAATGTAGCTTCAATAGTTTCGCAGCTGCAATATTGTGTAACTTAGATTTCTATTAAAATGACACACTTTGTGTCATAACTTTGTTAATTTTGATCCGATCTTGATGTAATTAGGCTTAAATTGAAGCCAATCAAATTCTCTACAAATTTCTTCTGGACAATTTCAATGTAGCTTCAATAGTTTCGCAGCTGCAAAATTGTGTGACTTAAATTTCTATGAAAATGACACACTTTGTGTCATAACTTTGTTAATTTTGATCCGATCTTGATGTAATTAGGCTTAAATTGCAGCCAATCAAATTCTCTACAAACATCCTCTGGATGATTTCAATGTAGCTTCAATAGTTTCACAGCTGCAAAATTGTGTAACTTAGATTTCTATTAAAATGACACACTTTGTGTCATAACTTTGTTAATTTTGATCCGATTTTGATGTAATTAGGCTTAAATTGAAGCCAATCAAATTCTCTACAAACATTCTCTGGATGATTTCAATGTAGCTTCAATAGTTTCGCAGCTGCAATATTGTGTAACTTAGATTTCTATTAAAATGACACACTTTGTGTCATAACTTTGTTAATTTTGATCCGATCTTGATGTAATTAGGCTTAAATTGAAGCCAATCAAATTCTCTACAAATTTCTTCTGGACAATTTCAATGTAGCTTCAATAGTTTCGCAGCTGCAAAATTGTGTTACCTAAATTTCTATGAAAATGACACACTTTGTGTCATAACTTTGTTAATTTTGATCCGATCTTGATTTAATTAGGCTTAAATTGAAGCCAATCAAATTCTCTACAAATTTCTTCTGGACAATTTCAATGTAGCTTCAATAGTTTCGCAGCTGCAAAATTGTGTGACTTAAATTTCTATGAAAATGACACACTTTGTGTCATAACTTTGTTAATTTTGATCCGATCTTGATGTAATTAGGCTTAAATTGCAGCCAATCAAATTCTCTACAAACATCCTCTGGATGATTTCAATGTAGCTTCAATAGTTTCACAGCTGCAAAATTGTGTAACTTAGATTTCTATCAAAATGACACACTTTGTGTCATAACTTTGTTAATTTTGATCCGATCTTGATGTAATTAGGCTTAAATTGGAGCCAATCAAATTCTCTACAAACATTCTCTGGATGATTTCAATGTAGCTTCAATAGTTTCGCAGCTGCAATATTGTGTAACTTAGATTTCTATTAAAATGACACACTTTGTGTCATAACTTTGTTAATTTTGATCCGATCTTGATGTAATTAGGCTTAAATTGAAGCCAATCAAATTCTCTACAAATTTCTTCTGGACAATTTCAATGTAGCTTCAATAGTTTCGCAGCTGCAAAATTGTGTTACCTAAATTTCTATGAAAATGACACACTTTGTGTCATAACTTTGTTAATTTTGATCCGATCTTGATTTAATTAGGCTTAAATTGAAGCCAATCAAATTCTCTACAAATTTCTTCTGGACAATTTCAATGTAGCTTCAATAGTTTCGCAGCTGCAAAATTGTGTGACTTAAATTTCTATGAAAATGACACACTTTGTGTCATAACTTTGTTAATTTTGATCCGATCTTGATGTAATTAGGCTTAAATTGCAGCCAATCAAATTCTCTACAAACATCCTCTGGATGATTTCAATGTAGCTTCAATAGTTTCACAGCTGCAAAATTGTGTAACTTAGATTTCTATTAAAATGACACACTTTGTGTCATAACTTTGTTAATTTTGATCCGATTTTGATGTAATTAGGCTTAAATTGAAGCCAATCAAATTCTCTACAAATTTCTTCTGGACAATTTCAATGTAGCTTCAATAGTTTCGCAGCTGCAAAATTGTGTTACCTAAATTTCTATGAAAATGACACACTTTGTGTCATAACTTTGTTAATTTTGATCCGATCTTGATTTAATTAGGCTTAAATTGAAGCCAATCAAATTCTCTACAAATTTCCTCTGGACAATTTCAATGTAGCTTCAATAGTTTCGCAGCTGCAAAATTGTGTGACTTGGATTTCTAGCAAAATGACACACTTTGTGTCATAACTTTGTTAATTTTGATCCGATCTTGATGTAATTAGGCTCAAATTGCACCCAATCAAATTCTCTACAAACATCCTCTGCATGATTTCAATGTAGCTTCAATAGTTTCGCAGCTGCAAAATTGTGTAACTTAGATTTCTATTAAAATGACACACTTTGTGTCATAACTTTGTTAATTTTGATCCGATCTTGATGTAATTAGGCTTAAATTGAAGCCAATCAAATTCTCTACAAATTTCTTCTGGACAATTTCAATGTAGCTTCAATAGTTTCGCAGCTGCAAAATTGTGTTACCTAAATTTCTATGAAAATGACACACTTTGTGTCATAACTTTGTTAATTTTGATCCGATCTTGATGTAATTAGGCTTAAATTGCAGCCAATCAAATTCTCTACAAACATTCTCTGGATGATTTCAATGTAGCTTCAATAGTTTCGCAGCTGCAATATTGTGTAACTTAGATTTCTATTAAAATGACACACTTTGTGTCATAACTTTGTTAATTTTGATCCGATCTTGATGTAATTAGGCTTAAATTGAAGCCAATCAAATTCTCTACAAATTTCTTCTGGACAATTTCAATGTAGCTTCAATAGTTTCGCAGCTGCAAAATTGTGTGACTTAAATTTCTATGAAAATGACACACTTTGTGTCATAACTTTGTTAATTTTGATCCGATCTTGATGTAATTAGGCTTAAATTGCAGCCAATCAAATTCTCTACAAACATCCTCTGGATGATTTCAATGTAGCTTCAATAGTTTCACAGCTGCAAAATTGTGTAACTTAGATTTCTATTAAAATGACACACTTTGTGTCATAACTTTGTTAATTTTGATCCGATCTTGATGTAATTAGGCTTAAATTGAAGCCAATCAAATTCTCTACAAATTTCGTCTAGACAATTTCAATGTAGCTTCAATAGTTTCGCAGCTGCAAAATTTTGTGAGTCAGATTTCTATGAAAATGACACACTTTGTGTCATAACGTTGTTAATTTTGATCCGATCTTGATGTAATTACGCTTAAATTGAAGCCAATCAAATTCTCTACAAATTTCGTCTAGACAATTTCAATGTAGCTTCAATAGTTTCGCAGCTGCAAAATTTTGTGAGTCAGATTTCTATGAAAATGACACACTTTGTGTCATAACGTTGTTAATTTTGATCCGATCTTGATGTAATTACGCTTAAATTGAAGCCAATCAAATTCTCTACAAATTTCCTCTTGATGATTTCAATGTAGCTTCAATAGTTTCGTAGCTGCAAAATTGCGTGACTTAGATTTCTATCAAAATGACATACTTTGTGTCATAACTTTGTCAATTTTGATCCGATCTTGATGTAATTAGGCTTAAATTGAAGCTAATCAAATTCTCTACAAACATCCTCTGGATGATTTCAATGTAGCTTCAATAGTTTCACAGCTGCAAAATTGTGTAACTTAGATTTCTATTAAAATGACACACTTTGTGTCATAACTTTGTTAATTTTGATCCGATCTTGATGTAATTAGGCTTAAATTGAAGCCAATCAAATTCTCTACAAATTTCGTCTAGACAATTTCAATGTAGCTTCAATAGTTTCGCAGCTGCAAAATTTTGTGAGTCAGATTTCTATGAAAATGACACACTTTGTGTCATAACGTTGTTAATTTTGATCCGATCTTGATATAATTACGCTTAAATTGAAGCCAATCAAATTCTCTACAAATTTCCTCTTGATGATTTCAATGTAGCTTCAATAGTTTCGTAGCTGCAAAATTGCGTGACTTAGATTTCTATCAAAATGACATACTTTGTGTCATAACTTTGTCAATTTTGATCCGATCTTGATGTAATTAGGCTTAAATTGAAGCTAATCAAATTCTCTACAAACCTCCTGTGGATGATTTCAATGTAGCTTCAATAGTTTCGCAGCTGCAAAGTTGTGAAACTTATTCTATTAAAATGACACACTTTGTGTCATAACTTTGTTAATTTTGATGTAATTACTCTAAAATTGAAACCAATCAAATTCTCTACAAACCTCCTAGACTTTGCTCCTATGAAAAATTCCAATATAGCCTCTATAGTTTTGTAGTTTTCATAAGGAATCACCTCTACATACCCCCAAGTGGAAAAAAATATTGATACCTATAGTATTTTTACCATTATAAAACATGGCCTTTTATCAAACTTTTTTCCAATTTTCAGTAGAGTGTCTTCCATTTGATTATTTTTTTTGCAGTGTAACGAAGTCAAACGCAAGGCCGACAAAATCCAAGAAGGCCTCGTAAAAGTATGTCTCGCCCCTTGTGACGTCATGACTGCTTCAGACATTGTTTTCAATTGCGCCTCAGATCCCGAGTCAGCTAAAAACAACGTCACAGACAACTGTGGCGTAATTCACGCAGTTGATTCTTTAGAAAACAAAGGATTTGTGGAAATGACTGGAATTGATCCCACAACTTCAGCAGAAATTGGAGAAATAATCAAAAACAAGGGTGGAAGGTATTTGGAGGCGCAGCTTCAGGGCAGCCGCACCGATGCCCAACAGGGAAATCTATTAATTATGGCGTCAGGTGACAACAGCCTTTTCTTACAATGTCAAAGCTGCTTCAGAGCAATCTCCAAAACAGCCTTGTATCTTGGACCTACAGGTGTTGCTACTAAGATTTATCTCATTATGCAGATGATACAAGGTAAGAATTTTTCATTATTATTTCCGAATCAACATATTTCTGAATTCAATAGGTGTTTCTCTGATTGGATTGGCTGAAGGCCTAGTAATGGCCGACCGTTGTGGTATCTCAGGCAAAGATATCGTCAATATTTTTAACATGACACACATGGCGTCTCCGTTTCTTCTGAGCAAAGCTCAGAAAATTGTAGACAAGGACTTTAAGCAAGTCGAACAGTCTATTAAAAATATGCAAAAGGACATTCGTCTAGCTCTGTCTTTATCTGAGGATCTGATGCAGCCATTGGTCCTAGCATCAGCTGGTAATGAAGTGTTTAAGCACTCGAGAAAGTTGGGTTTCGATGACATGGACTCTTCTTGTATCTACATGAAGGCCAGATACTGATTTAGTGGAGTTTTAGTACTGTAGTGCTGGAGTTTTTAGTGTGGCCCCGGCTTTAATTTTAATTTTTCCTTTTTTGTATAAGGATTTTTAGGCTATATTTAGGATGACGTAGGCGCATTCAAAGTAGTTTCAGTTCAAAATTTCAGATGGCATTGACAACATTGTCTGTTCTTGTTCGATGACGTCATCCTAAATATAACATAAAAAACCTTATAGTAACATTTTATCCATTAAGTACTTTATACACTTTATAGAAATAGTGATTTTGACACTGATTTTAATTGACAGGTCAAGCTTCAGTTTGACAGATTAAGCAGAGTCATATTATGTCTTTTTAATTGTCTAAATAAATAAATAATTTCATGAAAAATAAGTCTTTTATTTATTTCCCATTTTCCCTAAAACAAATAAACAAACAATATTTATTTCCCAATTATGTAGTTTTATTTATTAGTTCAAGGATTTTCAGGTTTAAGGGCCCTTAAATGGAACGGTATATCCTCTTAATGTTTTCAAAATTTTCAAATTTTAATTTTTTCCCCTTAATGAAATTCCATATTTTGCTTCAAAAATTTTTCGTCCGAAATTTTTCGGAGTGTTATATCCCCTTAATTTTTTAAAAATTTTTCGTACGAAATTTTTCGGAGTGGTATATCTCCTTAATTTTTGAAAAATTTCTCGTTCGAAAATTTTCGGAGTGGTATATCCCCTTAATGATTTTCCACATTTTGCTTCGAAAATTTTTCGGTGTGGTATATCCTCTTAATTTTTTAAAAATTTTTCGTTCGAAATTTTTCAGAGTGGTATATCCCCTTAATTTTTTAAAAAATTTTTGTCCGAAATTTTTCGAAGTGATATATCCCCTTAATGAAATCCCATATTTTGCTTCGAAAATTTTTCGGTGTGGTATATCCTCTTAATTTTTTAAAAATTTTTCGTTCGAAATTTTTCGGAGTGGTATATCCCCTTAATTTTTCAAAAATTTTTCGTTCGAAATTTTTCGGAGTGGTATATCCCCTTAATGAAATCCCATATTTTGCTTCAAAAATTTTTCGGTGTGGTATATCCTCTTAATTTTTTAAAAATTTTTCGTTCGAAATTTTTCGGAGTGGTATATCCCCTTAATGAAATCCCATATTTTGCTTCAAAAATTTTTCGGTGTGGTATATCCCCTTAATTTTTTAAAAATTTTTCGTTCGAAATTTTTCGGAGTGGTATATCCCCTCAATTTTTTAAAAATTTTTCTCTCGAAAATGTTCGAAGTGGTATATCCCCTTAATGGAATCCAAATTTTATTTCGAAAAATTTTTGAAGTGGTATATCCTCTTAATATTTCAATTTTTGATAAATAAAACAACTAAATTCAACAAAAATTATTTATTTATAACAAAATTTGAATCGAAAACACTGTCAGTTGCTCAGCTTCTAGTAATGGAATCGCCAATCAGCTTCAAACCTGAAAAACAAAAGAAAAACCAGTTAGTTAATTTAAAAAAAAAACATGTAGAATATTGCGCCATCTATCAAACGAAGCTTCAACTATTTTGAATACACTACTAGCGCCATCTATCAAGTAACACCTAAAGCTGCTCATAAATATTACAGAAATCTGTAATTACTATACATTTGCTTAGGGCGCCATCTGTTAACAAAAGCATGAACTATTTCAAAAATAAACTACTAACGCCATCTATAAAAGATACCTGAAGTTGTTTGTATATTACAGAAATCTGTAAATTATACATTTGCTTATAGCGCCATCTATCAAATAGGGCATGAACTATTTTGAAAAATTTAAAATTTATTTTAAAAAAAATGTATAATTTATTACAGAAATCTGTAATTATTATTTGTGGATACAAATTTCCGGAAAGTATTGTTTTTTTTTTGGACGAGTAGACAAGATGTTTGCGAGTCCAGAAAAACAGTACTTATCAAGGGTAGTACGTAGATATACTTTTGCATTCGGAAAGTATGTTTTTTCCGGACGCTTTTCAATATTTCTTAGACTGGAAAAGACATACTTTGTTTATAAGTGAAAAGCGTTCGGAAAGTATGTGTTTTCCGAATGGATGTTGAGTATAAATGGAAAGAGGATTGTTGCTACTAAAACACTTACACCAATGTTGTTTTTATTAAAAATTCAATTAGAAAAAAGGACTAAAATGAGAGAAAAACTCTCTTGGTCAAAGTACTATATCTCCTGGTACTTCTTGCATCTCCATTAGACAATAAATGATTATAAAATCGCTTGTTTCAGGACGAAATCTCCCCAATATATCGAAAAAGCGAAAGGAAAAACGCCATCGACCATAGTAGTCGAAGAGCGCAAAATTCTCGAAGAAATCGGGGCCCGTCACTCGCGTTTACGCGGTGGTACTTCGGTGGTACTCTTTTCGGCCCGTCAAGGACACTTATTATTTGTCCCATACGGGGTACGACTTTTCAAATAGTGCAATTATTATTAAAGTGTTAAAAAAATCAAAAAAGTGTATAGTTAACATAAATGTGTCAGCTAAAGGAAATTAATATTCGGACATCATCGTCCTGACAGGATGGTCAGGACGTTCGACAGGAATCCATTGTTGAAAGGAAGCAAATCGAGGTGAGTAGTACCATCCATGGTACGACCTTTGACGCGTAGGTACGACCTTGTCCCGCAACCGAAATTCCAGGAAAAAATTTCTCCTAAAACACAATTACTTATACAATACAATAATAATAATTTTGTGCGGTTTGTATTAATTACGACAAAATGTGAAAGTTGTTGGCCATATAGTCGAGGCACGCAGCAACAACGCTTTTTGCCTAGGATTTTATTGTATACATCGAATAATTACTTTTACTCGGTTTTTGGATTTTTCTAGGTTTTTTGATGGTCGTAGGTTGATGCAAGTTTATTCATCTTCAAGATAAACTTGCTGGTAACAATCTGCAAAATGTTATGGGATTACAAATTGCGTCAGATTGCCTATCAGAAGGTTAATAAACCAGGCTTAAATCCTATAAATCATACTTAGACATCGATATGCAAAATACCATTGACTCAAACCCTGTAGAAATGTTTTCACTCAAAAACCAAAGTAAGTGGAAAGTTGAAATTTTGAAGACTTTTTCCCAATGATTCAATGTAAAAAATACCAAAAACTCAAAACGATTGAGTTAGTATTAATAGAGTTACGATTTTTCGATAATAATGATGTTTTGTAAAGTAATACTTTACAAACAATTTTTTCACTCAAAAACTAAAGCGAGTGGAAAGTTGAAATTTTGAGGACTTTTTCCTAATGATTCAATGTAAAAAATACCAAAAACTCAAAGCGATTGAGTTATTATTAATGGAGTTACGATTTTTTGAAAATAACGATGTTTTGTAATGTAAGACTTTACAAACAATATTTTCACTCAAAAACTAAAGTGAGTGGAAAGTTGAAATTTTGAGGACTTTTTCCTTAAGATTCAATGTAGAAAATACCAAAAACTCAAAGCGATTGAGTTATTATTAATGGAGTTACGATATTTTGAAATTAATGATGTTTTGTTAAGTAAGACTTTACAAACAATTTTTTCACTCAAAAACTAAAGTGAGTGGAAAGTTGAAATTTTGAGGACTTTTTTCTGATGATTCAATGTAAAAAATACCAGAAACTCAAAGCGATTGAGTTATTATTAATGGAGTTACGATTTTTTGAAAATAACGATGTTTTGTAATGTAAGACTTTAAAAACAATATTTTCACTCAAAAACTAAAGTGAGTGGAAAGTTGAAATTTTGAGGACTTTTTCCTTAAGATTCAATGTAGAAAATACCAAAAACTTAAAGCGATTGAGTTATTATTAATGGAGTTACGATTTTTTGAAAATATTGATGTTTTGTTAAGTAAGACTTTACAAACAATTTTTTCACTCAAAAACTAAAGTGAGTGGAAAGTTGAAATTTTAAAGACTTTTTCCTAATGATTCAATGTAAAAAATACCAAAAACTCAAAGCCATCGAGTTATTATTAATGGAGTTACGATTTTTTAAAAATAATGATGTTTTGTAAAGTAAGACTTTACAAACAATTTTTTCACTCAAAAACTAAAGTGAGTGGAAAGTTGAAATTTTGAGGACTTTTTCCTAATGATTCAATGTAGAAAATACCAAAAACTTAAAGCGATTGAGTTATTATTAATGGAGTTACGATATTTTGAAATTAATGATGTTTTGTTAAGTAAGACTTTACGAACAATTTTTTCACTCAAAAACTAAAGCGAGTGGAAAGTTGAAATTTTGAGGACTTTTTTCTGATGATTCCATGTAAAAAATACCAGAAACTCAAAGCGATTGAGTTATTATTAATGGAGTTACGATTTTTTGAAAATAACGATGTTTTGTAATGTAAGACTTTAAAAACAATATTTTCACTCAAAAACTAAAGTGAGTGGAAAGTTGAAATTTTGAGGACTTTTTCCTTAAGATTCAATGTAGAAAATACCAAAAACTTAAAGCGATTGAGTTATTATTAATGGAGTTACGATATTTTGAAATTAATGATGTTTTGTTAAGTAAGACTTTACAAACAATTTTTTCACTCAAAAACTAAAGTGAGTGGAAAGTTGAAATTTTGAGGACTTTTTTCTGATGATTCAATGTAAAAAATACCAGAAACTCAAAGCGATTGAGTTATTATTAATGGAGTTACGATTTTTTGAAAATAACGATGTTTTGTAATGTAAGACTTTGAAAACAATATTTTCACTCAAAAACTAAAGTGAGTGGAAAGTTGAAATTTTGAGGACTTTTTCCTTAAGATTCAATGTAGAAAATACCAAAAACTTAAAGCGATTGAGTTATTATTAATGGAGTTACGATATTTTGAAATTAATGATGTTTTGTTAAGTAAGACTTTACAAACAATTTTTTCACTCAAAAACTAAAGTGAGTGGAAAGTTGAAATTTTGAGGACTTTTTTCTGATGATTCAATGTAAAAAATACCAGAAACTCAAAGCGATTGAGTTATTATTAATGGAGTTACGATTTTTTGAAAATAACGATGTTTTGTAATGTAAGACTTTACAAACAATATTTTTACTCAAAAACTAAAGTGAGTGGATAGTTGAAATTTTGAGGACTTTTTCCTTAAGATTCAATGTAGAAAATATCAAAAACTCAAAGCCATTGAGGTATTATTAATGGAGTTACGATATTTTGAAAATAATGATGTTTTGTAAAGTAAGACTTTACAAACAATTTTTTCACTCAAAAAGTATAATGAGTGGAAAGTTGAAATTTCAAGGACTTTTTCCTAAAGGTTCAATATAGAAAATACCAAAAACTCAAAGCGATTGAGTTATTATTAATAGAGTTACGATTTTTTGAAAATAATGATGTTTTGTAAAGTAATACTCTACAAACAATTTTTTCACTCAAAAACTAAAGTGAGTGGAAAGTTGAAATTTTGAGGACTTTTTCCTAATGATTCAATGTAAAAAATACCAAAAACTCAAAGCGATTGAGTTATTATTAATGGAGTTACGATTTTTTGAAAATAATGATGTTTTGTTGTAATGTAAGACTTTATTGGATTTATTTTTAATTAAAAAAAAAAATGGTACGCCCATGTTCGTTTGCGTGTTTCCGTCAAAAATTGGCAGCCAACTTCACACCGGTTAAAAAAAATTCAAGATGGCAACGTGGCCACAACAATTGCTAAATAAATGTATTATGAAAACAATAGCAACAAATCACGTAGCGCCATCTATGAACGCCCCACCAAACTACAATGGAAAATAGGCAACAAATTGTGGCGCCGTCTATGAACAACCTAGCGAACTACGACCCCAAAAATTTGAAAAGGGGTTCATTATAGCACCAATTAGCAGACAACTTAAATAACTAAATTTTCTTTTTAATCAATTTTCTAAACAAACTAAAATACAGATTCCTCTCTTTCCACATTACTCGGAATACAGATTCCTCTTTCCATTACCTGGACGATTCCATTTAAAGGGAAAGACGCTTGCTGTCAGCAAAGTCAGCAAGTGTCAAAGTCAGCAACACTGACTACTACAGTCAGTGAAATCTCTAATCTTGCCCGTGTTGCTCCTCTTGTCTCGGATTATTTTGATTTTTTCAAAATATGTCATCGCGGTTCCCTTAATATATAGGAGGAACGATAGGTAAAATATAAAAATTTCGTACGGGGTTTCGGAACAATTAATAATTTCTATCCTGCCTCTATGGAGTACATTTCCGAAGAATTAAATGAAGAAACCACCTCGGTAAGATACAACAGATGACCTCTCTCACTCACTCACTCACTCCAGAATTAATTCGCAATTATTTATTGGGTATGAGCATTTTTTTTTTTTTTTTCTTCTTTTGTCGCATATTGTCCTAATTTCAGGTCACTGTCTCAGAAATTCTGATCTAGAACAATCTCACTCTGAGTTGGATATGTAAAGTTGCTTATAGCAGAGATCTTTTTGTTCTCTGATATATGTCTCTGCTCTATTTGATCTTAAAACATGTTTTCATCTTGCTCTGTTCTATATAGTTGTTCCTATTTTGATCAGATTTTCCAATTCAACTGGCACTAGATCAGGCAAGATAAGAGGCCATCCATTAAACAATTATTTTGCGTCAATGTCCCTTTATTTTGAGGATAAACACCCTAATGCGACCCCAAAATTATGTCTATTTTTAGGGCATAATTAATCTTGTTTCCTTGCACCTTGGGACAATTCCGCTGATGTTGCAACGTCGCTTTACATGTTAAAAAATCTATGACGCTCTTCTCTCGAATACGTCACACGACGAGGGGGAAACAATTTTCGGGTAAAAGAGGACGAGCGTCTTTGTCGCACGCTTTAATAGGTCACGTGTTGTTGTCAGATCTAAAATTATTATATAAAAAAGGACGACAATAGAAAATTCTGCGAAAAAAATAAAAAAAATTGTTATTGTTTATTTAATATCGATATCAGTTGTTTATTGCATGGGGATATTAATGGAGTAACCTTGATGATGAATTTTAAAAAAGATGTGTAAACATCTCATTAGTAGCATACCAATGACGTCATAAGAGTGACTACACAACTTCTTTTATATTAAACAGCCTTGATCGATGACGTAAAAATCTAACGCTATCCATCTCGTTATAAAAAATATTATGCATTCTCCTTTATTAAACAGCCTTGATCATTGACATATGAAATTCTAATTAGGCTGACCTGTCAAACGAAATTCAATATGGCCGTTCAAGTCAAACTTCGTGCTGTTTACATTTACAATGAAAAATTCTTAATTTTGTCATATTCTAGACGTTTAAGTTTGACATTGACATTGTCCTTGTCTATTGCTTGTAGACAAACAAGGATAAAATTAGGGTTGATATTCAACTTGACGTTGACGTAGGTTGATCGGTTTTTAATTAATAAATACAACGCACGTCACATGGTCTTCCTCTTTCTTTTTTTATCCCGTAAAAATAAGAAGGACAGATTGTTATACATAATTTATTCTGCAGAGAAATTGATGAATTTGTTGTGTTTATTTTGAAAGATGTGTAGCATACTAATGACGTCATACAAATTACTACTACGCAACCTCCTCTATCATCAAGCAGCTTTAATCAATGGCATGAAAATCTAATGCCGCCTTGCATACCAATGACGTCATAAAAAGTTACTACACAACCTCCTCTTTTACACAGCCTTGATCATTGACATACAAATCTAATTACGTCAAAAGAAATTTAATATGGACGTACAGGTCAAACACCGTGCTGTTTACATTTAGGTTTACTGATAAAAATCAATGAAATATTACTTAGTTTGTCACATTCTGAACGTCTAAATTTGACATTGACAAGCCTCTATTTTGAAATTTTTACCTCAAAAACTATCGGGGGCACAGAGATGAAACTTTGAGGCTCTATTCTTGAAGGTTTGAGGTGAAACATACTAAAAATTCAAGCTGATAAAACCGCTGATAATAAAGTTACGAATTTTCGAAATTAGGCAAAAATGAATACATTGACAAGCCTCTATTTTGGAATTTTTACCTCAAAAATTATCGGGAGCTCAAAGATGAAACTTTGAGGCTCTATTCTTGAAGGTTTGAGATAAAACATACTAAAAATTCAAGCTAATTAAACCGCTAATAATAAAGTTACGAATTTTCTAAATTAGGCAAAAATGAATACATTGACAAGCCTCTATTTTGGAATTTTTACCTCAAAAACTATCGGGGGCTTAGAGATAAGACTTTGAGGCTCTATTCTTGAAGGTTTGAGGTGAAACATACTAAAAATTCAAGCTGATAAAACAGCTGATAATAAAGTTACGAATTTTCGAAATTAGGCAAACATTAATACATTGACAAGCCTCTATTTTGGAATTTTTACCTCAAAAACTATCGGGGGCTTAGAGATAAGACTTTGAGGCTCTATTCTTGAAGGTTTGAGGTGAAACATACTAAAAATTGAAGCTGATAAAACAGCTGATAATAAAGTTACGAATTTTCGAAATTAGGCAAAAATTAATACATTGAGAAGCCTCTATTTTGGAATTTTTACCTCAAAAACTATCGGGGGCTCAGAGATGAAACTTTGAAGTTCTATTCTTGAAGGTTTTGAGGTAAAACATACTAAAAATTCAAGCTGATTAAACCGCTAATAATAAAGTTACGAATTTTATAAATCAGGCAAAAATGAATACATTGATAAACCTCTATTTTGGAATTTTTACCTCAAAAACTATCGAGGGCTCAGAGATGAAACTTTGAGGCTCTATTCTTGAAGGTTTGAGGTAAAACATACTGAAAATTCAAGCTGATCAAACCGCTGATAATAAAGTTACGAATTTTCTAAATTAGACAAAAATGAATTTATTGATAAGCCTCTATTTTGGAATTTTAAGCTCCAAAACTATTGGGTTCGCAGAGATGAAACTTTGAGGCTCTATTCTTGAAGGTTTGAGGTAAAACATACTAAAAATTCAAGCTGATCCAACCACTAATAATAAAGTTACGAATTTTCTAAATTAGGCAAAAATGAATACATTGACAAGCCTTTATTTTGGAATTTTTACCTCAAAAACTATCAAGGGCTCAGAAATGAAATTTTGAGGCTGTATTCTTGAAGGTTTGAGGTAAAACATACTAAAAATTGAAGCTGATAAAACCGCTGATAATAAAGTTACGAATTTTCTAAATTAGGCAGAAATTAATACATTAACAAGCCTCTATTTTGGAATTTTTACCTCAAAAACTATCGGGGGCTCAGAGATGAAACTTTGAGGCTCTATTCTTGAAAATTTGAGGTGAAACATACTAAAAATTCAAGCTGATCAAACCGCTGATAATAAAGTTACGAATTTTCTAAATTAGGCAAAAATGAATACATTGACAAGCCTCTATTTTGGAATTTTTACCTCAAAAACTGTCGGGGGCTCAGAGATGAAACTTTGAGGCTCTGTTCTTGAAGGTTTGAGGTAAAACATACTAAAAATTGAAGCTGATAAAACCGCTGATAATAAAGTTACGAATTTTCTAAATTAGGCAGAAATTAATACATTGACAAGCCTCTATTTTGGAATTTTTACCTCAAAAACTATCGGGGGCTCAGAGATTAAACTTTGAGGCTCTATTCTTGAAGGTTTGAGGTGAAACATACTAAAAATTCAAGCTGATAAAACAGCTGATAATAAAGTTACGAATTTTCGAAATTAGGCAAACATTAATACATTGACAAGCCTCTATTTTGGAATTTTTACCTCAAAAACTATCGGGGGCTTAGAGATAAGACTTTGAGGCTCTATTCTTGAAGGTTTGAGGTGAAACATACTAAAAATTCAAGCTGATAAAACAGCTGATAATAAAGTTACGAATTTTCGAAATTAGGCAAACATTAATACATTGACAAGCCTCTATTTTGGAATTTTTACCTCAAAAACTATCGGGGGCTTAGAGATAAGACTTTGAGGCTCTATTCTTGAAGGTTTGAGGTGAAACATACTAAAAATTCAAGCTGATAAAACAGCTGATAATAAAGTTACGAATTTTCGAAATTAGGCAAAAATTAATACATTGAGAAGCCTCTATTTTGGAATTTTTACCTCAAAAACTATCGGGGGCTCAGAGATGAAACTTTGAAGTTCTATTCTTGAAGGTTTTGAGGTAAAACATACTAAAAATTCAAGCTGATTAAACCGCTAATAATAAAGTTACGAATTTTATAAATCAGGCAAAAATGAATACATTGATAAACCTCTATTTTGGAATTTTTACCTCAAAAACTATCGAGGGCTCAGAGATGAAACTTTGAGGCTCTATTCTTGAAGGTTTGAGGTAAAACATACTGAAAATTCAAGCTGATCAAACCGCTGATAATAAAGTTACGAATTTTCTAAATTAGACAAAAATGAATTTATTGATAAGCCTCTATTTTGGAATTTTAAGCTCCAAAACTATTGGGTTCGCAGAGATGAAACTTTGAGGCTCTATTCTTGAAGGTTTGAGGTAAAACATACTAAAAATTCAAGCTGATTAAACCGCTAATAATAAAGTTACGAATTTTATAAATTAGGCAAAAATGAATACATTGACAAGCCTCTATTTTGGAATTTTTACCTCAAAAACTATCGGGGGCTCAGAGATGAAACTGTGTGGCTCTATTCTTGAAAGCTTGAGGTAAAACATACTAAAAATTCAAGCTGATAAAACCGCTGATAATAAAGTTACGAATTTTCGAAATTAGGCAAAAATTAATACATTGACAAGCCTCTATTTTGGAATTTTTACCTCAAAAACTATCGAGAGCTCAGAGATGAAACTTTGAGGCTCTATTCTTGAAGGTTTGAGGTAAAACATACTAAAAATTTAAGCTGATCAAACCGCTAATAATAAAGTTACGAATTTTATAAATTAGGCAAAAATGAATACATTGATAAGCCTCTATTTTGGAATTTTTACCTCAAAAACTATCGGGGGCTCAGAGATGAAACTTTGAGGCTCTATTCTTGAAGGTTTGAGATAAAACATACTAAAAATTCAAGCTGATCAAACCGCTAATAATAAAGTTACGAATTTTCTAATTTAGACAAAAATGAATTTATTGATAAGCCTCTATTTTGGAATTTCAAGCTCCAAAACTATTGGGTTCGCAGAGATGAAACTTTGAGGCTCTATTCTTGAAGGTTTGAGGTAAAACATACTAAAAATTCAAGCTAATTAAACCGCTAATAATAAAGTTACGAATTTTATAAATTAGGCAAAAATGAATACATTGACAAGCCTCTATTTTGGAATTTTTACCTCAAAAACTATCGAGGGCTCAGAGATGAAACTTTGAGGCTCTATTCTTGAAGCTTTGAGGTGGAACATATTAAAAATTCAAGCTGATAAAACCGCTGATAATAAAGTTACGAATTTTCTTAATTAGACAAAAATGAATTTATTGATAAGGATAAGCCTCTATTTTGGAATTTTAAGCTCCAAAACTATTGGGTTCGCAAAGATGAAACTTTGAGGCTCTATTCTTAAAGGTTTGAGGTAAAACATACTAAAAATTCAAGCTGATCAAACCGCTGATAATAAAGTTACGAATTTTCTAAATTAGGCAAAAATGAATTCATTGACAAGCCTCTATTTTGGAATTTTTACTTCAAAAACTATCGAGGGCTCAGAGATAAAACTTTAAGGCTCTATTCTTGAAGGTTTGAGGTAAAACATACTAAAAATTCAAGCTGATCAAACCGCTAATAATAAAGTTACGAATTTTATAAATTAGGCAAAAATGAATACATTGACAAGCCTCTATTTTGGAATTTTTACCTCAAAAACTATCGGGGGCTCAGAGATGAAACTTTGAGGCTCTATTCTTGAAGGTTTGAGGTAAAACATACTAAAAATTCAAGCTGATCAAACCGCTAGTAATAAAGTTACGAATTTTCTAAATTAGGCAAAAATTAATACATTGACAAGCCTCTATTTTGGAATTTTTACTTCAAAAACTATCGAGGGCTCAGAGATAAAACTTTGAGGCTCTATTCTTGAAGGTTTGAGGTAAAACACACTAAAAATTCAAGCTGATAAAACCGCTGATAATAAAGTTACGAATTTTCGAAATTAGGCAAAAATTAATACATTGACAAGCCTCTATTTTGGAATTTTTACCTCAAAAACTATCGAGGGCTCAGAGATGAAACTTTGAGGCTCTATTCTTGAAGCTTTGAGGTGAAACATATTAAAAATTCAAGCTGATCAAACCGCTGATAATAAAGTTACGAACTTTCTAAATTAGGCAAAAATTAATACATTGACAAGCCTCTATTTTGGAATTTTTACCTCAAAAACTATCGAGGGCTCAGAGATGAAACTTTGAGGCTCTATTCTTGAAGGTTTGAGGTAAAACATAATAAAAATTCAAGCTGATCAAACCGCTAATAATAAAGTTACGAACTTTCTAAATTAGGCAAAAATTAATACATTGACAAGCCTCTATTTTGGAATTTTTAACTCAAAAACTATCGGGGGCTCAGAGATAAAACTTTGAGGCTCTATTCTTGAAGGTTTGAGGTAGAACATACTAAAAATTCAAGCTTCTTGGATTGAATCTTGAGGAAATAGTCCTCAAAATTTCAACTTTCCACTAACTTTACTTTTTAAATGAAAAAATTGTTTGTAAAGTCTTACTTTATAAATCATCATTATTTTCAAAAAATCGTAACTCCATTAATAATAACTCAATCGCTTTGAGTTTTTGGTATTTTCTATATTGAACCTTTAGGAAAAAGTCCTTGAAATTTCAACTTTCCACTCACTTTAGTTTTTGAGTGAACAAATAATTTGTAAAGTCTTATTTTACAAAACATCATTATTTTTTAAAAATCATAACTCCATGAATAATAACTCCGACTCTCGACGTACAAATAAGACGGACATATGTAGATAATTTTGACAATTGACTGACACTGACAGCTTGTCAAAAATAGGCCTAAAACATAGTAGGATCGTCTCTGTCATAATCCCTAATACGACGCCATTATTGTAATACCAATTTTGACATTTTTGTCAAAAAATAGGCCTAAAATGTATACAAATTTCAAACAAAGAATCGAAATCCGATCCGGCAACGTCGCCCGCTCTCTAGACCCGAGAGAGAGAAAGATGGTGTTTTATTTTGGATTTTAGTAGTCGAGGTCGGCACACCGATTCTCGCAACAACGCGGACAAAATAATTTTCCTCGTAGAGTCGCAAAATGGCCGATAAAAATTCAGTAGAATCTCGATTATCGGGGTCGACGCGCGCCCGCGTCACTAGAGGGGGTTAGTTTTTCCTTGGTTTTACCCCCCCTCAATGTTGCCGCCAAATTTCAAAAAAATAAAACTCCGTATAGTGTGACGCACTCTTTGGAATTTAATAACAAAAACTAAAAATTTAACCCCAAGGTTGTAGTATTTTTGCGTGATGTTTAAGTGCTTTTATCTTCTGGGTCGCAAAAAATAAATGAAAAGTTTTGCACCAGTCAAGGTCAATTTAAGTGTAGTGTCGTGCCGATTACTAATTAAAAATTCCCCAGATATTTTTCCGCAAAGTAAGGTGGACACCTGGGCCCCATAGACTTCTGGCCCTTATATTGCAACAGGTAAAAGAACCTTATAGTATAAAAGGGATGAAGGGTGAATGACTAGACCTACCTTTCTACCTACAGCTGAAAAATAACATCACATCAACAACCCAATTAAATAGTAATTATTATTTATTAGGCCATTGATTCTTCTAATAATAATATAATGGAAAGTTTTTTCAATTTGTGATTTTGGTGTCAAAGTTTCGGGTCAAAATTCTGAGAAAAACTATATTACTTTATTGAGTAGAAAATAAAATAGTGTACGTGCTCTAGGACAGGTAAAAATAAGGCAATAACAACTATGACTTTATTTAAAGTTAAATTCATATCAGCAGGTCTGATGGTGACGTCATTTTTTTCAAATTAATAATACAAGTGCCAAAAAAAAATAAATAATTAAAGGTCTCTTTTGAGTCTGGCAGTGACATCGTTTATTTTTTTGACAGCTGTCAAAGTTGAATCTGATAAATATGAATATTTTTGTAAAATAATAATTTGGGTTAAATTAAATTTTTCATAGGGAATAGCCTTTACATACCCCTAAGTGGAAAAAAATATTGATATCTATGCCGTTTTTACCATTGTAAAATGGGGCTGAATATCAAACTTTTTTCCAATTTTCAGTAAAGTGCGTTCCATTTGTATAGTTTTTCAAAAATAAATTTTTATTTAGAATTTGAGTTCTTTGTGCACACTTTTGCATTAAACAATTTCTGACAGCTGTCAATTTTAAATTTGACATCCAATTAACATGGAAAATAATTGACCTCTATCAAACGTTATTAATTTGGAAATGATTCAATGTCTAATGACAAAATGTTTGCCTGTTATAAATTAAGTAATTTTTGACAGCTGTCAATTTTTTGACATTTCCTACTTTATCGTTATACATTTGTACACTTTCGTCGATGACAGTTACTTACCTGAAAGAAATGAAATTTCGTTAAAAATGTTAGCAAGGGAAATATTATTATGAAACACCTAGTCTGGCCAGTGGATGTGAAGCTACGGATAAAAATGCACGCAGGTGGAAACATAATGAGTAAGAAAGAGACGGATATAAAGTAGGACATGGAAATTTGTAAAAAAAATTGCGGCAGGAGTTTTGATTATTCTCGGCGCTTGAGAAAACATGTACGTAACTTTTGTGTCTTACCAATTGCGAAATTCAATGAAAAAGAGAGAAATGAAAGCATAATAGAATGACACATATTTTCATTATTCCTGGCGCTTGAGTGACCATGTAATTTCCTTGTCCGACCAATTAAGAGTCTGGAATAATAAAGTAAGAGACAGCGATATAGAAAATTGAATAAGTAAGAAAGAGACAAAGATAAAGTAGGATTATAAAAATGTGATGGATATTCCAGGCGCTCGACTCAGGCTTGAAATAAAAATAATGAGAGACAACATAGGAAACACAATGAGTAAGAAAGAGACGGATATTGAAATATTTAAAAAAATTGCGAAACAAATTTTGATTATTCTCGGCACTTGAGTGGACTTGAATGTCACTTTTGTGTCTGACCAATCAAAAACCTGGAATAATAACAGAAAGATAATGATATAAGAAATTCAATGAAAAAGAGAGAGATGGAGGCATGATAGAAAAAAGGGAAAATTGTAAACATTTTTGCATGTAAAGAGGAAGGTGAGAACATTATTTTCCCAAAATTTCAAATTTTTCCAGTGGAAAACAGCAACATGAAAAATCTTGGAAATCAACCTATAAAAACTGAATTAGTTGAAAATACAGTTTCCCACATTTCAGAGTTTTCCTGGGAAACTAGTGAAGGGAAAATTTTGAAACTTTTTGCAGGTAAAGAGAAAGGTGAGAAGTTCATTATCTCAAAATTTGAATTTTTTTCGGTGGAGAACAGCAACATGAGGAATATTGGAAATGTTCCCACAATAACTGAATTAATTGGAAATACAATCTCACATATTTCAAAGTTTTCCTGGAAAACTAGTGAAGAGAAAATTTTGAAACTTTTTGTATGTAAAAAGGAAGGTGAGAAGATCATTTTTCCAAAATAAACAGCAACATGAAAAATCTTAGAAATCAACTTACAAAAACTGAATTAGTTGAAAATACAGTCTCCCACATTTCAAAGTCTTCCTGGAAAACTAATGAAGAAAACATTTTGAAACTTTTTGCGTGTAAAGAGGAAGCTGAGAAGATCATTTTCCGAAAATTTCAAATTTTTCCAGTGCAAAACAGCAGCATGAAAAATCTTGGAAATCAACCTAAAAAAACTGAGTAACTTGAAAATACAGTCCCACATATTTCAAAGTTTTCCTGGAAAACTAGTGAAGGGCATATTCTGAAACTTTTTGCATGTAAAGAGGAAGATGAGAACATCATTTTCCCAAAATTTCAAATTTTTCCAGTGGAAAACAGCAACATGAAAAATCTTGGAAATCAATCTACAAAAACTGGATTAGTTGAAAATACAGTCTCCCACATTTCAAAGTCTTCCTGGAAAACTAATGAAGAAAACATTTTGAAACTTCTTGCGTGTAAAGAGGAAGGTGAGAACATCATTTTCCCAAAATTTCAAATTTTTCCAGTGGAAAACAGCAACATGAAAAATCTTGGAAATCAGCCTACAAAAACTATATTCATTATTCTTTTGAATTTTTTAAATTTGACAATTTCCTTTAAATTCCTCATAAATTCCTCACAAATTCTCCCAAATTCCCCATAAATTCCTCCAAATTCCCTATAAATTCTCTAAATTCTTATAAATTCTAATGAGTTCCTTCAAATTCCCCACAAATTCCTTACATTTTTGACAAAGAATTTCTAGGTGGTTTGCCCCTCGAAAAGCCTGGAATAATAAGAGAAAGATAATGATGTAAGAAATTATAATGAAACTTCATTTAATATTTAAATTCCCATCGGGTCTGAATGGTCTGATGGTGACGTCAGTGGGCGCATTTTATCTATTCTAGATAATTTCGATAGCTGCCAGAATCAACTTGTCATTTTTGATTTACAAGTGCCAAAAAACTAAATAATTAAACGTCTCTTTTGAGTCTCACAGTGACATCATTTGTGGAAAAATTTGTCCTTGAATTAAGCGATTTTTGACAGCTGTCAGTTGGTTGTTCAATGAGCATATCAGATGTTATTATTATGATGACATTTGAAAATTATTTAAATGTTTATTAAACTTCAAAATTTGTATCATTTTCATTTAAAATTAAGCGATTTTTGACAGCTGTCAAAGTTGAATTTAATAATACAATGAATATTTGTAAAATAATAATAAATAAAAATAGAGTTTTAATTAAATTTTTCATCAGGAATTGCCTTTACATACCCTCAAATGGAAATAAGCATTGATATTTATGCCGTTTGTACCATTATAAAATATCGCTTGTTATCAAACTTTTTTCCAATTTTCAGTAAAGTGCGTTCCAAACGGTATTCTAAATTAAAAAAAAAAGTTGCATTTGAAGAAGGCGATTTTCAACATCTGTCAATTTTAAATTTGACAGTTAGATGTCCAATGAACCTAGAAAATAGTTGACATCTATCAAACGTTATTAATTTAAAACTTAGAGAAATAATTCAATGTGACACATGTTTGTTTCAAATCAAGCAACTTTTGACAGCTGTCATTTTTAAACATTTCTTACCTTATTACTCAAAACGGTTTCATTGGTGACAGCTACTTACCTGAAACAAACAAAATGTTCGTTAAAAATCTAAAACCACATTTTCAAGAGAAAATCTCTAGCTATTGTCTGGCCAATGGATTTGGAGCTACGGAAGGAATTGGGATGAAATGAAAATGCCTACAACTGGATATTTTCTTACAACTCAAATTCGTTGGCCAGACAATAGAGATAAAGACACGCATATTTATTTTTCAACCAAAATTTGTGTGTCAACATAACAATTAAAAACCGCGATAATAAAATCATGGTACCGAAGTGAATTAACCAGGTAAAAAAAGTCAATAATTGAGTACCTTTTAATGAGGGTGGTACTCAGGTACTTTTGCCTCCTTGCCTTTTGAGGCAATTGCCTTAGTTTGCCGCTTGTATTTGAGGGTAGAAGATGTTTTGAATTGAAAATTGACGTAAATTTACTATTTAATCAAAAGTCGAATACAATTGTTTTTGGTTTGTTCCAGCGTCGAACGAGACCGCCTTCGTGAGCGCGAAAGGCAGGTGCGATTGGCCCAAATGTCGGTGGTGGAACAGGAAGGGCCTTTGCCCCTATTCAAGGAGCCCCGAAGGGTAAGTTGACACATAAATCTTCAGAATAATTTTGACACTTTGAGAGAATTTCTACTGTTGTTGTTTTTATTTATTTTTGATGACGTATTATTAGTGATGACAATAACATTTAGAGTTACTTCTTCAGGCTTCAGAGGTTGTTCCATTTAGGAAGTTTTGTGGTTTTTTGAAACTTCAACACCAAAAATCTCAAAATAGTTACAAAAGGCATTTTGTTTGTTTTTCATCTTCCTTCAATGAATACAATTGAAAAAAGACAAAGGATGTCCGCTGGTTAATCATTGGATCAACGTTAAAAACATACTAGAGTCAAACCAAAAGAGAATTACTTAATAAGTAAATTGTATACATTTTAATATTCATGTTTACATTTATGAAATAAACACCACCAATTGTGATTTTATGTGGTATTTTCGATATTTTTTGATTTTTAAAGGATTTGTTTATTTTCTATACATAGATTTTCCAGCTCAAACGTTCAATAATAATTACGGACCTAGATTTGATATTAAATATGTACAGGGTGTTTATTTAATATATTGATACCCTACCTACAGCCTTTATCTTTACAGGTAGATGAAAGGTGTAAATACAAAAGTTGTACAGTTTTGGCTGAATTTTTAGAAACCATTGTCAGAAATATGAAATTTTGCCATTCTGACACACCAACAAGTAAACGTAAAGCCAGCAGTCCCCTAATAATTAAAAAAAAAAATCTGTAACTCAGTTAATAATTAATCAATCCTATTTTTTCTTCGACTATTTAAGAGCACCTAATTCTGATACAAAAGAAAATTTTGGAAAAATATTTTTTACTATAGGAGACTGCTAGCTTTTATACATCTAGCAGTCCCTTAGTTTTTTTTGATTTTCTCAAAAACTAAAGGAGCACCTAATTTTTAATTAGAGGCTCTAATTAGCACCTAAAAAGCACCTAATTATTATATAGTTTCCGAAGTTTTTTTCCACCTTGGGACTGCTAGGTTTATAGACCTTAGATCGGGGCATTCTGCTCTTCAAGAATATACATAGAATGAAATATAGGGTATTCTGAGGGGTATTTTATTTGCAAAAAGGTGGAAGCATGCACCATGGTTTCTCAAAATTCAGCCAAAACTGTGCCACTTTTGTATTTACACCTTCGCTCTACCTGTAAAGGTAAAAGTTGTAGGTGGGGTGTCAATATACAGGGTGTCCCACGGTGAATGGCGTATTAGACGTTTATGAGAAACTAAAAAGCGGATCATTTTGAAAATTTGGCAACCGGGATAAACGATCATAATCTACATTTTAAAAATATTTTTGTTTATGCGGTGTTGCCGCATCTACTCTAAACCAGTGTCAACATCGCTATATGTGATTGCATATTTGAATTCTACGTAAAATTCTGAGCAGATTTCATGTGATATACCCGACAGGTGATAGAATTTTTTAGAATTTCTTAGAATTTTTTAGAATTATCAGTATTTTTTAGCATTTTTTAGTATTTTCTAGCATTTTCTAGAATTATTTAGAATTTTTTTAGTATTGTTTAGAATTGGATTAGAATTTTTTAGAAATAATTTAGAATTTTCACCTATTGCGCATGCTTAAGAGCCCGCGCATTGCGCAATCTGTTGGGATTTTTGGAAATTTTTTTGAATTTTTAGAATTTTTCGAGAATTAGCATTTTTCAATATTTTAGAGTTATTATTTTTGGTGTAAAAAAATAGGTAGGTGGGTTCCCCCGAGCGGGAAACCTTCTTAGAATTTTGGTGTACAGGGTGATCTATTATAAATGTCACCCCCTTCTAACTTTTTCATTTGACATTTTTGACAAAAGTGTCAAATACAAAAGTTTCAATAAATTGTCGAAAGTTTTTAACCAAGTCAGTTTTAGACATACAGGGTGTGTCAAAAAAGTGTAGCAGTGTGAAGTTATATTTTTTTAAATGGAACACCCTGCATATTGTGCGATATACGATTTGATGTCAATCTTCGATATTTATATACAGAGTGCGGCATAAGTTCCGCTCCACTATCACTATTCTTCGCTTTTTCGTGCAAAATGGGGGCGGAACTTATGCCGCACCCTGTATAAGGAAAAACATGAAAACTCCTTTCAAGGTTTCATATTGAAAAAAGAAAAATTATACCATTTAAGCTTTAAAGAATTTTTTTTATGAACAGTTTATTGTTCAAATTTTATTCATTAATATACAAGGTGAAATATTATATTATAATAAATCCAGTTATTATTATTATTTTTGAATAAATAACATGAGAGAACTAGCAAGGGATTTTCGCGTTTTTCCCTATAACTATTGAAGATAAACAGAGAGATAAACATATCAAACCGTATATCGTTAAAATCATATTATCTAGTATGGTGCTGGAACTGGTAAGGGGACTAACAAATAAGCGCACAATCAGTGGCGTATTTACCATAGGTCTGTTCTCACAAGATTCTCTGACAGAGTTCTCACAAGTCTCTGACAGTTTGCAAACGAGCACATCAACTATACATCATGTTTTTAATGCCTTTGGTCCAAAATAAATCGGTTACTTAGCTGAGCGATTGTTTCTGACAGGTTGCAAACTATCACTGACTCTTGAGAGAACAGACCTATCATCGCAAAAAAATATGTACAGGGTCTTTCCCCATATATTGACCCCCCTTTACAAGGGTTATGTGAAGAAATCAAAAAATCTTAAATAAAATCTGTTTTTTTTTTAAAGATAAACGTCAAAATGACTGTTGGCAATACAATTTAAAATTGTCAATGTAGAAAAGGCTTGTGTTGCCAACATAGTTACCTACTAAATTTTTTACTTGGGGAATTATCTTTAAAAAAAACATACTTTACAAAAGTTTTGGGATTTTACCTGAAAATTTTGAATCCGATGTCAAAAACTTTTTTGTTTTTTTAGAAATGTCAAATTTTGACAGATGTCAGTTTTTTTCTTATGGAACACCCTATATATGACTTCATAGTTAAAAAGAATCAATTTTTCTGAATTCAAATATACATATATGGTTTAACTACTTTTAATCGAGCTGTTTTGGAAATATCGGGCTCTAAACTTCAAGAAAATAATACATTGAAACACATCAGGGTCCTTATTCTCGAAACAGGGGAGCAGCGTTTTGCGTTCTCGTGAAACTAACCCAAACTTTCGTTCACGTTGTTTCCTGGTTTGGAGAATTAGCATCCAGCTCTGTTCCAACCGACATGGGAACCGTCTTAGAACGGTAATTTCCAGTCGATCAATTCATTTGTCAATTAATAAACGTTCAACTTATTGAATGAACGATGTGTTTCAATCTATTATTTTCTTGAAGTTTACACCCGATATTTTCAAAACGGCTTAATTAATAGTATATTATGCAATGATCATGTTATATATATACGAAACTCGCCTGCGGCTCGTATCCTACAACATGCTTGTGTATTAATGGCCATTACATGAGAGTTGCATACACTATTTTCTCTACTTACATCAATAAACGAAAAACATATTTATTTTATAAGAATAGTAAACTGTTCATGTTCAAAATACTCGATTACAGTGGCTGAAAAATCTGTATCATAATGAAAATCTGTATCATAATGAAGCTCATTATGAAACAGATTTTAGGCGTATTATGAAACGTCAGTAGAAAAGAGTAGTTAAACCATTTCAAATCAGAAAATTTGACTCTTCACAACTATGAAGTTAAATATAGGGTGTTCCATAAGAAAAAACTGATTATCTGTCAAAATTTGACATTTTAAAAAAAGCAAAGAAATTTTTGAGATCGGATTCAAAAATTTCAGATAAAAATCCAAAACTTTTGTATTTACAATTATTTGATATCTTTTCACATAACCTCTATAGTGGGGGGGTCAATATATGGGAAAGACCCTGTACATACAAAATATTTAATAAATAAATAGTGTTTCTTTTTTTGTTTGATCTTTCTTCATTATTATTATTTTTTGTTGGTAAATTAGGGCGGCAAACCTTAAAGGCCCCGGGCGCCAAATTTTAAAATACGCCACTGCGCACAATATACAGGGTGTTCCATTTAAAAAAATATAACTTCACACTGCTGCACTTTTTTGACGCACCCTGTATGCCTAAAACTAACTTAGTTAAAAAAAAATGATAATTTCTTAAAACTTTTGTATTTGACAGTTGACATTTCTGTCAAAAACGTCAAATGATAAAGTTAGCAGGGTCGACATTTATAATAGATTACCCTGTATAAACTGATACAATTTTTAGAATTTTTTAGAATTATCAGTATTGGTTAGAATTGAACTAGAGTTTTTTAGAAATAATTTAGAATTTTTATCTATTGCGCATGCTCAAGAGCCTGCCCAATTTGTTGGGATTTTTTAGAATTTTTTAGAATTTTTAGAATTTTTTGGGACAATAATAACATGAAAATTAGCATTTTTCAGAATTTTAGAATTTTTGGTGTACAAAATTAGGTAGGTGGTTTCCCCCTCGGATATACCCTATACCTAAATTCAACTGTTTTGAAAATATTGACAGTTGAAAACTGACTTTTTGCAATTTTGACAGGCTGTAAAACCTGAACGGTTAATTTTAGAGAAAAACCGATTTCACATTCCTATCTTAAATTTTCATGAACTATCATTTGACACCAACTTTGAATTTAACCGGAGATTAAATTTAATTGGAATTTTTAATCATAGATTAAATTCGAAGTTGGTGTCAAATGATAGTTTACAAAAATCTAAGATAGGAATGTGAAATCGGTTTTTCTCTAAAATTAGCCGTTCAGGTTTTACAGCCTGTCAAAGTTGCAAAAAGTCAACTGTCAATATTTCCAAAACAGTTGAATTTAGGTATAGGGTATATCACATGAAATCTTTTCAGAATTTTACGTAGAATCCAAATATGCAATCATATACAGGGTATTTCATCTAAAATAGCGATGTTGCCACTGGTTTAGAGTAGAAGCGGCAACACCGCATAAACAAAAATATTTTTAAAGTGTAGATCATGGTCGTTTATCCCGGTTGCCAAATTTTCAAAATGATCCGCTTTTTAGTTCTTCATAAACGTCTAATACACCCTGTATAAAAAAAATATCCTGTACAAATAAGTGGATTATTGCGGAACTTATGGATGGACCTCTGCGGGACGAGCGCAGCGAGTTCCGCAGCCATCTATTCATCAATATGTTGTTTAATTATGATATTAACCTGACTCACTCTAATGTCAGTTATTCTCATTAGTTCAAAAACTACAAGTTTCAGGTGAGTGTCTTATTTGAATAGTTCAACAGTATATTGGTAAGTAGATGGCTGCGGAACTCGCTGCGCTCGTCCCGCAGAGGTCTACCCATAAATTCCGCAACAATTCACTCATTTGTACTTGAATAACTTGTCACATTATGTTACTAGTTTGGTAAAGTAACATTACTAATTCCTGTTGAAAGGCAAATTGACAAAAAGTAGATTATTTTACAAATTCTGACTTTATATAATAAGTTATTGTTCAAGTACAAATAAGTGAATTGTTGCGGAACTTATGGGTGGACCTCTGCGGGACGAGCGCAGCGAGTTCCGCAGCCATCCATTCATCAATATGTTGTTTAATTACGATACTAACCTAACTCACTCAAATGTGAGTTATTCTCATTAGTTTAAAAACTATATATTTGAGGTGAATGTCTTACTTGAACAGTTGCGGGACGAGCAATAAGTTCCGCAATAATTCACTTATCTATACTTGAACAATAACTTATTACATAAAGCCAAAATTTGTAAGATTATGATTATTCACTATTTGCCTTTTAACAAAAATTAGTAATGTTACTTTACCAAACTAGTAACATAATGTGATAAGTTATTCAAGTACAAATGAGTGAATTGTTGCGGAACTTATGGGTGGACCTCTATCTACTCACCAATATACTGTTGAACTGTTCAAGCGAGGGGTGTTACACTTCCAAATATTTTGTACACCTGATTTTTGATTTTCATTACTTTAATGGAAATCAATGAAAAATTAGATTTGGTAAAGTTTCATAATTTCACTTGATTTCAACGATTTCCTTAGATAAATGATGATTTTCTTATTTTCATTGATTTCCCAGATTTCGCAAGAGTAAATATGATATTACTCGATTCACCAAACAGAATTGTGCCACCTTGTTTCGTTCTCGAGATACAGGGTGAAATAGTAATGTTGCGTTTTTTGGGGTGGTATCATATTTTGGACACCTTGTAAGATAGAAGAAAGGTGAAAACTGCTAAAGATAGATATTTTTACGTAGAATCCAGTGTTGTAGTCAATAGTTCATGTTGCGTCATTAAATTTATCAAGATTAATGAGTTAATCGAGTTCAAAGTAAAAAATGGTTATTTAAAAAAGTAATAATTTTGTTCAATTTTGCTTGTGGATACTTTTTCCATGGCCAACGTATGTTTTTCTTCTATTATTGCTTTTTTAAAGGTTAGTTTGAGCTCGAGTTTGAGTCACAAGTGCATAATAGCATCATTTTAAAGAAGAAAAAGGCGAATCTTTTAGGACCAAAAAATACAGGGTCTCCCATTTAAAAAATACTAAGTTTGGGCAATATCGGTTTGTTTGAAAAAAAAAAAATGACTAAGTAGAACACTGGATTTTACGTAAAAATATCTATCTATAGCAGTTTTCAACTTTTTTCTATCTTACAGAATGTTCTATTTTACCCTGTATTTCTGGAATGAAACAAGGTAGCATAATTCTGTTTGCGGCATTCAAAGTTTCTTGAAAAAGTGATACAGGGTCGCGGAAACCACAAAGTTCTATCTCTGCTGGTTACCGAGTAATCCTGTGATTACAAGCAATTTGGGACACAGTGTATGTGTGTCATTTTTTAAATTTTCCCAACCCCCTTAACTTTTTTGTGCCTTTGTGTATGAAAAAAATGTAAATGGGAAAAATGCAGTGCTTTGAATATATTTTTCAGAAAACATAGTTATATTCATACAGGGTGTTGCAGAAAGTTTAAAAAACAAAAAAATATATTTTTTTCAAATGGGACACCTTGTATATTATCGCATAATCAGATTCTACATAAAATTCTGAGTAGATTTCATGTGATATACACTTTATCTAAGTTCAATTGTTTAAGCAATATGTGTCCCATTTGAAAAAATATATTTTTTGTTTTTTAAAATTTCTACAACACCTTGTATAAACAGAATTATGTTTTCTTAGAACTATTTTACAAGCACTACACCTTTCCTATTTAGGTACATTTTTTTTCATACATAGTGACACAAAAAAGTTAAGGGGGGTGGGAAAATATAGAAAATGACCCTGTACATGCGCAAATAGGCCCATTTTCGTGAAACGTTTTGAAGGTGCAAAACAAAACAGCTCATCAGAACTTAAATTTGGCATAAATATTCTTTAATCAATTATCTAATAATTTATGGAGCTATTTTTTTCAATTGTTAAAGTGGCTATTCCTATTTTTTTAAAGATAAGCAACCAAAAAAATACCAGAGTGCTGTTGCCTCCTTAAGGAAATTTGCTAAGATTGTGAGTGATTGTATAAGGATTGTGAATGGTTGTGTAAAGACTATAATTTCGACTATAATTGTATAATAATAATTGGGTTAAAATAAAACAACAAAACAAAAAAGGCGCGAATTTTGAATATTATTTTGGTAGAGGCATTGCCTTAAGTCGTGTTTATGTTTATGTATCATTAGTATCGTTGCTTTTATCGTTTATCACAGCTCCAATATAAACACGGCCTTAGAATACAGAGATTACAGGATTTCAACAAATTGTATGTGATTATGTGATGATTTCAAGTGATTTACAAAGATTTTCTTGATTTTGATTGATTTGTCGGATACATTTATTTGATTTGTATTGATTTCAAATGATTTTAGGAGATTTTGCAAGATTTTAGGGGATTTAATGTGATTTTGCTTAATTTTACAGATTTCAATGATTTATGTGAGTTTGTACAAAGTGTACACCTGATTTCAGGCGTGTCACACGCCTCGTGTTCAAGTAAGACATTCACCTGAAACATGTAATTTTTAAACTTATGAGAATAACTCACATTTGATTGAGATATTAACCTGACTCAATCAAATGTGAGTTATTCTCATTAGTTTAAAAACTACATGTTTTAGATGAATGTCTTATTTGAACAGTTCGACAGTATATTAATCAGTAGATGGTTGCGGAACTAGCTGCGCTCGTCCCGCAGAAGTCTATCCATAAAATCCGCAACAATCCACTTATTTGTACTTGAACAATAAATTATTATATAAAGTCAAAATTTGTAAGATTATCCACTTTTTGCCAATTTGCCTTTTAACAGGAATTAGTAATGTTACTTTACCAAACTAATAATATATTGTGACAAGTTATTCAAGTACAAGCGAGTGGATTGTTGCAGAACTTATGGGTAGACCCAACCATCTACTCATCAATATACTGTTGAATTGTTTAAATAAGACACTCACCTGAAACATGTAGTTTTTAAACTAATGAGAATAACTCACATTTGATTGAGTCAAATTAGTATCGTAATTAAACAACATATTGATGAATAGATGGCTGCGGAACTCGCTGCGCTCGTCCCGCAGAGGTCCACCTATAAGTTTCGCAACAATTCACTCATTTGTACTTGAATAACTTGTTACATTATGTTACTAGTTTGGTAAAGTATATATACATATATATTATCAAAATCCTCGAATACCATAATATATGGTGTAAGAGTGTTTATTCACTTACAATTTCATTATACATATTGCCATGTACTAACTATTGCAACTAATTAAAATTTTATTCGTGTATGTACACTAATTTCCAGGATGGTAACTAATTCCTCTAATTACCTTCTAATTTCCCTGATATTTCTAATTCCCAAACTAATTCCCCTAATTTTACTAATTCCCTACTAATTCACCAAATCTATCACAAAAATTTGGTCACAAAATGGTGTAGAATAAATCAAGAATATCTAGATGTTTGCAAAAAAATTACATGATTAGCTTCTGTTTAGTCGGCGATTTAGTCCTTTTCATAGTCATCAAGATCGGAAGTTTTGGAAGGTGATTTCTCCAATTTTTTCCGACGTGTTTTCCTTGTACTGCCTATAATTCTTATTAGTCGGTCAGTACCTACTTAATCTTCCGCTAGACTGCACAATGACTTTTTAATGTTTGAAGAATTTTTACCAACAACGTTGAAGTTTATACAACTTGTTTCCAAAGTATCACATTCTTCATGAGAAATTTCCAAGATTCTGTTCTTTTTAAATTAAGTCTATGACTATATCGTCCTCATTACTATCGTCATTTGTATTTGCCACATCTTGGTCATTTTCATTTTCTTCAAGGTTTTCGTCAACTTCAACGTCGCCTTCCTTGATCTTCATATTTTCCTGTGTATATCCGATATTTCGTGTTCGGTTTATTGAAGGTACCTATGCATATATCTCCAATCGCTTTCTTTAGCATTGAGACCGAATTGTTTTATATCCTGTATGACATTTTGCAGAGTTTCTTCAACTGTAAGTAGATAGCTTTGATATCCAAATTGAGAATTTCTTCTTTACATGGTAGTTTTTGTTCGGTTATTTTTATTCCATCAGGATTTAGAGAACGCATAAGTCCGCATATATTTATTCAAATATGTGTGGTGTCTTGTAAATCATTCTTCATTTTTTTTTCACTGCTGTAGTGGTACCACTTCCAATCTGGAACTGGCAATCTTCTGAGATTGTTTTGTTTTTTTCTATTTATTCAGAAGCTAAACGAGACATCAAATCATTATTTAAATGCATATCACTTAGAAGGCGATTATCTGTTGGAGGAAAATCCTAGGGAAAATCCGAGGAAAGATCCCATAATTGCGATGCCAAATTTCTCAGCTTTCTCCTTCATCTATTCCCATCTCAGAGTGACCTGCTCAGTAGTCAATGAATTATCAGTTCCGAATAAGGACAGACAGTATGTCGATGTCCGAGCATGTAATGGTTGAACCAATATTAGATAGGCATATACTGCTTGTACTCCAGTTTGAATATATATCTTGATTGTTTCAGTAGAAGTGGAGGAAACGTACTTGGCATCACATAGTTGTGATGCATATGTCGCCTGTCTATTAGTATAGAATCTATTACCGTATTTTCGATCGTAATACCATACCTTTATACAGTTCTATATTTTTACGGAGAAAGGATTTTGTACATTGGATCCGTAGCAGTTCTATGTGATGCGACGTTGACTGATTTGATTTCTATAATTTTCCATTAATTCCACCTGCATTCTCTTACTAATTCCCCATATTTTCCGACTAATTCCCCGAATTTCCTAACTAATTCCTCAAATTTCCCGACTAATTCCCATAATTCCCTAGTAATTTCTATAATTCCCCTCTAATTCCCTTCTAATTCCTCTAATTTCTTATCAATTCCTGAAGACTGTACACCAAAATTCCTCTGCGGTTTACCCCTCGTATTTAAGTATAAATTTAATAAAAATTGGAATATTATCAAAAATAATTATTTATAATAAACTCTCTAACAGCTTGGCCGTCACCCACATCTTCATGCTCATTATTTCCATTCATGTTGCCTGCTTCAGCGACATCGCCCAATTCTTGTTGAAGTTCTTTTTGAACTTCAACATTTTCTTCAATGCACATATTATGAAGTGCAGTTACAGATTTTTTAAAAATTATTACTGGACTGCTGGCTTTACGTTTACTTGTTGGTGTGTCCGAATGGCAAAAAAACTTCGGGATCTATATAATAATTAGGTGCTAATTAGGGCCTCTAATTAAAAATTAGGTGCTCCTCTAGTAATTGAGAAAATCAAAAAAACTAAGGGATTGCTAGGTTTATGAAAGCTAGAAGTCCCCTATAGTAAAATATATTTTTCCAAAATTTTCCTTTGTATCAGAATTAGGTGCTTTTTAGGTGCTCTTGAATAGTCGAAGAAAAAATAGGATTGATTAATTATTAACTGAGTTACAGATTTTTTTTCAATTATTAGGGAACTGCTAGCTTTCATAAACCTAACAATCCCTTAGTTTTTTTTGATTTACTAGAGGAGCACCTAATTTTTAATTAGAGGCCCTAATTAGCACCTAATTATTATATAGATCCCGAAGTTTTTTTCCATTCTGACACACCAGCATGTTAACGTAAAGCCAGCAGTCCCCTTATAATGAAAAAAAATCTGTGACTCAGTTAATAATTAATCAATTCAATTTTTTCTTGGACTATTTAGGAGCACCTAAGTAATTTTGATACAAAGAAAAAAATTGAAAACATATTTTTTACTATAGGGGATTGCTACCTTTGATAAACCTAGCAGTCCCTTGGTTTTTTGTGATTTTCTCAAAATCTAAAGGAGCACCTAATTTTTAATTAGAGGCCCTAATTAACACCTAAAAAGCACCTAATTATTAAATAGTTCCCGAAGTTTTTTTCCACCTTGGGACTGCTAGGTTTATAGACTTCTGTAGATGGAGTGTCAATACATAAAAAAACACCCTGTACCTACTTGTCAATTCTAGTTTGTATGTTGTAATAAATTTACCTACAAGTTGCTTCAGTGAAAACTCCCTGATGGACATAAGACAATAAAATTATCTCTTGTAAATCTTCCAATCAATTTTACCAATTTCAGGCTAATTATCGAAAAAACACATTTTCCTGAAACATTTCAATTAACCGAATGACGTAGGTAAATTCGTGCTGAAAATGTCAAGGGTTTTAATCCATATATACGCAAAGCGAATTTCCGCGGAAATGATAAATTCTAAAGTATATTTCTTTGTGAAATTAATTCGCTTATTAAAACAGTGGCCCGCGTGCACATATACACACAAACAATTCAGTGTCTATTTTTACGTCGAATTTATCTAAATTTATCCGGCCGCTATTTTCGGTCACTTTGCAACTGCTTAAATGCAAATTATTGATTGAAAAATTTAAAATGACCTCACAGATGATCTTGTTCGCCATAATTGGCTGCATTCAAACCTTGACTCTCCCATTTAAAACATACAAAAAAAAAACCCACAATGATTTGCAATGGCCTCTTTCTATTTCAAATAATCTTATCTATGAACTCTCCATACCTGATAAGATAATTAGATACATTGTTTTTGCCTATGGCAAATTTTAAACAATTGATTATCTTTTATGGAATAATTATTAAGCCAGCAAGGTTTTCTCTAAATTGTAAAAAGGGTGAATTAAATCGAACCAATGGAACGCCAAATAAATAGAAAAGTAGGATAAGGTCCAGTTTTCTCTGACATTTCTTTAGTAGCTAGGGTTGCACACACCCCAAAAAAAGCAGCTTTGCGATTCCAGCTGATAAAAGATCTTTCATATAATTGAAATTTTTCCAAAAACATCTCATCTGACTAATTTATCTTGTAGATAGTTACCAGCAAGTTTATCTAAAGAAGAATGATAACCGGGTTATAATAAATCGAACAAAATAATTCTATATTTAATTCAATAGTGTTTTAACTATGGGTCTGGAAATCAAATGAATCATTGAAAAGTATGCGATCAACACACATTTTTTGCTGGCAAAAGTCCAGACTGGTTAAAACTTTTTAGGCAAGTTTTCCTAATTATTATTGTCGTGCGAAAATGGACTTGAAACTCGAAGGAGAATGAACTCGTCAGGGGTCTGCGTCCCGTAAAAAAACCTTTTGTATTTTTTCAGGATTTAGATTGAATTATACAAAGGGATTTTTCACCTAACAAAATTTGTATACCGCATAACAGTAGTAACTGAACTATTTCCATGTTCTGTGTACTTAATATTTGATAACAACTATTTCCATGTATTAACAAAATATTTCCACATATTGCCAACTTAACTTTAAAATTCCAAGATTACTGAGTCAATATTCCAAGAAAATCCAAATGATTAACTCGCAAAACCCAACATATAAACGGGACAGTTAACCCCCTATTATACGATTAAACGAGTTCCGAGAACTTTGCACAGAGAGCCAACGTCGTTTCGCACGTGTTGCTCCCCCCCTAACATTAAAGATCAATAATACATATAAAGAGAAATAATTTTATTCCAGGTGTCGCCATCTTCCAGCGATCCTGTGACCAACGCAATTCATAGTACTTTAGGCGACTTTTCACGTGTGCGCCAGTATTTGGACCAAAAAGACTCTTCGGTACTCATTGGAGTGGACGGGGTACCACCTTCGCCCGGACCGGTACCGCCGCGCGCTTCGCCGCCCCTTCCCAATGTCGGATCTTCCAGATTGCAAGCTTCACCGGAATTCAAAAAACCTCATCAGCATTCGATGCACCCGCCGCCGCCACTGGTAGCGGCGCATCAGCGGGGCGGTTACGTCAAACCGGCTGAAAGTAAACCGCCGTATGGAGGCAGGGGCGGGTACCCCGGACAGCCGGTGAAACGGGGCGGCCAGCACCGGGTAAACGGCGTTGTTCCAGCAAAAGGGCCACCCGTTACAAATAGGCACAATAATTATGACTTAGTGGTAAGTGAAATTTGTCTCAATTTGTCCTAATGATGAGGAAAGCAGTGGCGCACCCCCACTAAATTTAAATGCGATTTTGGTTAGCGATATTTTGTAGAAAAACGAAAACGTAACTCTATAGATCTTTATCAATATAATCATCTGGAGAAAAATAAATAAGATCTATCGTATAGTTTTTGAGATGTGTGGGAAATAGAATTGCATTGAACAGCATAGGAAGAAAAAAATGATCGAGCACCCTAAATACCTAATAAACTTTCCATTTATATCATCATAAAAACCCTGGGTGTGCGCCACTGGAAGAAAGATATTTTTAAAAAACAAGAAATTTTTCAGACTCAAATGCCCCCCTCGGCTGGACCGAGGGAAACGTTGCCGTGTGCGACACCAGTAGCTCACGAAGTTGACAATATTCTAAAGGTAAAATAATAATTGTATTATGGATTTTAAAATATAAACTAATTTTTAAAGGAAATGATCATGCCATCGACGCCACTGTCTGCCATCGCTGCCACCCCTAGGATAGATACGGATAACAAGTACCAATACAATCCCTTAGCCAAGGTAAATTAGAAATTATTGAAAAAAGGGGGGTTTATTTTGTTTTGGGATTTTTCCAGATGCCTGAACCAACTACTACTCCAGTGTCAACAATAAGAAGTAAGTAATTTTTTTGTTGTGTTTTATTGGGATTATTGGGACAATTTGGCAACGTCGGAGTTTTGGGTCAAATTCTAAGTAAAACTATATTACTTTGTGAGTCGAAAATAAAATATTGTACGTGGTAAAACAAGGCAATAACATCATTGGGCGCATTTTTCTTTATCCTAGATAATTTTGACAGCTTAGCAACTGCCAAAAAATAAATAATTAAACGTCTCTTTTTGGGTCTGACAGTGACGTCATTTATTTTTTTGACAGCTGTCAAAGTTGAATTTGATAACTATGAATATTTGTAAAATATTAATTAATAAGTTTAATTTCGGTTAAATTAAATTTTTCATAGGGAATAGCTTTTAGATACCCTCAAATGGAAAAAAATATTGATATCTATGCCGTTTTTACCGTTGTAAGATAGGACTGTTTATCAAACTTTTTTCCAATTTTCAGTAAAGTGCGTTCCCTTTGTATAGTTTATTAAAGTTTTTTAAAAATAAATCATTATTTGGAATCTAGAGTCCTTTTAGTACATTTGAGTTACTTTTACTTTCGTCATCAGAATTATTGACACACGACATTCTGGAAAATTACAGGAAAAAAAGGATAGGCATTGACAACATTGTCTGTCCTTGTTCGATGACATCATCCTAAATATAACATAAAAAACCTATAACTATGAATATGTAAGATAATAATAAAGGATTTAATTAAATTTTTCACAGGGAATCGTCTTTACCTACCCTCAAGTGGAAATAAATATTGATATCTATGCCGTTTTTACCATTGTAAGATATTGCTCGTTATCAAACTTTTTTCTAATTTTCAGTAGAGTGCATTCCATATGTGTAATTTGTTAGAGGGACTATCATCGGCTCTTGGGCCCTTCTAGAAAATTATCCAGCGAATCAAACGCCGGTAATAATCAAAATTTGACAAATTACAGGCTCCTGCTTGCACTCAGTGCGTATTGAATCTACCAATCGGAAACGCCATTAGATTCCAATATTTGACAGCTGATACCGCCTCATCTGTCATATATATACACCTATGGTATCCCTAATAACATATTTAAATTATCATCCAAATATCACAGATAACCAATTTCCGTTTAAATATTATTGCGGGGTCTTTTGACATGTGTCAAAAAACCACGTTTTTCGTTTCAATTTTTGACATATTATTAAATCAATATGAATGAAGTCTGTATAATTTGCCATTTTTTTCAAAACAGAAAAATTGAAAAAAAAACTTTTTTGACGTTGACAAGTGTCAAATTTTTTTGACACTGACAGGTAGCTCACGACATCTATCCGTCATGTATGAAGTTTGGTGGTTGTAGCTTGTATGATAAAGCGAGGAGAGAGGTAAACATGTGTCAGATTTGACGGGTGACATCTGTTTATATCGCCAAAGTTTCGCGCGACAAAATTCACATATGTCAAAAAAGACGTTTGACTTTGTCAGGCGGGCCATATGTCAATGTCAATTTTTTTTCTGGGGTTTTTGAGATCGGGAGATCGTTCTACGACTATCGATTTTTTTTGTTTCGAAAATTGGAAATAAACCAATTTTTTTGACGTTGACAGCTATTAAATTTTTTTGACACTGACAGGTAGCCCAGGTTGAATACCTTTAGGAAAAAGTCCTCAAAATTTCAACTTTCCCCTCACTTTAGTTTTTGAGTGAAAAAATTGTTTGTAAAGTCTTACTTAACAAAACATCATTATTTTAAAAAAATCATAACTCCATTAATAATAACTCAATCGCTTTGAGTTTTTAGTATTTTTTACATTGAACCTTTAGGAAAAAGTCCTCAAAATTTCAATTTTCCACTCACTTTAGTTTTTGAGTGAAAAAATTGTTTGTAAAGTAAAACTTTACAAAACATCATTATTTTCAAAAAATCATAACTCCATTAATAATAACTCAATCGCTTTGAGTTTTTAGTATTTTTTACATTGAATCTTTAGGAAAAAGTCCTCAAAATTTCAACTTTCCACTCACATTAGTTTTTGAGTGAAAAAATTGTTTGTAAAGTAAGACTTTACAAAACATTATTATTTCTAAGAAATCATAACTCCATTAATAATAACTCAATCGCTTTGAGTTTTTAGTATTATTTACATTGAATCTTTAGGAAAAAGTCCTCAAAATTTCAACTTTCCACTCACTTAGTTTTTGAGTGAAAAAATTATTTGTAAAGTCTTACTTAACAAAACACCATTATTTTTAAAAAATCATAACTCCATTAATAATAACTCAATCGCTTTGAGTTTTTAGTATTTTTTACATTGAACCTTTAGGAAAAAGTCCTCAAAATTTCAACTTTCCACTCATTTTAGTTTTTGAGTGAAAAAATTGTTTGTAAAGTCTTATTTTACGAAATATCATTATTTTCAAAAAATCATAACTCCATTAATAATAACTCAATCGCTTTGATTATTTAGTATTATTTACATTGAATCTTTAGGAAAAAGTCCTCAAAATTTCAACTTTCCACTCACATTAATTGTTGAGTGAATATTGGATGAATTGTTTGTAAAGTAAGACTTTACAAAACATCATTATTTTTAAAAAATCATAACTCCATTAATAATAACTCAATCGCTTTGAGTTTTTAGTATTTTTTACATTGAACCTTTAGGAAAAAGTTCTCAAAATTTCAACTTTCCACTGACTTTAGTTTTTGAGTGAAAAAATTATTTGTAAAGTCTTACTTAACAAAACAGCATTATTTTTAAAAAATCATAACTCCATTAATAATAACTCAATCGCTTTGAATTTTCAGTATTTTTTACATTGAACCTTTAGGAAAAAGTCCTCAAAATTTCAACTTTCCACTCATTTTAGTTTTTGAGTGAAAAAATTGTTTGTAAAGTAAGACTTTACAAAACATCATTATTTTCAAAAAATCATAACTCCATTAATAATAACTCAATCGCTTTGAGTTTTTGGTGTTTTTTACCTTGAACCTTTAGGAAAAAGTCCTCAAAATTTCAACTTTCCACTCACTTTAGTTTTTGAGTGAAAAAATTGTTTGTAAAGTAAAACTTTACAAAACATCATTATTTTCAAAAAATCATAACTCCATTAATAATAACTCAATCGCTTTGAGTTTTCAGTATATAGGTTAATCAATCACATAACAATCGAGTACCTTTAAGGAGGGTCGTACTCAGGTACTTGCCTTGCCAATCAAGCACCAGTAATAATCAAGATTTGAACAATTATAGGCCCTTGATTCTAGAGAAATTATCCAACGATCACTCGTTGGAAAGTTGCTGGGGCGTTCTTTAATCCAAAGGGCATTTGGATAATCACTAGAATATTATCAAACGCCGGTAATAATCAAAATTTGAACATTGTATAAGTATGTTAGGTAAATGTAACAACAAAAAGGAAACAGAGTATATAAAAATTATTCCGTAAGAACCCTCATATGAATAGCTAAAGCGTCCTCTCCGCAGGTGCCGGAGCCGTCTTAGAAAAAAAAACCCGACCAGCTGACTTTCCCGAGGGTTTATTTCCAGTCCCCTACCCACCACCCTTCAAATAAGGCCCCCTTCGACCAAAAACACATCGGCAACGTTGTCAGTCAGTCAGTTACGACTATGCAGTCGTCTGTCGACATTCAACAAGGCCCCGGTCGTTTGCCTCTTTCCCCGTGTATGCCTCATCCGCGATACCTAAATAATCAAAACTTACGTAACATTAAATAACCGAGATTACAATAATGAAGAATTATAGTTTTTGAAACAATAATTCTGAGTGCCCGAAAACGGATTTTCCTTTGTTGAAAACGCAAGGCGCACACATGGCGAGCGACGTTGTCAAATGTCCACGAGTGTTTGGCGGTAAATCGTGTTGTGTGACAATAATTTTGTACAATAAATGTCAATAATATCAGGAGTGAGTCATAGTAGGATTAAATGGCTACGGGGTACGCGGAAGGGTTGTTCAAAGGGCTGCTGCAAGAGGATGCGGGATACGCTACAGGATATCGGTTTTACGCCGAGGCCACTACAACTACTTGCGACTTTTCCGAATTGTTTGGTAATAATAATTTGTTGACATTAGATGGTGGAAAGTACATTTCAAATTTTGTATATGCTTGACTTTTTGTACTTCGCCAAAACAATTTCCTCATTGGGGCCCTTACCCTACAAAAGTTACTCTATAACCATTCATTGACCAAGTTTTTCAAAAAAAAAAAAATCGCTAGAAAGTTCCACACTATACTGGTGCGTTAACCTCACTACTCTGCGGTTTAGTACAGATTCAGGCCAACCTGCCAATCATTTCAGGTAGAATAGGGTTTCAGGTTATGGTAAATTATAGGCCATTTTGACGAGGCACAATATTTAAATGCCCCGACAACAGACGACGGATGTCCATTGTGTAACCGTGTGTCTTAATACTGCTGAGGCGATTTCCGATAATAATAAAAAAGAAAAATCGTGCTTAACAAAAGGGCATTATGCAAGGGCCGACATGTTGCAAATAGTACCAAAGTACCACTTAATTAAGTTTCTCTGCAAAACATAAAACAAATTAGCACTTAAAATATCGTACCTATGTAATTACTTTCCCTCCTGAGTAGATTTTTTTTTTGTTCGATTAGGCAACTGCGGCTATATGAAAAGGCCCGCACACTCGATGCAGGTGAGGTACCACCGCCGGGTGCCCTAACGAACGGTTTTATCGTCGTCGCTAGTCTCAACGATTTTCTTTGTTTCCGACGGTACCACTCGCTTCCGGCGGTGTCGCCGGGTTGTTGACACAATCAACAGGAACCATTTACTTATATATTGCGTCACAGAACGATTGAAATTGAATAGGCAAAAGGTACTTCAATGTGACGTTTAATTTTCTATGATATCTTGATGATTAACTGGTCAAAATCCCAGAAAATCTCATAAGATCTACTCAAAATCCCGAGGGGTCAACCACTTCCCGAAATACTAGAGCAATTACATGGAATTCCAAGGAATTGCAGGGAATTACATGAAATTCAAGTGAAATTTTGAACAACTCTTATATCGTTTCATAAGGAATTCCATTAAAATTCCAAAAAATCCTAATGTAATTACAATTTTATTTTTATTCCAAAGAATTCCCAGTTAAAAACATGGCATTTTAGTAAAATTCCCATCGAATTATTAAATTTTGGTAAAATTAGAGAAAATTTCACAAGTGAAATTCCGAGGAATTTGCGGCTAAAAACCTGAAAATTTTGGTAAAATTTGGAAAAATTCCCATGTAAATGTAATGATATAAAATTTAAATATATTTCGGAGGAATTTCGGTGAATTTTCAAGAAATTACTTGAAGTTTCATTAATATTCCCAAAAATTCCTATTGACTATTGAAAGAGAATTCCGAAAAATTCTTACGGAAATAAATGAAATTTTGAGAAAAAAGTTTCATTGGAATTTCAAGAAAACTAAGGCAGAGAAAATTTTGAAACTTTTTGCATGTAAAGAGGAAGATTAGAAGCTCATTTTCCCAGAATTTCAAACTTTTCCAGCAGAAAATAATAACATGAGGAATATTGGAAATCAACCTACAATAACTGAATTAATTGAAAATACAGTCTCACATATTTCAAAGTTTTCCTGGAAAACTAGTGCAGGGAAAATTTTGAAAATTTTTGCATGTAAAGAGGAAGGTGAGAAGCTCATTTTCCCAGAATTTCAAATTTTTCCAGTGGAAAATAACAACATGAGGAATTTTGGAAATCAACCTATAATAACTGAATTATTTGAAAATACAGTCTCACACATTTCAAAGTTTTCCTGGAAAACTAGTGAAGGGAAAATTTTGAAACTTTTTGTATGTAGAGAGGAAGGTTGGAAGCTCATTTTCCCAGAATTTCAAATTTTTCCATTGAAAATAACAACATGAGGAATATTAGAAATCAACCTACAATAACTGAATTAATTGAAAATATATTCTCACACATTTCAAAGTTTTCCTGGAAAACTAGTGCATGGAAAATTTTGAAACTTTTTGCGTGTAAAGAGGAAAGTGAAAAGCTCATTTTCCCAAAATTTCAAATTTTTCCAGTGGAAAATAACAACATGAAGAATTTTGGAAATCAACCCACAATAACTGAATTAATTGGAAATACAGTCTCACACATTTCAAAGTTTTCCTGGAAAACTAGTGAAGAGAGAATTTTGAAACTTTTTGCATGTAAAAAGGAAGGTGAGAAGCTCATTTTCCCAGAATTTCAAATTTTTCCAGTGGAAAATAACAACATGAGGAATATTGAAAATTAACCTATAATAACTGAATTAATTGAAAATACAGTCTCAGATTTTGAAGTTTTCCTGGAAAACTAGTGAAGGGAAAATTTTGAAACTTTTTGCATGTAAAGAGGAAGGTTAGAAGCTCATTTTCCCAGAATTTCAAATTTTTCCAGTAGAAAATAACATGAGGAATATTGAAAATCAACCTACAATAACTGAATTAATTGAAAATACAGTCTCACACATTTTAAAGTTTTACTGGAAAACTAGTGAAGGGAAAATTTTGAAATTTTTTGCGTGTAAAGAGGAAGGTGAGAAGCTCATTTTCTCAAAATTTCAAATTTTTCTAGTGGAAAACAGCAACATGAGGAATATTGGAAATCAACCTACAAAAACTGTATTAGTTGAAAATACAGTCTCACACATTTCAAAGTTTTCCTGGAAAACTAATGAAGGGAAAATTTTGAAACTTTTTGCATGTAAAGAGGAAGGTTAGAAACTCATTTTCCCAGAATTTCAAATTTTTCCAGTGGAAAATAACAACATGAGGAATATTGAAAATTAACCTAAAATACCTGAGTTAATTGAAAATACAGTCTCACATATTTCAAAGTTTTCCTAAAAAACTAGTACAGGGAAAATTTTGAAACTTTTCGCGTGTAAAGAGGAAAGTGAAAAGCTCATTTTCCCAAAATTTCAAATTTTTCCAGTGGAAAACAGTAACATGAAAAATCTTGGAAATCAACCTACAAAAACTGTATTAGTTGAAAATACAGTCTCACACATTTCAAAGTTTTCCTGGAAAACTGGTGAAGGGAGACTTTTGAAACTTTTTGCATGTAAAGAGGAAGGTGAGAAGCTCATTTTCCCAAAATTTCAAATTTTTCCAATGAAAAATAACATGAGGAATATTGGAAATCAACCTACAATAACTGAATTAATTGAAAATACAGTCTCACACATTTCAAAGTTTTCCTGGAAAACTAGTGAAGGGAAAATTTTGAAATCTTTTGTATGTAAAGAGGAAGGTTAAAAGCTCATTTTCCCAGAATTTAAAATTTTTCCAGTGGAAAATAACAACATGAGGAATATTGGAAATCAACCTACAATAACTGAATTAATTGAAAATACAGTCTTACATATTTCAAAGTTTTCCAGGAAAACTAGTGCAGGGAAAATTTTGAAAATTTTTGCATGTAAAGAGGAAGTGAGAAGCTCATTTTCCCAAAATTTCAAATTTTTCCAGTGGAAAACAGCAACATGAAAAATCTTGGAAATCAACCTACAAAAACTGTATTAGTTGAAAATGCAGTCTCACACATTTCAAAGTTTTCCTGGAAAACTAGCGGAGCGAAAATTTGAAATTTTGGGAAAATGAGCTCCTTACCTTCCTCTTAACCATTTAGGTTTTACAGTCTGTCAAAGTAGCAAAAAGTCAATATTCCCAAAACAGTTGAACTTAGGTAGGTATAGAGTATATCACATGAAATCTGCTCAGAATTTCACTTAGAATCCAAATATGCAATCACATACAGGGTGTTCCATGTAAAAAAACAAAACCCCATAAACAGACCACCCTGTATATTCAAAAATATTTTTAACTAATGCACATTAGAGTATCAAACAACTTTGTAATTTTTTTTTTCTTGCATCATCCTGTAAGTCCGATATCGCACTGAGTGGACACCCTGTATAATTTCACTTTGTGTCGACTTACACAAAATTTCGATGAAATATGGAGTAAAATTCCAAGGAATTCTCGTTGAATTACATACATGGAATTCCTTGAAATCTTTTAGAGAAATTTCAGTGAAATTACATGAACTGAATTTCCGAGGAATTTCCATGCAACCCCGAGAAATTTCGGCAGAATTCCGAAGAATTGAATTAAATTTTAGTGAAATTCACTCATTGATAACCTACTTCGTAGGGGCACTTTGATTGGTTGGCATCACTCCAATAACGTCTATTGCCTGAGTGAGTACCACTATCAAGCTGTCCCTTTAAGAAGGTAGTACCGCTCACCTGTTGCAGGTGGCACACCATACACCAACAACAGCTGAATTATACTTATATCAAAAATAGTTTAAATGAAGTGACCACGCAACAACCGTATATTTGTTATATAAATGGGCATAATTACCATTTCCCAGCAAACGGTACTACCGCAGTAATTGCCCATGGGAAACGTACATATTATATAGTTTATGGGCCATATCTGAGAAAAAAATATCGATATTTTATTGGTTTATAGTACCGCCACTTGATTTTTACAAAAACCCGCCCCTTTGTTTAGGAGGGTACTTTTATTTATGGTTTTATTAGGGCTAGGGCTGCCATAAATCTTGTCACTTGTCAATAGATTTTTGTTGGTACTAACAATTATTTTTTTTTGTCTTGTTTTAGAAAGAGACCGACCGCTCAATAATAGCAGCAGGATACCGTCAACGTAAGTAATCAATTACAAAACTATATAAACATGGCGCTCTCTTGATTACGTTACTTGTGGTGGAAAAGTAAAAGTACTATAATTTTTATTCGCATATTAGGGATCATCTGCACAACGAGCTCGATTTGTCCGAAGAAAGCGACGACGAAACACGAAGACATCACATCCTCTCCACATCGAATCTGACTGTCGATAAGTGAGTACTATATTTGAGACAATTTTAATTTTTGCATGAGTGTTTTTGTTTTGCGGTACTACTGCGCGGTCGACCTTACCCAATACGATATCGGTGCTAAGGTCAATCGCGTAGGTACCCCAAGACTTGTTTTTAGCTATTTTAATAATGCGGCAACAATGCGTTGTTTATCAAGACACTAAATGATTATCTCTTCCTCAAAAATATAGAATTTTAATATCAATGATTAAATATATGGGTACCCGGAAGTGGTACCGGAATAAAATTTTCAGAAATTGTAGCTCTTGTTAAGGGCTTTCAGATGGTATTTAGCTGGCATTTAGAGTTTTTGAGAAAATCGAGTTTGAAGTTTTGGACAAAATTTTGACTAAAGTTCAACTTTGAAATTCTATTGCTCATGAACCCGTTGAGGTACTGGAACCAATATGGTACAGTTTTGAAGAGAATTTAATGCTCCTTCCAATAATATATAATTGTAGCTAGTTTGCTCAAATTCTATCGAAGATATGGGCAATTATTCATGAGCGTGTTAAGATTTCTAAAAATTTCCAGAGACAAAAATTGAGATTTCCTTTAGTATTTCTGGAGTCAGAATTCAACAAGCCTCTATTTTGTAATTTTTACCGCAAAAACTATCAGGGGCGCAGAGATGAAACTTTGATTCTTGATGGTTTGAGGTAAAACATACTGAAAATTCAAGCTGATCAAACCGCTTATAATAAAGTTACAAATTTTCTAAATTAGGCAAAAACGAATACATTGACAAGCCTCTATTTTGGAATTTTTACCTCAAAAACTATCGGGGGCTCAGAGATGAAACTTTGAGGCTCTATTCTTGAAGGTTTGAGGTAAAACATACTAAAAATTCAAGCCGATCAAATCGCTAATAATAAAGTTATGAATTTTCTGAATTAGGCAAAAATAAATACATTGACGAGCCTCTATTTTGGAATTTTTACCTCAAAAACTATCGGGGGCTCAGAGATGAAACTTTGAGGCTCTATTCTTGAAGGTTTGAGGTAGAACATACTAAAAATTCCAGCTGATCAAACCGCTTATAATAAAGTTACGATTTTTCTAATTTAGGCAAAAATAAATACATTGACAAGCCTCTATTTTGGAATTTTTACCTCAACAACTATCGGGGGCTCAAAGATGAAACTTTGAGGCTCTATTCTTGAAGGTTTGAGGTAAAACATACCAAAAATTCAAGCTGATCAAACCGCTAATAATAAAGTTACGAATTTTCTCAATTAGGTAAAAATGAATACATTGACAAGCCTCTATTTTGGAATTTTTACCTCAAAAACTATCGGTGGCTCAAAGATGAAACTTTGAGGCTCTATTTTCGAAGGTTTGAGGTAAAACATACTAAAAATTCAAGCTGATCAAACCGCTAATAATAAAGTTACGAGTTTTCTAAATTATGCAAAAATGAATACATTGACAAGCCTCTATTTTGGAATTTTTAGTTCAAAAACTATTAGAAACATTGGATTTTCAATCCCAAATCTTCAAACCTCGATATCTCGGTAACCAAAAGCGGTATTGAGACAAAATTGTTGAGGTTCGTAGCTCTCGATAAGGGCTTTCAGATGGTATTTAGCTGAAATCGCTAGCTTTTATAGTTTTTGAGAAAATTGAGTTTCAAGTTTTGGACAGAGTTTTGATTAAAGTCCAACTTTGGAGGTTTGTAGCTCAGGAACCCCTTGAGCAACTGGAACCAATTTAGCACAGTTTTGAAGAGAATTTAATGCTTTTTCCAATGATATATAATTGTAGTTAATTTGCTCAAATCTCAACGAAGATCTGAGCAATTATGTTAAGATTTGAAAAAAATTCCAGAACTAAGTAAACCTGTGATTTCAATAACAATTTTCTCCCTAAATATCGACACATACACGCAAATATTAGCGCCGAATAATAGACATATCCATGTTACCCGCAGCCATACCGGAGGGGCTTTCTCCTAATCTTATCGATCGGGAGCCGATCGTTTCGCGGTGCCGGGCACATTGTTTTAGTTAATTAACTGAATATTTCATCAATTCTCGGGAACCGAACCAGACAAATATCTTTGGGACCGGTTTGGAACCCCTCATAACATTTACAATTTAATTTTTATTTTTTTCTTATCTTAGAATGCTCTCGCCAATACAACAAACCCCTGCACCGCACCAGTCCGGGTTACACCACGACCGTTTGCCACCTTACGCACCTCCCGATCCTCGCCCGCCCGATCCCGCCCAACCTCGGGCGGCCTCGAGCTCGAGCGACTCGGGCAGCGACTCGAACGAGTCCGACAGCGAGTCGAGCAGCGACGAATCAGTTGCCGCCCCCCCTAAACCCGCTGTAGTAGTTGATGAGCGCCCAATTGCCCCCCAACTACCCACCAACATCACCCAAGAAGAAGACGAATCAGGCAAAATTGTGCGCTGGAATTTGGGCAACTTCCTCAACACTCAAACGTCGCCAAAAAACCAAATGGTGCAACGCGCTAGCCCGGATTCACGCAAGCGCGCTTCTGAGTCTACTAGTGACTCAGATGAGCCTAATAGTGATTTTGTGGCCGAGGCTCAGCAGTTGGCAGCCTTGGGCAATCTCACGCTTTTGAGCAGTTTGAGCGACAGCGACGAACAACAGCAGAAAAATAAGAGACCAATAATAAAGGAGAAATCTAGCATAAGGTAACTTAATTATTATTAGAATGCCGTTTGGTCTCCATATTGCTCCTGCAACATTTCAACGTTTGGTGGGACATAGTGCTATACTGTAGCCATCAATTTACGATGGAAAAAGTGATAAAACAGATGTTCATTAGAAAGTTGATGAATGCTACAGTAGCGCCTATAATGAATTGAAAAATGTACATATTAACAAATTTTTAATTAAAGGAAAAAACAAAAACGTATCAGACATCACCCAGTGAGCTCCGCCTCAGTAATCAGCAGCGACAGCGACTCATCAAACAGCGAAGCAGAAGAACCACCAGCCAAAAAGGCACCCAAACCAGTGGTACGACCGAGTCCGCGTACCAAGTCAAATAGCAGTAGCAGCAGCGACTCGGAACCGCCCCGAGTGACGACGATTTCCGATTCGGACGATTCGGATCGGCCTCAGAAGACGCAAGTGGCGCCGCCGCCCAAGGCCAAAGGACGCGGCAGGCCTAGGAAACCGAGGCCGGACACTAGCGAGGCTGATACGCCGAAGAAGCAACGCGGTAGGCCGCCGGCTAATGCTGAAGGCAAAAAAACCGCTAGGAGGTAAGTGCGATTTGTTTGTTATAATACTTTTTTGGCAAGAGTTGGTTTCTTTGTTGGTGATTAGGCCTGATAAATTTGATTGAAAGCTAAAATTTTCAGCAATTCTTATCCTGATTCAAGGTTAAACCTGCTTTTTTAAGATGTCGAAATACAACTTCCAGGATTTCGAGGTGATTTTCGAGTGTGGGTGTTATAATAATATTAATATTATCCAAATAAATAAACACAAACGGTTGCAATTCAAGGCCAAATGAGTTATCTACTAAGCGTTGGAAGGTTGCAGGTGCATTATGCAATCCAAATGGCATTCGAAAAAACTGGAAAAGTCACCATACAAGCTGTAACCGGACATGAACTTCTATTTGCCAATACGCGCTTTTGATATTTAAGGTCGATACTTGGGTCAATAGGTAGTTAGCTTTACCCAGCTTACTTAAATTATCGGAGATATATAGGAGTTCCGCTCACTAACCCGATTCAACTTCCTAAAATCAACACAAAACCTCTTAGGTGTTATCTTTTTTAGGCACGACTAACACTGGTGAATACCACGCACTTTTTAATTTTTCGATAACGCCTAATTCAAGCATCTTATCCTCGGTTTTTCCTGGAAAGTTGATCAACTTCCTGGAACCAAATATTTTTTTATGTGTTTAGGAACCTTTCAACTCTAACCCAACAAAATTTCATAACACAAAAATCCAAAATAAGAGAGTTATGATTTTTTCAATCTGAAAGCTACATTTAAGACTTATGGCTTCCATCTCTATTTACAGTATTTTCCCTGGAAAAATGATCAACTTCCTGGAACCAAATATTTTTTTATGTGTTGAAGAACCTTTCAACTCTAACCCAACAAAATTTTATAACAGAAAAATCCAAAATAAGAGAGTTATGATTTTTTCAATCTGTAAGCTACATTTTAGACTTATGGCTTCCATCTCCATTTACAGTGTTGTCCCTAGAAAGCTGATCAACTTCATGGAACCAAATATTTTTTTATGTGTTTAGGAACCTTTCAACTCTAACCCAACAAAATTTCATAACACAAAAATCCAAAATAAGAGAGATATTATTTTTTCAATCTGTAAGCTACATTTTAGACTTATGGCTTCCATCTCCATTTACAGTGTTGTTCCTAGAAAGCTGATCAACTTCATGGAACCAAATATTTTTTTATGTGTTTAGGAACCTTTCAACTCTAACCCAACAAAATTTCATAACACAAAAATCCAAAATAAGAGAGATATGATTTTTTCAATCTGTAAGCTACATTTTAGACTTATGGCTTCCATCTCTATTTACAGTATTTTCCCTGGAAAACTGAAAAACTTCCTGGAACCAAATATTTTTTTATGTGTTTAGGAACCTTTCAACTCTAACCCAACAAAATTACATAACACAAAAATCCAAAATAAGAGAGTTATGATTTTTTCAATCTGAAAGCTACATTTAAGACTTATGGCTTCCATCTCTATTTACAGTATTTTCCCTGGAAAACTGATCAACTTCCTAGAACCAAATATTTTTTTATGTGTTTAGGAACCTTTCAACTCTAACCCAACAAAATTTCATAACACAAAAATCCAAAATAAGAGAGTTATGATTTTTTCAATCTGTAAGCTACATTTTAGACTTATGGCATCCATCTCCATTTACAGTGTTGTCCCTAGAAAGCTGATCAACTTCCTGGAACCAAATATTTTTTTATGTGTTTAGGAACCTTTCAACTCTAACCCAACAAAATTTCATAACACAAAAATCCAAAATAAGAGAGTTATGATTTTTTCAATCTGAAAGCTACATTTAAGACTTACGGCTTACATCTCTATTTACAGTATTTTCCCTGGAAAACTGATCAACTTCCTGGAACCAAATATTTTTTTATGTGTTTAGGAACCTTTCAATTCTAACCCAACAAAATTTCATAACACAAAAATCGAAAATAAGAGAGTTATGATTTTTTCAATCTGAAAGTTACATTTAAGACTTATGGCTTCCATCTCTATTTACAGTATTTTCCCTGGAAAACTGATCAACTTCCTGGAACCAAATATTTTTTTAAGTGTTTAGGAACCTTTCAACTCTAACCCAACAAAATTTCATAACCCAAAAATCCAAAATGAGAGAGTTATGATTTTTTCAATCTGAAAGCTACATTTAAGACTTATGGCTTCTATCTCTATTTACAGTATTTTCCCTGGAAAGCTGATCAACTTCCTGGAACCAAATATTTTTTTATGGGTTTAGGAACCTTTCAACTCTAACCCAACAAAATTTTATAACACAAAAATCCAAAATAAGAGAGTTACGATTTTTTCAACCTGAAAGACACGTCTAAGACTTATGGCCATTTACAGAGGTTTTTCCTGAAAAGTTGATCAACTTCATGGAACCAAATATTTTTTTATGTGTTTAGGAACCTTTCAACTCTAACCCAACAAAATTTTATGACACAAAAATCCTAGATAAGAGAGTTATGATTTTTTCAATCTGAAAGCTACATTTAAGACTTATGGCTTCCATCTCTATTTACAGTATTTTCCCTGGAAAAATGATCAACTTCCTGGAACCAAATATTTTTTTATGTGTTGAAGAACCTTTCAACTCTAACCCAACAAAATTTTATAACAGAAAAATCCAAAATAAAAGAGTTATGATTTTTTCAATCTGTAAGCTACATTTTAGACTTATGGCTTCCATCTCCATTTACAGTGTTGTCCCTAGAAAGCTGATCAACTTCCTGGAACCAAATATTTTTTTAAGTGTTTAGGAACCTTTCAACTCTAACCCAACAAAATTTCATAACCCAAAAATCCAAAATGAGAGAGTTATGATTTTTTCAATCTGAAAGCTACATTTAAGACTTATGGCTTCTATCTCTATTTACAGTATTTTCCCTGGAAAGCTGATCAACTTCCTGGAACCAAATATTTTTTTATGGGTTTAGGAACCTTTCAACTCTAACCCAACAAAATTTTATAACACAAAAATCCAAAATAAGAGAGTTACGATTTTTTCAACCTGAAAGACACGTCTAAGACTTATGGCCATTTACAGAGGTTTTTCCTGAAAAGTTGATCAACTTCATGGAACCAAATATTTTTTTATGTGTTTAGGAACCTTTCAACTCTAACCCAACAAAATTTTATGACACAAAAATCCTAGATAAGAGAGTTATGATTTTTTCAATCTGAAAGCTACATTTAAGACTTATGGCTTCCATCTCTATTTACAGTATTTTCCCTGGAAAAATGATCAACTTCCTGGAACCAAATATTTTTTTATGTGTTGAAGAACCTTTCAACTCTAACCCAACAAAATTTTATAACAGAAAAATCCAAAATAAGAGAGTTATGATTTTTTCAATCTGTAAGCTACATTTTAGACTTATGGCTTCCATCTCCATTTACAGTGTTGTCCCTAGAAAGCTGATCAACTTCCTGGAACCAAATATTTTTTTAAGTGTTTAGGAACCTTTCAACTCTAACCCAACAAAATTTCATAACCCAAAAATCCAAAATGAGAGAGTTATGATTTTTTCAATCTGAAAGCTACATTTAAGACTTATGGCTTCTATCTCTATTTACAGTATTTTCCCTGGAAAGCTGATCAACTTCCTGGAACCAAATATTTTTTTATGGGTTTAGGAACCTTTCAACTCTAACCCAACAAAATTTTATAACACAAAAATCCAAAATAAGAGAGTTACGATTTTTTCAACCTGAAAGACACGTCTAAGACTTATGGCCATTTACAGAGGTTTTTCCTGAAAAGTTGATCAACTTCATGGAACCAAATATTTTTTTATGTGTTTAGGAACCTTTCAACTCTAACCCAACAAAATTTTATGACACAAAAATCCTAGATAAGAGAGTTATGATTTTTTCAATCTGAAAGCTACATTTAAGACTTATGGCTTCCATCTCTATTTACAGTATTTTCCCTGGAAAAATGATCAACTTCCTGGAACCAAATATTTTTTTATGTGTTGAAGAACCTTTCAACTCTAACCCAACAAAATTTTATAACAGAAAAATCCAAAATAAGAGAGTTATGATTTTTTCAATCTGTAAGCTACATTTTAGACTTATGGCTTCCATCTCCATTTACAGTGTTGTCCCTAGAAAGCTGATCAACTTCATGGAACCAAATATTTTTTTATGTGTTTAGGAACCTTTCAACTCTAACCCAACAAAATTTCATAACACAAAAATCCAAAATAAGAGAGATATGATTTTTTCAATCTGTAAGCTACATTTTAGACTTATGGCTTCCATCTCTATTTACAGTATTTTCCCTGGAAAACTGAAAAACTTCCTGGAACCAAATATTTTTTTGTGTTTAGGAACCTTTCAACTCTAACCCAACAAAATTTCATAACACAAAAATCCAAAATAAGAGAGATATGATTTTTTCAATCTGTAAGCTACATTTTAGACTTATGGCTTCCATCTCTATTTACAGTATTTTCCCTGGAAAACTGAAAAACTTCCTGGAACCAAATATTTTTTTATGTGTTTAGGAACCTTTCAACTCTAACCCAACAAAATTACATAACACAAAAATCCAAAATAAGAGAGTTATGATTTTTTCAATCTGAAAGCTACATTTAAGACTTATGGCTTCCATCTCTATTTACAGTATTTTCCCTGGAAAACTGATCAACTTCCTAGAACCAAATATTTTTTTATGTGTTTAGGAACCTTTCAACTCTAACCCAACAAAATTTCATAACACAAAAATCCAAAATAAGAGAGTTATGATTTTTTCAATCTGTAAGCTACATTTTAGACTTATGGCATCCATCTCCATTTACAGTGTTGTCCCTAGAAAGCTGATCAACTTCCTGGAACCAAATATTTTTTTATGTGTTTAGGAACCTTTCAACTCTAACCCAACAAAATTTCATAACACAAAAATCCAAAATAAGAGAGTTATGATTTTTTCAATCTGAAAGCTACATTTAAGACTTACGGCTTACATCTCTATTTACAGTATTTTCCCTGGAAAACTGATCAACTTCCTGGAACCAAATATTTTTTTATGTGTTTAGGAACCTTTCAATTCTAACCCAACAAAATTTCATAACACAAAAATCGAAAATAAGAGAGTTATGATTTTTTCAATCTGAAAGTTACATTTAAGACTTATGGCTTCCATCTCTATTTACAGTATTTTCCCTGGAAAACTGATCAACTTCCTGGAACCAAATATTTTTTTAAGTGTTTAGGAACCTTTCAACTCTAACCCAACAAAATTTCATAACCCAAAAATCCAAAATGAGAGAGTTATGATTTTTTCAATCTGAAAGCTACATTTAAGACTTATGGCTTCTATCTCTATTTACAGTATTTTCCCTGGAAAGCTGATCAACTTCCTGGAACCAAATATTTTTTTATGGGTTTAGGAACCTTTCAACTCTAACCCAACAAAATTTTATAACACAAAAATCCAAAATAAGAGAGTTACGATTTTTTCAACCTGAAAGACACGTCTAAGACTTATGGCCATTTACAGAGGTTTTTCCTGAAAAGTTGATCAACTTCATGGAACCAAATATTTTTTTATGTGTTTAGGAACCTTTCAACTCTAACCCAACAAAATTTCATAACACAAAAATCCAAAATAAGAGAGATATGATTTTTTCAATCTGGAAGACATATTCAAGACCTAAGACATGGCCTTCATCTCCAGTTTTTCCTGGGAAATTTTCAGGATTTCTCCAACCACTGTAATGCTATTTATTGTTATAAATCCTGCTCTGCTCATTTGGAATTACCTACCTGTGGTTTCAGATATATACAAATTGGTTAAGGGCAACAATATAGGACGAAATTACATCAATCAATTAGGAAAAAAACACTGCCTCCCCCCTCCACCTCAGACTGGATTACTGCAAAGGTTTTCATTTTCTAACCTCAAAAATTGACCAATAAAGACTTAGTGAGCTAGCACTTACCTTTAACTTGTTGGCAATTGGTCAAAACTCCAGCAACAAGCTGAAACAAAACAATATTTTAGTACAATTTTGTATGTACTTAATGTAAAGATCTTTGGAAATACATAATCAAGATACTTTTAGGCCCAGTTTCACAATAATTGGTGGTAACCTGCACCGGTTATCAAACTCATAGTTGCAAGTTGACTACATTGAGGGCCAATTTCACAAACAGTGGTAACTACAAGACATATTGGTAACCTACTTTGACAAGTTTGATAACCAGTGCAGGTAACTACCAATTGTGAAACTGGAGCTGAAAATTCTGAAGCTTGACCAATGGTGCTTTGGCTAAGCTTCACATTATGGAACAGATATATTGTAGGTTACCAGTGTCTTGTGAAACTGGCCCTTAAAGTCACTTGAGAAAAGTAACTAGCTACAAGTTACAAGCTAATATAAGTAGTTAAATTACATAGTAACTCAGCTACATATTCAGAATAAAACATGACATAGACAGAGACAAGTTGAAACTAGTCTGAGCTAGCTACATAGGACAAATAATACTTGTAGCTTAAGCAATAATAGTAACTTTAACACTACCAAAAGTAGCTTGTTTTAGTAGCTAGCTTTTTCACAAAGTAGCTCATCGATACATGGAACACATAGCTACAGCTATAAGCTAGTTTTGCTTAAATTAGTACATAACTTAACTACTTGTTAGCTAGCTAATGTTCAACTCTGGTTCCAGTTTGTAGTAAAGTATTTCCAAACTTAATTGGAACAAGGTACCAATTGGTGGTTGACCGGTTACTGAAAATTTCCCATAAGAAATGCATTGCCACTAGTTAGCTACGGGTGGTTCCAATTGACTTTGGAAAAACTATACCCAAAGATATGTAGTACCTTTACAAAAGTACCTACACTACAAAATAACTATATTATATTCTTTCCTCAATAGAAATTAATTTATATGGGATACTGAAATCAATAGACTGTAAAAGTACCTCTATCAGTACTCAAGTACCATTTCTCCAAGGTATAAAGCCTCAAACAACGAGTGTATTTTTCGAATAATGTTTGTGACAATAAGCTAGTTCGACGTGAAACACTCCAACGAACATTTTTAAACTATTTTCGCCCGAAAACTACTCGAAAAACCACGAAAATTTATAAAAAATAAGAAACTTTGTAAACAAACAAACTGACCGGGTCGCCATTTTGACGTTCTGTCAAACTGTCGTAGCTAAAGGTACGTTCACACTCAATTGTAATATGTAATTATTGGAAAATTACTTGATATTTGGAATTAATAAATAATGTAAACGTTCCTTTATTTGAAATTGACAAAAAGCAATATAAAATTAGCCATCTTTTATTATTTTGTGTGTTATAAACAGTGACAGGTTAATGGTGGTGCTAATGGCCGACTGTGGCGCCATCTATCCACGAATATGCAAATTACATTTGAAAAATTGTATTTTTTCAATAAAAATGTGTTTTCTTCAATAAATTGGTATTATTTCAATAGAAATAAGTGTAGTTTCATGTAAAAGCTTATATTTCTGAATAAAATGGTACCACAAAAGGCCTACGTTGCAATTTACATGGCCCCGGCCAGCATGGGTCAAAAACCCATAATTTTTCGTATTGTCCAGTGCCCATGACGACAAACACTTTTTTGCATTAAAATAATCCGAAAAACTACAAAATTTTATGAAAAACACACAAGTTAGCTGCAAAATCAAATACTCTACCAGCTTATCTCTGTCTCTTTTTACCTATCGCAGTTAGCAAGAGACATATGGATGTAATGTCACAAATTTCCATGGCCTACTTTGACGGCAACTCAGTGGCTTGCGCAAAGAAAATCAAGTTTAAATATAATAATTTAGTAATCAGTGGCGTGCGCAAAATATTTATAATTTAAATGATTTATTTCAATTATTGGCTTAATTGTTATAGAACCAATAATTAACATGGTACTTTATTTGAAAAAGCAATAGATTCTCTATGAAACATAGTACCATACATTACTTTTATAGTTTTCCTTTTATTATCTATTCGCACTGTGTAGTCCAAAGGTGCAGGTAAAATTTATCACCTTTCAATGCTATTTGATAGGGAAAGGTGATAAATTTACCTGTACCTTTGATGTTTAATTCATTATTTCCTCTTGCCCAATATCCATTCCAAATACAAAACAAACTTCTGGATATTTGGAAACTTCTTACAAGTTTCTTTGCAGTTTAAAATCCCTATAAACTGTGGATCAAAAAGTATGTTTTTGTCACTAATAGACAATCCAGGAAATCCAAGGAATGACTTCTCTGGGACATTTTATAGTTATAAAAACCAAGGAGTAAACCACCATCCCAGAATTGGTGCAAGCAATTCCTCAAAGGGGAATTTTTTACGCATAATTCCTGCAATTCCTCCACATACCCCATCACAAATTCCTCCAAATACCCCACAAATTCCTCTAAATTCCCTACGAATTCCTTCAAATTCTCACAAATTCCTCCAAACTCCTCTCAAATTTCCTACAAATGTCTCTTACAAGTGGAAAATTTTGGTAATCAACCTACAAAAACTGAATCAGTTGAAAATACAGTCTTACACATTTCAAAGTTTTCCTGGAAAACTAGTGAAGGGAAAATTTTGAAACTTTTTGTATGTAAAGAGGAAGGTGAGAAACTCATTTTTCCAAAATTTCAAATTTTTCCAGTAGAATATTACAACATGAGGAATCTTGGAAATCAACCTAAAATAAATGAATTAATTGAAAATACAATCTTAGACATTTCAAAGTTTTCCTGGAAAACTAGTGAAGGGAAAATTTTGAAACTTTTTGTATGTAAAGAGGAAGGTGAGAAACTCATTTTTCCAAAATTTCAAATTTTTCCAGTAGAAAATTACAACATGAGGAATCTTGGAAATCAACCTAAAATAACTGAATTAATTGAAAATACAATCTTAGACATTTCAAAGTTTTCTTGGAAAACTAGTGAAGGGAAAATTAATTTTGAAACTTTTTGCATGGAAAAAGGAAGGTGAGAAGCTCATTTTCCCAAAATTTCAAATTTTTCTAGTGGATAATAACAACATAAGAAATATTAGAAATCAATCTACAAAAACTGAATTAGTTGAAAATACAGTCTCACACATTTTAAAATTTTCCTGGAAAAACTAGGGAAAGGAAAATTTTGAAACTTTTTACATGTAAAGAGAAAGGTGAGAAGCTCATTTTCCCAAAATTTCAAATTTTTCTAGTGGAAAATAACAACATAAGGAATATTGGAAATCAACCTACAATAACTGAATTAATTGGAAATACATACAGTCTCACACATTTCAAAGTTTTCCTGGAAAACTAGTGAAGGAAAAATTTTGAAACTTTTTGTATGTAAAGAGGGAGGTGAAAAGTTCATTTTTCCAAAATTTCACATTTTTTTAGTAGAAAATTACAACATGAGGAATCCTGGACATCAACTTACAATAACTGAATTAATTGAAGATACAGTTTCACATATTTCAAAGTTTTCCTGGAAAACTAATGAAGGGAAAATTTTGAAACATTTTGCATGTAAAAAGGAAGGTGAGAAGCTCATTTTTCCAAAATTTCAATTTTTTCCAGTGGAAAACAGCAACATGAAAAATCTTGGAAATCATACAAAAACTGTATTAGTTGAAAATACACATTTCAAAGTTTTCCTGGAAAACTAGTGAAGGGAAAATTTTGAAACTTTTTTTATGTAAAAAGGAAGGTGAGAAGCTCATTTTCCCAAAATTTCAAATTTTTCTAGTAGAAAATTACAACATGAGGAATCATGGAAATTAACCTACAATAACTGAATTAATTGGAAATACAGTCTCACATATTTCAAACTTTTCCTGGAAAACTAGTGAAGGGAAAATTTTGAAACTTTTTGCGTGTAAAGCGGAAGGTGAGAAGCTCATTTTCTCAAAATTTCAAATTTTTCCAGTGGAAAATCACAGCATGAGGAATCTTGGAAATTAACCTACAAGTTCCTTCAAATTCCTCTAAATTTTCCACAAATTCCTCTAAATTCCCTACATTTTTGGCAAAGAATTTCTAGGTGGTTTTGCCCAAGTGACTCCATTCCAAAGCTTACTTGATTATTATTTCTGTAATTTCCAAATAGTGTATAAGAAATTGCAGTTACACACAGAGCTTGATACCTACAAAACAAGGAAACCAACTCTTACTTGTATAAACTTTTTCACAAAAAAAAAAACAACATAATGTTATTCCGTTACAGTTTGCCACTGACCAGTTTCCTATCTTGGTATAGGTGCGTCAATAGATGGTTTTTTTCAATGTATACACCTTAACCATAACTCAATGTTATAATTAATTTTTGTGCATGATTGTACCTATAAACTACTGACAAAATAATGGCACGTGTTGAATGTCTTGATTGTTTTCATATACTCCTATTAAAAATTGTTTGTTGTATATAGGGGTAGACCACCAAAAGCCCGTCAATCAGCCCCGGTAAGCAGCTCAGATGACGAAACCTTCGAAAAACCAGTTGCACCCCCTCGCAGGCGGACAAAATCCAAAAAAACCACCTGTTCCAGTGACTCAGATAGCCCTTCGCCTATAAGAAAACGAAGCTTTGTCTCACCTGTTAAAAAGAAGCCCACTGCCAATAAGTCCCTGTTTCAACCAGAAAAGCCTAAAGCAAACACGTCACCTTTTAGACGGAAAGAATTCAAAAGCAAAACTACAGTTTCTAGTAGCAGTGAGTCTAGTGACAGTGACAGGCACAAAATTAGACGGACAGAAGTCCATAGGATATCAGATTCTGATACTGACAACGAAAAGAAACCAGTTGCAGCTTCAGCTAAAGCAATATCAGACAAAAAGAAAAGTGACACTTTAAGAAAGCTTTTTACCCCGAAACGTGACTCAGAAGGCGGAAAAGGAGGTGGCAAAGGTGGCGGCAAAGGAGGCAAAGGTGGAAAAGGTAAGCAATTTATTTGACTTCATTACTTATTATTACACACATATTATGTAGGTAAAGCAGGTGTGAACGTGATAATAGTAGATGGCGACTATGAGCGTACCAGTTCCTCTGTAGAAGACGAGACGATGCCTGTAATGTTGGACCAGAAAAAGTTCTCGCCCAAACAGTCCTCAACATCTAAGACTGAAGAAAGCTCTTATGTTAATCACAAAGTGGTTGAAAAGGAGGAAAGGGTACCACCCATTCATCCGGTGATGGTGAGAATAGATCTAGCAAGGCTCAATTTGAATGAAATTCCTATTTTGAAGAAGCATCTTGAAAGGTAAGAATTGCTTGAAGGTAAATTGCTCAGGAACCCGTGTGAGCAACTGGAACCAATTTGGTACAGTTTTGAAGAGAATTTAATGCTCTTTCCAATGATATATGATTGTAGTTAGTTTGCTTGAATTTCATTGAAGATATGGGCAATTATTCATGAGCATGTCAAAATATCCTTTTGTTGGATTTTTTTTCTCAGTAAAATTTCCAAATGTAAGTGATGTGAGAGTTGTTTCTGACTAATTTGGATTCGATTTCTGAAGTCAGAATTGGGAAAAATTCAAAAATAAAAATTTTCAATTTTTTTGCACCTTTTCCCTTTGAATATTTATTTTCAAATCTTCAAAGTTCGATATCTTGGGAACCAAAAGTGGTACCAAGACAAAATTTGCAGAATTTGTAACTCTTGATAAAGGCTTTTAGATGGTATTTAGTTGAAATCGCTAGCTTTTATAGTTTTTGAGAAAATCGACTTTGAAGTTTTGGACAAAATTTTGACTAAAGTTCAACTTTGGTGTGCGATTGCTCATGAACCCGTTGAGGTACTGGAACCAATATGGTACAGTTTTGAAGAGAATTTAATGCTCTTTTCAATGCTATATAATTGTAGTTAATTTGCTCAAATTCTATCATAGATATGGGCAATCATTCATGAGCGTGTCAATATTTCAAAAAATTTCCAGAGACAAAAATTGAGATTTCCTTTAGGATTTTTTCTCTCATTATAATTCTCAAATCTAACTGATCTAAGAGTCGTTTGTGACTAATTTGAACTCGCTCTATCGATTTCTGAAGTCAGAATTGAGAAAAATTTGAAAATAAAAATTTTCAATTTTTTGCACTTTTATCTAAGGCTTTGGATTTTTATTTTCAAATCTTCAAACCCCAATATCTCGGGAACCGAAAGCGGTACTGGGACAAAATTTTCAGGATTTGTAGCTTTTGATAAGGGCTTTTAAATGGTATTTACCTGAAATCGCTATCTTTTATAGTTTTTGAGAAAATCAAATTTGAAGTTTTGGAGAAAATTTTTACTAAGGTTCCACTTTGAAGGATTGCTCAGGAACCCGTTGAGTTATTGGAACCAATTTAGCACAGTTTTCAAGAGAATTTAATGGACTTTCCAATGATATATAATTGTAGTTATTTTGCTCAAATGTCATCGAAGATCTGAGCAATTATTCATGAGCGTGTTAAGTTTTTGAAAAATGTCAGGAGCCAAAAATGAGATTTCCTTTTGGATTTTTTTTTTCTCGTCGAAATTTTCAAATTTAACTGTTGTAAGAGTTGTTTCTAACTAATTTGGACCCGCTTCTGTCTTTTTCTTCTACAGAGTGATTAAAAGGATGCAAATACACATCTACCAATCCGAAACGCCATTATTATTCAGAATCCGATGTCCAAAGGTAAAGGTAAAAATCTATCACCTTTCAGTGCTATTTGATAGGGAAGGGTGATAAATTTACCTTTACCTATGGACTACGGATTGTGAATAGGAAATACCTACCTACTTCATCAAAATATGCCATAGTTACATACAGACAATTATTATAGGTACCCTGTTTAAGAATATTTAATTTCAATATTTGACAGCTGATACCGCCTCACCTGTCATATATACAAGGTTACGCCCAGGGTAAAAAATGTTCAATAACATATTTGAATTTTATCCAAATATCACGGGTAACCAATTTCCGTTTAAATATTACGAGGTCCTTTGCTGAAAGAATTCCGCACACTTCTTACGAGATTTCTGACCGCGGTCAAATTTAACCAAATTTCAGTATGTTATAAGATCTCACCTTTCTGATCAATAACTACCATGGACACAACATAATCCTATGATTAGTTTTTGAGATACAGGTAGTTCAATATCCAAAAAATGTACAGGGTGGCCCGTTTATTTTGTCCTATCTCGGTACATATATGGAAATCTAGATATTTTATGAAAAAAAGTTTTACACAAAAGTTGTAGGGTTCAAATCATCAATTTGTTTATTTGTATGTTTCCCTTTGATCAAAGTCCCACTTTAAAATATTTATTCTTAACATCTAACGTTTCTACAATAATTTAAAAATTGACCATTCCTCAATAATAACTGTAAATAAATCCGAAACCGTGCATAACAACCCTATCATACTATATATAGGTATTTATATTTGTCTTTGAAAACTCCATCAAAAAATATAAAATCTTACAGGGTGTTCTATTAAAAAAAAAAATTAAATCTGATGTGTCACACTTTTTTGACTCTACCTGTATATAAGCAAATATAAAAAAACAAATTAATGATTTAAACCCTACAACTTTTGTATTTAACTTTTTGTCCTAAAATATCTAAATTTCCATATACCGAGATAGGACAAAATAAACGGGCCACCCTGTACACATTTTATATGCATTTACACCTACCTCTGTTGACTATTGATATGTTCTTTGCGTGTTTTCCTCGTTATAAGAATATCATAAATAAAGCAAACCACCCCTTCTAATTCAGCTAAAGTTTTTTCCATAATGCCTTGAAAAATAACTGGAGCATTTGCGATACCAAATGGAAGTCTATTATAAACAAATAATCCCTTATGAGCACTGATGGTAGTTATATGCATTCACATCTACCTGTCACCTGTCACCTGAGTGTGAGGATACCTTCATCCTAATATATTATGAGGTGATAGATAGATGTAAATGCATTCAAAATTTGTACATTTCTTGGACATTAAACTACCTGTATCTCAAAAACTAGTCATAGGATTATGTTGTGCCCATGGTAGTTAAGATGAGATCTATAACATACTGAAATTTGGTTAAATTTAACCGCGGTCAGAAATCTCATAAGAAGTTATGCGATTTATAGAAATTTTCAAAAATTCACAATAATTCCAATTGACGATGAAATTTATGAGAAATTTAACATTTTCATTAATGTACCTCGAAACATAGTGTTCTATGTTGTGTTTTGTGGTAGGTAGGTACGTACTTATAGCGTGTATAATGTGGTGATCCAAATATGAATCCAATATACAGGGTGTCCCACGAGGTTCCTCCCAAATGATCATTTCGGAACGCATCATCGTATGTTCCACTGTATAATTTTCTGTAATATCCTTTAACAAAGCATTAACAAATATGGCATAGCTGATTTTGTAATTTAATTTTCTAACGAAAAATACCATAATATATCATGAGTTACATTTAAGATTCGAAAGTTGACGTCACTTGACCGAAATTAAAGCAAAAATGCTAAAATTGGATGACAATGGTAGAAGCGGCACAGAAAGTTACCTAGATCCTCAAAATTTCAATTATATTGGATGACGCGTTCCGAAATTATCACCTGGGAGAAACGTCGTGGGACACCCTGTATTTTAAAATAATTTTTATTCATTTTGCAACCCTGTTATAACTGAAAATATGATGTATAGTATACTTTCAGTTATCGTTTAGGCATCAGGCATATGATATATCCTGTCCTGTTATTTTAACGGCTTAACATTGTATTTCCGTCTCTATTTTGACGTATATATAATAAACAGTGACAGATAACTCAACGTTGCTATTAAAATAACGAGAAATGATACATAATAGGCTTGAATGAGAAATACAAGGTAGGTGTACAAGTGACAAGAGACAAAAATATAATTACACATATGTATATCCTATTCACAATCCGATGTCCACAGGTACAGGTAAATTTATCACCTTTTCCTATCAAATAGCATTGAAAAGTGATAAATCTCACCTGTACCTGTGGACATCGGATATAAATACTGTAATGCAAAATAAAAGAATACAGGATACAATTCACTCAAGTCCAAAAGTAATGTGACAAGTTATTCAAGTACAAATGAGTGAATTGTTGCGGAACTTATGGGTGGACCTCTGCGGGATGAGCGTAGCGAGTTCCGCAGCCATCTATTTATCAATATATTGTTTAATTACTAACCTGACTCACTCAAATCTGAGTTATTCTCATCAGTTTAAAAACTACACGTTTCAGGTGAATGTCTTACTTATCCCGCTTAACAGTATATTGATGAGTAGATGGCTGCGGAACTCGCTGCGCTCGTCCCGCAGAGGTCCACCCATAAGTTCCGCAATAATCCAATTATTTAAATTTTCAATTTTTTCCACTTTTTCCTAAGAGTACCCCCTTTGGAATTTTATTTTCAAATCTTCAAAGCTCGATATCTCGGGAACCAAAAGCGGTACTGAGACAAAATTTTCAGGATTTGTAGCTTTTAATAAGGGCTTTCATATGGTATTTACCTGAAATCGCTAGCGTTTATAGTTTTTGAGAAAATTGAGTTTCAAGTTTTGGACAGAATTTTGACTAAAGTCCAACTTTGAAGGTTCGTAGCTTAGGAACCCCTTGAGCAACTGGAACCAATTTAGCACGGTTTTTAAGAGAATTTAATGCTCTTTCCAATGATATATAATTGTAGTTAATTTGCTCAAAATCTATTGTAGATATGGGCAATTATTCATGAGCGTGTCAATTTTTCAGAAAATTTCCATAGGCAAAAATTGAGATTTCCTATAGGATTTTTTCTCTCAGTGTAATTCTTAAATCTCACTGATCTAAAAATTGTTTCTGACTAATTTGAACTCGCTCTATCGATTTCTGAAGTCAAAATTGAGAAAAATTCAAAAATAAAAATTTTCAATTTTTTGCATTTTTCCCTTTGAATTTTCATTTGCAAATCTTCAAAGCATGTTATCTTGGGAACCAAAAATGGTACCAAGACAAAATTTGCAGGGTTTGTAGCTCTTGATAAGGGCTTTCAGATAGTATTTAGCTGAAATCGCTAGCTTTTATAATTTTGAGAAAATCGACTTTGAAGTTTTGGACAAAATTTTGATATAAGTTCAACTTTGGAGTGCGATTGCTCATGAACCCGTTGAGATACTGGAACCAATACGGTACAGTTTTGAAGAGAATTTAATGCTCTTTCCAATGATATATAATTGTAGTTAATTTGCTCAAATTCTATTGTAGATATGGACAATTATTCATGAGCGTGTGAATATTTCAAAAAATTTCCATAGGCAATAATTGAAATTTCCTATAGGATTTTTTCTCTCAGTGTAATTCTTAAATCTAACTGATCTAAAAATTGTTTCTGACTAATTTAAACTCGCTCTATCGATTTCTGAAGTCAAAATTGAGAAAAATTCAAAAATAAAAATTTTCAATTTTTTGCACTTTTTCCCAAGGGGTACGTACCCCTTTGGATTTTTATTTTCAAATGTTTAAAGCTTAATATCTTGCTAACCAAAAGCGGTACTGGGACAAAATTTTCAGGTATTGTAGCTCTTGATAAGGGCTTTCAGATGGTACTTAGCTGAAATCGCTAGCGTTTATAGTTTTTGAGAAAATTGACTTTCAAGTTTTGGACAGAATTTTGACTAAAGTCCAACTTTGGAGGTTTGTAGCTCAGGAACCCTTTGAGCAACTGGAACCAATTTAGCACAGTTTTGAAGAGAATTTAATGCTCTTTCCAATAATATGTAATTGTAGTTATGTTGCTCAAAATTTAACAAAGATATGGGCAATTGCTCATGACCATGTCAAGATTTTAAAAAATATCCAGAGCCAAAACTGAGATTTCCTTTTGGATTTGTTTTTCTTGTCAAAATTCTCAAATTTAACTGATGTAAGAGTTGTTTCTAACTAATTTAGACTCGCTTTATCGATTTCTGAAATCAAAATTGAGAAAAACTCAAAAATAAAAAAATCTTCCATTATTTTCTTACAGAACCAGGCACTGGATCCTCGACTCCAAACCCCCAGACACGGACAAATCCGACCTGGAAAAAGACGTTGCCGCACCTAAACCCGACCTCCCACCAATCAAAGTCAAAAAGCGCAAGCGCAGAAACAGCAACAACTCGGAATCGTCAATGAGTACCGCCTCACAAAAAAGCAAAAAACATCACCAACCTCGGCAGGAGGCCCTCGCCACTATTAACACACCTCCGACCAATCACGAACGGGTTGTTTACAACAGTCGACGCGAGTACTACTCGTACTTTGAAAACATGGACGAGCCTGATGAAAATGAGGAACGCAGTCACAATCAGTACTTAAGTGAAGCTAAAAGACTAAAACATATGGCTGATAAAGAAACCGATGCTACTGAACAATGTATGCTTTATCTTGAAGCGGTACTGTTTTTCCTGTTGACTGGCAATGCAATGGAGCAAGAGGTGTTTTCTGAAAACACTGCTTTCACTATGTACAAAGACACTTTGTCTTTGATTAAATATATTTCGTCTAAATTCCGAAGCCAACCTGTTATGTCTGAAGTACATAGTAAATTGGCTATTTTAAGGTAACTATATTTAATAATTGTATTTATGATTCTTGAGTAATATTGTTTGCAGTTACCGGTGCCAAGCATTACTCTACTACAAACTATTCAAGATGCGAAAAAACGATTGCAGGGAAATTCAAAAAGTTATAAGTGATTATTGTAGCAAGGTACTACATTTGTAATTCCTATTAGTACCAAAATTTAATATAAACTTGTTTCAGAATGCAGCCATTCCAATGGACCAACCATGTCCGGCGGGGCAAGGTACCCCGTCCCCACTATCTCCCACCCCGTCGCCAGCAGGTTCGGTTGGTTCGGTGGGTAGCCAATCGTCGGGGTACTCGAGCGGAGAGTTACGATCTGGGGCGGCTGTTGCGCAGGCTCCGGGACCAGCGGGTGGTACCTGGGTGCCCCTCTCCTTTTACAGTGCGGTACTAAAGCAAAACCAGCATTTTACTTTTTTGCTGAGCTACCAGGATTTGTGGGAGTTGGCCGATCAGATGGTGATCAATGGCAAGTTTGCAGGTGAGAATTTCTTCTTTAATGTCCTGATGATGGACTTTCTAATCATGTCTCTTTGTTTGTAGATTTCTTTATTGATATGGACAGACAGTTCAAACCGCTAACGATGCACAGTTCATTAAAAGAGTTGGTGCGCTACGTGCTGGAGGGTATCAGAAGACTTAAAGACAAACCTTCCTCTTCGGTGTAAATATTGCGTTCGCCCTCCTCCTATATATTGACCAAAAATGCCAAAGATTGCACCATCTTGATACGAGAGTGAATCGTCTTTCTTTTGTAATAAATCAAAATAAAATTTTTTGAAGTTGAGTGACTTATACCTACTACTATAGGTGCAGTGTACCTAAAATTCCACGCACATTTTTTGAGTGGTTGTTGTATATAATAATTGCAGAAGATTTATATATATATATATATTTGCCAGCTGAGTATAATGTAATTTATTTTTTAGGGGAATCAATTATTAAATGAATTATTGAAAAAAACACAAAAGACCCGCGAGAATTACTAAAAATAAAGTAGTCAACTTGTTATTTTTGCATAATATTTTATATATATATATTAGGGAGAGTAAGTGTGCATATGTACCATTATTATTTTTTTTTTTCAATTTGTATATCTTGTATATTTTTATTTAATTTTAAATTATTTATGTTTTCAATTATTATTATTATTATTATTATTATTAAGGGCCTCATACACTAGGTTCTTTCTTATCGGTTTTTATCAGTGTGTCTTGATTTGTTGTATGTGGGTCCAAACTGTCAAAAAAATCGCATAGTGCGAGACAGAACGTAGTGTGTTGGGCCCTTTAGTCCGTCAATCTCGCCAACGTTTTTTTTTTATTTTGAAATTTTTTAGCCGCCAATTGTTAGTATAATGTATTTTGAAGGGTTGCTTGATTAGATTTTCTTTTTTTTAATTTACATTCCTATTTTTATGTTGGTCAGATTGAGGTCACTAGACAACTATTATTGGTACCACCTCAAAGGACTCATCTATCGATTGATATTTGTCTAGTGTTAAAAACAATAATTATTTTGTTAATTATTAGTTAAAATTTCGCTATACAATTTGTTAAAATCTGACTATTTATTTTTACCAATCAAATTTTAGGGCCGGTTTCTCAATAGCCAATCACCCTTGGGTTAAACATAATTCCTGGAGGTGACTCGCTATTAAAAAACCGGCCTTTAATGTATTATTATGTTTTAACAGTTTCTGGTACTCTTTTATAATAATCGATCTCACATCAGCCCTGATAGCGAAATTTTTACCTTTAATTTTTAGAGGGGATGTTATTTAAGAGCATGGGTTACTTTTGTTACTTTAATAAACTTATTTTACATTTATTTTGTTGTGTTTTATTAACATTAGCAAAATTATCTTATGATTTAGATTTTCAAAAATTTTGGAAGAGCATAACTTTTTTTCTATTATAGATAGAAAGCTAAATCTTTCACTGAATTTTATCCCTTCCAAAGGACTATAATCCCTGAAAATTTCAGCTCATTTGCATTTATAGTTCCTGAGATAAAATCGTGTTAAGCAAATTGGGGTGATTTATCAATTTTTCAATTTTTCTGAGTGCCTTTTTTCATAGATTTCGGCTTCAAATCTGAGAATAATTTTGTGTATGGAGTTCAGGGTATCACGAGGTACCATCAAGATACAAAATCTCGACAAAAAAAAAATTGAAATTTCATCATTTTAGTAAGAAGGTACCCCCCTTATGATTTTTTCGGAAAACTTTCAAAGGTTGTAACTTTTTTTCTATTATAGATAGAAAGCTGAATCTTTCACTGAATTTTATCCCTTTCAAAGGACTACAATCCCTGAAAATTTCAGCTCATTTGCACTTATGGTTCCTGAGATAAAATCGTGATAAGCAATTGGGGGTGATTTATCAATTTTTCAATTTTTCTGAGTGCCTTTTTTCATAGATTTCGGCTTCAAATCTGAGAATAATTTTGTGTATGGAGTTCAGGGTATCACGAGGGACCAGTAGGACCCAAAATCTCGACAAAAAAAAATTGAAATTTCATCATTTTAGTAAGAAGGTACCCCCCTTATGATTTTTTCGGAAAACTTTCAAAGGTTGTAACTTTTTTTCTATTATAGATAGAAAGCTGAATCTTTCACTGAATTTTATCCCTTTCAAAGGACTACAATCCCTGAAAATTTCAGCTCATTTGCACTTATGGTTCCTGAGATAAAATCGTGATAATAACAATTGGGGGTGATTTATCAATTTTTCAATTTTTCTGAGTGCCTTTTTTCATAGATTTCGGCTTCAAATCTGAGAATAATTTTGTGAATGGAGTTCAGGGTATCACGAGGGACCAGTAGGACCCAAAATCTTGACAAAAAAAAAATTGAAATTTCATCATTTTAGTAAGAAGGTACCCCCCTTATGATTTTTTCGGAAAACTTTCAAAGGTTGTAACTTTTTTTCTATTATAGATAGAAAGCTGAATCTTTCACTGAATTTTATCCCTTTCAAAGGACTACAATCCCTGAAAATTTCAGCTCATTTGCACTTATGGTTCCTGAGATAAAATCGTGATAAGCAATTGGGGGTGATTTATCAATTTTTCAATTTTTCTGAGTGCCTTTTTTCATAGATTTCGGCTTCAAATCTGAGAATAATTTTGTGTATGGAGTTCAGGGTATCACGAGGGACCAGTAGGACCCAAAATCTCGACAAAAAAAAATTGAAATTTCATCATTTTAGTAAGAAGGTACCCCCCTTATGATTTTTTCGGAAAACTTTCAAAGGTTGTAACTTTTTTTCTATTATAGATAGAAAGCTGAATCTTTCACTGAATTTTATCCCTTTCAAAGGACTACAATCCCTGAAAATTTCAGCTCATTTGCACTTATGGTTCCTGAGATAAAATCGTGATAATAACAATTGGGGGTGATTTATCAATTTTTCAATTTTTCTGAGTGCCTTTTTTCATAGATTTCGGCTTCAAATCTGAGAATAATTTTGTGAATGGAGTTCAGGGTATCACGAGGGACCAGTAGGACCCAAAATCTTGACAAAAAAAAAATTGAAATTTCATCATTTTAGTAAGAAGGTACCCCCCTTATGATTTTTTCGGAAAACTTTCAAAGGTTGTAACTTTTTTTCTATTATAGATAGAAAGCTGAATCTTTCACTGAATTTTATCCCTTTCAAAGGACTACAATCCCTGAAAATTTCAGCTCATTTGCACTTATGGTTCCTGAGATAAAATCGTGATAAGCAATTGGGGGTGATTTATCAATTTTTCAATTTTTCTGAGTGCCTTTTTTCATAGATTTCGGCTTCAAATCTGAGAATAATTTTGTGAATGGAGTTCAGGGTATCACGAGGGACCAGTAGGACCCAAAATCTTGACAAAAAAAAAATTGAAATTTCATCATTTTAGTAAGAAGGTACCCCCCTTATGATTTTTTCGGAAAACTTTCAAAGGTCGTAACTTTTTTTCTATTATATATAGAAAGCTGAATCTTTCACTGAATTTTATCCCTTCCAAAGGACTACAATCCCTGAAAATTTCAGCTCATCTGCACTTATAGTTCCTGAGATAAAATCGTGATAAGCAATTGGGGGTGATTTATCAATTTTTCAATTTTTCTGAGTGCCTTTTTTCATAGATTTCGGCTTCAAATCTGAGAATAATTTTGTCTATGGAGTTCAGGGTACCACGAGGTACCATTAAGACACTAAATCTCGACAAAAAAAATTTTGAAATTTTATCATTTTAGTAAGAAGGTACCCCCCTTATGATTTTTTCGGAAAACTTTCAAAGGTCGTAACTTTTTTTCTATTATATATAGAAAGCTGAATCTTTCACTGAATTTTATCCCTTCCAAAGGACTACAATCCCTGAAAATTTCAGCTCATTTGCACTTATAGTTCCTGAGATAAAATCGTGTTAAGCAATTAGGGTGATTTATCAATTTTTCAATTTTTCTGAGTGCCTTTTTTCATAGATTTCGGCTTCAAATCTGAGAATAATTTTGTCTATGGAGTTCAGGGTACCACGAGGTACCATTAAGATACAAAATCTCGACAAAAAAAAATTTGAAATTTCATCATTTTAGTAAGAAGGTACCCCCCTTATGATTTTTTCGGAAAACTTTCAAAGGTCGTAACTTTTTTTCTATTATATATAGAAAGCTGAATCTTTCACTGAATTTTATCCCTTCCAAAGGACTACAATCCCTGAAAATTTCAGCTCATTTGCACTTATAGTTCCTGAGATAAAATCGTGATAAGCAATTGGGGGTGATTTATCAATTTTTCAATTTTTCTGAGTGCCTTTTTTCATAGATTTCGGCTTCAAATCTGAGAATAATTTTGTATATGGAGTTCAGGGTATCACGAGGTACCATCAAGATACAAAATCTCGACAAAAAAAAATTTGAAATTTCATCATTTTAGTAAGAAGGTACCCCCCTTATGATTTTTTCGGAAAACTTTCAAAGGTCGTAACTTTTTTTCTATTATATATAGAAAGCTGAATCTTTCACTGAATTTTATCCCTTCCAAAGGACTACAATCCCTGAAAATTTCAGCTCATTTGCACTTATAGTTCCTGAGATAAAATCGTGATAAGCAATTGGGGGTGATTTATCAATTTTTCAATTTTTCTGAGTGCCTTTTTTCATAGATTTCGGCTTCAAATCTGAGAATAATTTTGTCTATGGAGTTCAGGGTATCACGAGGTACCATCAAGATACAAAATCTCGACAAAAAAAAATTTGAAATTTCATCATTTTAGTAAGAAGGTACCCCCCTTATGATTTTTTCGGAAAACTTTCAAAGGTCGTAACTTTTTTTCTATTATATATAGAAAGCTGAATCTTTCACTGAATTTTATCCCTTCCAAAGGACTACAATCCCTGAAAATTTCAGCTCATTTGCACTTATAGTTCCTGAGATAAAATCGTGATAAGCAATTGGGGGTGATTTATCAATTTTTCAATTTTTCTGAGTGCCTTTTTTCATAGATTTCGGCTTCAAATCTGAGAATAATTTTGTATATGGAGTTCAGGGTATCACGAGGTACCATCAAGATACAAAATCTCGACAAAAAAAAATTTGAAATTTCATCATTTTAGTAAGAAGGTACCCCCCTTATGATTTTTTCGGAAAACTTTCAAAGGTCGTAACTTTTTTTCTATTATATATAGAAAGCTGAATCTTTCACTGAATTTTATCCCTTCCAAAGGACTACAATCCCTGAAAATTTCAGCTCATTTGCACTTATAGTTCCTGAGATAAAATCGTGTTAAGCAATTGGGGTGATTTATCAATTTTTCAATTTTTCTGAGTGCCTTTTTTCATAGATTTCGGCTTCAAATCTGAGAATAATTTTGTCTATGGAGTTCAGGGTATCACGAGGTACCATCAAGATACAAAATCTCGACAAAAAAAAATTTGAAATTTCATCATTTTAGTAAGAAGGTACCCCCCTTATGATTTTTTCGGAAAACTTTCAAAGGTCGTAACTTTTTTTCTATTATATATAGAAAGCTGAATCTTTCACTGAATTTTATCCCTTCCAAAGGACTACAATCCCTGAAAATTTCAGCTCATTTGCACTTATAGTTCCTGAGATAAAATCGTGATAAGCAATTGGGGGTGATTTATCAATTTTTCAATTTTTCTGAGTGCCTTTTTTCATAGATTTCGGCTTCAAATCTGAGAATAATTTTGTATATGGAGTTCAGGGTATCACGAGGTACCATCAAGATACAAAATCTCGACAAAAAAAAATTTGAAATTTCATCATTTTAGTAAGAAGGTACCCCCCTTATGATTTTTTCGGAAAACTTTCAAAGGTCGTAACTTTTTTTCTATTATATATAGAAAGCTGAATCTTTCACTGAATTTTATCCCTTCCAAAGGACTACAATCCCTGAAAATTTCAGCTCATTTGCACTTATAGTTCCTGAGATAAAATCGTGATAAGCAATTGGGGGTGATTTATCAATTTTTCAATTTTTCTGAGTGCCTTTTTTCATAGATTTCGGCTTCAAATCTGAGAATAATTTTGTGTATGGAGTTCAGGGTATCACGAGGGACCAGTAGGACCCAAAATCTCGACAAAAAAAAATTTGAAATTTCATCATTTTAGTAAGAAGGTACCCCCCTTATGATTTTTTCGGAAAACTTTCAAAGGTCGTAACTTTTTTTCTATTATATATAGAAAGCTGAATCTTTCACTGAATTTTATCCCTTCCAAAGGACTACAATCCCTGAAAATTTCAGCTCATTTGCACTTATAGTTCCTGAGATAAAATCGTGATAAGCAATTGGGGGTGATTTATCAATTTTTCAATTTTTCTGAGTGCCTTTTTTCATAGATTTCGGCTTCAAATCTGAGAATAATTTTGTGTATGGAGTTCAGGGTATCACGAGGGACCAGTAGGACCCAAAATCTCGACAAAAAAAAATTTGAAATTTCATCATTTTAGTAAGAAGGTACCCCCCTTATGATTTTTTCGGAAAACTTTCAAAGGTCGTAACTTTTTTTCTATTATATATAGAAAGCTGAATCTTTCACTGAATTTTATCCCTTCCAAAGGACTACAATCCCTGAAAATTTCAGCTCATTTGCACTTATAGTTCCTGAGATAAAATCGCGATAAGCAATTGGGGGTGATTTATCAATTTTTCAATTTTTCTGAGTGCCTTTTTTCATAGATTTCGGCTTCAAATCTGAGAATAATTTTGTGTATAGAGTTCAGGGTATCACGAGGTACCATTAAGACACTAAATCTCGACAAAAAAAAATTTGAAATTTCATCATTTTAGTAAGAAGGTACCCCCCTTATGATTTAGATTTTGGAAAACTTTCAAAGGTCGTAACTTTTTTTCTATTATATATAGAAAGCTGAATCTTTCACTGAATTTTATCCCTTCCAAAGGACTACAATCCCTGAAAATTTCAGCTCATTTGCACTTATAGTTCCTGAAATAAAATCGTGATAAGCAATTGGGGGTGATTTATCAATTTTTCAATTTTTCTGAGTGCCTTTTTTCATAGATTTCGGCTTCAAATCTGAGAATAATTTTGTCTATGGAGTTCAGGGCATCACGAGGGTACCATTAAGACACTAAATCTCGACAAAAAAAAATTTGAAATTTCATCATTTTAGTAAGAAGGTACCCCCCTTATGATTTTTTCGGAAAACTTTCAAAGGTCGTAACTTTTTTTCTATTATATATAGAAAGCTGAATCTTTCACTGAATTTTATCCCTTCCAAAGGACTACAATCCCTGAAAATTTCAGCTCATTTGCACTTATAGTTCCTGAAATAAAATCGTGATAAGCAATTGGGGGTGATTTATCAATTTTTCAATTTTTCTGAGTGCCTTTTTTCATAGATTTCGGCTTCAAATCTGAGAATAATTTTGTCTATGGAGTTCAGGGTACCACGAGGTACCATTAAGACACTAAATCTCGACAAAAAAAAATTTGAAATTTCATCATTTTAGTAAGAAGGTACCCCCCTTATGATTTAGATTTTGGAAAACTTTCAAAGGTCGTAACTTTTTTTCTATTATATATAGAAAGCTGAATCTTTCACTGAATTTTATCCCTTCCAAAGGACTACAATCCCTGAAAATTTCAGCTCATTTGCACTTATAGTTCCTGAAATAAAATCGTGATAAGCAATTGGGGGTGATTTATCAATTTTTCAATTTTTCTGAGTGCCTTTTTTCATAGATTTCGGCTTCAAATCTGAGAATAATTTTGTCTATGGAGTTCAGGGCATCACGAGGTACCATTAAGACACTAAATCTCGACAAAAAAAAATTTGAAATTTCATCATTTTAGTAAGAAGGTACCCCCCTTATGATTTTTTCGGAAAACTTTCAAAGGTCGTAACTTTTTTTCTATTATATATAGAAAGCTGAATCTTTCACTGAATTTTATCCCTTCCAAAGGACTACAATCCCTGAAAATTTCAGCTCATTTGCACTTATAGTTCCTGAAATAAAATCGTGATAAGCAATTGGGGGTGATTTATCAATTTTTCAATTTTTCTGAGTGCCTTTTTTCATAGATTTCGGCTTCAAATCTGAGAATAATTTTGTCTATGGAGTTCAGGGTATCACGAGGTACCATCAAGATACAAAATCTCGACAAAAAAAAATTTGAAATTTCATCATTTTAGTAAGAAGGTACCCCCCTTATGATTTAGATTTTGGAAAACTTTCAAAGGTCGTAACTTTTTTTCTATTATATATAGAAAGCTGAATCTTTCACTGAATTTTATCCCTTCCAAAGGACTACAATCCCTGAAAATTTCAGCTCATTTGCACTTATAGTTCCTGAGATAAAATCGTGATAAGCAATTGGGGGTGATTTATCAATTTTTCAATTTTTCTGAGTGCCTTTTTTCATAGATTTCGGCTTCAAATCTGAGAATAATTTTGTCTATGGAGTTCAGGGTATCACGAGGTACCATCAAGATACAAAATCTCGAGAAAAAAAAATTTGAAATTTCATCGTTTTAGTAAGAAGGTACCCCCCTTATGATTTTTTTGGAAAACTTTGAAAGGTCATAACTTTTTTTCTATAATAGATAGAAAGCTGAATCTTTCACTGAATTTCATCCCTTTCAAAGGACTACAATCCCTGAAAATTTCAGCTCATTTGCACTTATAGTTCCTGAGATAAAATCGTGTTAAGCAATTTGGGGTGATTTATCAATTTTTCAATTTTTCTGAGTGCCTTTTTTCATAGATTTCGGCTCCAAATCTGAGAATAATTTTGTGTATGAAGATTGAGGGATGTTGATTGACCATTAGGATACAAAATCTCAACAAAAAAAATTTTGAAATATCATCGTTTTAGTAAGAAAATCTATAGTTCGAAGGTCCAGAATACAAAATATACAGAAAAGGCAACAAGGCATGCCTCCAAACATTAAAGGTAACAACAAAATTTTCCTTGAAAAGCCTCAGAATCAGACCCCAAGAAAGATTCCAAATACGGAATTGGAAACCGACAGTTTCTTCAAGAATAGACTTTCTATGTAAGAGTCCATATCTACATATTTGAAGATGTTTTAGGTAAAAGATTTGCCACAGACTAATGATCATTAAGTTCTGGAGACCTGAAAATAAACTTAGGGTCAAGTTGTTTGACGAAAGGGACTTTGATCAACCAGGAATGCACGAAGAAGAATTCCGAAACTCGAAAAAAGTAGATGACATAGGGGAACATTTGAAAGAAGCAGGAACGGAATAGCAAATATGGAAAACAAAAAAGAAAATAGCATATAAGGGAGGATTTTCATGCATCCGTTTTTCCGTCGAAATATGTCCGAAAAGTCTTCTATTTTGACATATTTATATACGATTATGTCAGAATAGAATGTTTTTCGGACATATTTCGTCGGAAAAACGGATGCATCAAAATCCTCCCTAAGAAGTGCAAGTACAACGTATTTAATGAGACACAGAGGAAGTCTTGACCGATGGGAAACGATATACAGAAATCAATAAAATAATACAGACAATTCTCAAAAGAGACATGAAGAAAAACAGAGACGCAATGATAAAAAGAGTCATAGAGGCCTGAAATACGTGGAAACCGGGACTCGAACAAAAGTATACACTTAATAGAAAAACACAAAATCGTTCCAGTTGTGGAAAGCTTAAAATTTACATTTAAATTTAAATTAAATTTAAAAGTTTCTTTTCTTCTGGTAATGGATTTGGAATATTGAAAGCTTGATTTATGTGTAAAAAATCCAAACTAGATAAAATTTTTGGACCATAATTCCAAAGATTATTTTCAATCATTTGCGATGGATTTGAGCCTATTGAAAGAATATCCGCAGGGTTCTCTTTAGTATTAATGTATAGCCAAGAAAAGTCATTAGTTAAATTTTGAATTTTTATTATTCGATTAGCAACATAGGGATTCAACTTTATAGGATTGGATTTTATCCAAGCCCAAGTAATATTGGAATCGGAGTAGGTATAACATAACTTGATCTATTTTTGATTTTAATAAATCGTAAACAGAGTTTACAAGAGTTCCCAATAATAATGCACTATTTAATTCCAGTCTAGGCATAGTTAAAGTTTTCTTTGTGGGCACAATTCTAGACTTAGAACAAACTATACTAACATTTGCAAAATACAAATATCGGGAAATCTGAACATTAGGCATTTTAGAAAAACTAGAAAGAAAGTCTTCCACCATGTCACCAAAATGGGTTCTGCTAATTTCGAAATAAAACTGAGGCCTTATAGTTTTTAAACTACCTAATGAAAATAACTCACATTTGAGTGAGTCAGGTTAACATCGTAATTAAACAACATATTGATGAATAGATGGCTGCTCAAAAAGTATTTCTAAAACAGCATTCAATGTAGACCATGGACATTACGAATACACACGTATGCCCTTTGGTTTAAAAAATGCTCCTGCTACATTCCAACGAGCAATGGAGAATGTTTTACGAGGATTACTGGGAAAAGTCTGTCTAGTATATAGGGTGTTTGGCGGAGGGTTAGCCAAACTTGGTGGGCCTATAGATAGGCTCATTTCGAAGTTATTTTCTTTTAACTTCTGTAACTTTTTAACTTTCTGATATTATCAAGGATACCCTATTTTAAAAAAGTTACAGAAGTAAAAAGGTTCATTTTTGAAAATTCTTGAGAACAAATGATGAAAAAAAATGGAACTTAAGGCCTCAATTCTTCGAAATGGGCCTATCTATACGCCCACCAAGTCTGGCTAACCCTCCGCCAAACACCCTGTATATGGATAATATCATTATCTAATCAACCAGCCTTCAAAAACAACATAAACTCCTTGACTGAAGATATCGATACAAAATTAAATAAAATCAAAAGTAACCAGGAAACTTAAACCGAGTTAATGATTTCATGACAATAATAACGTAGTCTGAGACAACAACGACGTAGGTACTTCATTCTCTCACTTGATGACTTGATACGACCCCTATGCCTATTAAGATTTGAAGGGTTGTTCTTCCCCTAGCTAGGAAGAAGCTACGGGGATGAAAAAAACTGAGAAATAGTTCCCTTCAAGTCAAAAATCGACAGGTCCGAGCGTTTTTCCAGATTTTCATCCCAAATCCAATAAATCGGGGTGGACTGTTTTGCCTGGGACATCCTGTATATAGCATGCTACTGAAAACATATTCCAAATAACACAATCTTAGAGATAATCTCAAGGATTTCCATCCACAAGAGTAAAAAAACTAGAGTGTACTATTTTAGATTTGGACGAGAATTTGAATTATTGTAATGGTATTGTCAAATATTGCAAGCGTATTGTAGACTATTATGAGTGTATTGTTGACTATTGTGAGAGTATTGCAGATAATTGCAAAAGTATTGTGGGACATTGCAAATTATTGTAAACTACTGCAAGTATTGTGCACTTATTGCAAGTTATTCTATTCCAAGGCATTGTGGGCTATTGAGAAATTACTGCCGCAAATCTTACTAATCTAAGAGTCTTTTCTGAGTAATTTGAACTCGCCTTTATGTTTACAGATTCGGAAGATATATAGGGTGGACGAAATAGAAAAAAGTTGCGCAATCAACTTCCTACAAATAATGCCTCGTACTTCAAGTTTGGACACCCTGTATTTGAAGTTTTCACCCTTTTGGTTTGAAAAATGCACGGTCCACCAAAGAAATAACGCCACAGCATGTACCAAAACCTATTTAGACTGGTCAAACTGTAAAATGGACCAAAAAAGTATTCCTAAAAACAGCATTCAATGTAGACCGTGGACATTACGAATACACACGTATGCCTTTCGGGTTAAAAAATGCTCCTGCTACATTCCAACGAGCAATTGATAATGTTTTACGAGGATTACTATTAGTAAATAATTATTTACTTTTTTCTTGTATCATCAGGCAACAAAATTCAATTGGACACCTGCCTATATACCGGACGTATAGATATAAAGGCAAACCGCAGCTTAAACAAAACCACTTCCTGTGCAATGTTTATATTACGCAAAACTTGAAACCCACTCTTGGTTTGGAACATTCAAGAATAATTGGCCTATTGCTATAGCTGCACCATCATTTAGTTGTTGTTGTTGTCGATTTGACCTGGTATCGAGAGAAGCCCCAGCCGCGGTCCTTTCGAGCCGGCTCAGGCACACGGAACGAGTATGCGTCAGTCGGAAGAATCCAGTTACGACGAGCGGACAGCGAGAGGATTTTTTTTATACCGAGAATTTTTCGAAAAATCGAATCGCGAAGTGTGAGTGCGGTGAGAGAAACCATAATACCCACGTCTCAACTGGAAGTTTTTACATTATTTATTGGATATTTTTATTAAAGGGGTAAGATGATGTTTTCATAGCTTCTTATTGGAAAAAATCCAAATTCGTACCTACAAAAACATTTTCTACCTGTTTCAACAATATAAGGGTGTGTAACCCTTGTGTAAACCGAACCAAATAATCTACTTAAAAGCTTAAACCCCCCTAGGGTTTCCGGTAATTTTTTAAAGGGCAGTGATTTTGCTTCATCGATTCTCTTAACCTAACCCAACAGCAGCTACGACGTCACTGCAGGCAAGAGTTCTACGCCACTGATGACGCTTTTGGTACTCGCAGTTGACGACCTTCGTCTTCGGTTTAACGTACCGTAGTAGTACCGCCAACGGTCTTTCTGCTGAAGAATTTCTTGATCAAAAAGACTCAAGAGAAAGAAAGGAATTTCATTATTTGATAATGAATTATTTACATTTACTTAAAATCAATAAACAATAATTGCCTGATACATATTTACAAAAGTATAGTATGACCAGCAGGTGTAGAATACACTTTTTCACACGAAAGCTTAAAAGGTTTAATAAAAGAAGCTTTCAGCCCTTGATTTATGAACCACCATCAGGGCTTTGGACACGTATTCAATTCAATACACAAGTAGTTTACAGGTGTATACAAAATATTCCCTATGATTTATGAAGTTGGGAACTTTAATTTTCGGGTGTAAACTTTTGCAAAGCAAAATTCGAACGAACAAGCATTAGGTATGAATGTGACACTTGTAAAGCAAAGTTTTGCACTTCGTTAAATTAGAACTTCCATGAGGATTCTTAAAGGGGAAACATTATTTAAAAATCATAATAAATCTTTGTGTATAAGACAACGAACAAGAAAACCGCTTCTTTTCTCCGACAAAACAAACAAGAAGAAGAAAGACGGCCAGAACGCAACAACGGGTCTTTTAAACATTTTTTCGGGTTTTCAACGAATTAATTTATACACATTTACAGAGTCGTTTTATGTGGTGTAAAATTAAAGTCTCACTACTGAGTTGTGTCCTGTCACTTCAAACTTTTTATCAAAATATTCATTATTCAGCTGTACCTACCTGAGTACTTGAATACTTTTCAGGATTTGTATTGTACATCCTAAACTATCTAAGTCATTGAATGTCATCTGGTGACTCAATTGATCCGAACGCTCGGTGTTTCAAGACAAATTCACTTGATTCGAATCAAGATTCAGGAATATTCAAAAATTGAACATTCAGAAAGATACGCGTGTGACGTTAGCACCCGATTATCAGTAACGATTTTTCAGGAGGAGCACATGCATTACCCCTTTGTATAAAGTTCTAACATTTTGGACAAATATTAGTGATAAATGATAAAAATACCCTACCGTCATACCTTCATTTTAAAACAAAAATTAGAGTGATACATCTCCTATTTTTCGGGGTTGCTAAATTGTTTTTTTTATCCCTGTTCTTCTAATTCAAAAGAAAAAAGACGAAAGATGCTCCGAGCGCTCAGTGTTTCAAGATAAACTCACGGATTGTGGAATTATTGAGTGATTATTCCCGGCACTTGATTCGAATCAAGATCCAGGAATATTGAAAAATCGAACATTGAGAAAGATCAGCTCAAAGTGCGGATGCAACTATTGGGGGCTCAGTGATGAAACTTTGAGGCTCTATTCTTGGAGGTTTGAGGAAGAACATACTAAAAATTCAAGCTGATCAAACCGCTAATAATATAGTTACGAATTTTCCAAATTAGGCAAAAATGAATACATCGATAAGTCTCTATTTTGGAATTTTTACCTCAAAAACTATCAGAAGCTCAGAGATGAAACTTTAAGGCTCTATTGTTGAAGGTTTGAGGTAAAACATACTAAAAATTCAAGCTGATGAAACCGCTAATAATAAAGTTACGAATTTTCCAAATTAGGCAAAAATGAATACATTGACAAACCTCTATTTTGGAATTTTTACCTCAAAAACTGTCGGGGGCTCAGAGATGAAACTTTGAGGCTCTATTCTTGAAGGTTTGAGGTGAAACATACTAAAAATTCAAGCTGATCACACCGCTAATAATAAAGTTACGAATTTTCCAAATTAGGCATAAATGAATACATTGACAAGCCTCTATTTTGGAATTTTTACCTCAAAAACTATCAGAAGCTCAGAGATGAAACTTTAAGGCTCTATTGTTGAAGGTTTGAGGTAAAACATACTAAAAATTCAAGCTGATGAAACCGCTAATAATAAAGTTACGAATTTTCCAAATTAGGCAAAAATGAATACATCGATAAGTCTCTATTTTGGAATTTTTACCTCAAAAACTATCGGGGGCGCAGAGATGAAATTTTGAGGCTCTATTCTTGAAGGTTTGAGGTAAAAGATACTAAAAATTCAAGCTGATCAAACCGCTAATAATAAAGTTACGAATTTTCCAAATTAGGGGAAAATGAATATCTATATTGACAAGCCTCTATTTTGGAATTTTTACCTCAAAAATTATCGGGGGTTCAGAGATGAAACTTTGAGGCTCTATTTTTGAAGGTTTGAAGTAAAAAATACTGAAAATTCGAGCTGATCAAACCGCTAATAATAAAGTTACGAATTTTCCAAATTGGGCGAAAATGAATACCTATATTGACAAACCTCTATTTTGGAATTTTTACCTCAAAAACTATCGGGGACTCAGAGATGAAACTTTGAGGCTCTATTCATGAAGGTTTGAGGTAAAACATACTAAAAATTCAAGCTGATCAAACCGTTAATAATAAAGTTACGAATTTTCTGAATTAGGCAAAAATGAATACATTGACAAGCCTCTATTTTGGAATTTTAACCTCAAAAACTATCGGGGGCTCAGGGATGAAATTTTGAGGCTGTATTCTTGAAGGTTTGAGGTAAAACATATTAAAAATTCAAGCTAATCAAACCGCTAATAATAAAGTTACGAATTTTCTAAATTAGGCAAAAATGAATACATTGACAAGCCTCTATTTTGGAATTTTTACCTCAAAAACTATCGGGGGCGCAGAAATGAAACTTTGAGGCTCTATTCTTGGAGATTTGAGGTGAAACATACTGAAAATCAAGCTGATCGAACCGCCAATAATAAAGTTACGAATTTTCCAAATTAGGCAAAAGTGAATACATTGACAAGCCTCTAATTTTTACCTCAAAAACTATCGGAGGCGCAGAGATGAAACTTTGAGGCTCTATTCTTGAAGATTTAAGGTAAAACATACTAAGAATTCAAGCTGATCAAACCGCTAATAATAAAGTTACGAATTTTCCAAATTAGGCAAAAATGAATACATTAACAAGCCTCTATTTTGGAATTTTTACCTCAAAAACTATCAGGAACGCAGAGATGAAACTTTGAGGCTCTATTTTTGAAGGTTTCAGGTAAAACATACTAAAAATTCAAGCTGATCAAACCGCTAATAATAAAATTACGAATTTTCCAAATTAGGGGAAAATGAATACCTATATTGACAAGTCTCTATTTTGGAATTTTTACCTCAAAAATTATCGGGGGCTCAGAGATGAAACTTTGAGGCTCTATTTTTGAAGGTTTGAAGTAAAAAATACTAAAAATTCGAGCTGATCAAACCGCTAATAATAAAGTTACCAATTTTCCAAATTGGGCGAAAATGAATACCTATATTGACAAACCTCTATTTTGGAATTTTTACCTCAAAAACTGTCGGGGGCTCAGAGATGAAACTTTGAGGCTCTATTCTTGAAGGTTTGAGGTGAAACATACTACAAATTCAAGCTGATCACACCGCTAATAATAAAGTTACGAATTTTCCAAATTAGGCATAAATGAATACATTGACAAGCCTCTATTTTGGAATTTTTACCTCAAAAACTATCAGGAGCTCAGAGATGAAACTTTAAGGCTCTATTGTTGAAGGTTTGAGGTAAAACATACTAAAAATTCAAGCTGATGAAACCGCTAATAATAAAGTTACGAATTTTCCAAATTAGGCAAAAATGAATACATCGATAAGTCTCTATTTTGGAATTTTTACCTCAAAAACTATCGGGGGCGCAGAGATGAAATTTTGAGGCTCTATTTTTGAAGGTTTGAGGTAAAAGATACTAAAAATTCAAGCTGATCAAACCGCTAATAATAAAGTTACGAATTTTCCAAATTAGGGGAAAATGAATACCTATATTGACAAGTCTCTATTTTGGAATTTTTACCTCAAAAATTATCGGGGGCTCAGAGATGAAACTTTGAGGCTCTATTTTTGAAGGTTTGAAGTAAAAAATACTAAAAATTCGAGCTGATCAAACCGCTAATAATAAAGTTACCAATTTTCCAAATTGGGCGAAAATGAATACCTATATTGACAAACCTCTATTTTGGAATTTTTACCTCAAAAACTGTCGGGGGCTCAGAGATGAAACTTTGAGGCTCTATTTTTGAAGGTTTGAGGTAAAACATACTAAAAATTCAAGCTGATCAAACCGCTAATAATATAGTTACGAATTTTCCAAATTAGGCAAAAATGAATACATCGATAAGTCTCTATTTTGGAATTTTTACCTCAAAAACTATCGGGGGTGCAGAGATGAAATTTTGAGGCTCTATTCTTGGAGATTTGAGGTGAAACATACTGAAAATCAAGCTGATCGAACCGCCAATAATAAAGTTACGAATTTTCCAAATTAGGCAAAAGTGAATACATTGACAAGCCTCTAATTTTTACCTCAAAAACTATCGGAGGCGCAGAGATGAAACTTTGAGGCTCTATTCTTGAAGATTTAAGGTAAAACATACTAAGAATTCAAGCTGATCAAACCGCTAATAATAAAGTTACGAATTTTCCAAATTAGGCAAAAATGAATACATTAACAAGCCTCTATTTTGGAATTTTTACCTCAAAAACTATCAGGAACGCAGTGATGAAACTTTGAGGCTCTATTTTTGAAGGTTTGAGGTAAAACATACTAAAAATTCAAGCTGATCAAACCGCTAATAATATAGTTACGAATTTTCCAAATTAGGCAAAAATGAATACATCGATAAGTCTCTATTTTGGAATTTTTACCTCAAAAACTATCGGGGGTGCAGAGATGAAATTTTGAGGCTCTATTCTTGAAGGTTTGAGGTAAAACATACTAAAAATTCAAGCTGATCAAACCGCTAATAATATAGTTACGAATTTTCCAAATTAGGCAAAAATGAATACATCGATAAGTCTCTATTTTGGAATTTTTACCTCAAAAACTATCGGGGGTGCAGAGATGAAATTTTGAGGCTCTATTCTTGAAGGTTTGAGGTAAAACATACTAAAAATTCAAGCTGATCAAACCGCTAATAATAAAATTACGAATTTTCCAAATTAGGGGAAAATGAATACCTATATTGACAAGCCTCTATTTTGGAATTAATCTACGACAACCCTTTTTTCTCAAGTTATGACGTCTTCGATGTCAAAAGTAAAAACTCTCGTGAAACGAACTTTACATTAGGCATTTTCCCATTGTGTTCTATTGTGTAAATCGACCTTTTTTATCACCTCAAAATGACAAGAAGTGTCAAATAAGTGTCATTTTTAAATCAAACAAAATGCTGCCGCAAATATTTCTTGGTTAAACTAAACGGCGGATAATGGTTGGTCAGAACCTCAACAGTGGCATATGCTTATTGCGCCTTGGGGTGAGATATACCCTACTAGGCTTAACTTAACTGTCAACACAAAACACTGTCTACTGGTTCGTGGTTGAGTACGAAGTGATTCCCACTCAAGCAAGACAAGGCGGCCAAGGAAAGGTAAACGACGGAAAATACCTGTCACGTCATCTGTCACTTGTTCGGTATCCAAGGATGGCAACCACATTTACTCTTGTTCAGCTTTGACATTGACAAAAACTGTCTGACTTAAGTTTTTCAGTAGAGACTTATTGTGTTTAAGCCAGACTTACATTAGGAAATTTTGAAAAATAGACACCTATTGCATATACTTGTTTTATAATTGGCCAAGTGTAGGTAGATCATGACTCAATTTCCTCAAGTAGTTCTCGTTTGACAAAATATGCAATACAAACAAAAAATCTCTCGATCTTGACCTGAATTTCTTCATTCATTTTAAAGCCCATACACACACACACACACACGACACAAGTCAGTACGTGGGTGGTCAGCATTTAATATTCTAAAAGAAAACAGATTATCGTCATATGCATAGAATAAACTTAAAAAATCCTTATGGTTATAAGTTGGAACACCTGTTTTTGTTTGATCATTAACGGGCAAATTTCTATGCATAAGCCTGCTGACGGTTTTGGGTCAATAACCATCTCACGGTTTGTGGGTTACATAACATTGATGTGTTAAAGTTAAAACAAATCTTTGTATAATAAACATAATTCGTTTTACGGGGGGGGTGTCGTCGTTATACAGGCCGGATCGATACTTTCTCTGCCACCCCGGGCCGGTCTGTTGTTGGAGGGTGCGGTTATTCGCCCTTTACGAATTGTACAAATCCCAGTTTAAACATCCAAATCAATGACACTTTACAGTGACAACAATGTCCACTTTTGTCCGGAAATAAAATGTATCTTTTGACGATGCCCTCTATTGTGTGTCCCGACAGCGGACAATTGTCCAATCGCCAAGCGATTTATTTGGACAGTTTATCGCAGCAAAAAGTCTCTACTAGTTGCGCAAATAACTATGGACAAAATTGGTTAATTAATTTCTATTTCGTATATTCGTATTTGAAATTGTTTTGGCCAGCAAGTTTCCATTCGAATAAAGGGGACAATTTTGAATAAAGTTCCCTCTACTGCCTGTTCGCCCACTGGTTAATGTCAAAATTGCAAAGTTTGCGGTCGATCGGGCCCCAATTTTAATTGAATATGCTCTTGTTGTTGTAGTACAAATTTCATGCAACGTTGTCGGATTTTAAATGTGAAGATTTGAAACTTCATAATGTGAAATTGTAGCTCTATTTTGTTAATACGCGTCCTGACCCACTACTGAGCCTATAACATTGTGACTTATTAATACGGGATCGGCGCTTTAATAAATAAATATACCCGGAGTAAAGCAGAGAAGGGATCGGGGCAAAAAGCCCTTTTCCCGGAGTGTAGAGGAGTTTTCACTCTTGCCGTCAACAAAATCGATACGACGTCGCCGTGACGTCATCCGCCCGTAGAACGTCACACACATACACACGCGTTTTTGTTTAAAATAAATGCAAATAATCGGATTATCAAAAGGCTGGCACTATTATAAAAGATATCGTCAACGTCATTAAATACCTCCATTGAGCATGCAATTACCGAACGTGCTCTATTGTCAGACATAATTGTTGTTTGAAGAGTTATGATGAACTGAAAGTAGTATAGCTAAGTGGATTTTGAGTCAATTGAGGCACGAAGAAAGAGACAGACTTATGCGCAAAAGCATGTGTTAGACACAGAAAGACACATTTCTATTGTAGACAAATATTAATTCCTACTGCATTTCCAAGTTACAATACGTCTACTCCAACCACACTCATTAAGCCTCTCGTGTCATATGGGAATAGTTGTATAATCGATATAAGACGATACCTTTTGGCCTATCCACGGCCCCAGCAACCTTTCAAAAGCTAATAAACCGTTTTTGTTCAGGTTTGCCGCATATCCAGCAGGGTTGTTATTGGGGAATTTTCGTGTGTGTCTGCAGCAACACTCAAATAATGCCACATAGCGCCACTTAGTATATAATGAGCTATATACTTCTTGGTTTAGTGTCCCAAATATATCAGTTCCTAAAAAAAGTATCAACTTATGGGATATAGTTTTCCTGGAAGCTGATAATTCATCTGTCACCAAAATAACCAACGTCGCAACTGCTTGTTACCTATTGGTTAAAGAAAGTCCATAAACGAAACATATAGAGCGCCTTCTTTTATTCATCGATAACTAGTCTATTTTTGTCTAGTTCATAGAAAATCGGAATAGCTGTCTCATAATGCTGGCAGCATTTCTTTTATCACATGATTAAAAGGAGAAAAATATAGTATATATATTTCATATATTAAATTCACTATAATGACAATTGACAGCCACGTGATTGTCACTAGTCACACTCATGTCGACATTAAGCCAATGACCTGACATCAATGAACTATTGGGTTGGTCGCGCCGATCTATAAAATTGTGACAAGTTGAGATGGAGAATGTGGGGGATACCTATCTCTATTTATCTTATGGGCGAATTATAGAAATCTGTCCTTGTCCCAAGTTTAACCAAGAGATATTTGAGGCAGCATTTTGTTTTCATTTAAAGATGAAACTTAAGATACTTACTTGACACTTCTTGTCCTTTTGAGGTGATGAAAAAAATGACTTTACACAATACAACACAATAGGAAAATGCATGGCATGATGTAAAGTTTGTTTCACGAGAGTTTATACTCTTGACATCAAACAAAGACGTCATAACTTGAAAAAATAAGGGTTTTCGTAGATTAATTCATATGACACATTCATGGCTGTTTGCACCGACCATTTTAAGGAAGCATTAGCGATAAGTATTCCTTAAAATGACATTTTTACATAAATAAATGTCACTTTAAGGAATACTTATCGCTAAAACTTCCTCAAAATGGTCGGTGCAAACGGCTATCAATGTTTTAGGTAATTTCATCTTCTTTCAAAAGAAACTTGATTCGAGACAATCGGTTCGAAATTACCGAAGTTATAAGCAAAAAGGAGTCGGGTCCCCAAAATTTTCCAAGATCAAATTTATTTATTTTTTTTCCGGACTTACAAAGCGTCGGAGCGAAAAACGCCAAGAGACATTTTCGACGTATTTTTTGTTCCTCTATCCGACGGTATTTTTTGTTCTTCAAAATTCGGAAAAATAAATGCAGGACGAGTATGCTCCATTACACGCCCTTTTTCAAAATTGGAGGATAGAGACTAAAACCCCTCCGGTAGGTCGGGAAAGGCTGAAACTTAGAATATCAACTTTTCGAAACCTACATTCCGAATTCTCACTCACTTTAGTTTTTGAGTGAAAAATATGTCTGTAAAGTCTTATTTTACAAAACATCATTATTTTCAAAAAATTATAACTCCATTAATAATAACTCAGTCGCTTTGAGTTTTTAGTATTTTTTACATTGAACCTTTAAGAAAAAATCCTCAAAATTTCAACTTTCCAGTCACTTTAGTTTTTGAGTGAAAAAATTGTTTGTAAAGTCTTACTTTACAAAACATCATTATTTTCAAAATATCATAACTCCAATAATAATAACTCAATCGATTTGAGTTTCTAGTATTTTTTACATTGAACCTTTAGGAAAAAGTCCTCAAAATGTCAACTCTTTACTCACTTTAGTTTTTCAGTGAAAAAATTGTTTGTAAAGTCTTACTCTACAAAACACCATTATTTTCAAAAAATCATAACTCCATTAATAATAACTCAATCGCTTTGAGTTTTTAGTATTTTTTACATTGAACCTTCAGGAAAAAGTTCTCAAAATTTCAACTTTCTACTCACTTTACTTTTTGAATGAAAAAATTGTTTGTAAAGTCTTACTTTACAAAACACCATTATTTTCAAAAAATCATAACTCCATTAATAATAACTCAATCGCTTTGAGTTTTTAGTATTTTCAGTATATAGGTTAATCAATCACATAACAATCGAGTACCTTTTTACCCAGGTACTTGCCTTGCCAATCAAGCACCAGTAATAATCAAGATTTGAACAATTATAGGCCCTTGATTCTAGAGAAATTATCCAACGATTACTCTTCGGAAAGTTGCTGGGGCGTTCTTTAATCCAAAGGGCATTTGGATAATCCCTGGATCTTGATTCCCTCTAGAATATTATCAAACGCCGGTAATAATCAAAATTTGAACATTGTAAGGTATGTCACGTAAATGTAACAACGAAAAGGAAACAGAGTATATTTTCAACTTTCCACTCATTTTACTTTTTGAATGAAAAAAATAGACCTATCTATTTTTACCTGTATGCGCGCGCAACACGAGGCAATGCATTTTTATTGGCTAACTAGTACAGGTGTGAAGTAATCCTTTTGTACACTGGGCATCTTCTTGTCCTTGTTCATTGCCCGTGGTCTGACAAGGATAAAATTATGCTTGATATTCAACTTGACATAGCTTGACAAGTGATCCATTTTCAATTGTTTGTGTTGTTATTTGACAAATACGTTGCACATCACGCCGTTCTCCTCCTTCCTTTTTTATCCCGTACAAATAATAAGAACGGATTGCTATACGTACGTCTAACATAATTTGGTACGTTTTGCCTCGTCTTGCTCAATAAGCGTTCTGCATCTTTTTCTATCTAATAAGTTCTCGTATTATCACCTCTTTGTCTAGTAAAATAGATAGGTCTATTGTTTGTAAAGTCTGTGAAACTGTGGATCCTATTGACAACGTGAAGACAGGTTCTACTGCCATAATGATCTCAAGAAATACCAGAAATCTATGAAAACATTAAAACCTAGTGAAGTGACTAACTATACAGGGTGATGTATGTAGCCTCTGAATTAATTTACAAGTGGATTAGATAATATACTGATAGGTACCTACTAATCTACCTGCAAGTTAATGCACAGGCTACATATTACATCACCCAGTATATAGCATCTAATACACAGGCTACGTGAATCACCCTGTATAAATTTGAAATTACTTACATACTCAGGAAAATAGCGAAAATACTTTTATAGGGTTTTAGTTGTTGTACCTGTCATAACATGATTCGCTTATTAATTTATAAAAACACCGATAATGAAAGAGACAAATACACAATGCCCTAAGAGAGAGACAGACTTATGTGCAAGTGCATGTACTACGATAGAAAAACACACATATAAATTCTTACTGCATTCCCTTCCCAAGTTGCAATACGTCTACTCCAACCACCCTTGCTGAAAGTAGTATAGCTGGGAGAATTCTGCGACACTTAAGGCACTAAGAGAGAGACACAAGAGCATGTACTACAAGAGAAAAATACACATATCGCAAGTTACAAATTGCATTTTCCTGGCATGAAAAATCCCTCTCCAAAGGGCAATAATACCCAAACAACCAATTAATAACCGCTCGAAATTCATAGAAACGAACCTCGAAATAGGTCAAAAAGGGTAGGCAAATGACAGAGCCCTGATTTCCCTCAGGTGCGATAACTTATTGACGGGGGACCAGTGAATTTTAAGCCCCCTCTCGAAAGTAGGTAGTTCTAATCGAAACTTGTTGCATCGTAAATTTAATGAACTAATGAATCTTTGTATGTAGTAGGTGCAAGGAATTTTGTATAAAAACAATGAACCGAGGATTATATATTGGAAAAATTAGACTACAATAGCTTGGATCATCAATCAAATGAGCCTAATGAAGTATAAAAATTGCCACAATATACAATAACGTCAGTTGCACATCTACATTTTACTTGAAATTGAATAATGTATGGTTTACAATCGAATTTGTTGAGCCGTACAATATGCATTGTAATGACCAGGGCCGAGAATAATTGGGCTAGTTGCGGATTTCAAACATTTTCTCTCTAGCAACGTTGTCAAGCCTTACTAGTAGTAGTATAATTTTGCAAATACTATTGCACCTCTTGTCTTACTTACTCAAGTCTTACTAATAATCAGTAGTATAACTTTGCAAGTACTGCACCTTATAATATAGGGAAAAATTCATTTTTTCGGCTCTAGCTCTGTATATATATATATATATATAAAGGAAAACTGAACTTTTGTTCCGCGCCAATCTCGACGTCGACGTAGAACCGGATCAATATGCGATGCCCTCTCCTCCTCTACGCTCCCGAAGTCCAACAAAACACCCTCGCACGGCACAGTCTCGTGGCTGCCGCACGGGTCCGGGTCTTCCCTTTTCCCCCCTTTTTCAGTAGAGAAACGTCACACTCCCTCATTTTTTTTTTTTTAGTTTTCATCCCGAAAAAATCGCGAATTCGTAAAATGCAGGCCACCTTTCGGTTTGAAAAATGCACCAGGCGATTGTGGAAAGTGTAGTTTTTAGTTTAAGATAAATTATTATTGTTGGGGTAAATGTATTTTATGTGTTGAAACTTGTTTAATTTTGATTTGGTTTTAGACGAAGCTGATCGCGCAACTGAAGCTGAGCCCGGCGACAATGAGGCGAGCTGCGCGCTAGCAGAGACTATGGAAGCGCCGGAATGGGCATGCGCACGCACCCCCGGGCCTACCCGTCCGACTACACGGCCGCTCCGTTCCGATCTGCGCAGCTATTGTTCGTCTACATTGTCGCTTCTATCTACGTACCACATACAGGTAAAGAATAAGACAAATCTATCCTTGTTCTACCTCTACTTATAATATTCATTTGTCTTCATCTATTTCTTAATGTAGTTTTCATCCATATTCCTAGCCATCTTCTGGACAGTGTTACTAGGTCTACTGATTTGGCCACTGGTCTACTGATATACTAATATCAATGTAAATTCTACTGATAAAAGCCGTTGTCATTATTTACCTGCTTTTTATGATTTTTTTTTTCTGTGATTCAATTTTTGTTTCTGACCATGATTTCTAAAAATTTAGCCCATACTGTACAACTTTTGTATTTATACCTTTCATCTACTTGTAAAGAAGAAGGCTGTAGGTGGGGTGTCAATGTATAAAAAAAACACCCTGTACTGTTGTACTTGAACAACAACTTATTGTATAAAGTCAGAATTTGTAAGATCATCCACTTTTTGTCAATATACCTTTTAACAGGAATTGGTTAATATTACTTTACCAAACTAGTATTATTCAAATATAAACGAGTGGATTGCTGTGGAACTTATGGGTGTACCTCTGCGGGACGAGCGCAGCGAGTTCCGCAGCCATCTATTCATCAATATGTTGTGTAATTACGATACTAACCTGACTCACTCAAATGTGAGTTATTCTCATTAGTTTAAAAAGTACAAGTTTCAGGTGAGTATCTTATTTGAACAATTCAACAGTATATTGATGAGTAGATGGCTGCGGAACTCGCTGCGCTCGTCCCGCAGAGGTCCACCCATAAGTTCCGCAACAATCCACTTATTTGTACTTGAAAAATAACTTATTATATAAAGTCAGAATTTGTAAAATTATCCACTTTTTGTCAATTTGCCTTTCAACAGGAATTAGTGATGTTACTTTACCAAACTAGTAACATAATTTGACAAGTTATTCAAGTACAAATAAGTGAATTGTTGCGGCACTTATGGGTGAACCTCTGCGGGACGAGCGCAGCGAGTTCCGCAGCCATCTATTTATCAATATGTTGTGTAATTACGATACTAACCTGACTCACTCAAATGTGAGTTATTCTCTTTAGTTTAAAAAGTACGCGTTTTAGGTGAGTGTCTTATTTGAACAGTTCGACAGTATATTGGTGAGCAGATGGCTGCGGAACTCGCTGTGCTCGTCCCGCAGAGGTCCACCCATAAGTTCCGCAACAATCCACTTATTTGTACTTAAAAACTAACTTACTATATAAAGTCAGAATTTGTAAAATTATCCACTTTTTGTCAATTTGCCTTTTAACAGGAATTAGTGATGTTACTTTACCAAACTAGTAACATAATTTGACAAGTTATTCAAGTACAAACAAGTGGATATCTTTAAGTTGTTTTCTTCTTTGGTGTTTAATTCTGCGTTAGTGCGACAGCACTCTTACGCAATTTTGGGTGAGTCTACTCACTGCCATGTGTTGTGTTTTAAGTCAATTTTTGTTCAGAAAAAGGAGGGGGAGGACATTCACTAGAAGAGAAGTAGAGCTTTTAGATTTCTGAAAATAATCCTGTCAGGGTTAATAGTATAGTTATCGTCTATGTCATTTATATGGTTAGTTACTTTGTCAAGAAACCGCGTATGTTTCTCAACAAGGTACTCCTGGATTGTATCAACGCTCAGGTCCGTATGTAGGTCAGCATTGCAGACATACTACGGATTACCTTGTTTTGAAACACCTGCAGTTTCCTGTTATTTTGACGTGTTGGCTGTGAAAAAACTGTTACTCCGCAAAGTAGAGTAGGTCTGATAACAACTTGTTTGTACAGTAATAGTTTGTTTTTTAAAGTTAGTTTACTGTCCTTGTTAAGTAACGGATGAAGCAATCCCACTAATCTGTTGATTGTTGTTAAGCTATTTTTAAGTTTGTCGTCTGCGTAAGACGTACTTTTCTAAGACATTCTTTTAAACGACGTCTTTTGGTCTTCAGACGTAATACAGTTGTCTGGAAACATGTTGGGTTTTGTCTTGTTTTATGACAAACATCTTTAAATTGTCTTCAAGAATTATTGAATAACATTTGTGGATAACTTAGATGCAACATCAAATCAAATGTAAGAGGCATATTTAAATTAAAATACATTTTATATGTATGTACAGGGTTGACCGCAAGCAGGTATAGTTTTCCTATAATATGTACAGGATGTACGTAAAAAATATTATGACAAACACAACTTGTTTTTTTACTTGTTTTTTCAATGGAACACCCTGTATTTATATGAATGAATATTACTTAGATTAATGACTTGTGAAAAAAATATTAAAGATGAGAATGTCTGTTGGATTATTCAGAAATATACAAGGTGTGTCTGGCACATCTTTTGGTGGGATGTTCTTATACAAACTTGAAGTAGATACAGGGTGTTTTTTTATATATTGACAGTATTGACACCCCACCTATAGCCTTTACATCTATTCATTAATTAGCCTATCCAAAACACGTGACTTTGACAAGCAAACAAAGGTTTGTGTGCCTCTTAGCGGACATTTTAATTTAACAATGAAGGAGACATTTTAATTTAAGTTTGACAGCCTTGGACAGTCTAATACGTTGTTCAAGTACGATTCTAAACTCAAATGTCAGTTATTTCTCATTAGATCAAAAACTACACGTTTCAAGTGAGTGTCTTATTTGAATAGTTCAACGGTATATTGGTGAGTAGATGGCTGCGGAACTCGCTGCGCTCGTCCCGCAGAGGTCCACTCATAAGTTCCGCAACAATTCACTCATTTGTACTTGAACTTAAAGTTAAAATTTGAAAGATTATGATCATTCGCTTTTTGTCAATTTGCCTTTCAACAGGAATTAGTAATGTTATTTTACCAAACTAGTAACTAGTAACATAATGTGACAAGTTATTCAAGTACAAATGAGTGAATTGTTGCGGAACTTATGGGTGGACCTCTGCGGGACGAGCGCAGCGAGTTCCGCAGCCATCTATTCATCAATATGTTGTGTAATTACGGTACTAACCTGACTCACTCAAATGTGAGTTATTCTCATTACTTTAAAAAGTACACGTTTCAGGTGAGTATCTTATTTGAACAGTTCAGTATATTGATGAGTAGATGGCTGCGGAACTCGCTGCGCTCGTCCCGCAGAGGTGCACCCATAAGTTCCACAACAATTCATTCGTTTGTACTTGAATAACTTGTCACATTATGTTACTAGTTTGGTAAAGTAACATTACTAATTCCTGTTAAAAGGCAAATTTATAAAAAGTGGATAATCTTACAATTTCTGACTTTATATAATAAGTTATTGTTCAAGTACAAATAAGTGGATTGTTGCGGCACTTATGGGTTGGACCTCTACAGGACGAGCGCAGCCATCTACTCACCAATATACTGTTGAACTGTTCAAATAAGACACTCACCTAAAACATGTAGTTTTTGAACTAATGGGAAAAATTCTCAACTGAGTGAATCAGGTTAGTATTGTACTTGAATAACATATTGATGAATAGATGGCTGGGGAATTCGCTGCGCTCGTCCCGCAGAGGTCCACCCATAAGTTCCGCGACAATTCTTCATTTGTACTCGAATAACTTGTCACAATAAATTACTACTTTGGTAAAGTTACATTACTAATTCCTGTTAATGGGTAAATTGACAAAAAGTGGATAATCTTATAAATTCTAACTTTATATTGTGGCGTCCGCCAGGCTGTCAAGAATCTTAGGCATTTGCTGTCGAATATCCTAGAATCTAGCGAATTATTCCACTTTAATCGGGAAAATAAGATTATCGTGTGTATTCTAGATTTTATAAGAATAGATTTAGGGATATATAAAGAAAAGGCTGCTATTGCTTTGTAGTTTTTAAGTTTCAGTTCGACTGTGATACGATATAAATAGTGATTATTGTTGTAAAGAGTTTAATTGTTGAGTTAGTTATTAAAGTAATTAGTGTCAGAGTGTATTGTTACGTGGAATAAATTATTGCTGTGTTGATTGGACTTTGATTTTTGGAATAAACGAAACTAGCCTAGGATTTCTGTCAGCCAATCCAAAGCCGTGACAATTGGTGTCAGAAGTGAGACATAAAGGACTGCAGAGTGAAATCCATCCAATTGCGGAAGTGCGACGACACTAGTGTAGTGTAAAAACTGAACATTTAGTGAACTGAACTGAACACTGGGACAGTTAGTCAGTGCAAACAGTGACAATCACAAAAAGAGACTTAACCGATCGTGTAAATTACCCCGGAAGTGACTCTATACTCGATTTTGACTGTGATAGTGAATCTTCGAGTGAGTTCACCGACGTGTTTGGAACTTCAACAAAAGACCAGAGAAGATATTTGAAGAGAGTTTGAGGGAAACTCCAGAACATTCTGTTTATGCCTATCACAAGACAACAAGCAAAAATGGACGAACAAAAAGTTGAAGAACTTCTGCGCAAAATGTTCGAACTTCAAGAGACCAAACGACAACAAGAAAAACAAGACGAAGAACTCAGGCAACAAAAAGAAAAACAAGAAGAAGAAGCTTTTGTAGAACCGATTGAAGAAACTTCTGTAGAATAAGTTCAAGAAGCTCCTATAGAACAGGTTGCGAAAGCTCCTGTAGAACAGGCTAAAGAAGCTCCTATAGAACAGGTTACGAAAGCTCCTGTAGAGCAGGTTGAAAAGGCTTCTGTAGAGCAAGTTGAGCAAGTTAAAAAAGTTATTGTTGAGCAAGTTGCAGAAGAAAAACCTAAGCGGACTAACCGAAACAAATGTGTTTGAGGCTCAAATGTCTGTAGAAGATGTTCCTATGTAATCGAAGAAAGTGTTTTTGTTGTTGAAGACCCTGAAATTGCTAAGGAAGATCTGATTATAACTAAGGAATTGAAGAATGCTCAGGAAAATATCACTCTGGTGGAAGAACATGTGCCTGCGGTTGAAGATTCTAGAATGCCTGAGAAAGATGTTCCTGTTGTTGTAGAACCTGAAAAATTATCTCAAAAAAGTGTATTCGATGTTAAAGAAATTGAAACAGCCCACGAAGATACCCCAGTTGATGAAAAACCCTATTGTTAATACAGCTCATAAAGAAGTGTTTGAAGTTGGAAAACCTGAAGAAAAAACTCAGGAAAATAGCTCTGTTATTGAAGAACAGGTAATGCCTCGAGAAGATGTACCTGAACTTGAAAAATCTCAAACAGCTGTTTCAGTAGCTGAAAAACCTGAAGGAATAACTCAAAGAAAGTGTGGATGTTGAAGAAACTATAAATGTGGATATGGTAGAACAAATTGAAACAATTGAGGGAGTTGAAGCAAAACCTACTAAAGTCCAAGAAAATGTACCTGTGATTCAATTATCAGAAAAAAGTTCTGAAATTATTGAAATTCCTGTAGTTGCATGTGCCAATTATAACTGACATAGAACAAAGTCATGATATTGATGTGGTACCTGCCTCAAAACGAAAAGATACTGTTGAGGAAAAAGGTGAAACCTCTCAAGTTATCCAAGAAAAGCAGCCACTTAATGCTGTAGCTATGAAAACTTGTGAAGGTGAATCTTTGGCTGGCAATAGAGATAAGACAGTAAAAGATAATAAATTAACTGAACCCATTGAACAGGAGAAACTAACTAGTCTATGAAGTCAACATAAGAAGGAAAACAGTGGAACAAACAAGACCTTAAAAAAGTAGTATATCTAAGTGAAGAATCATCAGATTCTGATATCTTTTTGAGTGCCTTTTTTCATAGATTTCGGCTTCAAATCTGAGAATAATTTAGTTTATGGAGTTCAGGGTATCACGAGGGACCATTAGGACACAAAATCTCGACAAAAAAAAATTTGAAATTTCATCATTTTAGTAAGAAGGTACCCCCTTTATGATTTTTTCGGAGAACTTTCAAAGGTCGTAACTTTTTTTCTATTATAGATAGAAAGCTGAATCTTTCACTGAATTTTATCCCTTTCAAAGGACTACAATTCCTGAAAATTTCAGCTCATTTGCACTTATAGTTCCTGAGATAAAATCGTGTTAAGCAAATTGGGGTGATTTATCAATTTTTCAATTTTTTTAAGTGCCTTCATAATACAAAACAAGTTATATTAACTGAAATTTCAGTTTCAGCAAACACGTCATCGATCAACGGTCCGACCTCAGGCAACATCGTACCGGGCGGTGCGGGGTACCAAGATGCGGTGCACATCACCGCCATCTTGGGCGAATCGGTGGTGTTCAATTGCCAGGTGGAATTCCCCGAAGGCCACCCTGTACCGTATGTCCTCCAATGGGAGAAGAAGGTAGGCGACACGGTACGATCATGCTTCCCACTTTCTCTTTTACTAACTTTATCTGCTCTCTACTATTATGGGACGAGGTTTGGATTAAGTTGTCTTGTAGCCAACTTTTAAGGCAATATTTCATTCACAACCCCGAAAGCGTTTACTTCATTCTAATTTATGTTGTCTTGTCTTACAATCTCTGAGATGATAAATGCTTTCGGGGCAAGATTATATTTGAGGTTTTAAGGGATATAGAGAGCAGATTGATTATTGTTTAAAGGCACTTGCCATTATCATTACAGCACAATTATTACCTTCATATATCTGTCTCTCTATCTCTTCTATCTAGATTGTAGTTGGCATGACTGTTTGATGCATGTATAAAGTAGATTTCAACGATTTATTAAATAATGACTTTTATCTTAAGTAAAGTAGATTACTAAAAATTGGTTATGGTGCAAATACAATTATAAATTTCCTTTAGAGAATAGTGGCTGCTTGGGCTAATATGCGGGGGATTTGGCTGACACAACATTTACGAGCGAATAACCAGAAAAGGGTTGAGAGTCAACGTCAAAGTGATTTGATTTTGGATATAAATTGTCTAATAAAGCTCTTACTAACCATTATAGGAAGATTAAAGTCATTATTATTTTTTCGTTGTTTTCTCTCCCAAAATCTAGAAGAGCCGCACCTTGATTGAGTACTTTTTAAAGGGACAGGACATTCCGATTTACATCTGGTACGAAAGTTACCCGACTCATAGTGGGGAAGGGTACGAAGGCAGAGTCTCAAGAGTCGCTTCAGATTCGAATTATGGTGCCGCCTCCCTTAATCTCACCAATATCAGAGAATCAGATCAAGGATGGTACCTAATTGTACAACAATCAAAAATAACTATGATTACAATGACATTGTTTTAGGTACGAATGCAAAGTGGTATTCCTTAACCGTTCCCCGAACCAACACAAGAACGGCACCTGGTTCCATTTGGACGTGCACGCGCCCCCCAGATTTGTAGTGACACCCGAAGATGTCATTTATGTGAATTTGGGTGACGCTATAATATTGAATTGTCAGGCCGAAGGTACCCCGACGCCCGAGATTTTATGGTACAAAGACGCCAACCCGGTGGACCCAACGGCCACCATAGGTAATATAGGTAATGAATTATTTTTGCACACCTTGTATTTATTTTGTCACAATCCAAATGTTGTGGTCATCACTCATACTCAATCCAAATATTGTAGTGATTACCCATACCCATCAACCATTGTTGTCCCAGTTCAAATGTGGTAGTCATTATTTTAATCCAACTGTTGTGTTGCTCATTAATACCCAACCATTGTTTGTTGTCTTAATCCAACTGTTATGTTACTTATTAATCCCCAACCAATTCTAGGCATATTTAACGACGGTACAGAATTACGCATATCCAACATACGTCACGAAGATATAGGCGATTACACTTGTATAGCCCGAAACGGTGAAGGGCAAATTTCGCACACTGCCCGTGTCATCATAGCAGGTGGAGCAGTTATAATGGTACCACCCACCAACAAAACTACCCAAGAAGGAGAAAAGGTACCACCTAGCAAATAAGTAATTTTTCAAAAAATTATATTAATGAATGGATTCAAGGTACAATTCAAATGTGAAGCCAAAGCGCAACCAGGTAACGTCACAGTGAAATGGTTCAGAGAAGGGGCACCGGTTAAAGAGTTGGCTGCATTAGAGACTCGTGTTACCATCAGGAAAGATGGTTCGTTGGTTATCAATCCTGTTATTCCGGACGATTCTGGACAGTATCTTTGTGAAGTTAGTAACGGAATTGGGGAACCGCAGAGTGCTTCGGCCTATCTTGACGTTGAATGTAAGTATGTTTAGCTTATAGGTCTGTTCTCACAAGAGTTTGCAGCCTGTCAGAAAGCATAGCCCATATGTATTTTCAATGCCGTTATTCCAAGATAAATTGGTAACTTAGCTGAGTGATTGTTTGCAAACTCTTGTGAGAACAGACCTTATGTCCTCCTACAACTTTGATTGAAGTTATCTTGAAACTACCTCCTATTTGTCTCATGAAAACAGCATCCATATTCAAGTTATTAATATACTATACAGGAACCAAATTTTTTTTATGTGTTAAGGAACCTTTCAAGTCTAACCCAACAAAATTTTATAACACAAAAATTCAAGATAAGAAAGTTATGATTTTTTCAATCTGAAAGACACATTTAAGGCCTAGGGCCTCCATTTCCATTCACAGTGACTTTCCTGGAAAGTTGATCAACTTCATGGAACCAAATATTTTTTTATGTGTTTAAGAACCCTTCAACTCTAACCTAACAAAGTTGATCAACTTCATGGAACCAAATATTTTTTTATGTGTTTAGGATCCCTTCAACTCTAACCTAACAAAATTTTATAACACAAAAAGCCAAAATAAGAGAATTATGATTTTTTCAATCTGAAAGACACATTTAAGGCCTAGGGCCTCCATTTCCATTCACAGTGACTTTCCTGGAAAGTTGATCAACTTCATGGAACCAAATATTTTTTTATGTGTTTAGGATCCCTTCAACTCTAACCTAACAAAATTTTATAACACAAAAAGCCAAAATAAGAGAATTATGATTTTTTCAATCTGAAAGACACATTTAAGGCCTAGGGCCTCCATTTCCATTCACAGTGACTTTCCTGGAAAGTTGATCAACTTCATGGAACCAAATATTTTTTTATGTGTTTAGGATCCCTTCAACTCTAACCTAACAAAATTTTATAACACAAAAAGCCAAAATAAGAGAATTATGATTTTTTCAATCTGAAAGACACATTTAAGGCCTAGGGCCTCCATTTCCATTCACAGTGACTTTCTTGGAAAGTTGATCAACTTCATGGAACCAAATATTTTTTTATGTGTTTAAGAACCCTTCAACTCTAACCTAACAAAATTTTATAACACAAAAAGCCAAAATAAGAGAGTTATGATTTTTTCAATCTAAAAGCTACATTTAAGACTTATGCCTCCATCTCCATTCACAGTGACTTTCCTGGAAAGTTGATCAACTTCATGGAACCAAATATATTTTTATGTGTTTAGGAACCTTTCAACTCTAACCCAACAAAATTTTATAACACAAAAATCCAAAATAAGAGAGTTATGATTTTTTCAATCTGAAAGACACATTTAAGGCCTACGGCCTCCATCTCAATTCACAGTGACTTTCCTGGAAAGTTGTTGAACTTCATGGAACCAAATATTTTTTCATGTGTTTAGGAACCTTTCAACTATAACCCAACAAAATTTTATAACACAAAAGTCCAAAATAAGAGAGTTATGATTTTTTCAATCTGAAAGCTACATTTAAGACTTATGGCCTCCATCTCCATTCACAGTGACTTTCCTGAAAAGTTGATCAACTTCATGGAACCAAATATTTTTTTATGTGTTTAGGAACCTTTCAAATCTAACCCAACAAAATTTTATAACACCAAAATCCAAAACGAGAGAGTTATGATTTTTTCAATCTGAAAGACACATTTAAGGCCTACGGCCTCCATTTCCATTCACAGTGACTTTCCTGGAAAGTTGATCAACTTCATGGAACCAAATATTTTTTTATGTGTTCAGGAACCTTTCAATTATAACCCAACCAAATTTTATAACACAAAAATCCAAAATAAGAAAGTTATGATTTTTTTAATCTAAAAGACACATTTAAGACTTACAACGTCCATCTTTATTTACAGTGTTTTCCCTGGAAATTTCATCAACTTCACGGAACCAAATATTTTTTTATGTGTTTAGGAACCTTCCAACTCTAACTCAAAAAAATTCTATACCACAAAAATCCAAGATAAGAGAGTCATGATTAACTCCTCAACAACTTCGTATCAGACCTGACAGTGCTGACGTTTTTTCTATTCCAGTTCCTGCCAGAGTAACCTTCACCCCCACCATCCAATATTTGCCGTTCCGATTGGCCGGGGTAATACAGTGCTACATCAAAGCCAACCCCCCCATGCAATACGTCACTTGGACCAAAGACAAACGAGTACTGGAACCCTACCAGATAAAAGACGTTGTTGTAATGAATAATGGCTCATTACTGTTTACTCGAGTAAACGAGAACCACCAGGGTCAATACACATGTACACCATACAATGCGCATGGTACCAAAGGTAGTTCTGGTCAAATGGAAGTACTGGTCAAAAAACCTCCAGTGTTTACGGTGCAACCTGAAGCAATGTACCAGAAAAAAGTGGGCGAAACTGTTGAAATGCATTGTGAAGCTATGGGAGCTGAAGACACGCAAAAACCTACAATTCAGTGGCAAAGAAGAGACGGTACTCCATTGCCTAAAAACCGCATGAAAATCCTAGGCGGTAATGTTACAATTGAAAGCCTGCGCAGATCAGACTTTGGGTTCTACCAATGCGTTGCTACTAACGAAGTTGCAACAATCGTACTGTCAACCCAATTGGTTGTAGAAGGTACCCAACCTCATGCGCCTTACAACTTAACAGGTTCAGCTACCGAGTTTAGTGTTACTTTAAGCTGGATGCCTGGCTATAGTGGGGGCCCCGATTACAAGCAAGACTATACGTTGTGGTACCGGGAGGCTGGCGTTGCCGATTGGGCCACCATTCCAGTGACACCTTCGGGAAGTACTCAAGTCACTATTAACAGGCTTGCACCTGGTACTACCTATGAGTTTCAAGTTGTTGGCAAGAATGCCTTAGGTGATGGCATGATGAGCAAAATTTTCACCATTAGGACTACAGGTAAGAAGAGTTTCTGTTTTTGATTTTGTTTGATGATGAGTTGATATTTTAACGTGTATAAATTTGTCTTGCCTTACACGAGAAGACGTTGGATTGCCCGTGCAAAATACCCCATCCCCTATAAATAATCCTGCACCAAATAATGAAAATTTAGGTAAGAATTTGTAATTGTTGAATGAATTTGTAAAAAAAATTGAAAAAATGTATATAGGTCCCAAGCCTGGATCGCCAAGGAACCTTACTGTAACTGAAGTGGATCACGGGTTTTTGATCACCTGGGAACCACCTCTAGAACGTAGCGTTGTTATACACCATTACGTGATTAAGTATCGGACTGATGGGCCTTGGAAGACTTTGAATAAGGCTCAAATACGCCCTGAAGATACTCATTATTTAGGTGAATTATTATTTTGTTTAAAGGAGGAGTTGATTTACTTTGTGACTTTTTTAGTTAAAAATTTAGTTGGTGGGAGGACCTATTATTTCCGCATATTTGCGCATGGTACGCAAAGCTACGAGGGAAGCGAGGAAGTGAAATTTTCAGTGCCTGCCCGTGTTAAGCATAAGGTAACTAATATAAATCAGTGGCGGCTCGTGACTATTTCAAAGTGAGGAGGCTAAAAAAAAAAATGAATTTTGCGCAGCAGGCGAAATTTAGGGCATCCCATTTGAAAAAAGCATTTTTTTGCAATTTTACCATCACTTACTGCGATTCTAAATCCACTTTTTCGCGATTGTAAACCCACTTTTCTGTAGATATTGTCTCATTGTTCCGCGATTCTTGTCTCACTTTTTTTTGCGATGTTATCCTCACTTTTCTGCGATTCCTATTTCATTCTCCGCGATTTTATCCTCACTTTTCGTGACTTTCTACTCCTTTTTCCGCTAATCTCATCTTACTTTTCCGCGAATTTAAACTCACTTTTTTTGAAATTTTTGACTCATATTTTTTTTGCGATTTTTGACTCTTTTTTTTACGATTTCATCATCACTTTCCGCGATTTTATCCTTATTTTTCCTCATTTCAAAATTACGATAATTTTTGAAAAGTTACGAAAAATTACGTGAATTACGTAAAATATGAAAAATTATGAGAATTGCAAACATTTACGAGAATTACATAACATGACGAGAATCACGGAATAACAAAAAATTGCGGGAATTACAAAAATTATGAGAATTGCCAAATATTACTCGAAAGAATTACGAAGTTACTCCAAAATTACGTCAATTATTTATATATTACTAATTTTTGGAAAGTTACGAAATTACGAAAAATAATGGGAATTATAAAAATTTACGGAACTTAGTAAAATAACGGAAATGACGAAAATTTACCGAAATTATGAGATATTATAAAAATTACGGGAATTAAAGAAAATACAAAGAACTACGAAAATTACAAAAATTACGGGTATTACAAAATATTACGGAAAAGAATTACAAAGTTATTCCAAAATTACGTGAATTACGGTGATTCCCAAAATAACGGAAATCACAAGTTTTCAAAATTACGAAAATCACAATAACTTAGGGAGAATTAGAAAATTTCGAATTTTTTTGGAAATTAGGAAAGTTGAAAATTAAAAAATTGAAAATATGTACAAATAATTACTAAAATTACGACGGGAAAAGCGCGAAAAATTGCGGGAATAATAAATATTACCAAGTTTTCCAAAAATTGAAAAAAATAAGGGAGAATTAGAAAATAACAAGAATTATCTGAGAAATGACAAGAATTAAAAAATTTCGAAATTCCCCAAAAAAAAAAACGAAAATTATCAATTTTCGAAAATTTCAAAAATTTAGGGGGAATTATAAAAGCAACGAATTTTTTTTGAGAAATTACGGAAATTAAAAAATTACGAAAATAATGGGAATCACGAAAATTTCGAGTTTTTCGAAAATTGTAAAAACTAAAGGGGTATTATGAAAATAACAAGAATTATCTGAAAAATGACAGGAATTACAAAATCTCGAAAATTCCCAAAATAAAATACGAAAATTACGAGAATTACATAATTTCGGAATTATGAAAATAACGGAGTTTTCTGAGAAATTACAGGAATTAAAAAATTACGGAAATCTGAAAACTACAGGAATTATTCAAAAATTATGAAAAATATGAAAAAATCACGGGAATTAAAAAAATTGTGACAATTTTCAAAAAATTACGAAAATAACAAGAATTACAAAAAGTGACGGGATTCACGAATTTTCCGAAAATTGCAAAAACTAAGGGGAAAATCGGGGGAATTATGAAATTAACGAAGAATTTTTTTTGAGAAATGACGGGAATTTTAAAATTTTCCAGTGAAAAATCACTTCAGGAAAAATTCTGGAAAATTGACTTATTTAAGCAAAATTAAGGAAAATTCATCCTCTCACATTTCAATTTATTTCTGGAAAACTAATAAAGCAAAACTTGTGAAATTTTTCCAGGAGAAAGAAGAAAATGAGGAGCTCATTAAAGGAAAATTTCAAAATTTTCTAGTGAAAAATTACTCCCTTCGGGCTCGCGTATAACTCCGGCCCTTCGGGCTCGCGTATAACTCCGGCCCTTCGGGCTCGCGTATAACTCCGGCCCTTCGGGCTCGCGTATAACTCCGGCCCTTCGGGCTCGCGTATAACTCCGGCCCTTCGGGCTCGCGTATAACTCCGGCCCTTCGGGCTCGCGTATAACTCCGGCCCTTCGGGCCGGATTCACAGATTTTTGTCGTGGAGGCGCCGGATTGATTGAAATATTGTTGTCAGATTTTTCTAAATTACATTGAAATATCAAAATTTGGAAAGTGTATTTATTTGTGAATTATTATTTTAATTAGGAATCAGGAATAAAAAAACTGAGATTAAATTTTCAATTCCTCTGACGAGCCGCCACTGATATAAATATTATTATAACAGTTGTATAATGTGTATTTTTACATAGGCTATCACGGCTGGAGTAGTGGGAGGATTCCTGTTCTTTATCGTTGCCATTATTCTATCAGTTTGCGCTGTCAAGATTTGCAACAAACGAAAAAGACGGAAACAAGAAAAAGGTAAGGGGTATTTCTAGGTGTAGTTGTATATATTGTCAATTATTGGAAAAATTAATATTTTTTCTTGTTCCAAAAAACGTAAAGCGCTCTCTAAAATGTATGTATTCTATAGGTAAATTACAGCTTAAATCATAATGCAATCAGGCCCATTCTAATATTGCATTTTAGCTTTCAGGCCCCCAAGAACTTACCGCTTTTTTACCCCATATATGAGCACACATCTAACAATAATTTTTTACACTATTATTACACAGAGTAGTTTTTTAAATACTTAAAATTTCCTCAATGGTCAATAATTACCTAATTTTGAAATATTTTTTCAGCATACAACATGGTAGCTTGTAGAATATCCGACGCTAGAAATGGAAGCGGAGCCGCTGAAAGTCAAGTGCCTTTGAAAAAGTAAGTTTCTTATACTCTATATTCATCATAAGCTAAATGGGTTGAGGGATATAGTATTAGTAAGTCGGATTTTTACTTGTAGGACGGTTGAGTCCGAGTCTTACCGTGATTACGAGAGCGTGTTTATTATTCCTGGGACAAGCGTTGACACGAACCGTAAGCTGACAATTTTGTAGATCTCGTTTTTTTAATGGATCTAGAGATACGTAGAGTCGCAGAATATATACAGGGTTTACTATTAAAAACGAAACAGGCTAGATATCTGCTCGTATACGTAATTTGATTGTATGGTACCACACCCCCTCTAGGCAGTGTGGGACCAACCTTAACTATTTCAAATGAAACAATGGGAGGAGTGATACCTTTTTTAAAAGAACGTTCCATTTGATGTCATTTGAAAGAAAATTGAACACTCTTTTGAAACAGGTATCACTCGACCCCCTGTTCCATTTGGGATGGTAAGGGTTGGTCCTACCCCCCCTAGAGAGTTAAGTTAGTGCTGAAAATGTTTCAAACACTCACACAATCAAATTACTTGTACATACGTACCATCAGATATTTACATGTTTCGTTTTAAATGTAGGTATACATAAATATATTATGCGACTTTGGTGTGCTTCATTTGTTCCTGGAACGTTACTTTATACTTACTTAAATAGATCAGGCCTTAGTTAGAGAGGGCCTGTTAATATGTGTGCATTTTAGTCTATTGTAATACGCGTTTGAGTTGCCTCTTCTTAAACGCGTATTATCTATTGCTCAGTTTCTGATCAGTCTCGTGTGATTCTTGCCGCCGCCCATTTGGACCGCCCAACAGGAGGAAATCAGGTGAAGGATTGCAACCCGGCCGCCATTGAGCAGAGCTGCACCCAACACTCAAGCACATGTATTAGCTCTATTACTATTTGATTCTTGCACTACTACTTTACTCGGTTTTTTGTTTTGTTTTGTATATTGACGTCAGTGATTTGGTTGAAATGGTAATTTTTTTTTTGGTTACTTGATTGTGTGAATCCCCCAAAGTAAAAGGGTCCTTCGTTGATTTGATATATGGACGAAGGGCCTTTTTTTTGAAAAATTTCGCAAGTAACCTCTGAAAGTCATATATTATCCGTTCACAATCCGATGTCCACAGGTAGGTACAGGTAAAATCACCTTTCAATGCTATTTGATAGGGAAAGGTGATAAATTTACCTGCACCTGTGGACATTGGATTGTGTAGGATATAAGTAAAAGTAGTTTATAATTTTTGAATGAACATTCAAAAGAACACAATATTGTTCATCCAGAATCCTTTAACAAGACAAAAGGGTGTTATTTATCATCAGTGGCGGATTTGTTAATGTGTTAACGAATAGAGATATTTTCTCTATCTCTATTGATTTTGAGAAGAGAGAAAAAGACAGCAAGTGCTATAGTGATAAGGATAGCCATCTCTATCGGTTACAGGGCTGGGACTCTTATGATTTAGATTTTGAAAAACTTTGGAAGGTCATAACTTTTTTACTATTATACAGGGTGAGTTACTAAGCGCGCGGTGGTCCATATTTCCTATACTAACGGAGATCGGAGAAAAAACTAAATACATAACTTGTAGATAAACATGAGTACTACATTCTTAAATTATTTTCCAGTATACAGGGTGGCCCAATAACTAGTTGTGACATAAAGTTATGTTTTTTTAAATGAATCTCCCTGTATATAATGACATTTCTGGATTTTGCGGAAAATTCTAGACATATTTCATGTATATTGTCATATACCTATCTTCGACTGTTTCGGAACTATTGACAGTTGAAAATTGACTTTTTTCCATCTTTGACAGACTGTGGAACCTAAACGGTTAATTATAGAGAAAAACGGATTTCACATTCCTATCTTAGATTTTCATGAGCTATTATTTGACACCAACTTTGAATTTAACCGAAGATTAATAATTTAGGCGGAATTTTTAGTCATGGATTAAATTCAAGATTGGTGCCAAATGATAGTTTATGAAAAACTAAGATAGGAATGTAAAATCCGTTTTCTTGTAAAATCAACCATTTAGGTTTTACAGTCTGTCAAAGATGTAAAAAAGTCAGTTTTCAACTGTCAATATTTCCGAAACAGTTGAAGAGAGGTATATGACATTGTACATGAATTATGTTTAGAATTTTCCGCAGAATCCAGAAATATCATAATATACAAGAAGAGTCATTTAAAAAAACATAACTTTGTGTCACTACTAGTTATTGGGCCACCCTGTATACTGGAAAATGGAGATATGGACCACCGCGCGCTTAGTAACTCACCCTGTAGATAGAAAGCTGAAATTTTCACTGAATTTCATCCCACTAAAGGGACTATAATCCCTCAAAATTTCAGCTCATTTGCACTTATAGTTCCTGAGATAAAATCGTGTTAAGCAACTTGGAGTGATTTATCAATTTTTCAATTTTTCTGAGTGCCTTTTTTCATAGATTTCGGCTTCAAATCTGAGAATAATTTAGTGTATGGAGTTTGGGGGATGTTAATTGACCATTAGGTCACAAAATCTCAACAAGAAAAAATTTGAAATTTCATCGTTTTAGTAAGAAGGTACCTACCTTATGATTTAGATTTTGGAAAATTTTGGAAGGTCATAACTTTTTTACTATTATAGATAGAAGGCTGAATCTTTCACTGAATTTTATCCCTTCCAAAGGACTACAATCCCTGAAAATTTCAGCTCATTTGCACTTATAGTTCCTGAGATAAAATCGTGTTAAGCAACTTGGGGTGATTTATCAATTTTTCAATTTTTCTGAGTGCCTTTTTTCATAGATTTCGGCTTCAAATCTGAGAATAATTTAGTGTATGGAGTTTGGGGGATGTTAATTGACCATTAGGTCACAAAATCTCAACAAGAAAAAATTTGAAATTTCATCGTTTTAGTAAGAAGGTACCTACCTTATGATTTAGATTTTGGAAAATTTTGGAAGGTCATAACTTTTTTACTATTATAGATAGAAGGCTGAATCTTTCACTGAATTTTATCCCTTCCAAAGGACTACAATCCCTGAAAATTTCAGCTCATTTGCATTTATAGTTCCTGAGATAAAATCGTGTTAAGCAACTTGGGGTGATTTATCAATTTTTCAATTTTTCTGAGTGCCTTTTTTCATAGATTTCGGCTTCAAATCTGAGAATAATTTAGTGTATGGAGTTTGGGGGATGTTAATTGACCATTAGGACACAAAATCTCAACAAGAAAAAATTTGAAATTTCATCGTTTTAGTAAGAAGGTTCCTACCTTATGATTTAGATTTTGGAAAATTTTGGAAGGTCATAACTTTTTTACTATTATAGATAGAAGGCTGAATCTTTCACTGAATTTTATCCCTTCCAAAGGACTACAATCCCTGAAAATTTCAGCTCATTTGCACTTATAGTTCCTGAGATAAAATCGTGTTAAGCAACTTGGGGTGATTTATCAATTTTTCAATTTTTCTGAGTGCCTTTTTTCATAGATTTCGGCTTCAAATCTGAGAATAATTTAGTGTATGGAGTTTGGGGGATGTTAATTGACCATTAGGTCACAAAATCTCAACAAGAAAAAATTTGAAATTTCATCGTTTTAGTAAGAAGGTACCTACCTTATGATTTAGATTTTGGAAAATTTTGGAAGGTCATAACTTTTTTACTATTATAGATAGAAGGCTGAATCTTTCACTGAATTTTATCCCTTCCAAAGGACTACAATCCCTGAAAATTTCAGCTCATTTGCATTTATAGTTCCTGAGATAAAATCGTGTTAAGCAACTTGGGGTGATTTATCAATTTTTCAATTTTTCTGAGTGCCTTTTTTCATAGATTTCGGCTTCAAATCTGAGAATAATTTAGTGTATGGAGTTTGGGGGATGTTAATTGACCATTAGGACACAAAATCTCAACAAGAAAAAATTTGAAATTTCATCGTTTTAGTAAGAAGGTTCCTACCTTATGATTTAGATTTTGGAAAATTTTGGAAGGTCATAACTTTTTTACTATTATAGATAGAAGGCTGAATCTTTCACTGAATTTTATCCCTTCCAAAGGACTACAATCCCTGAAAATTTCAGCTCATTTGCATTTATAGTTCCTGAGATAAAATCGTGTTAAGCAACTTGGGGTGATTTATCAATTTTTCAATTTTTCTGAGTGCCTTTTTTCATAGATTTCGGCTTCAAATCTGAGAATAATTTAGTGTATGGAGTTTGGGGGATGTTAATTGACCATTAGGACACAAAATCTCAACAAGAAAAAATTTGAAATTTCATCGTTTTAGTAAGAAGGTTCCTACCTTATGATTTAGATTTTGGAAAATTTTGGAAGGTCATAACTTTTTTACTATTATAGATAGAAGGCTGAATCTTTCACTGAATTTTATCCCTTCCAAAGGACTACAATCCCTGAAAATTTCAGCTCATTTGCACTTATAGTTCCTGAGATAAAATCGTGTTAAGCAACTTGGGGTGATTTATCAATTTTTCAATTTTTCTGAGTGCCTTTTTTCATAGATTTCGGCTTCAAATCTGAGAATAATTTAGTGTATGGAGTTTGGGGGATGTTAATTGACCATTAGGTCACAAAATCTCAACAAGAAAAAATTTGAAATTTCATCGTTTTAGTAAGAAGGTACCTACCTTATGATTTAGATTTTGGAAAATTTTGGAAGGTCATAACTTTTTTACTATTATAGATAGAAGGCTGAATCTTTCACTGAATTTTATCCCTTCCAAAGGACTACAATCCCTGAAAATTTCAGCTCATTTGCATTTATAGTTCCTGAGATAAAATCGTGTTAAGCAACTTGGGGTGATTTATCAATTTTTCAATTTTTCTGAGTGCCTTTTTTCATAGATTTCGGCTTCAAATCTGAGAATAATTTAGTGTATGGAGTTTGGGGGATGTTAATTGACCACTAGGACACAAAATCTCAACAAGAAAAAATTTGAAATTTCATCGTTTTAGTAAGAAGGTACCTACCTTATGATTTAGATTTTGGAAAATTTTGGAAGGTCATAACTTTTTTACTATTACAGATAGAAGGCTGAATCTTTCACTGAATTTTATCCCTTCCAAAGGACTACAATCCCTGAAAATTTCAGCTCATTTGCATTTATAGTTCCTGAGATAAAATCGTGTTAAGCAACTTGGGGTGATTTATCAATTTTTCAATTTTTCTGAGTGCCTTTTTTCATAGATTTCGGCTTCAAATCTGAGAATAATTTAGTGTATGGAGTTTGGGGGATGTTAATTGACCACTAGGACACAAAATCTCAACAAGAAAAAATTTGAAATTTCATCGTTTTAGTAAGAAGGTACCTACCTTATGATTTAGATTTTGGAAAATTTTGGAAGGTCATAACTTTTTTACTATTATAGATAGAAGGCTGAATCTTTCACTGAATTTTATCCCTTCCAAAGGACTACAATCCCTGAAAATTTCAGCTCATTTGCACTTATAGTTCCTGAGATAAAATCGTGTTAAGCAACTTGGGGTGATTTATCAATCTTTCAATTTTTCTGAGTGCCTTTTTTCATAGATTTCGGCTTCAAATCTGAGAATAATTTAGTGTATGGAGTTTGGGGGATGTTAATTGACCATTAGGACACAAAATCTCAACAAGAAAAAATTTGAAATTTCATCGTTTTAGTAAGAAGGTTCCTACCTTATGATTTAGATTTTGGAAAATTTTGGAAGGTCATAACTTTTTTACTATTATAGATAGAAGGCTGAATCTTTCACTGAATTTTATCCCTTCCAAAGGACTACAATCCCTGAAAATTTCAGCTCATTTGCACTTATAGTTCCTGAGATAAAATCGTGTTAAGCAACTTGGGGTGATTTATCAATTTTTCAATTTTTCTGAGTGCCTTTTTTCATAGATTTCGGCTTCAAATCTGAGAATAATTTAGTGTATGGAGTTTGGGGGATGTTAATTGACCATTAGGACACAAAATCTCAACAAGAAAAAATTTGAAATTTCATCGTTTTAGTAAGAAGGTTCCTACCTTATGATTTAGATTTTGGAAAATTTTGGAAGGTCATAACTTTTTTACTATTATAGATAGAAGGCTGAATCTTTCACTGAATTTTATCCCTTCCAAAGGACTACAATCCCTGAAAATTTCAGCTCATTTGCACTTATAGTTCCTGAGATAAAATCGTGTTAAGCAACTTGGGGTGATTTATCAATTTTTCAATTTTTCTGAGTGCCTTTTTTCATAGATTTCGGCTTCAAATCTGAGAATAATTTAGTGTATGGAGTTTGGGGGATGTTAATTGACCATTAGGACACAAAATCTCAACAAGAAAAAATTTGAAATTTCATCGTTTTAGTAAGAAGGTTCCTACCTTATGATTTAGATTTTGGAAAATTTTGGAAGGTCATAACTTTTTTACTATTATAGATAGAAGGCTGAATCTTTCACTGAATTTTATCCCTTCCAAAGGACTACAATCCCTGAAAATTTCAGCTCATTTGCACTTATAGTTCCTGAGATAAAATCGTGTTAAGCAACTTGGGGTGATTTATCAATTTTTCAATTTTTCTGAGTGCCTTTTTTCATAGATTTCGGCTTCAAATCTGAGAATAATTTAGTGTATGGAGTTTGGGGGATGTTAATTGACCATTAGGTCACAAAATCTCAACAAGAAAAAATTTGAAATTTCATCGTTTTAGTAAGAAGGTACCTACCTTATGATTTAGATTTTGGAAAATTTTGGAAGGTCATAACTTTTTTACTATTATAGATAGAAGGCTGAATCTTTCACTGAATTTTATCCCTTCCAAAGGACTACAATCCCTGAAAATTTCAGCTCATTTGCATTTATAGTTCCTGAGATAAAATCGTGTTAAGCAACTTGGGGTGATTTATCAATTTTTCAATTTTTCTGAGTGCCTTTTTTCATAGATTTCGGCTTCAAATCTGAGAATAATTTAGTGTATGGAGTTTGGGGGATGTTAATTGACCATTAGGACACAAAATCTCAACAAGAAAAAATTTGAAATTTCATCGTTTTAGTAAGAAGGTTCCTACCTTATGATTTAGATTTTGGAAAATTTTGGAAGGTCATAACTTTTTTACTATTATAGATAGAAGGCTGAATCTTTCACTGAATTTTATCCCTTCCAAAGGACTACAATCCCTGAAAATTTCAGCTCATTTGCATTTATAGTTCCTGAGATAAAATCGTGTTAAGCAACTTGGGGTGATTTATCAATTTTTCAATTTTTCTGAGTGCCTTTTTTCATAGATTTCGGCTTCAAATCTGAGAATAATTTAGTGTATGGAGTTTGGGGGATGTTAATTGACCATTAGGACACAAAATCTCAACAAGAAAAAATTTGAAATTTCATCGTTTTAGTAAGAAGGTTCCTACCTTATGATTTAGATTTTGGAAAATTTTGGAAGGTCATAACTTTTTTACTATTATAGATAGAAGGCTGAATCTTTCACTGAATTTTATCCCTTCCAAAGGACTACAATCCCTGAAAATTTCAGCTCATTTGCATTTATAGTTCCTGAGATAAAATCGTGTTAAGCAACTTGGGGTGATTTATCAATTTTTCAATTTTTCTGAGTGCCTTTTTTCATAGATTTCGGCTTCAAATCTGAGAATAATTTAGTGTATGGAGTTTGGGGGATGTTAATTGACCATTGGGTCACAAAATCTCAACAAGAAAAAATTTGAAATTTCATCGTTTTAGTAAGAAGGTACCTACCTTATGATTTAGATTTTGGAAAATTTTGGAAGGTCATAACTTTTTTACTATTATAGATAGAAGGCTGAATCTTTCACTGAATTTTATCCCATCCAAAGGACTACAATCCCTGAAAATTTCAGCTCATTTGCATTTAAAGTTCCTGAGATAAAATCGTGTTAAGCAACTTGGGGTGATTTATCAATTTTTCAATTTTTCTGAGTGCCTTTTTTCATAGATTTCGGCTTCAAATCTGAGAATAATTTAGTGTATGGAGTTTGGGGGATGTTAATTGACCATTAGGACACAAAATCTCAACAAGAAAAAATTTGAAATTTCATCGTTTTAGTAAGAAGGTTCCTACCTTATGATTTAGATTTTGGAAAATTTTGGAAGGTCATAACTTTTTTACTATTACAGATAGAAGGCTGAATCTTTCACTGAATTTTATCCCATCCAAAGGACTACAATCCCTGAAAATTTCAGCTCATTTGCACTTATAGTTCCTGAGATAAAATCGTGTTAAGCAACTTGGGGTGATTTATCAATTTTTCAATTTTTCTGAGTGCCTTTTTTCATAGATTTCGGCTTCAAATCTGAGAATAATTTAGTGTATGGAGTTTGGGGGATGTTAATTGACCACTAGGACACAAAATCTCAACAAGAAAAAATTTGAAATTTCATCGTTTTAGTAAGAAGGTACCTACCTTATGATTTAGATTTTGGAAAATTTTGGAAGGTCATAACTTTTTTACTATTACAGATAGAAGGCTGAATCTTTCACTGAATTTTATCCCATCCAAAGGACTACAATCCCTGAAAATTTCAGCTCATTTGCACTTATAGTTCCTGAGATAAAATCGTGTTAAGCAACTTGGGGTGATTTATCAATTTTTCAATTTTTCTGAGTGCCTTTTTTCATAGATTTCGGCTTCAAATCTGAGAATAATTTAGTGTATGGAGTTTGGGGGATGTTAATTGACCATTGGGTCACAAAATCTCAACAAGAAAAAATTTGAAATTTCATCGTTTTAGTAAGAAGGTACCTACCTTATGATTTAGATTTTGGAAAATTTTGGAAGGTCATAACTTTTTTACTATTATAGATAGAAGGCTGAATATTTCACTGAATTTTATCCCATCCAAAGGACTACAATCCCTGAAAATTTCAGCTCATTTGCACTTATAGTTCCTGAGATAAAATCGTGTTAAGCAACTTGGGGTGATTTATCAATTTTTCAATTTTTCTGAGTGCCTTTTTTCATAGATTTCGGCTTCAAATCTGAGAATAATTTAGTGTATGGAGTTTGGGGGATGTTAATTGACCACTAGGACACAAAATCTCAACAAGAAAAAATTTGAAATTTCATCGTTTTAGTAAGAAGGTACCTACCTTATGATTTAGATTTTGGAAAATTTTGGAAGGTCATAACTTTTTTACTATTATAGATAGAAGGCTGAATCTTTCACTGAATTTTATCCCATCCAAAGGACTACAATCCCTGAAAATTTCAGCTCATTTGCATTTAAAGTTCCTGAGATAAAATCGTGTTAAGCAACTTGGGGTGATTTATCAATTTTTCAATTTTTCTGAGTGCCTTTTTTCATAGATTTCGGCTTCAAATCTGAGAATAATTTAGTGTATGGAGTTTGGGGGATGTTAATTGACCATTGGGTCACAAAATCTCAACAAGAAAAAATTTGAAATTTCATCGTTTTAGTAAGAAGGTACCTACCTTATGATTTAGATTTTGGAAAATTTTGGAAGGTCATAACTTTTTTACTATTATAGATAGAAGGCTGAATCTTTCACTGAATTTTATCCCTTCCAAAGGACTACAATCCCTGAAAATTTCAGCTCATTTGCATTTAAAGTTCCTGAGATAAAATCGTGTTAAGCAACTTGGGGTGATTTATCAATTTTTCAATTTTTCTGAGTGCCTTTTTTCATAGATTTCGGCTTCAAATCTGAGAATAATTTAGTGTATGGAGTTTGGGGGATGTTAATTGACCACTAGGACACAAAATCTCAACAAGAAAAAATTTGAAATTTCATCGTTTTAGTAAGAAGGTACCTACCTTATGATTTAGATTTTGGAAAATTTTGGAAGGTCATAACTTTTTTACTATTATAGATAGAAGGCTGAATCTTTCACTGAATTTTATCCCTTCCAAAGGACTACAATCCCTGAAAATTTCAGCTCATTTGCATTTAAAGTTCCTGAGATAAAATCGTGTTAAGCAACTTGGGGTGATTTATCAATTTTTCAATTTTTCTGAGTGCCTTTTTTCATAGATTTCGGCTTCAAATCTGAGAATAATTTAGTGTATGGAGTTTGGGGGATGTTAATTGACCATTGGGTCACAAAATCTCAACAAGAAAAAATTTGAAATTTCATCGTTTTAGTAAGAAGGTACCTACCTTATGATTTAGATTTTGGAAAATTTTGGAAGGTCATAACTTTTTTACTATTATAGATAGAAGGCTGAATCTTTCACTGAATTTTATCCCTTCCAAAGGACTACAATCCCTGAAAATTTCAGCTCATTTGCATTTAAAGTTCCTGAGATAAAATCGTGTTAAGCAACTTGGGGTGATTTATCAATTTTTCAATTTTTCTGAGTGCCTTTTTTCATAGATTTCGGCTTCAAATCTGAGAATAATTTAGTGTATGGAGTTTGGGGGATGTTAATTGACCATTGGGTCACAAAATCTCAACAAGAAAAAATTTGAAATTTCATCGTTTTAGTAAGAAGGTACCTACCTTATGATTTAGATTTTGGAAAATTTTGGAAGGTCATAACTTTTTTACTATTATAGATAGAAGGCTGAATCTTTCACTGAATTTTATCCCATCCAAAGGACTACAATCCCTGAAAATTTCAGCTCATTTGCATTTAAAGTTCCTGAGATAAAATCGTGTTAAGCAACTTGGGGTGATTTATCAATTTTTCAATTTTTCTGAGTGCCTTTTTTCATAGATTTCGGCTTCAAATCTGAGAATAATTTAGTGTATGGAGTTTGGGGGATGTTAATTGACCATTGGGTCACAAAATCTCAACAAGAAAAAATTTGAAATTTCATCGTTTTAGTAAGAAGGTACCTACCTTATGATTTAGATTTTGGAAAATTTTGGAAGGTCATAACTTTTTTACTATTATAGATAGAAGGCTGAATCTTTCACTGAATTTTATCCCTTCCAAAGGACTACAATCCCTGAAAATTTCAGCTCATTTGCATTTAAAGTTCCTGAGATAAAATCGTGTTAAGCAACTTGGGGTGATTTATCAATTTTTCAATTTTTCTGAGTGCCTTTTTTCATAGATTTCGGCTTCAAATCTGAGAATAATTTAGTGTATGGAGTTTGGGGGATGTTAATTGACCACTAGGACACAAAATCTCAACAAGAAAAAATTTGAAATTTCATCGTTTTAGTAAGAAGGTACCTACCTTATGATTTAGATTTTGGAAAATTTTGGAAGGTCATAACTTTTTTACTATTATAGATAGAAGGCTGAATCTTTCACTGAATTTTATCCCTTCCAAAGGACTACAATCCCTGAAAATTTCAGCTCATTTGCATTTAAAGTTCCTGAGATAAAATCGTGTTAAGCAACTTGGGGTGATTTATCAATTTTTCAATTTTTCTGAGTGCCTTTTTTCATAGATTTCGGCTTCAAATCTGAGAATAATTTAGTGTATGGAGTTTGGGGGATGTTAATTGACCATTGGGTCACAAAATCTCAACAAGAAAAAATTTGAAATTTCATCGTTTTAGTAAGAAGGTACCTACCTTATGATTTAGATTTTGGAAAATTTTGGAAGGTCATAACTTTTTTACTATTATAGATAGAAGGCTGAATCTTTCACTGAATTTTATCCCTTCCAAAGGACTACAATCCCTGAAAATTTCAGCTCATTTGCATTTATAGTTCCTGAGATAAAATCGTGTTAAGCAACTTGGGGTGATTTATCAATTTTTCAATTTTTCTGAGTGCCTTTTTTCATAGATTTCGGCTTCAAATCTGAGAATAATTTAGTGTATGGAGTTTGGGGGATGTTAATTGACCACTAGGACACAAAATCTCAACAAGAAAAAATTTGAAATTTCATCGTTTTAGTAAGAAGGTACCTACCTTATGATTTAGATTTTGGAAAATTTTGGAAGGTCATAACTTTTTTACTATTACAGATAGAAGGCTGAATCTTTCACTGAATTTTATCCCATCCAAAGGACTACAATCCCTGAAAATTTCAGCTCATTTGCACTTATAGTTCCTGAGATAAAATCGTGTTAAGCAACTTGGGGTGATTTATCAATTTTTCAATTTTTCTGAGTGCCTTTTTTCATAGATTTCGGCTTCAAATCTGAGAATAATTTAGTGTATGGAGTTTGGGGGATGTTAATTGACCACTAGGACACAAAATCTCAACAAGAAAAAATTTGAAATTTCATCGTTTTAGTAAGAAGGTACCTACCTTATGATTTAGATTTTGGAAAATTTTGGAAGGTCATAACTTTTTTACTATTATAGATAGAAGGCTGAATCTTTCACTGAATTTTATCCCTTCCAAAGGACTACAATCCCTGAAAATTTCAGCTCATTTGCATTTAAAGTTCCTGAGATAAAATCGTGTTAAGCAACTTGGGGTGATTTATCAATTTTTCAATTTTTCTGAGTGCCTTTTTTCATAGATTTCGGCTTCAAATCTGAGAATAATTTAGTGTATGGAGTTTGGGGGATGTTAATTGACCATTGGGTCACAAAATCTCAACAAGAAAAAATTTGAAATTTCATCGTTTTAGTAAGAAGGTACCTACCTTATGATTTAGATTTTGGAAAATTTTGGAAGGTCATAACTTTTTTACTATTATAGATAGAAGGCTGAATCTTTCACTGAATTTTATCCCTTCCAAAGGACTACAATCCCTGAAAATTTCAGCTCATTTGCATTTAAAGTTCCTGAGATAAAATCGTGTTAAGCAACTTGGGGTGATTTATCAATTTTTCAATTTTTCTGAGTGCCTTTTTTCATAGATTTCGGCTTCAAATCTGAGAATAATTTAGTGTATGGAGTTTGGGGGATGTTAATTGACCATTGGGTCACAAAATCTCAACAAGAAAAAATTTGAAATTTCATCGTTTTAGTAAGAAGGTACCTACCTTATGATTTAGATTTTGGAAAATTTTGGAAGGTCATAACTTTTTTACTATTATAGATAGAAGGCTGAATCTTTCACTGAATTTTATCCCTTCCAAAGGACTACAATCCCTGAAAATTTCAGCTCATTTGCATTTAAAGTTCCTGAGATAAAATCGTGTTAAGCAACTTGGGGTGATTTATCAATTTTTCAATTTTTCTGAGTGCCTTTTTTCATAGATTTCGGCTTCAAATCTGAGAATAATTTAGTGTATGGAGTTTGGGGGATGTTAATTGACCATTGGGTCACAAAATCTCAACAAGAAAAAATTTGAAATTTCATCGTTTTAGTAAGAAGGTACCTACCTTATGATTTAGATTTTGGAAAATTTTGGAAGGTCATAACTTTTTTACTATTATAGATAGAAGGCTGAATCTTTCACTGAATTTTATCCCTTCCAAAGGACTACAATCCCTGAAAATTTCAGCTCATTTGCATTTAAAGTTCCTGAGATAAAATCGTGTTAAGCAACTTGGGGTGATTTATCAATTTTTCAATTTTTCTGAGTGCCTTTTTTCATAGATTTCGGCTTCAAATCTGAGAATAATTTAGTGTATGGAGTTTGGGGGATGTTAATTGACCACTAGGACACAAAATCTCAACAAGAAAAAATTTGAAATTTCATCGTTTTAGTAAGAAGGTACCTACCTTATGATTTAGATTTTGGAAAATTTTGGAAGGTCATAACTTTTTTACTATTATAGATAGAAGGCTGAATCTTTCACTGAATTTTATCCCTTCCAAAGGACTACAATCCCTGAAAATTTCAGCTCATTTGCACTTATAGTTCCTGAGATAAAATCGTGTTAAGCAACTTGGGGTGATTTATCAATTTTTCAATTTTTCTGAGTGCCTTTTTTCATAGATTTCGGCTTCAAATCTGAGAATAATTTAGTGTATGGAGTTTGGGGGATGTTAATTGACCACTAGGACACAAAATCTCAACAAGAAAAAATTTGAAATTTCATCGTTTTAGTAAGAAGGTACCTACCTTATGATTTAGATTTTGGAAAATTTTGGAAGGTCATAACTTTTTTACTATTATAGATAGAAGGCTGAATCTTTCACTGAATTTTATCCCTTCCAAAGGACTACAATCCCTGAAAATTTCAGCTCATTTGCACTTATAGTTCCTGAGATAAAATCGTGTTAAGCAACTTGGGGTGATTTATCAATTTTTCAATTTTTTTGAGTGCCTTTTTTCATAGATTTCGGCTTCAAATCTGAGAATAATTTAGTGTATGGAGTTTGGGGGATGTTAATTGACCATTAGGTCACAAAATCTCAACAAGAAAAAATTTGAAATTTCATCGTTTTAGTAAGAAGGTACCTACCTTATGATTTAGATTTTGGAAAATTTTGGAAGGTCATAACTTTTTTACTATTATAGATAGAAGGCTGAATCTTTCACTGAATTTTATCCCTTCCAAAGGACTACAATCCCTGAAAATTTCAGCTCATTTGCATTTAAAGTTCCTGAGATAAAATCGTGTTAAGCAACTTGGGGTGATTTATCAATTTTTCAATTTTTCTGAGTGCCTTTTTTCATAGATTTCGGCTTCAAATCTGAGAATAATTTAGTGTATGGAGTTTGGGGGATGTTAATTGACCATTGGGTCACAAAATCTCAACAAGAAAAAATTTGAAATTTCATCGTTTTAGTAAGAAGGTACCTACCTTATGATTTAGATTTTGGAAAATTTTGGAAGGTCATAACTTTTTTACTATTATAGATAGAAGGCTGAATCTTTCACTGAATTTTATCCCTTCCAAAGGACTACAATCCCTGAAAATTTCAGCTCATTTGCATTTAAAGTTCCTGAGATAAAATCGTGTTAAGCAACTTGGGCTGATTTATCAATTTTTCAATTTTTCTGAGTGCATTTTTTCATAGATTTCGGCTTCAAATCTGAGAATAATTTAGTGTATGGAGTTTGGGGGATGTTAATTCACCATTAGGTCACAAAATCTCAACAAGAAAAAATTTGAAATTTCATCGTTTTAGTAAGAAGGTACCTACCTTATGATTTAGATTTTGGAAAATTTTGGAAGGTCATAACTTTTTTACTATTATAGATAGAAGGCTGAATCTTTCAGTGAATTTTATCCCTTCCAAAGGACTACAATCCCTGAAAATTTCAGCTCATTTGCACTTATAGTTCCTGAGATAAAATCGTGTTAAGCAACTTGGGGTGATTTATCAATTTTTCAATTTTTCTGAGTGCCTTTTTTCATAGATTTCGGCTTCAAATCTGAGAATAATTTAGTGTATGGAGTTTGGGGGATGTTAATTGACCATTAGGTCACAAAATCTCAACAAGAAAAAATTTGAAATTTCATCGTTTTAGTAAGAAGGTACCTACCTTATGATTTAGATTTTGGAAAATTTTGGAAGGTCATAACTTTTTTACTATTATAGATAGAAGGCTGAATCTTTCACTGAATTTTATCCCTTCCAAAGGACTACAATCCCTGAAAATTTCAGCTCATTTGCATTTAAAGTTCCTGAGATAAAATCGTGTTAAGCAACTTGGGGTGATTTATCAATTTTTCAATTTTTCTGAGTGCATTTTTTCATAGATTTCGGCTTCAAATCTGAGAATAATTTAGTGTATGGAGTTTGGGGGATGTTAATTGACCATTAGGTCACAAAATCTCAACAAGAAAAAATTTGAAATTTCATCGTTTTAGTAAGAAGGTACCTACCTTATGATTTAGATTTTGGAAAATTTTGGAAGGTCATAACTTTTTTACTATTATAGATAGAAGGCTGAATCTTTCACTGAATTTTATCCCTTCCAAAGGACTACAATCCCTGAAAATTTCAGCTCATTTGCACTTATAGTTCCTGAGATAAAATCGTGTTAAGCAACTTGGGGTGATTTATCAATTTTTCAATTTTTCTGAGTGCCTTTTTTCATAGATTTCGGCTTCAAATCTGAGAATAATTTAGTGTATGGAGTTTGGGGGATGTTAATTGACCATTGGGTCACAAAATCTCAACAAGAAAAAATTTGAAATTTCATCGTTTTAGTAAGAAGGTACCTACCTTATGATTTAGATTTTGGAAAATTTTGGAAGGTCATAACTTTTTTACTATTATAGATAGAAGGCTGAATCTTTCACTGAATTTTATCCCTTCCAAAGGACTACAATCCCTGAAAATTTCAGCTCATTTGCATTTAAAGTTCCTGAGATAAAATCGTGTTAAGCAACTTGGGGTGATTTATCAATTTTTCAATTTTTCTGAGTGCATTTTTTCATAGATTTCGGCTTCAAATCTGAGAATAATTTAGTGTATGGAGTTTGGGGGATGTTAATTGACCATTAGGTCACAAAATCTCAACAAGAAAAAATTTGAAATTTCATCGTTTTAGTAAGAAGGTACCTACCTTATGATTTAGATTTTGGAAAATTTTGGAAGGTCATAACTTTTTTACTATTATAGATAGAAGGCTGAATCTTTCACTGAATTTTATCCCTTCCAAAGGACTACAATCCCTGAAAATTTCAGCTCATTTGCATTTAAAGTTCCTGAGATAAAATCGTGTTAAGCAACTTGGGGTGATTTATCAATTTTTCAATTTTTCTGAGTGCATTTTTTCATAGATTTCGGCTTCAAATCTGAGAATAATTTAGTGTATGGAGTTTGGGGGATGTTAATTGACCATTAGGTCACAAAATCTCAACAAGAAAAAATTTGAAATTTCATCGTTTTAGTAAGAAGGTACCTACCTTATGATTTAGATTTTGGAAAATTTTGGAAGGTCATAACTTTTTTACTATTATAGATAGAAGGCTGAATCTTTCACTGAATTTTATCCCTTCCAAAGGACTACAATCCCTGAAAATTTCAGCTCATTTGCATTTAAAGTTCCTGAGATAAAATCGTGTTAAGCAACTTGGGGTGATTTATCAATTTTTCAATTTTTCTGAGTGCCTTTTTTCATAGATTTCGGCTTCAAATCTGAGAATAATTTAGTGTATGGAGTTTGGGGGATGTTAATTGACCACTAGGACACAAAATCTCAACAAGAAAAAATTTGAAATTTCATCGTTTTAGTAAGAAGGTACCTACCTTATGATTTAGATTTTGGAAAATTTTGGAAGGTCATAACTTTTTTACTATTATAGATAGAAGGCTGAATCTTTCACTGAATTTTATCCCTTCCAAAGGACTACAATCCCTGAAAATTTCAGCTCATTTGCATTTAAAGTTCCTGAGATAAAATCGTGTTAAGCAACTTGGGGTGATTTATCAATTTTTCAATTTTTCTGAGTGCATTTTTTCATAGATTTCGGCTTCAAATCTGAGAATAATTTAGTGTATGGAGTTTGGGGGATGTTAATTGACCATTAGGTCACAAAATCTCAACAAGAAAAAATTTGAAATTTCATCGTTTTAGTAAGAAGGTACCTACCTTATGATTTAGATTTTGGAAAATTTTGGAAGGTCATAACTTTTTTACTATTATAGATAGAAGGCTGAATCTTTCACTGAATTTTATCCCTTCCAAAGGACTACAATCCCTGAAAATTTCAGCTCATTTGCATTTAAAGTTCCTGAGATAAAATCGTGTTAAGCAACTTGGGGTGATTTATCAATTTTTCAATTTTTCTGAGTGCCTTTTTTCATAGATTTCGGCTTCAAATCTGAGAATAATTTAGTGTATGGAGTTTGGGGGATGTTAATTGACCACTAGGACACAAAATCTCAACAAGAAAAAATTTGAAATTTCATCGTTTTAGTAAGAAGGTACCTACCTTATGATTTAGATTTTGGAAAATTTTGGAAGGTCATAACTTTTTTACTATTATAGATAGAAGGCTGAATATTTCACTGAATTTTATCCCATCCAAAGGACTACAATCCCTGAAAATTTCAGCTCATTTGCACTTATAGTTCCTGAGATAAAATCGTGTTAAGCAACTTGGGGTGATTTATCAATTTTTCAATTTTTCTGAGTGCCTTTTTTCATAGATTTCGGCTTCAAATCTGAGAATAATTTAGTGTATGGAGTTTGGGGGATGTTAATTGACCACTAGGACACAAAATCTCAACAAGAAAAAATTTGAAATTTCATCGTTTTAGTAAGAAGGTACCTACCTTATGATTTAGATTTTGGAAAATTTTGGAAGGTCATAACTTTTTTACTATTATAGATAGAAGGCTGAATCTTTCACTGAATTTTATCCCTTCCAAAGGACTACAATCCCTGAAAATTTCAGCTCATTTGCATTTAAAGTTCCTGAGATAAAATCGTGTTAAGCAACTTGGGGTGATTTATCAATTTTTCAATTTTTCTGAGTGCCTTTTTTCATAGATTTCGGCTTCAAATCTGAGAATAATTTAGTGTATGGAGTTTGGGGGATGTTAATTGACCATTGGGTCACAAAATCTCAACAAGAAAAAATTTGAAATTTCATCGTTTTAGTAAGAAGGTACCTACCTTATGATTTAGATTTTGGAAAATTTTGGAAGGTCATAACTTTTTTACTATTATAGATAGAAGGCTGAATATTTCACTGAATTTTATCCCATCCAAAGGACTACAATCCCTGAAAATTTCAGCTCATTTGCACTTATAGTTCCTGAGATAAAATCGTGTTAAGCAACTTGGGGTGATTTATCAATTTTTCAATTTTTCTGAGTGCCTTTTTTCATAGATTTCGGCTTCAAATCTGAGAATAATTTAGTGTATGGAGTTTGGGGGATGTTAATTGACCACTAGGACACAAAATCTCAACAAGAAAAAATTTGAAATTTCATCGTTTTAGTAAGAAGGTACCTACCTTATGATTTAGATTTTGGAAAATTTTGGAAGGTCATAACTTTTTTACTATTATAGATAGAAGGCTGAATATTTCACTGAATTTTATCCCATCCAAAGGACTACAATCCCTGAAAATTTCAGCTCATTTGCACTTATAGTTCCTGAGATAAAATCGTGTTAAGCAACTTGGGGTGATTTATCAATTTTTCAATTTTTCTGAGTGCCTTTTTTCATAGATTTCGGCTTCAAATCTGAGAATAATTTAGTGTATGGAGTTTGGGGGATGTTAATTGACCACTAGGACACAAAATCTCAACAAGAAAAAATTTGAAATTTCATCGTTTTAGTAAGAAGGTACCTACCTACCTTATGATTTAGATTTTGGAAAATTTTGGAAGGTCATAACTTTTTTACTATTATAGATAGAAGGCTGAATCTTTCACTGAATTTTATCCCTTCCAAAGGACTACAATCCCTGAAAATTTCAGCTCATTTGCACTTATAGTTCCTGAGATAAAATCGTGTTAAGCAACTTGGGGTGATTTATCAATTTTTCAATTTTTCTGAGTGCCTTTTTTCATAGATTTCGGCTTCAAATCTGAGAATAATTTAGTGTATGGAGTTTGGGGGATGTTAATTGACCATTGGGTCACAAAATCTCAACAAGAAAAAATTTGAAATTTCATCGTTTTAGTAAGAAGGTACCTACCTTATGATTTAGATTTTGGAAAATTTTGGAAGGTCATAACTTTTTTACTATTATAGATAGAAGGCTGAATATTTCACTGAATTTTATCCCATCCAAAGGACTACAATCCCTGAAAATTTCAGCTCATTTGCACTTATAGTTCCTGAGATAAAATCGTGTTAAGCAACTTGGGGTGATTTATCAATTTTTCAATTTTTCTGAGTGCCTTTTTTCATAGATTTCGGCTTCAAATCTGAGAATAATTTAGTGTATGGAGTTTGGGGGATGTTAATTGACCACTAGGACACAAAATCTCAACAAGAAAAAATTTGAAATTTCATCGTTTTAGTAAGAAGGTACCTACCTTATGATTTAGATTTTGGAAAATTTTGGAAGGTCATAACTTTTTTACTATTATAGATAGAAGGCTGAATCTTTCACTGAATTTTATCCCTTCCAAAGGACTACAATCCCTGAAAATTTCAGCTCATTTGCATTTAAAGTTCCTGAGATAAAATCGTGTTAAGCAACTTGGGGTGATTTATCAATTTTTCAATTTTTCTGAGTGCATTTTTTCATAGATTTCGGCTTCAAATCTGAGAATAATTTAGTGTATGGAGTTTGGGGGATGTTAATTGACCATTAGGTCACAAAATCTCAACAAGAAAAAATTTGAAATTTCATCGTTTTAGTAAGAAGGTACCTACCTTATGATTTAGATTTTGGAAAATTTTGGAAGGTCATAACTTTTTTACTATTATAGATAGAAGGCTGAATCTTTCACTGAATTTTATCCCTTCCAAAGGACTACAATCCCTGAAAATTTCAGCTCATTTGCATTTAAAGTTCCTGAGATAAAATCGTGTTAAGCAACTTGGGGTGATTTATCAATTTTTCAATTTTTCTGAGTGCATTTTTTCATAGATTTCGGCTTCAAATCTGAGAATAATTTAGTGTATGGAGTTTGGGGGATGTTAATTGACCATTAGGTCACAAAATCTCAACAAGAAAAAATTTGAAATTTCATCGTTTTAGTAAGAAGGTACCTACCTTATGATTTAGATTTTGGAAAATTTTGGAAGGTCATAACTTTTTTACTATTATAGATAGAAGGCTGAATCTTTCACTGAATTTTATCCCTTCCAAAGGACTACAATCCCTGAAAATTTCAGCTCATTTGCATTTAAAGTTCCTGAGATAAAATCGTGTTAAGCAACTTGGGGTGATTTATCAATTTTTCAATTTTTCTGAGTGCCTTTTTTCATAGATTTCGGCTTCAAATCTGAGAATAATTTAGTGTATGGAGTTTGGGGGATGTTAATTGACCATTGGGTCACAAAATCTCAACAAGAAAAAATTTGAAATTTCATCGTTTTAGTAAGAAGGTACCTACCTTATGATTTAGATTTTGGAAAATTTTGGAAGGTCATAACTTTTTTACTATTATAGATAGAAGGCTGAATATTTCACTGAATTTTATCCCATCCAAAGGACTACAATCCCTGAAAATTTCAGCTCATTTGCATTTAAAGTTCCTGAGATAAAATCGTGTTAAGCAACTTGGGGTGATTTATCAATTTTTCAATTTTTCTGAGTGCATTTTTTCATAGATTTCGGCTTCAAATCTGAGAATAATTTAGTGTATGGAGTTTGGGGGATGTTAATTGACCATTAGGTCACAAAATCTCAACAAGAAAAAATTTGAAATTTCATCGTTTTAGTAAGAAGGTACCTACCTACCTTATGATTTAGATTTTGGAAAATTTTGGAAGGTCATAACTTTTTTACTATTATAGATAGAAGGCTGAATCTTTCACTGAATTTTATCCCTTCCAAAGGACTACAATCCCTGAAAATTTCAGCTCATTTGCACTTATAGTTCCTGAGATAAAATCGTGTTAAGCAACTTGGGGTGATTTATCAATTTTTCAATTTTTCTGAGTGCCTTTTTTCATAGATTTCGGCTTCAAATCTGAGAATAATTTAGTGTATGGAGTTTGGGGGATGTTAATTGACCATTAGGTCACAAAATCTCAACAAGAAAAAATTTGAAATTTCATCGTTTTAGTAAGAAGGTACCTACCTTATGATTTAGATTTTGGAAAATTTTGGAAGGTCATAACTTTTTTACTATTATAGATAGAAGGCTGAATCTTTCACTGAATTTTATCCCTTCCAAAGGACTACAATCCCTGAAAATTTCAGCTCATTTGCATTTAAAGTTCCTGAGATAAAATCGTGTTAAGCAACTTGGGGTGATTTATCAATTTTTCAATTTTTCTGAGTGCCTTTTTTCATAGATTTCGGCTTCAAATCTGAGAATAATTTAGTGTATGGAGTTTGGGGGATGTTAATTGACCATTGGGTCACAAAATCTCAACAAGAAAAAATTTGAAATTTCATCGTTTTAGTAAGAAGGTACCTACCTTATGATTTAGATTTTGGAAAATTTTGGAAGGTCATAACTTTTTTACTATTATAGATAGAAGGCTGAATATTTCACTGAATTTTATCCCATCCAAAGGACTACAATCCCTGAAAATTTCAGCTCATTTGCACTTATAGTTCCTGAGATAAAATCGTGTTAAGCAACTTGGGGTGATTTATCAATTTTTCAATTTTTCTGAGTGCCTTTTTTCATAGATTTCGGCTTCAAATCTGAGAATAATTTAGTGTATGGAGTTTGGGGGATGTTAATTGACCACTAGGACACAAAATCTCAACAAGAAAAAATTTGAAATTTCATCGTTTTAGTAAGAAGGTACCTACCTTATGATTTAGATTTTGGAAAATTTTGGAAGGTCATAACTTTTTTACTATTATAGATAGAAGGCTGAATCTTTCACTGAATTTTATCCCTTCCAAAGGACTACAATCCCTGAAAATTTCAGCTCATTTGCATTTAAAGTTCCTGAGATAAAATCGTGTTAAGCAACTTGGGGTGATTTATCAATTTTTCAATTTTTCTGAGTGCATTTTTTCATAGATTTCGGCTTCAAATCTGAGAATAATTTAGTGTATGGAGTTTGGGGGATGTTAATTGACCATTAGGTCACAAAATCTCAACAAGAAAAAATTTGAAATTTCATCGTTTTAGTAAGAAGGTACCTACCTTATGATTTAGATTTTGGAAAATTTTGGAAGGTCATAACTTTTTTACTATTATAGATAGAAGGCTGAATCTTTCACTGAATTTTATCCCTTCCAAAGGACTACAATCCCTGAAAATTTCAGCTCATTTGCATTTAAAGTTCCTGAGATAAAATCGTGTTAAGCAACTTGGGGTGATTTATCAATTTTTCAATTTTTCTGAGTGCATTTTTTCATAGATTTCGGCTTCAAATCTGAGAATAATTTAGTGTATGGAGTTTGGGGGATGTTAATTGACCATTAGGTCACAAAATCTCAACAAGAAAAAATTTGAAATTTCATCGTTTTAGTAAGAAGGTACCTACCTTATGATTTAGATTTTGGAAAATTTTGGAAGGTCATAACTTTTTTACTATTATAGATAGAAGGCTGAATCTTTCACTGAATTTTATCCCTTCCAAAGGACTACAATCCCTGAAAATTTCAGCTCATTTGCATTTAAAGTTCCTGAGATAAAATCGTGTTAAGCAACTTGGGGTGATTTATCAATTTTTCAATTTTTCTGAGTGCCTTTTTTCATAGATTTCGGCTTCAAATCTGAGAATAATTTAGTGTATGGAGTTTGGGGGATGTTAATTGACCATTGGGTCACAAAATCTCAACAAGAAAAAATTTGAAATTTCATCGTTTTAGTAAGAAGGTACCTACCTTATGATTTAGATTTTGGAAAATTTTGGAAGGTCATAACTTTTTTACTATTATAGATAGAAGGCTGAATATTTCACTGAATTTTATCCCATCCAAAGGACTACAATCCCTGAAAATTTCAGCTCATTTGCATTTAAAGTTCCTGAGATAAAATCGTGTTAAGCAACTTGGGGTGATTTATCAATTTTTCAATTTTTCTGAGTGCATTTTTTCATAGATTTCGGCTTCAAATCTGAGAATAATTTAGTGTATGGAGTTTGGGGGATGTTAATTGACCATTAGGTCACAAAATCTCAACAAGAAAAAATTTGAAATTTCATCGTTTTAGTAAGAAGGTACCTACCTACCTTATGATTTAGATTTTGGAAAATTTTGGAAGGTCATAACTTTTTTACTATTATAGATAGAAGGCTGAATCTTTCACTGAATTTTATCCCTTCCCAAAGGACTACAATCCCTGAAAATTTCAGCTCATTTGCACTTATAGTTCCTGAGATAAAATCGTGTTAAGCAACTTGGGGTGATTTATCAATTTTTCAATTTTTCTGAGTGCCTTTTTTCATAGATTTCGGCTTCAAATCTGAGAATAATTTAGTGTATGGAGTTTGGGGGATGTTAATTGACCATTAGGTCACAAAATCTCAACAAGAAAAAATTTGAAATTTCATCGTTTTAGTAAGAAGGTACCTACCTTATGATTTAGATTTTGGAAAATTTTGGAAGGTCATAACTTTTTTACTATTATAGATAGAAGGCTGAATCTTTCACTGAATTTTATCCCTTCCAAAGGACTACAATCCCTGAAAATTTCAGCTCATTTGCACTTATAGTTCCTGAGATAAAATCGTGTTAAGCAACTTGGGGTGATTTATCAATTTTTCAATTTTTCTGAGTGCCTTTTTTCATAGATTTCGGCTTCAAATCTGAGAATAATTTAGTGTATGGAGTTTGGGGGATGTTAATTGACCATTAGGTCACAAAATCTCGACAAAAAAAAATTTGAAATTTCATCGTTTTAGTAAGAAGGTACCGAGGGGTACACCACTGCCAGAAATTTGTACAATAAATTACCCTTTTCTCCAAAAATTACCCAAAAATACCCTTTTTAAAAAAAAAATACCCTTAAATACCCATAAAAAATTTCGAAATTTAGAAAATACCTGTAAATTTCGCAAAAATACCCGAAAATACCCAAAAATACCCAAAAATACCTGAAAATTCCCAAAAATACCTTTGGTAACTCAAGAATACCTGAAAAATACCTCTTCAAAAAAATAACTACCGCCAATGACCTTGAAATTATTTATTCCATCCTCCATCTGATAAAGGTACAACTACTTATTTAGAGACCGGCATTTATTTTTTAAATTCTTTTGGGTACTTATTTAGATTCAGAAATTTCTTAATGGAAGTCACAGACTCAACAGCCCTTGGCATGGAAGGAACAAATTTATATGCATAAAGTTTAACTACTTCGGTACCTACCTGCTAAGTAATCATACTAAAATACTGAATAAATATTTTATTCTTCAAACGTCAGTAAATCGGACATTGATCGCCTGGTAGCTGGCAGCGAAGTTTCACTTTTCCTCCGGGCGGCGAGAGTTTTAAGTGTACCTCCGCCGCGACGGAGTGAAAAGTGAAACTTCGCTGCCAAATACCAGATCAGCAATGTCCGATTTCTGACATTTTAAGAAAAAAATAGCAATTCTTGTATAAACTTGCCGACATGTGAAGACAAAAAAAAAACATATTTTATTTGAAGGAAAAGCTATTTTTCTTTTCCTCCGTATAAAATAATATACTATTACATATTGGATAATTTACTGAACGTTTAGAAAACAAAATTAGTAAGTATATTATGATATTAGTAATATATTATGATATAAGTATTGTAAATGTGCAATGCAAACAAAATTGACTTAAATTTTGATAAGACGAAATGCATTGAATTCATAGACAATCACCCCTATCTGAGAAACCTGGGCCCTTAGCCAATGACATTAAATTTGTTAAGGAAATCAAATTGCTAGGATATAAGTTGGATGAAAAAATGAACTGGAAAATACATATTGAATATTAAAACCAAAAACTAAGGCAAACATGTTACTGCCTAAGAATTTTAAAACTTAAACAATTAACTATTCCTGTACTTAAAACAGTTTATTTTTCATGTTTTCAGTCACGACTTAATTAGAGTGTAATATTCTGGGGCATGTCCATGGATTGGAAGTTGATATTTACAACTCAGAAATTTGCCATAAGAACTTTAGTTTCGGTAAAAAGACAAGTCTCTGCAAGACCTTATTTTAGAGAATTAAAAATACTAACAATTCCATGCCTGTATATTTTGGAATGTCTTATTTATGTACATAAGAATAAAGAACAGTATAATTTCTCAAACTCTAATACCAGATCGCAAAACTTATTAATACTTTATCCTAAGCATAACACAACTCTCTTAGAGAAAAATTTCAAATACATGGCAGCTAAAATTTACAACAAGTTAAATAACAATCTCAAACAACTTAATAATCACAACTTTAAAAAAAGAGTCAAAGAAACACTTATGATTAAAGCCTATTATACGGTACAGGAATACCTGGAAGACAATGACTTCCTATAGATTAAGTTAGGTATAGTTTATTCATTGTGATTTAATTTTAGTTATAGTTTATTTGATCTACACCTTTATATAGGTTTAAGGCAAATTTGTATTTGTTGTTGTTAATTCTGTAGGTATTTCGGAAATAACCATACGCTGTTGATAGAGGGCGACACTTCTGAGCAGCTCTTCAGAGAAAATAATTTGAAGGATTCCAAACATTTATGTCAAAATTTTTATTTTCTACACTAGTACCAGAAAAACAAATTCTATATATTCCTCGGTAGAGAAAGTCATTATATACCTAGCGCATTATAAATCTCGTCGCTTCGCTCCTCGGTTTATAACAACGCTCGGTATATAATGACTAACTTCTCTACCTTGGTATATAATATACTATTATACTATAAGATTACATAATATTCTTATATTATATAAAAAACAACAAAATGAAAAAATTACCGTCATTATTGACAAACGAATGAATACAAAAAAAAAATTGACATTTTGTCATGACTAAGGGTAGATTTTCATGCATCCATCATCCGATGGTACCACAATAGGAAATTGTTCCGATTGGTTGAATTCACGGTTTGTTATTGGTCAGAGCTTCGTGACCAATAATAAACAGTGAATTCAATCAATCGGAATAATTTCGTATCGTCGTACCATCGGATGACGGATGCATGAAAATCTCCCCTAATGATTTGAAGTATTAATTTTGGTAGGTACCTACCTACTTTATTACTTACTACTAACTGAACGTACCATATATAATTAAACATTAAACTCATTCAACCACAACATAACACAAATATTTTACTAAGAAAAGGAAGGGGTCTAATACGGGCAAAACTCTCGACAAAAAAAGAAGTAAAACCTTGATTCCTAATTTACTGCTTAGCTACTTTTTAGATATTTGTATTTTTTATTAATTTCATTTATGTCGTTTCTTTTTAAATTAAAGACACCCGTACCCTCGCTTGTATCGGTTAGATCGAGTGGACCATAAAATATGTATTTTTTTTCAACATTGGCGATATCGTCTGGTTTGGGCCAAATAAAAGAACCCAAATGTCGTTTCAAAAATTTCATTTTGTATTTGAATTCTCCAACGGTATTTATTATTCTACCCACATACCAGTCTTCATCATACAACACAGCATAGTACTTTTCTTTTTCTATACAAGTCATAATGCCTGATTCATCGGCTATATTTTCTTCTAAGTTTTCTTCTGAAGAAAAATGTTCTGTGTCTGTAGAATCATCAAAAACAATCTCGTCATTTAACTCTTCTGAGCTAGACTCATAGTCGGAATGAACTTGCTTTCTCTTTATTTTTCTCTTAGATGTTTTTAAAGTTTTCTTTGAATTTTTCTTTAGTCGTTTTTTGTTTGTTGCTTCAATATTTGATTCTACATGTTTTCTTTTTCCTGAGATAAATCGATTGAGCCTATCTGTACTGATTCTTCCACTGCCTTCGTCGAGAAGCCAACAAAAAGAAGACTTTTTAATCACTGCAGATTTATCATTAGGTAAGGTCACTTTCAAATATGGGCAATTTTCTGTTAAAATTAGATTTTTACTTGAGTAATCTTTCAGATCGAAATCTATATTAAGCAAATCTTCAGTGCCAATAATACTTAAATCCGCCTCATTAGCTAAAACTGTATTAAAAATGGTATCTTCAGAAGCAGTGTCGTATGTCTCAATAAGGTCTTGGCTCGGGTCATGCAATTGAACATCATTTTCATTCTCATTATTTGACTGTGTTGGAAGTTTGATATCTAATTCATTAGCAACTTTCCTGTCTTGATTAAAGCTAAAGAGTTCCAGGTCTTTGTAGGCATCATCCATTGCCCTATTAACAATTAGGTCAATATCGATGTTAATAATTTCTTCCCGAGATGGGTATTCAACTTTTGTTTTAGTAGACCTATTTTCTCTAGGAAATATGTATTGCTCTCTAAGGTCACTCAAAACAAAATTAATGTATGAAATTCGATCAATTTTATTCATAAAATCTTTGATGCTAAAGTTTATCATCGTTGAAAAAGTGGACGTCATAGATCTAGCAGCTCTAAATAAGCTCTCACATGGCTGACTACTAAAAACCCATGGCAAAAACATGGTATTATTCAAACAATCATCAGATTGAAAGAGTTTTATTAATTTTATTAATGTATGACCATTAAGCTCGATGCACGTGTATGCGTTCAAAGTTATAAAGTTATTTTGCAGCGTAAAATCGCTTTGCGTTTTTATCCAGTTTCTCCAATAGCGGAGAACAAATATACAATACCAGATTTTATAGACTCTGTCACATAACTTTTCGTCTTTTTTGATAAGGGATGAAATAATATAATTCATGACTTTCAAATATATTATGGTAGCATTACTTCCTGGAATATTTTGTAACAGTTGAAGCACTCGATCGTCACAAATCTTTTCTGCACTTCTATAATTCATTTTATCTTCAGAGTTCAGATCAGACTTACTTAGGAGATGTTTATCTTTACCATTGTCGCTTAAAAGAGTTTCTAAGTGCTTGACACTTGCAGTAAATTCTCCCATTGGTAAATTAATTCCTGTTTTTAAAAAACGAGTTTTCAATTTAGTGATAATATGTACAGGATCCTGCATAAAACAAATCTCTCGATGATCGTCATTTAGATTCAAGTGGTACCATTCTTTGGTTTCTCCAGGGGTTTCCTCAGTCTCGGTTACAAATGGTGTTTCTATTTTCATAGCCTTTAAAAGTCGAGTATCGCCATCTGACGAAATTCCTAAAACTTTTATTCCCTGTCTAGATAATTCTGACTTAGTATATCGCCATCTAGAAAGTACGTCTTGAGCCGTAAATCTATTATCTGTGCCAAAAAATGACAAGCAAAAGGCAGGAGCACAAGCATCTAATGGTTGTGCCATTATAACATAACCATAGTCCGCCTTTCTGTTATTAGCAAAATATGACTGTATGTCTATAGCAGATTTAGCAATAAAGGCTTCTGAATCCGGAATACCATCTTTAAGAGGCAGGGGAAAACCCATAATTTTGTTAGTGCAAGGATTGTACTCCACTTTCGAATTAATTCTCGTTCCATCCTCGGACAACCAGACAATCTTAGGTAAATTTCTTTGGTCAAGATAGTTTTTTAGCCCTTCAGAATTAAATTGCCCTTCTTCGAGTATTAATTTAGTTCTGGATTTGAAACGCGCGAGAGTAGATAATGATGGTAAAATTCCATTAAGGTTGGCATGTAATGTTTCATAGCATAATTTTCCAGCGCAATAAAATAAGTACAAGCAAAATTTTTTCAAATCATCATTGTACGTATTTTTGTAGCTAGAAACTTTATTCGAAGTGGCGGCCTTCAAAAGAGTATTAAGAAAACAATTCGCTCTACCCGAGTTTGCAAAAGATTCTTCGTCATTGTTTCTGAAATGATTAACTCCTTGTTGGAATATCTGCGATATATCTTCATTTTGATTAATAACGTGACCTATTTTCTCCAAGACCGAAATAAAGTTTGTCATTACGGTTTGATTACTTTGCAGTTTCTCTCTCTTTCTCCTATCTCTTTGAGAGCGGCTGTATTTCGGTGTAGTCCAAATCGAGCTACTCGTTGGTTTGATAAGATCAAGGCTGGTGCTGCAAATTCCTGTCTCTTTGGGATGAGTGGGTCGAGTTGTAGAAGAACTCTGAGAAGAACATATTATTTTGAGCGATTTTTCTTTTTTGTCAGATATTTTCTCCAATGTTGTTTCTTCTTCCGGGTCCATTATCAGGTCTATTTGAGATATTGGTGAATTATTAGGAATAATATTTTCCTGATCTTCGCTGCCAAATTCAGGTTGTTTACCGAGGTGAAAGGTAACACAATCAATAATTTTTACCTTATTTTTATTCTCCATTACTTTTTCAGGAATGCAATCCTTTGAAATTTCCTCGCTTCTTTTTTTCTCTTGTTCTTGGGTCGAGGCTTGTTCACTCGCTTCTTCAGGGAATTTATTAAAATATTTGGTGATTTTGTTTGAATAATATCTTGTTTTCGCTTTTTCGTGGCCTTTTTCTATTGGTCTGTCAAGGGTGTTCTTGAGAGGGATTTCCTCAGTGACTTCAGATGCGGATGTGCCAGAAAAATTGAAATGTTTTAAAAAATGAGTCTGGAAATTTGAACAAACCCATCGAGGTTTTCTTACTTTTGATTTTGTCGAGGATTTTGCCACTTTATTTATTTTAATTTGCGATTTACAAAAACAGGTGACTCTACAAACTAAATCATCAACATTATCACAAGTTGTATTAAAAGTCGTGTTGAAGAAAATGTTATTAAATTTAGTGTCGCAGTCTAATTTATTCCACTGTTGATCACTAAATTTTGATCTAGCCCATCTTTTTAGAATTCTAGAAACTAAAGCATTTTCCTCCGTAAAATTGGTATTTAGAATTTTTCTCGGATTTTTTGTAGCAGAGACGCTCGAAGAAAAACCACTTGTTGATTCTGGAGGTTCTTCACTTGGGTCTCCTTCGTCTTGAATATTCAAGCCCAGATTCAAGTCATCTGTCATAGTTGATTTATCGATTTTTCGATTGTCCATTTCATCTTTGAAAAAACCCTTGATGAGAAAAATAAGATTTCGGTGGCCAGGAACGAGGAAGAATTTTTCTGGTTGTTGGTAATACAAAGGACCATAAAAATTTTTAAGATCGTCTTTAGAAATCATCTTATGTAGATCAGTTCGGGCAAATTTTTCTATCGCTTCTATGTCCTGGTTTGATATGCTTCTAAGTATAGCTGGATTATCATAGCCATTGATGATTAATAAATTTTTAAGAGGTACAGGAATTTTAGTTTTCATTCCTTGTTCGATTTGGAAAAATATATCTAAGCTTGTACAAGAGCTTATATTTTCGCTTGTATTGGTGCAAGTCTCGGAATAAAATCTCAGAGTCACTTCATTATCATCTCGACTTGCATCTCGATTATCAAATTGTGACTGATGCTCAGGTCGATTTGGAGCTGAATTTGAATACATCTGGAAAGAAAATTCACATGACAAAAAGGAAATAAACTTTTAGCTAAATCGAACCTATATGAATTTATTATACATTATACAATTTATATGATATAACAGATTGTCGCGAGATTTACCTGTGTACTGTGTAAATTCTTAGAATTACATCTGTCAAGATCGAGTATTGTATTCTTGTTTATTTACAGAGGTGAACCCCGCGACAAGCTTTTATATCATATGTATGTATTGTATAATGTAATAAATTCATTAGTTTGATTTAGTTTAAATTTGTTTTTCCTTTAGTTCAGGCTAGTATCATGAGGCAAGTTTGTGTGGCACTTCAAGTGGTTGTGAATTCAGTTTTAGGATTTGACCTAATAAACACATGGCAAGTTGAAAACTTCACCTCTATCTTCATTTTCACCTTCACCTTCACTTTCACTCGACCTTCACCTTCACCTTCACCTTCACCTTCACCTTCACCTTCACCTTCACCTTCACCTTCACCTTCACCTTCACCTCCACCTTCACATTCACCTCCACCTCCACCTCCACCTCCACCTCCACCTCCACCTCCACCTCCACCTCCACCTCCACCTCCACCTCCACCTCCACCTCCACCTCCACCTCCACCTCCACCTCCACCTCCACCTCCACCTCCACCTCCACCTCCACCTCCACCTCCACCTCCACCTTCACCTTCACCTTCACCTTCACCTTCACCTCCACCTCCAACTCCACCTGCACCTTCACCTTCACCTTCACCTGCACCTTCACCTTCACCTCCACCTTCACCTTCACCTTCACCTTCACCTTCACCTTCACCTTCACCTTCACCTTCACCTTCACCTTCACCTTCACCTTCACCTCCACCTCCACCTTCACCTTCACCTTCACCTTCACCTTCACCTTCACCTTCACCTTCACCTTCAAGCGATTTGGTTTCGTCCAAGGTTCCATCACTTTTTTGATATAGCGTGAAGCCGCCGTTGCGTTGTCTCATTCAAACAAATTTTTCGTACGACAGAGCTTTCATTATTTATAATATCAAAACGTCTTTTTAAAAACTGTTTTTGGCTCGCAAATCAAGCTTTTTTGTATGTGGCCAATTTTCACCCCGTTCTCCTGGACCGATTTTTCAAACAAACAATAACAGAGCAGAAATCTTTCACATTCTAATAAAGCCTAATAAAATCGAATAAAACTGTACTTTATATAAATATAATGAAATATCTACTTACCTTTGTTAAATCCTAATTTCTCAGGCACTACACACTACACTATCTCCGCGGTGCCTTTGCGCCCTTTCCACGCCAACCTGTCGTGCTCAAATGTCTCCAGCTGTTATTCCAAGGCCATAACGCGGTAAAAATCTGTTGCACCGGTCATGCGCAACCGCCATTAAATTTAAAAATTTGGCGGGAAACCGTTATTTTTAATTGGAATATAGACTTAAATACCCAAAAATACCTAAAAATGCCTGAGCAATTCCTAAAAATGCCCGAAAAATACCCAAAAATACCCAAAAATGCCCGAAAATACCCAAAAGTACCAAAAAAATTCCAAAAATACCCGAAAATACCGAAAAATACCCACAGCTTGTACAATAAAATACCCCAGTGGTTTACCCCTCGGGAAATTCGTACAATGTATGCGTCGGTTTATTGTTATAGTAAGCTCCCACAGTTATGTTACTATCAATGTGAATAGTTCTCACTTTCACAATATTAACAGGCAAATCGGATTCGTGCACTTCTCCAGCGGCGTAAGAATGTTTTGCAAATCCCAACAGTTTTGCAAGAGGGCTTTCGGTTTCAAATTGGATGTCAAAGTCTCGATGAAAAATTTCACAATTTAACGTATTATTGTTAGGCTTCAAATAAAAAATCTCCTCTTCTTCCACTTCGCTTTTCAATATCTGGTTTGACTTCTGCGCTAGTTTTTTCCTGAGATAGTTTTGGATATCTGATATTTCGTACGAGCCTGCTGGTATAGGTATATAACTTTTTTTATTGTTTTTAGTATCAAAATAATAAAAATCTGTATTCTTGTCAATATTTGGAATCGTGTTGTACGAATGAAACCCAATTAAAGCTAATCCGTACTGATAATTTGGGTTCAATTGAATGGGATTAGGAAAATCTATAGAGAGCGTAGGTGTACGACTCTTCAATGTGAATATCACTGACATGACTAACTGAATGTACAAAGTGCTATTTACTTTTATATAGAAATCTGATGCACAAGTGTCCACAATTACTCGTATTGAATTTCTGATATTGATCTCTATTATAGAAAATTCTAACTTTATTCGTCGTTGATCCAGCAGCATTAAAATAACAAACTAATTCTTTCGGCGGTTTCAAATTACCAAAACTATCAAAATATTCCACATAATTTCCACGTTTTTTATAAGCTACCCAATGAGTACCAGCGTTATTATTCGAGTCCAAGTTCACTACGGCACTTTCATTAAATTTCGGTTTTTCAGGAAGAGTATCTCGCATAAAAACTCCTTTAAAATATGGTACTTTCAATTTATTTACAAAATGTTTTATCTCATGATCATACAGGGACCTATTAGGTAGCTTTATTGGCAGTTTTTTGACTGTTGTTTTTTCAAGTATAAGCCAAATCCTCGTGGAGTTTTTCTCAAATAAAGGCCGGCACCTTTTTTCCCAATCTCCTCCATAGCTTTGGATTGACCATTTTCTTGTAACTTTTGCCGTGCATTCCGGGCATCTATAACAGTTTTCGCTATAGCAGATGCGCCTCCAGCGAGACTGCCCAATGCTGACAGACCAGCAAACAGAGGAATAAGTGGAATTATTCCACCTGTTTTAGATTCAAAGGGAATTATACGAGGTACCCATACTTTTTTACGTCCACCAGATTTTTTCAGAGCAGCTCGAGCGACACGCAAAGCTGCTAAGGAAGCTTTTCTTAGAGATTTATTGTTCCCCGGGTCGATTTTGAAAGATTTTTTCAAATGATTTTTGATAGGTTTCAGTATATGTTTCCTAAATGATCCGGCAGCACAACCCATTCCCAATTTGCGTTTCACTTTCATCGTATTTGTAATGAGCCAAGCTGCAGACTTTCCACCCAAACTGGAATCGTTTGCTTTTACTCGTTCCCAAGCACGGTTCTCCAACTCAAAATCTGCTTTATGTCTATCGGATAATGATGAATTTTCCGAATACTTTATATCGTGCTGCTTACAGGCAGCGTCCAATGGTTTAATTCCTTTATCACCACGCGCTAAACGTTGCTTCAGCTTAGTCCCTGGACCACAAAACTGATAGGTAGGAACGTGTATTTCAACAGGTAACTTATTAATTATTGAATTCACTAGACCACTACCTGTATGCTGTTCAAAGGTTAGCATATTAATGAGTAACTATCATCTTTTATACCTTTATATAGGATTGGCGGCCTCCCCATCCATCCATTTTCTATAAATAGTTAGTTTTCGATACTTTTTCGTCTCATTTCTAAAATGCAGTTTATACCGCAGAATCTAAAATTGTCCGTAGAAAATTTGGATTTTATTGAAGCCTCTAAAAATGCTAGTAGACATAGTAAATTGCTACCAAACTATTTTCGCGCCATATTTTGTGGACCCAGCGGTTGTGGAAAAACCAATGCCCTTCTAACACTGCTTTTCAATCGGAACGGATTACGTTTTGAAAATATCTACGTGTATTCGAAATCATTGTACCAGCCAAAGTATAAATTACTGGAAGATGTTCTAAAAAGTGTAAAAGGTGTTGGATATTTTCCATTTAGAGATAATGATATGATAATTGATCCTGAGGAAGCTGAAAATAATTCAATTTTTATATTTGACGATGTGTCATGTGATAAGCAGGATAAAATTCGCAAGTATTTTTCCATGGGCCGTCATAAAAACATCGATGTTACATATCTTTGCCAGACGTATTCTAAAATACCGAAACAGCTGATACGAGATAACTGTAACATATTAGTATTATTCAAACAGGATGATGTAAACTTGAAATATATCTTTGATGAACACGTATCACCTGATATGACCTATGATAATTTCAAAGATGTGTGTTTTAAATGCTGGAATGATGAAAAATTTAGTAGTTTGGTGATTGTAAAAGATTTTGACTTGAATAATGGTCGGTATCGTAAGGGCTTTGATGAGTATATAAAACTACATAATTAGTACTATAGTCTAGTTACAATGAAACCTTTAAACAATGAGGAGGTTGTACGTAAACAAAAAATTTTACAATTAGCCAACGATGTACGGAAAAAATATCAAGCCTTAAAATTAGGACGATCTGAGGAAGATGATACTTTAAATAAAATTTTCACACCTATCACAGCACCTCTTAAACAATTAGTGGAACAGAAAAAACTTGAATCAAAACAAGAGCTGCAACCTGTAAAACAACAACAAAAAGTACGGGTACCCTATAAAAATGTTAAGAGCCAAGATTTTGAAAATAAACGGTTACAAGAGACAAAACGTGAAGTGGATTTTCTACCTACCTATGATGTTACCAGTAAAGACGAACGAGATTTTGAAGACATTGACGATGATGATGGGAATAATTACGACTCATCACTTATTGACAGTAGCATGGTTGATGATAAATATTTAAGCCAATATCCAGATAATGTTTCTGAATATGTTTCAAATTATCTTAATGATTCCCCCAAAATTGATGTAAATCAAGGTCCGAAATATGATCCTATAACTTCTAGATGGATGTTAGGAAGTAAAATAATGGATATCAATCAAAAAACTGGAAAGCTTTATATTGATAAAGAAGAATTTAATGCAACTTCAGGGCTTTATAATCTAATTTTTTATAAAGAACCAGGACAATATACAAACAATGATCTTGATGAATATAAAAGAATACTAGAAAAAACAAATGTATACAGAGTTGGTAACACGAGCGTTGGTAGACTGAAAGGGAATGGCAGTTTTAAATATACACAACTTGTCAAACCATTATTGGGACCAGAATCAAAAATAAGATCATTTTCAGCATCATCCTCCTTTAAAGGCAGCGGGTTTGATAAAATGTTGTATAGTGAAAAGCCTGCAGAATATGTCTATTGGGATGATGTTAATGAACTAGTGGATAGATTGAGACTTTTATATGCATCTAAACAAGCTGGCAATACATCACATAATAATGAAATTTTATCAATTATTGAGGAACTTCGGGAAGCAAAAGTTATAAATTAAAGATGACGTGAAATTTTAGTTCCAGTTCCAAAATGAGTCTCGATAAATTCGGACGTCATTCAGGTGCATGCAAGCGAATACAACGTCCTTACACTAGACCGTCACCTTCGCTTCCTCGAACACTTGATGGAGACATTGATATGCAAAATTTGAAAATTTGTAACCTGAAATTGCCTTCGGAGAAAAGTGATGCTGTTACCAAAGACTATGTAGACGCTCAATTAAAAGACATGGTGGCAAGTGAACACATACTAATAAGGGATAACCAAACAAAAATTGGTCACTTGAAATCCAAGAATGAGCTATTAGAAAATGATATTGAATATAAATTGAAATCGAAAATAGTAGATTTAACTGAGAAGTATAAAGATGCAAGCCAGAAAATATCAGCTTTAGAGGAGCACTGTAAAAACCATCTAACGAAAATATTAGCTTTAGAAGAACAACATAAGTTATTCGATATAACAGCTACTTATATAAGTATCGGTAAAAAGAGAATAGTTAGTGCTGGAAATGCTATCAATGACTTTGATCTGGTTCCTAAAGGACAGTTAATTCAAATAATTGATGACAAAATGAAGGCTTTTATCCCGAAAAGCGACACAGGGAAAAAACCACCTGAGAAGAAGGCCAATACAGTTAAATCATCAAAGCATTAACTATGATCTGGATGTTTACTGTCATTATTCAATAGAATGTCGAAAGAAAAGGTGCAACTAGTTGATGAGCTACATAAACCGATTAGAAAAAACTTTCCTAGACGTCGAACCGTCATCAAAGGTTTGGACGATTTGTGGCAAACTGATCTGGCTCAAATGGATACTTATATGAAAGCGAATAAAAATTTTAAGTATATTCTTATAGTTATTGATTGCTTTTCAAAGTACGTGTGGGCAAAGCCATTGAAATCAAAGTCGGCTGGTGACGTCACTGAAGCCTTCGCTGCTATCTTGAAAGAGAGTAAACGATGCCCCAAATATTTGAACTTGGACCAAGGAAAAGAATTTTACAACTCCAATTTCCAACGGTTGATGAAACAATATAACATCAATCATTATAGTACTTTTAGCATTAAAAAAGCTGCTATTGTCGAGCGTTCTATTCGAACCATAAAGGAAAAACTGTTCAAATATTTTAGTTTAAGTGGAACATATAGATGGATTGAGGTTCTACCCAATATCATTAAAACCTATAATGAGCAAAAGCATAGTTTAACTAAAATGAGGCCTTGTGATGTTTCTAAGAAACATGAGAAAACGCTATTGAATACAGTGTATAATCACATTAAAATAGCAACCGGTCGAGCAAAATTTAGCGTAGGTGATGTTGTACGCATAAGTAAAGCAAAACATGTTTTTGAAAAAGGCTACACACCCAATTGGACAACTGAATTATTTATAATTAACCAAGTTAAAATAAGTGATCCTGTAACGTACCTTTTGAAAGATATGAATGATAGACCAATAAAAGGGGCATTTTACGGGGAGGAATTACAAAAAACTAAGAACCCTGACGTTTACCTTGTAGAGAAAGTGTTACGTAAAAAGGGCAATAAAGTGTTGGTGAAATGGCTTGGATTTGATGAGTCACACAACAGTTGGATAGATGCTGAAAATAAATTATGATTAATGTGCGCAGGTGCCTCCTTACCACCACCATCACCACTATTACCTTTAAACCTGAAATTGATCCCTGAAACTTTCAGTACTCAAATAGCAGCAGTTAAGAGTGTACGTTTTAAAATGTTGACTGACTACGAAAACGATCAGCTTGATCAAGTGTTAAAAATGTATGAAAAAGCTGCGAAGAAAAAAAGTGGAAAAAAAAACATGAGTATTAGTAGCGTGACTCAAGAACAAGAACAACAAGTTGACCAAAATCAAGTGCAAGAAAATGATAATGGAGGCTGGTTTCTTCTCAGCTCAATCTTTCCGTGCGAGGAGAGTGGACTCAAGTTGGAAGTTGGTCTAAGTACTTCTGAAAAAGGAAATTTCCAGCCGTGTGTTAGAGTCCATATAAGTGATAGCGGCTGGATATTTTTTCAATTAGAAGAATGGAATCAATTTATGGTGAATCTCAACTGGCTTTTAAATGGATTTTTTGATACTCATTTGGAAATGAGTCATCTTCGATTTATCTGCTGCAAAAATATTATTGTTAGCGACGTCTCCACATCGGATGAATCCAAAATAATTTCTGTGACAAAAGACTTGCAAAATTTGTACTTAACAAGAAACAATGTGCGTGAACTATGTATGATGGATCGTTTTTTTATTTCTACGTGGATAGAAAAATTAAAGCAAGTTGATTTTCTCAAATATTATGATAATTTTTTAATTCATGTTAACCAATTATTGTTAAATCAGTGTGAGAGTCTTGATGATATTATATCAAATGTATGTAATAATTATAAGGATACTAACATAGAAAGTTACTGTTTAAGTGAATATATGCGATATTATAAAGCCAAATTACTAACTGATTTAAATAAATAGTTTTAGCTTATTTTTGATTTTGTTTTAATTGAGGATTTCCAGGTACCAATAAAACAAACATAAGGATTCAGTTCAGAAATTTATTGTTAGCAATTTCAAATCAACTTAATACCTAGAGTACAATAATATTTTTTTAATTCAATTTCAATTTCATTTTTATTTTTTTACAGAAAGTATGGGTACGCTAAACCTAATAAAAATAAACTCCTTAACTCAAATCTTATATCAAAAAATCTTATATACATTCAAATCAACTTAATACCTAGAGTACAATAATAATATTTTTAATCCAATTTTCAATTTCAAATTCATTGTTTACAGTACGCTAAACTCCTTAACTAAATTCCTAAATTAAACAAAACTATTTTACCTAGTGGAACTCAAAGAAAATTGCAAATTATCTATTACAAATTATTATTATTACAAATTACTATTTGGTGCAGATGCAGGTAATGCATTATAGTGCCCCCAGGGAAGAGTATCATGACTATTTTCAAGAATGCATCTCTTGTCATCAAACGGACTCAGAGCAATTTTGGTTTGTTTAACACTAAAAACGTTATGTTTGATGGACCGGATACAGCATTGCGAGGTGTTTTTAATCTCATGCATTTTCAAGCAATTTACATAATCATCGAAAGAAATTTTGTTTTTGACTACATTGTATTTAACGCCCTTCGATTTTTTACAAACTTTCCCACCCTGGAGTTTGAATGAGTACATTTTAGATCTTAGCCCAACAAAGTGAGTCATTATTTGACCGTTGGCCTCATCCTTCATTAGACCCACAACTTTTTTATTTACTAGAGGTATATCATATGGATTTTCTCTAGGATAGTCGCTAGTATCAAATTTATCTAAATTAGGTTTAATTAATTCTTCATAAACGTCATCGCAACAAATTTCATAAATAAAGCTATCTGTATCAGTATACATGAGTTTTATTTGATTTACTAAAGAGCTTTGTTGCAACATAAATTGATAGTGAAAATCATACATGAGCGTTTTCGATATATCTAGTATAGCCATTCCAATGTAGAGAGGTTTATTGAAAATCAAGTTTGATTTATTCATTTCGATGGCTACTAAATTTTCATCGAAAATCGCTCGACTATGAAATAATGGACTTGCAATAAGATTCTGGGCTCCATATCGGCCACCCCATTTTTTAATCAATTTAACGATCCGATGTTTTCGAATATTTTCCATTGTTTTTCCGAACACCGCGTTGTTCATTAATTTGAACAGGTTTTTAGCAAAATTGGTAATGGCCTGGGCACGTAGATTAGTATTTAAATCAATGTAAGATTTGAGCCAAGGTGCTTGTCGGAATGACAGAATTCTATGTAATTTTTTAATTTTCAAGCCATTAGCTAATGCCTGCTTCAAATTTCTGTAATGTAAGACATACTTATCTTTATCTGAGAGAGTGTTTAACAGTTTTGGATTTTTTGAATTTGGAGGTATTTTATGTTCGGAACAGAAAGGGAAATCTTTATGTAAATCATGTAATTCCCTCGGATATTCTATATCAGCCTCTACTATGAATCCAGTATCGGCTTCATCTGACACTTGGGTTAAATCAAAATTTGAAATTTCTTGTGCGTCTAGCCACTTGAAATTACCGTAGGGTAAATATTGACTCATAGCCCAACCGTACAAGTTATTAGCATCCAGGTACATTAAAAACTTTGATAGTTCCATGGGATTGTATGTTGACATATATTTGTTGTTGGCCTCGGAATATCGGTTTGAGCACATCGAGATTCCGCCCCTCAAACCGCTTTCTACAAATAAAATTTGATCTACATCTTTCAACAGTTCTAATTCACATTTCGTATATTTCAACATACAATCCCACGTGTACCCGGGCAATGTATAGTACCAAGCGGGATCTAAATCATAAGTACTATGAGAACTTTTTCGGAAATTTTCGAAAACATCGGCAAGCAATAAAACATCAGTTTTGAGGTATAAGTCTGAATATTGACCTAAATTACTAATTTCAAATTCGCGCCAGATAACTTGCGCATGTTGATATTTTTCATCGCTTATATGCTCATCGTTTAATTGATTGTAGAATTGGGCTTTTGATGGTAGTTCAGTTTCATTCAATTTATCTATAGTATTGATATAGTCATAACAAAAAACACCTTTCCGTGTTAATAATTGGAACTTTTCATTATCCAAATTTCGAAATTCTTTTTTTAAAATTTTCAAATCGTTAATATTTAAAGTTGAGGCTAATTCGTCCAGCGATGCACCCAAAAATCTGAGTGAATCGATGAATCGAATTTTAATGTGGGTATCACCAGAATCGTTGAGTGTAAATGAAATGTATTTTTCTTTATTGATAGGTAACAGACTCACTTTCCCTATTTTACTGATTTCCCTGATTATGAAATGACTATCGTAGCCTGAGAGGTTGTGAAAGACCAGAGGAACTATGAATAATTTACGAAATTGCAAATTGCAAATTTTAGTAAATTTTAGTAAAATGATCATGGTCATTTACAATTTTCCCATCCTTAAAGTCCTTTGCAGTGAAGGGTTTCTCACAAATGTGGCATGCTTTTGCTTGTGCACGATTTGGATGTGTGGAAATGGGGACTATATTTTTAATTTTTGATTCAACCATTTGCGCTACGTTAGCCATTTCACCAGTGAACCAGCTCATACAATCTTGCCCTCTATAACTTTTGAAGAATGACAATGAGTCATCATAGCTACATTTAACATAATAGCCTGCACTGAAAGCCTTATGATGTTGATAACGAATAGTTTTTATTTCAGGTTCGACATTTTCACTAACATTCTCTAAAAGAGACTCAAAATCGGCGTAAATAATGAAAGGAGCTTCTTGTTTATAGACATGATTTTTGAAGCGAACGGATTCGAAATTTGGAAATGAAATTTTACAATTATTTTTCCTCTCGCACAATACATTATGTTCTTGCAATTTTACTTCACTTGAAAAATAGTTGAGACACCTGTCACAAATAAATTTTTTATGATCATTTTTACTTGCCTGTGAAGATACAAGCCTAGATAAGTTTTTAATGTAACAAAAATGGAATTTTACGTCAACTTTTTCGTCCTCCTCCACAACAAGTTCATAATCATCAATTTTTTGAAAATATTTATCTTGAATTAAAAGTAAATTTATATGATTTTCCAATTTTGTTTTAGTTAATCTGGCTGGTACAGTATTATATGACTTCCCAACCAATTCTAGAACGAAAACGTTGACGGAAATATTCAAATGACTATTCAATTTTTCAAATTTAGTTATTTGATCTAGGGTCATTGGTAATTCTAAACCAGTTGTTTTTAATTTGGTCTTGTATTGTGGATAAAAGTCCACACGATCTGGGTGTTTTTTTGTTGCATAAAGGGCCGATATGATCGCCCAGAAAAAACATGCATCGTCATTGTAGTTTTTAACATTCACACAAGCCTTTTTATTTGTAATTGCCTGAGGTAGCCTAATGTAAGATGAGCCCGCACCATTCCCAATTTCAAATTTATTGATATTTATTTCAAGATATACTATTTTGCGCAATGCCCACCCACTATCCCGCTCTTGAAATTCTTCTAGGTCCGAAAGTATTTGATCTCTGATGTACTGATTGAAATAAGTAGCCAAATTTGTACTGGCATCAAGTATATCGTTTCTAGTTGAAAAATATTTGAATTCAGTTATCTCTTCATCCCGTTTTTTGATTATGAATTCGCCACAAAAGGTGCAGTTCACTTTTAACATAGGATGGGACTTGCGTACGTTTACGATTCTATTTTTGAACATAAAAAAAGCATCTTTGAAAAATTCTAAAACATCTTTGTGAACTAAATTTATGATTATTCCCGTCCTCATCCTACTTTTAAAAGCGGTCTGGACATCCTCCCATTTAATTCTCAAACTACGTTTTTTCGGTAGCAATGCATTACCTGCACCCGCTTTAAAAGGTTCCCTAACTAATTCTTTCTTAATCAAAATACGAATTTTTTTCAAATGACTTAATTGCGTTTGCAATTTTCTTTGAGTTCCTATTGGTAATAAAACATTTTTCGCATTGAATTTAAGAATTTGCCTAATTGAAGTATTTACACTGTGGGCCAAATTAAGTTGGAACATAATTTGACCAAAAATCATTTTTTTGTTTGTTTATGGATTTCAATAATTTTTGGATATGATATTAGTCAATATGTTTTTGATATCACTTTAAAATTAACTAGACCAATTCTGGTCAGGACCGGACTTACGACGATTTTATTAAATCAGTGCATTTAGGCTCGTTGCAAAAACGAACTGCGCTACCTACAAACCAACAAATATTTTTTTAAGAAGGACATTAATGGGAAAACCAGTCCTGAAATCAACAATATTTTATAACCAAAACCACAGAAATGAAGATTTTTTTAATTGGACGGTGCTTGTCTCCCTTGCATTAACTAATAAATAGGTACCTACTCAATCATTGTTGGAGATTGTTTTGTGAATAGACATTTTTCATTGATCTTTAAAACAAAATACTCAGATAATTGTTTATTATGAAATTAAATAATACTAGGAATTATAAAACAAGGCAATTGGTAACTGTAAACAATAACAAACAAAGTCCAACCGTTGGTCCAACATTTTTTATAGGAACTGATTATGGATGAAACCCCCTTCATTATCGACTACGTTTTGTAAGCGTCTTCTCCATTGGTTAATAGAATTGTCTATAAGGCGTTGACTAAATCTCACCCAGCAATAAATGATCCGATTTTTAAATTCTTCGATTGTTGTAATATTGTAATTCACATAAACCATGAACTCCAGAATTCCCCATATGCAGTAATCAACGGGGTTTAAGTCAGGGCTTTTAGGCGGCCACAAATTTGGCTCGATAATTTCCGGGATATTTTCTTGTTAAAATCTTATTGTGTATGAAAGGGGGTCTTGTTGAAAGCAGTAATTAGCAGTTATATTTTCAATTTCGTAAAGCAAATTTGTAAGCACATGCTGTTGGTAGACTTCTGAATTTATCGTAAAATTTTTAGCAATAAATATAACACTTGTTTTTCCTGATTTAGAAACAGCCAAAGATACCATGACCGACTCTGCAAAATTCGCCCTTGCGGCTGTTGAGTTATTTTGGGTATTTTTTGGTTGGCGTAAAAAAAAAACTTTTTCGTCGGAAAACCAAATTTTCGAGATATCTTCCCTGCTACGAAATCTTCTCAGAAGATGTTGGCATCTTGAAAGCCTTTTTCTTTTCATTTTCTGCACTCAATTTTTGGCAATAAACTTTTTTGTGTGCACCTTAAGGTTGAGATTACTTTTTTCGTTCTCTTTATTCTAGTGATTCTTGAAATTTTTCTGGAACTCATCACATCTAGTGGATTAATATTTTCGATAATTTGCCGAACCCTAAAAATATTTTCTTGAAAACGTCCACTTCTTTTCCTAGAACGACCCACCCTAATTTGAATTCTTCCATTTTCGCGGTGATGTTTTAAAAAATAGCTTACGGAACTCAAGCTCCAGTTTTTTTCTGGAAACATTTTAAGAATTTCATCTTCCAACGATAGGACCATGTTTACTTATTTTAAATTAAAGAGATTACGTACTAAAATTTCAAAAATTTGACATTTGGTTATTTCCAAAGCAATCTGGATTTAAGTATTTTAAAATTTCCTATTTGAATTGTTAGTTAAAAAAATTACAGTTTCTCAGGTTTTGGTTCCAAAATAGGTATCGATATTTTCAGGATGTTTTCCCATAAATGCACTTCAAAAAAGTAAGTAGCGCAGTTCGTTTTTGCAACGAACTTAAATACACCGATTTAATGAAATCGTCGTAAGTCCGGTCCTGACCAGAATTGGTCTAATTAATTTTAAGGTGACAAAAAAAACATATTGACTAATATCATATCCAAAAATCATGAAAATCCATAAACAGACAAAAAAGTTATTAATGGTCAAATTATGTTCCAACTTAATTTGGCCCACAGTGTACATGTTTAATCCTGATACGTTTTTCCGCATCATTTGAATCTCGGACAATTTCCTCATAAGCTTTTTCAAAAACACCAATAATTTCAGCACTTACATTTAGAATTTGTTTAAAATGTTCATCAGCCATTGTTGTTGTTGTTGTTGTTGATGAGCTGTTGTTGAGCTGTATTGGAGTTGTTGTTGTTGTTGATGAGCTGTTGTTGAGCTGTATTGGAGTTGTTGTTGTTGTTATTGAGGTGTCTTTGAGCTGTATTGGAGTTGTTGTTGTTGTTGATGAGCTGTTGTTGAGCTGTATTGGAGTTGTTGTTGTTGTTATTGAGGTGTCTTTGAGCTGTTGTTGAGCTGTCTCGAATTAACAATATAAAAATGTAATAAATGTTATAAACTGAAAATAATATACTTACAATTTCAAAATTCAAAGACACGTTTCAAGAGCCCAAACCTCAAAGTGACCAAATTTTGATTCTATTATTAAACTAAAAATAGAATAACGTATTATTATCAGGGTCTTTAAGAATAATGAAAAAATTACTTACATAGTTTTAACACTAAATACACACAATCAATTATAAATGTGACAGCGCCCAATTTTGAATTAGGTTTTCGTTGAAAAAAATCGATCTGGATGAGCACTGAAAAATAGATCTAAAAAAAGAAAAAAAAATGTACTGTATGCTATATAATAAAAATAATATACTTACAATTTCAAAGACACGTTTCAAGAGCTCAAACCTCAAAGTGGCTAAATTTTGATTCTATTATTAAACTAAAAATAGAACAACGTATTATTATTAGGGTCTTTAAGAATAATGAAAAAAATTACTTACATAGTTTTTAGCACTTAATACACACACACAATCAATTATAACTGAGGTAACGCCCAATTTTGAATTAAGTTTTCGTTGAAAAATTCGATCTGGATGAGGAGCACGGAAGAAAAACGTTGTGTCACCTCTAGGGACGTTAAAATCTAACTAAAATTTGAAAATGAATAACAACAACTAGCAGGCCAGCCAGCTGCGTTTCGTTATCGTCGCAGGAAATGCGGCTTCCGTGTGATAAGCAAGTTCGCACACAAGTCGCTGTTCTTCTTGTTGTTTGTTTATGAGAACGGTAGAAATTATAATTATTTTAAAAATAATATTTGGGGCCCCTCCAATTAAATCGTTACAAGTCCGTGAAAAATGAGACCCAAATTGGAGCACTATTTTTTCAATGATGATGATGATGTTGTCTTTTATGTGACCATATTTTTAGTTTAGAAAAATGGGGCCGACGACGACGAAAAAAGGGGGCCCAGTACGGCGTATCTTGGTACCGATTTTTCCCTAGATTTAGGGAAATTTTATTGGCAACGTCGCACATTATCAGTTTCGGCAACGTCGCACGTACCTGTCATCTCGTATGGGGTATCTCATTTCAGGTTATGAGTTCATGTAAATGAGGCCCCCGAAAAAAAAAAAAAAATGGGACCACGGGTCTAGCAGCGGGGACAAGCACGTATGGCCCCTTTGCTATCGTCACTTGGGTTAGGTCTATTCAAATTGGGGGCTTGCTACTTAGGTTAGGCCTCTTTAAATTGGGGCTTGCCAAAAAATGGGGCCCACGAAAAAATGGGGCCACGGGTCTAGCTGCGGGGACAAGCATGTGGCCCCTTTGATGACGTCACTTGGGTTAGGCCCCTTCACTTGACGAAAAATGGGGCCCACCGAAAAAATGGGGCCCTGGAATGGGGCACAGGCCCACCTGGTGGAGGCCCCTTCAATTTGGGACTTCTCTGATGACGGGCGCGGGCCCCAGAACGAGAATGGGGCCACTTCCGGTCTAGAACCGGCTTAGTATATCTACTAGAATGCACTACTTCCTAATTAGACTGTAGACACAATCACCGTCTTTATTTAATCGTAAAACGATCACTTCCACGACTTTACAAACAAACTCTGGTTAGGAAACAACAGAACGTCTTTCTATTGTCCCTACGGCTTTTTCGCACGTCTTGCGAAATATTTTTCCCCTTTTTCTTGCATGCGCTCTCGCATCCAAACAGGGAGTACTCTACTGGCCAGTGCTCTACGAAAAACCGCCATTTCCCCACTTACGGGTCCGCGCTTCCCAAATTGCCAGTGTTGTCAGATTGCACCACAAATTCTCCAACGTCTACACATTGTTGCGCAAGGTAAAAATATCGCCCGTTATTAAAAGAATAAAAATGATACCAAATATAAATGTAAATAAATGAACAATAAATGCATTGAAAGAAAACTTATCCTACATTCGGCCATACTGACAACTAATCCGACTCGGATTCGCTGGAGTTTTCGACCCATGGCTTCATAAATTCAGCACATGTTGAAGTTTTGTTTGGGCCATCATGACAACCAACTTTTCCGACATCATATCTATCATTACCTTTCTTTTGAGTAACTTCGTAGGGTCCGAAATATTTTTTACAAAGCTTAAGTGCTCCACCAAATTGGGTTCTCTTGATGGCGACTAAGTCCCCCAAATTATATTGCCTTGCTTTTCTTCGTCTTAGATTGTAATGTCGTTTATTTTCCTCTTGCACTTTAAGAATTTGTTTTTTGCTTTCTTTTCGAAGTTCTTCTCTGGCTTCGTTAAAATTGTTTAGTGTTTCCTTCTCTAATAATTCCTTTATGCGCAAATCTTCTTTGTTTTTCATTTTTACTCCAATGAGTATTTCGAATGGAGTAGTATCGATACTCCTTTGTAGCGTCGAATTTAAAGCTCTTTGTACTTGATCGACGTATCTATACCATTTCAATGGATCTTCAATACTCAATTTAGTCAACACTGGAGCTATGATTCTATTTATTCTTTCGACTTGTCCATTCCCTCTTGGTACCCCAGTCGTTATTGTGATATGCTGGATACCTTCTTCTTTACAATAGTCATTAAATTCTTGAGCCGTAAAGGCAGTACCTTTATCCGTGATGATTCTAGTGGGATTCCCAAATGTTTTCTGTTGAAGTTTCAACTTGTCCACCGTTTCTCTAGCTGTGGTAGATTTCGTAGAGTACAACCAAACAAACTTGGAAAAATCATCTATAATGACTAAAATGTGCTGGTACTTTTTACTTGTTGATACCAGTGGTCCTAAATGGTCTGCATGATAAGTATGAAGAGGACCTTCATTCTTTGGTATCGGGTGTAGCATACCCTCTTTTTTACCTTCTTTCTTGTTTCCCAATATACAAGCAACACAGTTAGCTATACAGTTTTGAATCTTCTCTTTCAGCTTTGAGATAAAAAATTCTCTATTTATAAGCTCCTCAGTCTTTGATACTGCAAAGTGTCCGATTTCGTGTGCTTTTCTAATAATTTCTACTTGCATTGATTTTGGTACCACAATGAGTTCTAAACCATTGTTGTATTTATATAATATCTCATTTTTCAAAAGGAAATCTTCATATTCTTCTGAGCTGAGTATTTTGTTAATTGTTTGAATGTGATCATCCTTTTCTTGGGCTATTTTTAAACGTTGAATCACTCCATCTTCTTTAGATATCTCTTTCATTAGCATAACCACGGGAAACCTGCTCAAAGCATCTACGTGAGGCATTCTGCTTCCACTCCTATGTTCTATCTCGTAAGAGTATTCCTCCAACAATAAAGCCCATCTAGCCACTCGTGTTGTCAGGTTCTTTTTGTCCATAGTTTTCTGAAACGCTGAGCAGTCGGTTATTATCTTGAAATTGATACCAAGTAAATATATTCTAAACTTCTTCACAGCCTGAATTACCGCCAAGACTTCTAGTTCATAGCTCGAACATTTTTCTTCCGCTGGCGTCGTTTTCCTACTCATGTAGTAGACAGGATGAAATTTATTGTCCTCCTTCGGTTTCTGCATCAAACATGCACCATATCCGAATTTGCTTGCATCTGTATGTACTTGGGTTTCACTATTCTGCTGATATAAATAGAGAACTGGGTAGCTACTAAGCAATTCTTTAAGTTTCTCAAATGCCAATTTTTGTTCCTGCCGGAATACAAATTCACAATCCTTCTTCAATAGATCGCTTAGCGGTTTTGCTATCAAAGCATACGCAGGGATAAACTTCCTAAAATACCCTGTCAATCCCAGAAATGATTGAATTTGTTTAAACGTCGTTGGTTGTGGGAATTTCTTTATAGCTAAGGTTTTCTCGTTTGAAGGCTGAATTTTACCACTTTCAATGATAAATCCAAGAAAATCAACTCTGGTTTTCAAAAACTGACACTTGCTTATATTAATTTCTAGTCCATATTCACTTGCCAACATGAACACCATCTTCAGACGCTCTATTCCCTCCTCTATTGTAGAGCTGAGTATTATTATATCGTCCATATAATATACAACCACATTATTGTTAGTTAAATCACGAAAAATGTGAGAAATATAGCGCTGAAACACTGCAGGACTATTACAGAGACCAAATGGGCATTTTAAAAACTCAAATTGGCCACTAGGTGTTACAAACGATGTATATTTTGAGCTTTCTCCATCTACGTCGACATGGAAAAATCCATTTTTTAAGTCAATCGTGCTAAAATATTTAGCACTCTGCAGCCTGTCTAATACATCTTCGATAAGTGGTAGCGGAAATCGATCTTTAACAATTTTTCTATTTATTTTGCGATAATCGCAGCATATTCGGATACGACCATCCTTTTTCTTCACTAATACAATAGCACTTGCAAAGTCTGAACAGCTGGGTCTGATTATCCCCTCTTCAAGCCACTCACTTATCTGCGCGTCCACCTCTTTTTTCTCCTCCATGGAAAGTCTTCTAGGACGCTGGTATATAGGTTCTATCCTCATTTTAATGTCACAATTTTTAGATTTATTAGGCTTGTAATTTTCAACTAGGTTTCTAATTTCATTTTGGTACTGTACATTATTTACATGTCCTATTCTAATTTCTTCCTTTTCATTTCGTCCATTATGCGAATTTCCATTAGAAAATTTTCTTGTTTCTTTCTATACAGAGTTATGCCTTCATCTTTGATGCATACTTCCAAATGTTCTAGAATATCATTGCCAACAATAGCTTTAAAAGCTGTTGTATTTTGCGGTATAACATGTAATGTTAAAAAGATTTCTTCATCATTGACCATGACCTGCTTTTTGAAAGAACCTAAAGTTTCAACTTTATTATTTTCACCAATACCTTGTATGGTAATTTTATTTAAAGTTATCGGGATATGTGGGAAATTATTTTCATAAACATCACTTCTGATAGCGCTTATATCACTTCCCGTATCCATCAAGGCTTTAATTTTTATCCCATCTATTGTTAGGATCATTGAGTTTTTAGGTATAACTTCCACCATGTTCATGCCAACAGACGACGATCCGCTTGCGCGTGTACCGTATTTTCTCTTTTCGTCTTTTTTGGGGCATTTTGGAGCTATGTGACCGAAATCGTTACAAAAAAAACATTTCAGTCCCTTAGCTTTGTCTGGACACATATTTGCCTTGTGCCCTTGTTGTCCGCAGTTAAAACATTTACTTATAGCCCTTTCTTTATTACTTTCCACTTTTTTTCTAGGATTTCCAAACTCATTTTTCTCTTGATACTTTCTTTCGAAATATCTTCCTGTAGCGGGTTTTCTTGACTTAATTTGGTCATAAAGTCTCACTTTTTCCTTGAATTCCAAGAAATTTCTTGCACCATATAAAATTATTTTATCAGAGGATTCATCTTGGATACCATCGATAATATATTGGATGACAGTTTCAGCAAGACCCTGAAAAACTATTCAGATCTTTATATGAAGACCGACATTTTGTTGCTTGCTGATGTATTTGAGCAATTTCGAGGTACTTCCATTACAACTTACGGCCTTGATCCTGCACACTCGTATACATTACCAGGTTACACCTGGCAATGTATGCTTTATAAAACATCACAAAAATTGGAGCTCCTCACCGATTTGGATATGGTGATGTTCATGGAAAAGGGTATAAGAGGAGGTCTGTCAGTGTTCAAAGCGATATGCCGAAGCCAACAACAAATACATGCCTCAATATAATCCGGATATGGACGAGTCATATCTTATGTATTTTGATGTAAATAACCAATATGGCTGGGCAATGTCACAACCCCTACCATACAGATACTAGTCTTAAAAAACAACATGGGCTATATCAGAAATCCAGAGAGTTGGATACTGGAATATTTTACATTAAATGTCGTGTGCGTATTTGAAAAATACCATTATGGTCACATTCATGTTAACTGATGTAAGCCAATGCACTTATAGTGAAAATAATAGACAACGGGCCTAGGAACGCTTTTGTGTAAACAGATGGTTTTTCCAAGTTAAATAAACAAATGGTAGTGTCCTATTACTGGAAAAAGGTATTTGTTGACTTGTTCAGTGAAAAACCTTTTTTCGTTGTTGAGTTTTCTTTCGGCAATGTCTGGGTGATCCAACAGTTAGTGTGACAAATATTTACTCTGCATTGTTCAAGATATAAAAATAATATAAAAAATGATGATTGCATTTACGTCAAGGCTAACTCTCTTCTTGCAATAAGTAAGCTCACTCCTGAATGACCAGAGCTATTTTAGTATCATTTCCGACCACCGACCACCTGCAAATCCTAGGGGGCGTCGCATGTGAGAATATTAAAAACACAGCAGCCAGTACGGCCAGTAACTGGCGGTCAATAGTCAATATAGCTTTCACTTTGTATCGATGCTTTGTATACCTACACGCGAAAATCATTTAAACCCAATTATTTTTGCTAGGTGTGCGAGGTGTCACTTTTGAACTGGTAAATAACACGACAAGGACCGTTGGGAATAATAACTGACACAGATAACTATTTGTTATTCAACAAACAATTTCAAAGCCTATTGTGATTAGTGAAAAAGTGAATAAGTTCTGCTGAAATTATGTGAAAATTTTTATTTGCCCTGCCTGGAAGTATGTGAGAATAATGGAGGTATTCCTAATTTAATTACTTATTTGTTTGAAAAATAATTGCGTCATTATCACATTTAAAGTTGATATTCATGGATTTTTGACGGTGATTTTTAAAATCTCCCGTTTTCGTAACAGTTAACTAAATTATTTACTAAAAATATAATTTCTGTGGTGGTTTTCTGGATTCTCTCATCAGGACCCAAAATAATATTGATCTTTTTCGCGGATGCTACTTATGATTAAATTAATTATTCTCGTCTTACCTTTAATTAGAAACTTGAAGAACATTTTTTAAAATGAAGCTGTACTCACACAATTAAATAGTTTTAGTTTCCTAATTTCTAGGGATATTTTGGATTCGTACATTAGTAAACAAGTATATTCCAGACTCAACAAAAACATTGTGGGCATGTATTAAGATTGAAAAATTATTATTTATGGTTAATTGTTGGGTACGTTGGGAATCAATAAAGGCTTACTCATCTCAATGGTCTTATGACGCACAAAAAGATATTTTCCGGGATGAGTGCTTCGATTTTAAACTGAGTATTCATTCTGAAATGTATTTTTAAATTGCGTTCAAATTTCTCAAAAATGGATAACCCCGATTCCTATTCTAAGTGCAAGTTCCTGAACCTAGATGTCACACATACGGTAGGTACCGATCATTATATTTATCCTCACTACACTATTTAAAATTAACGCAGGCTAAGCTAAAAAACAGGCTAGGCTACTTCAATATTTTGGAATTAGATTAGGCTAGGCTTGGCTAGTTCAATATTTTGGAATTAGATTAGGCGCGCCTTGACGTCATCGCTCAGACATGTTCGGACAAGCTGGAATGGCAACGGGTGCCTGGCGGGGGTGGGAGCGGGTCCGGCGCCAGAGGTGCACCTCAAGGTCGAGAACCTAGTTGCGGTTTCCTACGCTCCTCAAAGGGGCGGGGCTTAATTCCTGGAAATTTTACCCCCACTCTTTTGGTACGAAAATGACCAGAATGAACCTTAGATTTTCTTATGGAGATTTACATGGGAAAATGGTCGAAATTGCCGCCGAACTCTTGTTGCTTATCTACTAAGTTACTATTATTGTATTAAAAAAATATACCTATAAACTTTAATTTTGCGAATCTCTGTCTTTCTTCTTGTCTAAACTTTCTTTTTGCTTTTTTGCTTAATTTCGGCGGGGGCAACGGATAATTTTGTTTGCTAATACATATGTTTTGTGGATTATAGCGCAACATTGGAGGGTCTTCATCCCAAGAGTAGTCTATGGTAGGGTCTTTATTCTGTTTAAAAATATTTATATATATATAGTTGTATTATGTCTGTTAATAATATACAAAGTCAACAATATTATTAATATATTTTTGATAAATGAATAAAGTTCAATTTACCTATATAAAATTCACTAGTTGTTTTGTTCAGTTGATTTTTCGAAGTCTTCTCCGGTGAGCTGTTTTCTTTTATCGATAATGTTTATCAATTTATTACAGCAAATAAGTTTTTTATTGTAAACTTTTATCTTTTCCAATATTTGTTTTTTCATTTCATCGAGCTCATCTAGCAAAAATCCTTTTTCTGCTAAACGTGCGGCTTCTTGGTCCAATTCTTCATTTTCCGTCACCTTAATATCTTGAATTATATGTTATGGAGTCACAAGATTCACGAATTCTTGATCCAAGTTAGGATCAGAAGGACTTAGCAAATCCACAAATTCCTGATCCAAGTCTGGATCAGGGGCCATGCCTGGAGCCATTATACTTCGAAGGGCTTCTTCTACTTTATCGCGCTCTTCTAGTAGATTGTCTCCACGTAATATTATATTTTGAATAATATTTACTTTCTTCTGTTTGTTTTCATCGTTGCAGAGCTGTGCCATTTTGTAAGCTGGTAGTTTTGAGCACATCAGTTTTTTTTGAAAAACCAGTTACTTGGAGACACTTAACTACTATACACTTTGAACATCTTTTTTCTTTCCTGTTGCCTAGATTGGTTTTGCTAATTTTTGGCGGGGGTCAACGGTTTATGGGTTGGATACAACATCTGCTTCTGGGTTATTGCTATCTACCATAAAGTCCTTATCTCAAGAATCGTCGATGGTAGGATTTTTTTGTTTGAATATATTTATATGTTTCCTATGTCTGATATGCTCGACTAATTTAGTTGATCTGATGGCACCGCATTGTTTGAACTTTTGGATGCATAGGAAAAGTTACCAATGAGTTACAAAAACAACCAACTTCATTGAAGTCCGTGATAAGCCAGTATTTTTTAAAATCCACTCAAGAATTGTGCTTTGTGATCTTCGAAAAATATGTTTTGATTTTTTATTAAAACCCAATGAAACAATAAATTAGGTTACTATTATTTTATTAAAAAATTATACTTATAAACTACAATTTTGCAAATCTCTCTCTTTCTTCTTGTCTAAACTTTCTTTTTGCTTTTTTGCTTAATTTCAGCTGGGGGCAACGGACAATTTTGTTTGCTAATACATATGTTTGTGGATTATAGCGCAACATTGGAGGGTCTCCATCCCAAGAGTAGTCTATGGTAGGGTCTTTATTCTGTTTAATAGTATTTTACATTATTAGCCAGGTAAAACAGTTTTTACTGGCGATTGAAGGAAATGACTAGCGAGCCGCCAGGCGAGCTTGTCACCTTCAAGAGCCAGTAAAAACTGCTACCTGGCGTATAATGTACAATAATTTATTTGTTACTCATTTGTAAAAGATATAGGGACAAATAAAAAATCAATACATAACAAAAATTTGAAATTTATATGCTTTTCCTTGATTTTTTCTCACAGAAGTTTTGGTAGTTGGTATAACTATGAGAATGATACGTTGTTAAGACGTTTCTAGTTATAAATAGGTTTTTTGACAGATTTCCATTTTGCAATTTTTTTCCAGAAATGAATTTATTACAAGATATTATTAATGAAGCTGCAGTCGTAGCCAACAGTTTATCACCAGAAAAGTCTCCCAGAAGGTACCTACAAGCAATTATTCTTGTGATAAAACCGATTTTTCAAAAATAAATAATTCTACTGACTTGTAAAAAGTTTTTACAGTTTAGCTGTCAATTTTACAAGTCAGTAGAGCCAGTAGCTTGTAAAAATCAATTTTCGCTGGTTATGTTTTGACTTGATAAGTGACGTTTTACAAATGAGTGACGAATAGAAATATTTATATTTATAGTTGTATTATGTCTGTTTATAATATACAAAGTCAACAATATTAATAATAAATTTAAAATAAATGAGTAAAGTTCAATTTACCTATATAAAATTCATTAGTTTTTTTTGTTCAGTTGATTTTTCGAAGTCTTCCTCGATGAGCTGTTTTCTTTTATTGATAATGTTTATCAATTTATTACAGCGAATAAGTTTTTTATTGTAAACTTTTATCTTTTCCAATATTTGTTTTTCCGTTTCATCGAGCTCATCTAGCAAAAATCCTTTTTCTGCCAAACGTGCGGCTTCTTAATATCTTGTATTATATGTTGTGGGTCACAAGATTCACGAATTCTTGATCCAAGTTAGGATCAGAAGGACTTAGCAAATCCACAAATTCCTGATCCAAGTCTGGATCAGGGGCCATACCTGGAGCCATTATACTTCGAAGGGCTTCTTCTACTTCATCGCGCTCTTCTAGTAGATTGTCTCCACGTAATATTATATTTTGAATAATATTTACTTTCTTCTGTTTGTTTTCATCGTTGCAGAGCTGTGCCATTTTGTAAGCTGATGGTTTTGAGCACATCAGTTTTTTTTGAAAAACCATTTACTTGGAGACACTTAACTACTATACACTTTGAAAATCTTTTTTGTTTCCTGTTGCCTAGATTTTTTTTGCTAATTTTTGGCGGGGGTCAACGGATTATGGGTTGGATACAACATCTGCTTCTGGGTTATTGCTATCTACCATAAAGTCCTTATCTCAAGAATCGTCGATGGTAGGATTTTTTTGTTTGAATATATTTATATGTTTCCTATGTCTGATATGCTCGACTAATTTAGTTGATCTGATGACGCCGCATTGTTTGAACTTTTGGATGCATAGGAAAAGTTACCAATGAGTTACAAAAACAATCAACTTCATTGAAGTCCGTGATAAGCCAGTATTTTTTAAAATCCACTCAAGAATTGTGCTTTGTGATCTTCGAAAAATATGTTTTGATTTTTTATTAAAACCCAATGAAACAATAAATTAAGTTACTATTATTTTATTAAAAAATTATACTTATAAACTACAATTTTGCAAATCTCTCTCTTTCTTCTTGTCTAAACTTTCTTTTTGCTTTTTTGCTTAATTTCAGCTGGGGGCAACGGATAATTTTGTTTGCTAATACATATGTTTGTGGATTATAGCGCAACATTGGAGGGTCTCCATCCCAAGAGTAGTCTATGGTAGGGTCTTTATTCTGTTTAAAAATATTTATATTTATAGTTGTATTATGTCTGTTTATAATATACAAAGTCAACAATATTAATAATACATTTAAAATAAATGAGTAAAGTTCAATTTACCTATATAAAATTCATTAGTTTTTTTTGTTCAGTTGATTTTTCGAAGTCTTCCTCGATGAGCTGTTTCCTTTTATTGATAATGTTTATCAATTTATTACAGCGAATAAGTTTTTTATTGTAAACTTTTCCAATATTTGTTTTTCCGTTTCATCGAGCTCATCTAGCAAAAATCCTTGTTCTGCTAAACGTGCGGCTTCTTAATATCTTGAATTATATGTTGTGGAGTCACAAGATTCACGAATTCTTGATCCAAGTTAGGATCAGAAGGACTTAGCAAATCCACAAATTCCTGATCCAAGTCTGGATAAGGGGTCATGCCTGGAGCCATTATACTTCGAAGGGGTTCTTCGACTTCATCGCGCTCTTCTATTCGATTTTCTCCACGTAATATTATATTATGAATGATATTTTTTTTCTTCTGGTTATTGTCATCGTTGCAGAGCTGTGCCATTTTGTAAGCTGATGGTTTTGAGCACATCAGTTTTTTTTTTGAAAAACCAGTTACTTGGAGACACTACTTTACACTTTGAAAATCTTTTTTCTTTTCTGTTGTCTAGATTTTTTTTGCTAATTGTTGGCGGGGGTCAACGGATTATGGGTTGGATATAATATCTGCTTCTGGGTTATTGCTATCTACCATAAAGTCCTCATCTCAATATAGGGTACTTATTTGGCAATTGCCTGATTATACTGCATACGGCTAGTCAGCATCAGTTCGGAGGCCATGGGTTTATGGATTCCTTGTATACATCTTACCTTTGGGCGCCACCAAGTTAATTGTGACTCAACTAGGAAGATTACTTAATGATGTCATAAACAAAACCTGTACAATTGGAGAGCTTAGCAATAAAACAACTAATTAGTTACAATAATGTATCTGGCTTTCTTTATTAAAAAATAATAACAATAATAAATAGGGATAGCCAGGACGTTGTTAAAAATGTGTATAGATTATGGCTTGTACCAATTTATAAATATTTGATTATAAAAAAATATGAATGTAAATAATGCATATATAAATATGAATTTCAAGTAAACATGACTAAAAACTTTTTGATATTTACACTTGTGAGTGATAAGAAAAATACAGTATGGGTTACACTTTACCAACAGCCAAATTAAACACAGAAAGGTGAAAGTTATTGTTTGGGCAACCTCAGGGTAAAATTCTAGAATTTTAATTAAGGGGCACTTACCGAACGTAATTCATCAAGTGATTTATATAGGATTTGCTTAAGTAGTAAAAGGTGTAACTTACATGTATACAAGTGTTAGTTATCTTCATATGTATGTGTGAATCCAGAAGTTCCTGAAGGGAGATTATCTACAGGTTTGGTCTCACTGTAGATAGACTATGGTATGGTAAGTGAGTCTTATGGAAGTCCTATCCATGTTTTATCTGTCTAACGTAGAACTCAACGTGGTTCTGCCAGAGTGGTATCAAGAGGGTTGCTGAAGGAAGGCTACCAAAGCCCCAACTGAGAGCAATCTAGACCCAGCCTAGAATCTCTCTAAATACATCCTTGAATCTTCTTAGTATAGCCTAGCAACTGTCCAGCTATAGCCTAGCAGTGTCCAGCTATAGCCTAGCAACTGTCCAGCTATAGCCTAGCATCTGTCCAGATATAGCCTAGCACCCTCAAAGTGAGGGATGTTCTAGGCCAAAGGCGAAGTCTTAAACTTCCAAAAGCTGCTCGGAACAGTCCGAAACAAAATCCAAAAATGACCAAGGGACAACTCTAGACAATTATCAAAAATAAATAAGTCTGAAAATGAGTTCCCCGGCACAAAATTCAAAAAAGTCTCGCCCAAAAATAAGGGGCCGAGACCGACCTTTCAGTATCAAGTCTCAAGATCAAAAGTGGAGATTCTTCCTTTTGGATTTTCGAAGAAGGCTTCCCTTTGTCAATTTTCTAATTTGACATTGTTGAAAATTATAGAAAAGGCGTGTTCAGTTTAATCCCAAAAATACAAACTGAAAAGTGGGTTGTGTAAAAATGACTGGTGAATGTTGAAAAATGCCTATAGAACATATATCAGAAAGTAGAACAGATCTAAGAAAACGCCTAGACAAGACAGCTGTTCAATGACATGATGGAAATGAAAAATCAGAAAAAGTAAACAACAATTATCATAACCTCAGATTATTTGATTGGATTTGGCAACTGGAGATGATGGTACTAACTCCTTTTCCTAATATTCTAATCAATTACAGCGGGCCCTGCCGTACTGAATCAAACCTTCCTAGATCAATTAACCAAACTTGCAAACCTGAACCAAAAACTTTTAGTAGAAAGCAGTACTCAATGTAATAAAATCTGGGCACAGAAAAGAAGACAGTTGTTCATTCATTTATTTCTTTATAGTTCTATATGGAATCACATCTACTAAAGCAAAACAAAGTAGCATATTAGCCAATAAATTAAAAATGCTACATCAAAAATCGTCCATGGTGGGTTTTTTTGTTTGAATATATTTATATGTTTACTATGTCTGATATGCTCGACTAATTTAGTTGATCTGATAACACCGCATTGCTTGAACTTTTGGATGCCTGGGAAAAGTTACCAATGAGTTACAAAAACAACCAACTTCATTAAAATCCGTGATAAGCCAGTATTTTTTAAAATCCACTCAAGAATTGTGCTTTGTGATCTTCGAAAAATATGTTTTGATTTTTTATAAAAATCCAATGAAACAATGAATTAAGTTAGGGGAAGGGTGTATAAAATGACATAGGGGTTTATCAAAGTGATTTATTTTATTTAAACAAAAGGTTCTTCTTTTCAAAAATTAACGGCCTGAAAGAAAATTTAATTCTACATCTGTTATAAAATTGAAAACTTAAAAAAAATAAATAAATTCCAAAATTTTTAAACTTAAAAAAAAACTGCAAAATATTCATTTTACCCTCCTATGTGGGTAAAACGACATAGCCCAGGTGGGTAAAATGACACAGTCATTTTGTGGAGTGGTAACTTTAAATGTCTGTACAAATTTCACAATTAGTCTTCTTGTCCACACCTGCGCACTCCGCATGAGCCCACTTTTTACAGGTGCAGCATCTCAGCCAAGTTTCTCCAGATTTTGACATCCTATATTGCTCAGTGCAATAGATGCACGCAGGGTCGTCTTCTTCGTCTTCGTCGTTTGCGAAAGGGTCTTCTTCTTCAGAGTCAGTCTCGATTAGTATTTTTTTAGTAACTGTCCTTCTTTTTTTCTCAGACACACTTCTTTGATTGTTTTTTTCTTTTGCTTCTTCTATATTTGGTGTGGAATTTAGCACTGTAGTTTTATTCCTTTGCCTTTGTTTTCTTTTCCCTTGTCCAGACACAAAAGGACCTATTGGCAGCGGACTTAAATCAGCTACGGTTGTGTTGAGCACCTTGCTTGTTTCCTTTGAAGTTGTGAGCTTATCCCTTTGTTGCTGGTGTTCAGCAGTTTGGTTCCTTATGCCTCTCTAATCATTTTCTTTGCTCGTACTAGGCTGATTTTCATCACAAATGGGAATATTAGTTGTTTCGGAAGGTTCATCCATATAGTCGGGGAAAATATCTGCATTTAAAGGAAAAATTCCAGTTTTTGCAAAACCGTTAACAGCGTTTTGAACTGTTGCTGCTTTTCCATATGCTTCATTGAGCAGAGCACTTATTTGAAATTGTGTTACTACCCTTCCTGGATGACTTTTGAGCCATTTAGTGATTTCTTGGTCAAAATATGTTTTCAAGGGACCAAAAAAAGAAACATCTAAGGGTTGCAGTTGATGTGTGCAATGGGGTGGTAAGCAGAGGAGCACAATTCCATGTTTTTTTGCAAAAATAAGGGCATCCAAGTATTTATGGCTTGCGTGGCCATCCACAATCAGAAGAACTTTTTCTGTAGGTGAGGCTTTTGCATATTTTTGAAAGTGCTGTAACCACTGTACAAAGACTGGTCCGGTCATCCATCCTGATTCTTGAGCAATGCCAATTGCTCCAGGTGGAGCGTAATCCATCAATTCATTCTTCATATTTTTCCGTGCAAATATTAGGGTTGGTGGAATATAGCTGCTATTAGTGCTCATGCAGCAAACTATAGTAACATGCGATCCTCTTTCAGCGCTAGTAATGGCACCAACTTGCTTCCTGCCAGACGTTGCAAACACTTTTTGAGGAAGCTGCACTGTAGAAAGAGCAGATTCGTCAGCATTATATATCTTCATGAAGTCTATATTTTCCTTCTTGATAATGTCCTCTAAGAGTGTGAAGAACTGAGCAACTTGTGGTCTATTAAATGCCTGTACTCTTGCCGCAGATGTTGATTCTGGCTTGCGTAAGGAAATATCAGGATTTCTTCTCCTAAACTCCCGTAACCAATCTTTGCCTGCGCTCTTCTTTTCATTATTAAAGTTGTGTTGAAACTCATTTTTAACAGCTAATTGATAGGCCAGCTCTAAATCTTCCTTTCTTGTCAACCCAAAAAATCTGGATTCCATTAACTTTAGGTGTTCAACTAGTTCCCGTTCCACAGCCACCGGGAAAACTGCTTTATATCGTCCAAGTCTTTTTTCTCCTCTTTCTAAGGACTTATTTTTGTTTTGAGCATGTCTTCTTAGTGTCGCTTGAGAAATACCATAAATTTTAGATGCGTTGAGCCATCCCATTTCACCATTTGTGACTGCTTCTATAGACCTTTCCATGGAAGTCGGATACCATAATTGCCTGTTGGTTGTTCTCACATATACTCGTGGCATTGTTCTGCAAATGAACCAAAAAACCACGTTGATTGTACTTATTTATTATTTCCATTTATTCAGAGGTTTTCCAAAAATATAGATTTGGGGTATGTCATTTTACCCACCTATAACACAATTTATTGAAAAAAAAAAAAATTGTGTGAAAAACTGAATATTTAGGAGATCTTATAGATGCAATTCAGAGGACAGACATTAATAAATCATAATTTCAATGAGCCGACTTACCTCGCGAGCTATGGACATGAAAAAATTGCCAATTAGTTGCCTCGATTTTAAAACTTCCACCTATGAAAATTAAATTCAAGGCCGCAAACGCTCCCTTGCTCTGCTCAATGGAAACTAAACGTACTGAAGCGCGCGCAAACAACATGGCCGACCTCGTTGTTGCAGTTTGGGTCGGAATACTTCGCTATAGGTCGGAAAAACACTGCTATGTCATTTGACCCCACTATGTCATTTTGTACACCCTTCCCCTACTATTATTTTATTAAAAAAATATACTTATAAACTACAATTTTGCAAATCTCTCTCTTTCTTCTTGTCTAAACTTTCTTTTTGCTTTTTTGCTTAATTTCGGCTGGGGGCAACGGATAATTTTGTTTGCTAATACATATGTTTGTGGATTATAGCGCAACATTGGAGGGTCTCCATCCATGGGCGTCGTTACGAGGTTTCTCAGAGGGGGGCAGTATTATAATAAGACCATTTTTATTAGCGCCACAGGCAACCGCCGTAGGCTAATTTTTTTTGGTGCCACGCCCCTTTTTGAGCATTTTAACGTACTTATTTGATATCGATATTTAGTTAAAAATGACGAAATTTTTTTCCGCAACAAATTCACTGTCCGCATCATTTATTTAGGTAATTTAATGGCCGGTATTATAAAACACTTAATCGATGATTGAGTTTTAACCTTCGGTTGACTCCAAGCAAATTGATAGGATTCAACCAAAGGTTGAAACTCTACCATCGGTTCAGTGTTTTATAATACCGGCCCTAAGTCAAGTGAAATTCAATTCCGTTGAAAATGTCAGCCAATTTTTTAAAGTACCTAACAAATTTTGAAAAAATGGAAAAAATCAATACGAATACGCAGTGGCGGATCTAGCATGAAGCAAACGACGCACTCTGCGTCGGGCCCCCAGAGCTGAGGGGCCCCCACACAACCAGATTCTAAAGGGACCGATAAAAACGAATAAAAGAAAATCGTAGATATAAAAAAAAAAACGAAATTGTATACCAGGATGCCTATTCCCGAAATCGGGAACAGCGTTCTCACGAGAAAGAACGATTGCTCTGTCTTTGTCAGTGTTATGGAAATAGAAATATGGGCAACAAAGACATAACCTTCGTGGTCATGAGAACGCGTATCTCCTGTTTCGAGGATAGAGGCCCTTTAGGCCGGGAATCCAGGGCTGGGATCACGAAAAGTAGAATTCCACTTTCACGACGTCATTAGCGACCTATTTATCGCGTACATTACGGGTGATGATGACAGTTGCTAGGCAACCTGACGTCATGAAAGTAGACTTCTAGTATAATGTCGTGATCCCAGCCCTGATGCACTTGCGGCAACCGATCGCGGCAACCACGGACGCGTCGAGTTTACGGGGCTTTTTTAGGTATTGTCCTTCAGACTCCAGACGGGCGCTTTCTTTTATTCAGCAGTGGATCCATCAGTAATCAGCCTTTCTTTGTCTAGCTCATAGAAAATAGGAATGTTTATCTTATAATGCTGGCAGCAGATGGATCTATTGCTGAATAAAAGAACGCGCCCAGCTTATGGCACTTGTCGCCTGTCGGTGAAGTACAGACAGTATCAGTATTACTATGTTGTTTATCTTTTTGTTTAGATAAAAAGTTCCTGAATTTTTACAATTTCTATATTTTTTTTCGATTAACTTGTTTTTTGTCTCATATGTTCCCAATAAACTTGTTTTTTGATTGATTAAATTTGTTTTTATCCAACACCTGTTAGTTATAACAGTCATTATTGTGCCAATTTAGACAGGTAAACTATCAAATAGCACACTAGTGTGTTATAAACCATAACACACTAGTGAGTTATGGTTTATAACTCACTCTCTTATAACGTCAATACAAAACGTCAGGGAATAAATTTTTTATAAATCATGCTTTAAAGAAGACTCATTCCCAAAAAATACCAGTCAGTTTTTTTCAATTCTCATATGCTGCTCGTGTCTTATGATTTCTTAGTTATTGGATAAAACATTATATGCTACTCGTGTGTTATGTTTTTAAGTCACTTGAGAAATTATAAGTTTTTCTCGCGTGACTTATTTTGAACATAACACACTCACACTAGTACCATAAATAACTATTATATTTGGTTGTTAAAAACTCCAAAAATATAATAACTTTCGCACACTCACCTCACACCCCAACACCAGAAAAAAAAATAACTAAAAAAAGCACGACAGGGCCCCAAAAAAAAATTTGCGTCGGGCCCCAAAGGTCCTAGATCCTACAAACTCTCTTTTACTTTCTTGTTCAAAAGACTATTTCTAGGGGGGGGGGCAAATGCCCCTCCTTGCCCCCCCCAAACGACGCCCATGTCTGCATCCCAAGAGAAGTCTATGGTAGGGGCTTATTTTGTTTAAAAATATTTATATTTATAGTTGTATTATGTCTGTTAATAATATACAAAGTCAACAATATTAATATTAAATTTTTAATAAATGAATAAAGTTTAATTTACCTATATAAAATTCATTAGTTTTTTTTTCAGTTGATTTTTCGAAGTCTTCCTCGATGAGCCGTTTTCTTTTATTGATAATGTTTATCAATTTATTACAGCAAATAAGTTCTTTATTGTAAAATTTTATCTTTTCCAATATTTGTTTTTTCGTTTCATCGAGCTCATCTAGCAAAAATCCTTTTTCTGCTAAACGTGCAGCTTCTTGGTCCAATTCTTCATTTCCCGTCATCTTAATATCTTGAATTATATGTTGTGGAGTCACAAGACTCACGAATTCTTGATCCAAGTCTGGATCAGGGGCCATGCCTGGAGCCATTATACTTCGAAGGGCTTCTTCTACTTCATCGCGCTCTTCTAGTAGATTGTCTCCACGTAATATTATATTTTGAATAATATTTACTTTCTTCTGTTTGTTTTCATCGTTGCAGAGCTGTGCCATTTTGTAAGCTGATGGTTTTGAGCACATCAGTTTTTTTTGAAAAACCAGTTACTTGGAGACACTTAACTACTATACACTTTGAAAATCTTTTTTGTTTCCTGTTGCCTAGATTTTTTTTGCTAATTTTTGGCGGGGGTTAACGGATTATGGGTTGGATACAACATCTGCTTCTGGGTTATTGCTATCTACCATAAAGTCCTTATCTCAAGAATCGTCGATGGTAGGATTTTTTTGTTTGAATATATTTATATGTTTCCTATGTCTGATATGCTCGACTAATTTAGTTGATCTGATGACGCCGCATTGTTTGAACTTTTGGATGCATAGGAAAAGTTACCAATGAGTTACAAAAACAACCAACTTCATTGAAGTCCGTGATAAGCCAGTATTTTTTAAAATCCACTCAAGAATTGTGCTTTGTGATCTTCGAAAAATATGTTTTGATTTTTTATTAAAACCCAATGAAACAATAAATTAAGTTACTATTATTTTATTAAAAAATTATACTTATAAACTACAATTTTGCTCTCTCTTTCTTCTTGTCTAAACTTTCTTTTTGCTTTTTTGCTTAATTTCAGCTGGGGGCAACGGATAATTTTGTTTGCTAATACATATGTTTGTGGATTATAGCTCAACATTGGAGGGTCTCCATCCCAAGAGTAGTCTATGGTAGGGTCTTTATTCTGTATAAAAATATTTATATTTATAGTTGTATCATGTCTGTTTATAATATACAAAGTCAACAATATTAATAATACATTTAAAATAAATGAGTAAAGTTCAATTTACCTATATAAAATTCATTAGTTTTTTTTGTTCAGTTGATTTTTCGAAGTCTTCCTCGATGAGCTGTTTTCTTTTATTGATAATGTTTATCAATTTATTACAGCGAATAAGTTTTTTATTGTAAACTTTTCCAATATTTGTTTTTCCGTTTCATCGAGCTCATCTAGCAAAAATCCTTTTTCTGCTAAACGTGCGGCTTCTTAATATCTTGAATTATATGTTGTGGAGTCACAAGATTCACGAATTCTTGATCCAAGTTAGGATCAGAAGGACTTAGCAAATCCACAAATTCCTGATCCAAGTCTGGATAAGGGGTCATGCCTGGAGCCATTATACTTCGAAGGGCTTCTTCCACTTCATCGCGCTCTTCTATTCGATTTTCTCCACGTAATATTATATTATGAATGATATTTTTTTTCTTCTGGTTATTGTCATCGTTGCAGAGCTGTGCCATTTTGTAAGCTGATGGTTTTGAGCACATCAGTTTTTTTTTTGAAAAACCAGTTACTTGGAGACACTACTTTACACTTTGAAAATCTTTTTTCTTTTCTGTTGTCTAGATTTTTTTTGCTAATTTTTGGCGGGGGTCAACGGATTATGGGTTGGATATAATATCTGCTTCTGGGTTATTGCTATCTACCATAAAGTCCTCATCTCAATATAGGGTACTTATTTGGCAATTGCCTGATTATACTGCATACGGCTAGTCAGCATCAGTTCGGAGGCCATGGGTTTATGGATTCCTTGTATACATCTTACCTTTGGGCGCCACCAAGTTAATTGTGACTTAACTAGGAAGATTACTTAATGATGTCATAAACAAAACCTGTACAATTGGAGAGCTTAGCAATAAAACAACTAATTAGTTACAATAATGTATCTGGCTTTCTTTATTAAAAAATAATAACAATAATAAATAGGGATAGCCAGGACGTTGTTAAAAATGTGTATAGATTATGGCTTGTACCAATTTATAAATATTTGATTATAAAAAAATATGAATGTAAATAATGCATATATAAATATGAATTTCAAGTAAACATGACTAAAAACTTTTTGATATTTACACTTGTGAGTGATAAGAAAAATACAGTATGGGTTACACTTTACCAACAGCCAAATTAAACACAGAAAGGTGAAAGTTATTGTTTGGGCAACCTCGGTAAAATTCTAGAATTTTAATTAACACGTTCGCGACATCGTGACCCACATGTGGGTCACGCGGCGCTTTGCTAGTGGATGTCTGTGCCCACCGGTGGGACACGGTCTGATGTTGTTTCTAATGCATTTAAAAATCTACGTTTAGTGTGAAGGATATTATAATTGTATGTACGGCTGTGGGAAAGGTTCAGATTGCCCAGTACAGTGTGGTTTACCGATATGATTTACTATAGGAAAGATACATGAATTTTTGTTATTTTTATAGATAAATAATGAGCAAAAGTGTTATAAAGTAAAGAAAATTTTATTTCTAGCTTGAAAACTACTAATAAAATGAAATAAAAATAAAACATTATTCGTGAACAGTTTTGAAAATAAAATAAAAATGAAACATTCTTGAACAGTTATAGAAGTAAAATAAAATTGAATTATTATTCGTGGACAGTTTTGAAACACGGAATACACATCGTTGGTTTTCCTTCGCAGTCTTCACAAAAGGTTAAAACTTTTGGCGTTTTCCCTCTTGCCTCCTTAGATCCTCTGTCCTTCTGAATCCTCTTATAACATTCTGCGCAACGTTTTCTACTAGTCCTAGCTGTGCCTTCATACTTTCCAATTCTATGACTGCTTTTTCCCCGTTTTTTTTTTCCCCTGTTCAATATTTTTATTCTCGGCATTATCGCCTTCTCCATCTATTTCTGCAACCTCATTCAACAATCCTTCTATTATTTTCTCCCTAAAAGCAAGCATGTCAAGTGCCTTATTTCTACCGTTACCGGCGTTACCATGGCAGTTATAAACAACTAACGAGTTTACAACGCTTGTTCCTAGCATGATCTCAAACGCAACCTTTTTATACCATTTGACGCTTTTCCTTAGGGTTGAATAGTAACATGACATCTGGTCCGATACATCAACGCCCTTTTTAGCCTTGTTGTAAGCGATAACGGCGGGCGGTTTTAGGACATCATTTCCTTTTTTTTTTGTCCCAGTTGCCACTAACTGATTAGTATGATCAGGTACAGAACTTATCATCAAAACAGGACGTTTATCAAGCCATTTTGTTACTCGAATATCGTCTTTGTTCTGTTGGCTGAAAAATTCTCCTTTTTTTAGTTTTTTTGAAGAAACATCTCGAGGATTACCCTTCCTGTTACTTCGTAAAGTGCCGCAAATATATGTCTTGCGTTCTAGAAGGTCTTTGCATAATTTGACACTGGTATAAAAGTTGTCCATGTATATGATTCTGCCGCTGTCTATTACCTTGCTTAGTAATTCCATGCATATGTTGTAAGTATGCCCGTTGGGGTTGAGTGCGCCGGTACCAGTGGGGTCGTTTTTTCCTGCGTAAACCCTTAGGTCGTAAGTATAGCCTTCAGGTGTGCAAATTTTATATAGTTTGACGCCATATTTATGCGACTTTGCCGGAAGGTATTGCCTAAATACCAGTCTGCCTCTCCAAGGGACCATGCTCTCATCAATCACGAGTTCTTCGGCTGGCTCCAGCGTATTCTGAAACTGTGTACAAGAGAGTTCAATAATTTCCCTTATCTTGAAGAGTCTGTCATTCTGAGCTCTAGGGTCTGAGTTGTTAGAAAAATGCAGACATCGTAACAGCACGTCAAATCGGTTCCGAGTCATCGTTTTTTTTATACGTTCGTTACTGTACATGTCATTACTGGACCAATACATACGCATTTGGGGTAGTTTGTTGATACCCATTATCATCAAAATTCCAATGAATTTTTCAATCTCTGCTCTGTTGGTATCAGTCCACTTGTGCAACAAAGATCGACGGGGAAGCTGTTTATTCTGGATAATCTGGGAAGCATATCTGTTTGTCTCTAGAACAATTTTGTCTAAAATTTCATTGGTTAGGAACTGCTTATATATGTCATAGGGTTGGGTGAGATCTAAATGATTCACTTTCAAGCCATGCTGTCCAGTAAATTGAAACTTCCTTGGGAAGTCTTTGCAAGGTCCCCAAACGTCAGCTGATGGAACGGGTTCTTCATCCTCTCCCTCTTCATCCTCTCCAGTTTCAACATCGCTGGCTGAACTACTGGCTACAGATAAAGCGTTCTCACTTTCAGCCTCATCATCTGAAGGTTTATAGGAATCGCCAGAATCCTGGAATGGTTCCGATTGCTCCGATTCCGAAGAAGAAAAGCAGTATGTCACTTTTTTCTTTTGGTTCGGAGCTGACGGTGGTGCTTGCTGGAATGATGTTGATGGCTCTTGAGGGGGCGGTGATGTCGGAGCTTGAAGAGGTGGTGATGTAGGAGCTTGATGGGGCGATTTCTGTAGAGTTTGAATGGATGACGTTGCAATTTGATCAGGCGGTGATGGTTGAACAGATGATGGACCAGGAGTTTGAATGGGCAATGTTGCACCTTGTTGAGGCGGTGATGGTTGAACGGATGATGGACCAGGAGTTTGAATGGGCAATGTTGCACTTTGTCGAGGCGGTGATGGTTGAACGGATGATGGACCATCAGGATCTTCAGGCAACTGTTTAACCAAAGTTAGGATTTTTTTCGTTCTGGAGCTCATGTTGCAATCACTAGTCTTCAGTTACCTGAAACAAAAACTTTCATGTCGTATGTATGCAATAATAACCCAGTTTACCAAGTGCCCACCGGTGGGTCATGACGGCTGTAAGTGAAATTTTTTCCTACAGGACGTCGTGACCCACCGGTGGGTCACAATCCAAAAATAAAAAAAATGAAATAAAACACATATATACACATTATAAAACATTTACTGATACCCACAATATACAAATTACGTCTTAAATCGAAAATCACAATGACGTTTCAGCTGAGAAACTTAGCAAACACAGGCGTGACCCAACCGTGGGTCACAACGTCGCGAACGTGTTAAGGGGCACCTACCGAACGTAATTCATCAAGTGATTTATATAGGATTTGCCTAAGTAGTAAAAGGTGTAACTTACATGTATACAAGTGTTAGTTATCTTCATATGTATGTGTAAATCCAGAAGTTCCTGAAGGGAGATTATCTACAGGTTTGGTCTCACTGTAGATAGACTATGGTATGGTAAGTGAGTCTTATGGAAGTCCTATCCATGTTTTATCTGTCTAACGTAGAACTCAACGTGGTTCTGCCAGAGTGGTATCAAGAGGGTTGCTGAAGGAAGGCTACCAAAGCCCCAACTGAGAGCAATCTAGACCCAGCCTAGAATCTCTCTAAATACATCCTTGAATCTTCTTAGTATAGCCTAGCAACTGTCCAGCTATAGCCTAGCAGTGTCCAGCTATAGCCTAGCAACTGTCCAGCTATAGCCTAGCATCTGTCCAGATATAGCCTAGCACCCTCAAAGTGAGGGATGTTCCAGGCCAAAGGCGAAGTCTTAAACTTCCAAAAGCTGCTCGGAACAGTCCGAAACAAAATCCAAAAATGACCAAGGGACAACTCTAGACAATTATCAAAAAGAAATAAGTCTGAAAATGAGTTCCCCGGCACAAAATTCAAAAAAGTCTCGCCCAAAAATAAGGGGCCGAGACCGACCTTTCAGTATCAAGTCTCAAGATCAAAAGTGGAGATTCTTCCTTTTCGATTTTCGAAGAAGGCTTCCCTTTGTCAAACTTCTAATTTGACATTGTTGAAAATTATAGAAAAGGCGTGTTCAGTTTAATCCCAAAAATACAAACTGAAAAGTGGGTTGTGTAAAAATGACTGGTGAATGTTGAAAAATGCCTATAGAACATATATCAGAAAGTAGAACAGATCTAAGAAAACGCCTAGACAAGACAGCTGTTCAATGACATGATGGAAATGAAAAATCAAAAAAAGTAAACAACAATTATCATAACCTCAGATTATTTGATTGGATTTGGCAACTGGAGATGATGGTACTAACTCCTTTTCCTAAGATTCTAATCAATAACAGCGGGCCCTGCCATACTGAATCAAACCTTCCTAGATCAATTAACCAAACTTGCAAACCTGAACCAAAAACTTTTAGTAGAAAGCAGTACTCAAGGTAATAAAATCTGGGCACAGAAAAGAAGACAGTTGTTCATTCATTTATTTCTTTATAGTTCTATATGGAATCACATCTACTAAAGCAAAACAAAGTAGCATATTAGCCAATAAATTGAAAATGCTACATCAAAAATCGTCCATGGTGGGTTTTTTTGTTTGAATATATTTATATGTTTACTATGTCTGATATGCTCGACTAATTTAGTTGATCTGATGATACCGCATTGCTTGAACTTTTGGATGCCTGGGAAAAGTTACCAATGAGTTACATAAACAACCAACTTCATTAAAATCCGTGATAAGCCATTATTTTTTAAAATCCACTCAAGAATTGTGCTTTGTGATCTTCGAAAAATATGTTTTGATTTTTTATAAAAATCCAATGAAACAATGAATTAAGTTACTATTATTTTATTAAAAAATTATACTTATAAACTACAATTTTGCAAATCTCTCTCTTTCTTCTTGTCTAAACTTTCTTTTTGCTTTTTTGCTTAATTTCGGCTGGGGGCAACGGATAATTTTGTTTGCTAATACATATGTTTGTGGATTATAGCGCAACATTGGAGGGTCTCCATCCCAAGAGAAGTCTATGGTAGGGGCTTATTCTGTTTAAAAATATTTATATTTATAGTTGTATTATGTCTGTTAATAATATACAAAGTCAACAATATTAATATTAAATTTTTAATAAATGAATAAAGTTCAATTTACCTAAATAAAATTCATAATTTTTTTTTGTTCAGTAGATTTTTCGGAGTCTTCCTCGATGAGCTGTTTTCTTTTATCGATAATGTTCATCAATTTATTACAGCAAATAAGTTTTCTATTGTAAAATTTTATCTTTTCCAATATTTGTTTTTTCGTTTCATCGAGCTCATCTAGCAAAAATCTTTTTTCTGCTAAACGTGCGGCTTCTTGGTCCAATTCTTCATTTCCCGTCATCTTAATATGTTGAATTATATGTTGTGGAGTCACAAGATTCACGAATTCTTGATCCAAGTTAGGATCAGAAGGACTTAGCAAATCCACAAATTCCTGATCCAAGTCTGGATCAGGGGTCATGCCTGGAGCCATTATACTTCCACTTCATCGCGCTCTTCTAGTCGATTTTCTCCACGTAATATTATATTTTGAATAATATTTACTTTCTTCTGGTGGTTGTCATCGTTGCAGAGCTGTGCCATTTTGTAAGCTGATGGTTTTGAGCACATCAGTTGTTGCCTAGATTTGTTTTGCTAATTTTTGGCGGGGGTCAACGGATTATGGGTTGGATACAACATCTGCTTCTGGGTTATTGCTATCTACCATAAAGTCCTTATCTCAAGAATCGTCGATGGTAGGGTTTTTTTGTTTGACTATATTTATATGTTCTATGTCTGATATGCTCGACTTATTTAGTTAATCTGCTGACACCGCATTGTTTGAACTTTTGGATGCATGGGAAAAGTTACCAATGAGTTACAAAAACAACCAACTTCATTAAAATCCGTGATAAGCCAGTATTTTTTAAAATCCACTCAAGAATTGTGCTTTGTGATCTTCGAAAATAATGTTTTGATTTTTTATAAATACCCAATGAAACAATGAATTAAGTAACTATTATTTTATTAAAAAATTATACTTTTAATCTACAGTTTTGCAAATCTCTCTCTTTCTTCTTGTCTAAACTTTCTTTTTGCTTTTTTGCTTAATTTTGGCGGGGGGCAACGGATAATTTTATTTGCTAATACATATGTTTGTGGATTATAGCTCAACATTGGAGGGTCTTCATCACAAGAGTAGTCTATGGTAGGGCCTTTATTCTGTTCAAAAATATTTATATTTATAGTTGTATTATGTCTGTTAATAATATACAAAGTCAACAATATTAATAATAAATTTATAATAAATGAATAAAGTTCAATTTACCTATATGAAATTCATTAGTTTTTATTGTTCAGCTGATTTTTTGAAGTCTTCCTCGATGAGCTGTTTTCTTTTATTGATAATGTTTATCAATTTATTACAGCAAATAAGTTTTCTATTGTAAATTTTTATCTTTTCCAATATTTGTTTTTCAGTTTCATCGAGCTCATCTAGCAAAAATCCTTTTTCTGCTAAACGTGCGGCTTCTTGGTCCAATTCTTCATTTTCCGTCATCTTAATATCTTGAATTATATGTTATGGAGTCACAAGATTCACGAATTCTTGATCCAAGTTAGGATCAGAAGGACTTAGCAAATCCACAAATTCCTGATCCAAGTCCGGATCAGGGGCCATGCCTGGAGCGATTATACTTCGAAGGGCTTCTTCTACTTCATCGCGCTCTTCTAGTAGATTGTCTCCACGTAATATTATATTTCGAATAATATTTACTTTCTTCTGTTTGTTTTCATCGTTGCAGAGCTGTGCCATTTTGTATGCTGATGATTTTGAGCACATCAGTTTTTTTTGAAAAACCAGTTACTTGGAGACACTTAACTACTATACACTTTGAAAATCTTTTTTCTTTCCTGTTGCCTAGATTTGTTTTGCTAATTTTTGGCGGGGGTCAACGGATTATGGGTTGGATACAACATCTGCTTCTGGGTTATTGCTGTCTACCATAAAGTCCTTATCTCAAGAATCGTCGAGGGTAGGGTTTTTTTTGTTTGAATGAATATGTTCTATGTCTGATATGCTCGACTAATTTAGTTGATCTGATGACACCGCATTGTTTGAACTTTTGGATGCATGGGAAAAGTTACCAATGAGTTACAAAAACAACCAACTTCATTAAAATCCGTGATAAGCCAGTATTTTTTCAAATCCACTCAAGAATTGTGCTTTGTGATCTTCGAAAACTATGTTTTGGTTTTTTATAAAAATCCAATGAAACAATGAATTAAGTTACTATTATTGTATTAAAAAAATATACTTATAAACTTTAATTTTGCGAATCTCTGTCTTTCTTCTTGTCTAAACTTTCTTTTTGGTTTTTTGCTTAATTTCGGCGGGGGCAACGGATAATTTTGTTTGCTAATACATATGTTTGTGGATTATAGCGCAACATTGGAGGGTCTTCATCCCAAGAGTAGTCTATGGTAGGGTCTTTATTCTGTTTAAAAATATTTATATATATAGTTGTATTATGTCTGTTAATAATATACAAAGTCAACAATATTATTAATACATTTTTGATAAATGAATAAAGTTCAATTTACCTATATAAAATTCACTAGTTTTTTTTGTTCAGTTGATTTTTCGAAGTCTTCCCCGATGAGCTGTTTTCTTTTATTGATAATGTTTATCAATTTATTACAGCAAATAAGTTTTTTATTGTAAACTTTTATCTTTTCCAATATTTGTTTTTTCATTTCATCGAGCTCATCTAGCAAAAATCCTTTTTCTGCTAAACGTGCGGCTTCTTGGTCCAATTCTTCATTTTCCGTCACCTTAATATCTTGAATTATATGTTATGGAGTCACAAGATTCACGAATTCTTGATCCAAGTTAGGATCAGAAGGACTTAGCAAATCCACAAATTCCTGATCCAAGTCTGGATCAGGGGCCATGCCTGGAGCCATTATACTTCGAAGGGCTTCTTCTACTTCATCGCGCTCTTCTAGTAGATTGTCTCCACGTAATATTATATTTTGAATAATATTTACTTTCTTCTGTTTTCATCGTTGCAGAGCTGTGCCATTTTGTAAGCTGATGGTTTTGAGCACATCAGTTTTTTTTGAAAAACAAGTTACTTGGAGACACTTAACTACTATACACTTTGAACATCTTTTTTCTTTCCTGTTGCCTAGATTGGTTTTGCTAATTTTTGGCGGGGGTCAACGGATTATGGGTTGGATACAACATCTGCTTCTGGGTTATTGCTATCTACCATAAAGTCCTTATCTCAAGAATCATCGATGGTAGGGTTTTTTTGTTTGAATATATTTATATGTTTATTATGTCTGATATGCTCGACTAATTTAGTTGATCCGATGACACCGCATTGTTTGAACTTCTGGATGCATAGGAAAAGTTACCAATGAGTTACAAAAACAACCAACTTCATTAAAATCCGTGATAAGCCAGTATTTTTTAAAATCCACTCAAGAATTGTGCTTTGTGATCTTCGAGAAATGTGTTTTGATTTTTTATAAAAACCCAATGAAACAATAAATTAAGTTACTATTATTTTATTTAAAAATTATACTTATAAACTACAATTTTTCAAATCTCTCTCTTTCTTCTTGTCTAAACTTTCTTTTTGCTTTTTTGCTTGATTTCGGCGGAGGACAACGGATAAATTTGTTTGCTAATACATATGTCTGTGGATTATAGCTCAACATTGGAGGGTCTTTATCCCAAGAGTAGTCTATGGTAGGGTAATTAAGTTTCAAATAAGAAACTTTACTTTTTTAAAAACTTTATTTTAATTAACTAAAGTGAAAGTAAAGTAACATATGAAGACTGGTGGAACTAGTTGCTGCTGCAAAGCATGAAAATAAAAGAACAATTGTGCATGGCTGCACCGCTTTTTATAAACAATAAATGCAAGTTAGCAATATTCACTAAAAACGTCAACAATTGTGATGTCATTGTGGGCGAGCAATTAGTATGCTAGTAGATATAGTATATGCGTTCTATGCCCTCCGACGCCTCCGTGACGTCTGCGCATGCGCCAACCAGGGCGTCGCGAAGCCGTGACGTCATCAGTCAGCTGTCATCTGTCAGTCAGCTGTCATCTGTCAGTCAGCTGTCAATGTCAGTCAGCTGTCAATGTCATCTGTTAATGTCATTCAGCTGTCAATGTCACCTGTCAATATCAGTCACCTGTCAATGTCAGTCATCTGTCAATGTCTGTCACCTGTCAATGGTCTGTCAATGTCAGTCAGCTGTCAATGTCAGTCAGATGTCAATGTCATCTAACCCAATCTACCTGAACTACTCCAACTTACCCGAACTGCTCTCTGATGCGCCATCTATAAACCCCGTATAACATTACACCTGTGTGTATTTTTTATATTTCTACATGTATTTATACAGATGAAAAAATACGTGAAATTATACATGCATTAATACATGGAGAAATATAAAGAAAATAGACAGATGGGCTTAAGAAAAAAAAAACTAACCTCAAACAATTTTTTATTTAAAAACATACATTTTTTAAGACTCAACTATTTCATAAAGCGATATTTGGTTTGGTCGTCCTACATCCTTCTGGCCTCTGTATATTATTGAATATTTTCCATCCATAAACTGCTCAATATGATCTTCCCATGATTTGGTGGTACGTTTTGGAAGAAACACTGCCTTATCGTCAAGTTCAATGAGGATGCTCGGTCCGAATTTACTTTGGGTTTTTTTAGCAGAAAATATTGGGTACTTTCTGCCAGGCTCCATGTCTTGTAATTTCACAAGTGTTTTTTGATCCTTGAAGAGGCAGGTCTCGTTGATTGATTTCAAATCCATATCTAAAAAATATTCTGTAGGTATTGATATTAGTATATAAAATATTTTTTCTCCAAACGTCAGAAAAACGTCACTTTGTTAACTCCTGTCAAGATGTCAGAAATTTGATTTCTATGCTGCTAGTCAAATCCAGCGGGTTAACACCTGTCGAGGTGGTAGAAATTTAATTTCTATGCTGCTTGGCAACCCCAGCGGCAGCAAAAGTACTTTTAGTGCCGCTCGTACTTTTACTGCCGCTCAACCATTCACTTGCCCCCGAGCTTACCCCATTCGTTTGGAGAAAAAATAGCGTGTTGCATACGGAGTAGAAGCACTTTTTTGTGCTTCAGCAGTATTGCGCAAACCTACCGCTTCAGCACAAAAAAGTAAAGCTTCTACTCCTAATACAACAATATACTATACTTACTTGTTAAAAAAAAAATGTTGTGCAATAATTTTATAATAATTATAATGTCCACTGTTGGCGAGATCGAAAAAGACTGAAGCTCGAGTATCATAAAAACCGATTTAAACCTTAACGTACATACAATATTAATTATTTCAGCAGTGTTTGTTTTACAATGACCTCCAAACGCGTCTCGAGTACCACATTTAACTATAGTCCGACACGAGATCCGTTCTAGAACGGTAATTTCCAGTCAATCAATTAATTTGGTCGTTAAAGATAAAACGTTCAACTTATGAAAAAATAGGAGAACATCTGGAAATTTTTGGCTTTGGACCGGATCTTGTGTCGGATGGAACAGAGCCAATGACTAGATAAAATAATACACATTTATAAAAATCGGGTTTTTTTTTTTTATTATTTATTCATTTTTTAAGTTGGAGTCTGGAGGCGGAGGTCTGAAAATAATAAACATATTAGTATAGGTATCTGCTTCAAATATTTAATGCTTACAATTTGTAAAGTTCCTCCGACTACAGCCGCTTCAAACTCCACACCCCACACCGCTATTAAAAAGGGTGTGGGAAGGGCCTCTCCCACCATCCCTCTCCTTATTAATACCGTGTGAATCTGAAAAAAATATGTGAAAATTGAAAACTTAAATGAAAATAGCTATTTACCTAACAAGTGCGGAAAAATATTTTCCGCAAGTGTTAGGTACAATATTTTTCCTACAGGCGTAAAAATGTTAAATTTTTCTTTTTTTTTTTTGACAGATCAGTGCGGTAAAATTTTTGCCGCACTGACAGCCGTGCGGAAAAACTTTTTCCGCACTGATATGCGTGCGGTAAAAGTTTTACCGCACCGTGCGGGAAAACTCATTTTCCGCACGCATATCAGTGCGGAAAATCGATTTTTCCGCACGGCTGTAGGAAAATACTTTTTCCCAATTACTTACGGGGATGGCGGATTGGGCCTCCCAAATTAGCTTGCAGTTGTCTGCGATGTTGTGAGACATTTCCAGCTGTAAGATTATATTATCAAATTTAATATTTTATGGATATAAGATATGAAAAAATTGTAAAACTGATGTTTAAAATATCTCTTTTCAAAATGTTAATAAGGTCCGGCATGGTTGCATTTAAAAAAAAATAAAAATTGGGATATTTTGACAAAACCTTTTTCTTTAATTTTTGAACTGAAATTCTACCGTTCAGGTAGGAAAAAATTGAAGTTACAAATTTTTCTGAAAATTTCATTCAGGTGAAAATACAGAGGCGTCTGGCAATTTTGGGACCAATAGGAAGCAAATTACAGCGATAATTTTGCACAAGTGCAAATTATCGATAATTTGCACCAGTGCTAAGTGTCGATAATTTTTTTTTTCAGGTATTTTTTACCTGACTCAACGAGTTATAATCAGTTTTGTACAGAGTAAATTAGACACAAATTATCAGCTTTCTATACAGTAGATTAAACTGTTTCCAAATCGATGTTAGAGATCTCTTCGTATTGATTGGCGTAAGGTCTTCGATAGTTTTATCGATATCCGCCGCTGAACTCTTCCCAAAACAAGCCATTTTTGCTTACAAATTCGGAATTATTTTTTAAATGAAACTTTTGACAAATTTGTCGATTGACAACATAGCAACATAATGATTGTTTTTTATAGGTATAAAGATTCAGGAAATTTTCTTATAAAATATAACTCGTGCAATGAAAATATATCTATAATTTTTGAAAAATTTGCACTCATGCGTTTTTAACTGAAAAAGGCACTCGCACTTTTTCAACTAAAAATGCATTCGGGCAAATTTCCCAAAAATTATCGATAATTTTCATTGCACTTGTTATATTACTACTGATAATTAGAACATTCAACTAAATCAATTTACACCAGTGGAAGCGCCAATTGTTTTTTTTTTTTTTTGTTAATTCATTTTTTTTTTCCTATCAAACGTAAAATGATCTATTGATATCAGAAAGAAAAAGAAGTTGTAAAATACCGGGTATCCTAAATCAGAAGGTATGGTCCACAATGAGAACCTAATACAAAAACTTTCCGGAAATCTACTCACCGATAAAAATGTCTGGAGGGAGGCATCGACGCATACTATAAAAAAAAAATATATATACCGGGTGATTCTCAAATGACGCTCGTCCCTGTAACTTTTTTATTTTTTAGGATTTTCATCTCATATTTTGGTAGAAGGTGTAAGTCATTAGTATGCATTGTTTCACATATTAAGTACCTTTCTGATACTTCCGGTTTCTCCGGAAACGACCCTAACCTTGAAATTTTAAATGGAACACCCAGTATATTTTCAGATATTTAAATTCGCCTCTTCATTCTAAATATGAAAATGTATATCGATAAAAATTTTTGACATTTCTGAAAGCGAAATTACCAATTGACACTTTTCATCTAGCGGGCCATGAGTGGCATTAATTGGTAGGTTTTGGATTCAAATAACTGTTAAAATTATTATTTGTTTTTATTATTGCAAAATGCAACTTCTACAGCCATTGGACATTTTTAAAGGCTTAAAAGTTGATTTTTTCTTATGGAAATGGTAGTGGCTCACCAAATCAACTAAACAATTTTTTTCCGACTAATAGATTGATACTACACAATAATGTCTCCTTTCATGTTAAACTTCTGCTAGATTCTCTAATTTTTTGGAATAAAATGTTTGAAATCACCCTCGTAATACAAGTTGATTACCTTAAATGACGTTAAGCACCTTCTTTTATTAGAAATTTGACACAAGTTGTCAGACTAATTTCGTATCTTAGCGTTTTTTTTTCTGTGAAAGAGAAAAAATTATGAATTTCACACGCAGCGAAAAGATTGACATGATTTTAATATTCGGTGAATGCAGGCAGATTGCGACACACGCAGCTCGCGCGTACGCTGCGAAATATCCAAATCGTCGCCACCCAAGTCGACATTGTTTTCCGAGATTGATAGAAATCATGAGGACTGAACCAGATAACGTTAACGAACCATTCGTTTTAGGTGAGGAAAAGGAAGTTGATGTGTTGGCTATGGTTGCTGTAAATAGGGCAGCTTTAACGAGGGAAATCGCTGCAGAATGCGACATAAGTCAGGCTTCGGTATGGAGAATTCTCAATAAACATAAATTTAAGTCATTCAAATATCCGCTACATCAGCACTTGTATCCAACTGATTATGATCGACGCCTTGAATATTGCAACTGGTATTTACAAAAGTACAGAGAAAATAACAGATTTCCATCCCAAATATTGTACTCTGATGAGAGTCGTTTCACAAATTTAGGCATGTTCAATCGACAGAACAAGAGGTACTGGTTGCAAGAAAATCTTCATCTTATGGAACAGGGGCATTTCCAGCAACGGTTTGGCATCAATTGCTGGCTAGGAATTATTGGTGATCGAATAATTGGACCAATTATTTTTGATGGTCAGCTTACTGGAGAAAGATATTTGAATTTTCTCCAGCGAGAAGTTGAAGAATTTCTTGACGAAGTTCCTCTGGCTGAACGCCGAGTCTTTTTATTCCAGCAGGATGGAGCACCCCCCCATAATGCTGGAATTGTAGCAGATCATTTAAATTGGGCTTTTGGAGACAACTGGATGGGAACCAATGGTCCTGTTAGATGGCCCCCGAGGTAAAAATAATATGATTATTTATCGCAAAAAATAGATTTTATCCAAAAACATTTTAAGATCTCCTGATCTCACACCCCTTGATGTTTTTGTTTGGGGTACCTACTATCAAAAACGAAGTTTACAACACCTCTTCAGCCAATCGGGAGGAACTAGAAATGAAGGTAAGAAAATCAATTGGAGGAATTACGAGAGGACAGCTGACAGCAGTAGTGCGGTCTACTATTGAAAGGGTCCAACGTTGCCAAGAGCGGAACGGAGCTCATTTTGAGCATCTCAACCCATAGAATTTCATTGTACAATTATCTTTTAGTTTTTAATGTATTCATATTGTATTTATTTATTTCGTTTTCAGGTTCCTCGTTAACTTTAATAGTTTTCAATAAATATTTTGTTTCTGTCTTCATAAAATGATGAAAAGATTGAAGTATCCTATATTAGAGGTATTCTTTCGAACTGAACAAACTGATCGAAATCACTTGGGGTTTGTTTCAAAGAATTGTCATCCGGTTTTACAACAATTTCATTGGCTTTAACTGTTTTTCGACGCCTGATAAACAAACCTTATGTGATTACAATCAGTCTTTTCATATCGAAAGAATACCTGGATTGTAGAAATATGTATTGTGTAGGTACAGTGTTCAGTTCTTATTATTTTTTTCCCACCGTTATCCAAAAAGCGGCAAACCAAAGTTACCAAGTTTATTAATATCATATTACATTATAACATTTCATTGTGTATTAGTGTATTTTTGCCTTATTTTTTGTGCCAAATTGGATATGTCAAATTTCTAATAAAAGGTGCTCATCATTCAACATTATTTCAGGTGATCAACTTATTTTACGAGGGTATTTTCAAAGTTAAGCAATCTAGCAGAAGTTTAAAATGGAAGGAGATATTATTGTGTAGTATCAATCTATTAGTCGGAAAAAAGTTGTTTAGTTGATTCCGTGAGCCAATACCCTTTCCATAAGAAAAAATCAACTTTTAAGCATTTAAAAATGTCCAATGGCTGTAGAAGTTGCATTTTGCAATAATAAAAACAAATAATAATTTTAACAGTTATTTGAATCCAAAACCTACCAATTAATGCCACTCATGGCACGCTAGATGAAAAGTGTCAATTGGTAATTGCGGTTTCAGAAATGTCAAAAAATTAAATCGATATGCATTTCCATATTCAGAATAAAGAGGCGAATTTAAATATCTAAAAATATACTGGGTGTTCCATTTAAAATTTCAAAGTTAGGGTCGTTTCCGGAGAAACCGGAAGTATCAGAAAGGTACTTAATATGTGAAACAATGCACACCAATAACTTATACCTTGTACCAAAATATGAGATGAAAAACCCCAAGAAATTAAAAAGTTACAGGGACGAGCGTCATCTGAGAATCACCCGGTATATATATTTAAGATTTATTCAGGCATATTGATTGATTAAAGTTACGTTTTGCTTTAAATGCGATTCTGGATCAAATACCTGCTTACGAAAGTATTTTTATAACTAGAAGCAGCAATTTAGATTGTTTTTTTCGTTACACGCTAATTTCAAGCTAAGTTTGGCTAGATTTTGATTATAAAGAAATTCAATCTGAAAATGTCTAGAAAACTCTACATTTTTTTTTTTTCAACAGTTTTTCAGTATTTCAAGGAATAAAGTCAAAAGAAAACACTTCAAGGACTAATTTGGGTCATTATAATGATTTTTTTCTGTAATAATGAATCAAAAATACACCCACTAATGAATTTGTATCGTTGAATGCTTGTTTCAAGCCTATTTTGGATGGATTTTTATCCAGAGGGACTAAAATATTTCTAAAAATATCAAGAAAATTCGATTTTTTCGCTTTATTTCAAATATTTTTTCAATTTTTCAACTAATAAAACAAAATTGAAGCACTTTCAGGACTAATTTAGACGATTCTATGATTTTCAATGAAATTTTGTTTCCAAAATTAGCTAGTTGAAAAAAAAAAAACATAGTAATAAAAAAAAACTACTTAAATAGATATTCTTCCATTATCGTAACTACACAACACGCCACACTGAAGAATCTGAATATAGTGAACATTTTCAATTGATGATTACATTGAATATCAATGTTTATATTAAGGAAAAGTGGCGTTCCGTGTTTTAAACCACAAAAACAAACAGGAACCTATAAAGTCGTAGCGCATATTTTTGTTGGTGATTTATACAGGGTGTCCCACAACGTTTTACTCAGTTTAATTGAAATTGATAATATCTTTTTATGTCGCTTCTACATGTTTCATCTAATTTCACCCCTTTCGCTTCAGTTTCGGTCAAGTAACGGTAACTTTTGGAATGTAACTAATTACATATTATGGCATTTTCGATAGAAAATTAGATTACGAAATCGGCCATATTTGCTAAGGCTTTGTCAAAAAAAAGTAAATGTAATTTTTGCTGTTTGTCAGGAATTTTTTTTTTTTAAACTATACCAGTTTCAAAAATTGGTACTTTGTACTTTAGCTAGTAGATCTATTTATCAATTATTAGGTAATATTAATTTATTATGGATGCGATTTCATAAATTCCAGGCGATGAGCTGTTTTTCAAAGAGGATTTGAATACAATTTTTTAGGGCTAACTATAGATATAAAAAAAATGCATAGTTCGAGGAATACCTAATTAATTTCAAATTCATTCACTATTGGAATTTTGTTTGTCATCCGGTTAACTACCAAAATAAGTATTCAGTAGTAGACCATTTGCTTATCAGTTGCAGCGGTTCTTTTTTCATCTGAGTAAATGTACCTAAATGGTTTTTTTTTTCTTTTTGAGAATTGATATAATTTTTTAATCAAAAACGAAGTTTGTGAAAAAAAATGTATTGAGGTAAAAGACTTGTGACATAATTATACAGGGTGTCCCAGCCGAGAGTGACCCATTTTAAATGCTTATAACTTTTAAACCAGGTGAGCTAGCTACCTGCGGTTTGTGCCATTCGATTTTTCTTGGTCTAAAGTTTTTTCCAGTTTCAAATTTTTTTGAAACTTATACAGGGCGAGTAAAAAAAATCCGTTTTTCAACATCGAAATTTTCCACTATTTCTAATGGAACACCCTGTATATCACAACGTCAAAAAAAGATTAATGTTTAAGGTTTCCATGTACCAATAGACATCGTCCCTAAAACTTAACGTTTTAGCCGAAAAAAAATCAGAATCGAAATCTTGGTATTTTTGCAAACGCATGCAACTTCATGTTTGTTGTAGGAACTTGATATCACTATGGCAAACAATTTTGTAACTGTCTAGTTAGATATCAATTAAAGTGAGATACATTTTCCAAGAAAATTTCACGAGTGCCAAAGTATTTTCTCTGGAACTCATTAAATAGAGATACCCCAATAGTAACAGTTTGGTGTGCAATCTCTATTGAGAAAAAATACAGACCATTTTCATTGATGAACCAACAATAACAGAAACTGTATACACTGATATGTTCTTTTTCCCATAGTTGAGACAGAAGGTTATCTTGAATGATATCTATTTTCTGCAGGATGATGCCCCCACCTCATTATTCAAGGGAATCACTAGATATGACATTCGGGGAAAGACGGATAAGGAGAGCTGGCCGCTGGCCTATAGAATAGACACCTTACTCTCTTGACTTGAGAGTTCTAGACTTTTTTCTCTGGCGTTATGTCAAGGAAAGATGCGGTAATACTTTGCTAAAATAGCCTGGAAGATCTTAAGTGGAACATTTGTAACGTCATTGAAGCGATTTTCCAGGAAATGTTACACAATTCATTCAACCATTTATTGATCCACAAATGCCTGGAACAGAATGGCTAACATATACATAGGTACTTACAAACATAAGGTTGAAGCTTTGAAAATAGGTGTTTGCAAAAATACCAAGATTTCGAATTTGATTTTACACGGCTAAAACTTCAAGTTTTAGGGACGATGTCTATTGGTACATGGATACCTTAAACATGAATCTATTTTTTGACGTTGCGACAACTCCTTTTCCTAAGATTCTAATCAATAACAGCGGGCCCTGCCGTACTGAATCAAACCTTCCTAGATCAATTAACCAAACTTGCAAACTTGAACCAAAAAACTTTAGCATATTAGCATATTAGCCAATAAATTGAAAATGCTACATCAAAAATCGTCCATGGTGGGTTTTTTTGTTTGAATATATTTATATGTTGACTATGTCTGATATGCTCGACTAATTTAGTTGATCTGATGACACCGCATTGCTTGAACTTTTGGATGCATGGGAAAAGTTACCAATGAGTTACAAAAACAACCAACTTCATTAAAATCCGTGATAAGCCAGTTTTTTTTTTAAATCCACTCTAGAATTGTGCTTTGTGATCTTCGAAAAATATGTTTTGATTTTTTATAAAAACCCAATGAAACAATGAATTAAGTTACTATTATTTTATTAAAAAATTATACTTATAAACTACAATTTTGCAAATCTCTCTCTTTCTTCTTGTCTAAACTTTCTTTTTGCTTTTTTGCTTAATTTCGGCTGGGGGCAACGGATAATTTTCTTTGCTAATACATATGTTTGTGGATTATAGCGCAACATTGGAGGGTCTCCATCCCAAGAGTAGTCTATGGTAGGGTCTTTATTCTGTTTAAAAATATTTATATTTATAGTTGTATTATGTCTGTTCATAATATACAAAGTCAACAATATTATTAATAAATTTAAAATAAATGAATAAAGTTCAATTTACCTAAATAAAATTGATAATTTTTTTTTGTTCAGTAGATTTTTCGGAGTCTTCCTCGATGAGCTATTTTCTTTTATTGATAATGTTTATCAATTTATTACAGCAAATAAGTTTTCTATTGTAAATTTTTATCTTTTCCAATATTTGTTTTTCCGTTTCATCGAGCTCATCTAGCAAAAATCCTTTTTCTGCTAAACGTGCGGCTTCTTGGTCCAATTCTTCATTTTCCGTCATCTTAATATCTTGAATTATATGTTGTGGAGTCACAAGATTCACGAATTCTTTATCCAAGTTTGGATAAGAAGGACTTAGCAAATCCGCAAATTCCTGATCCAAGTCTGGATCAGGGGTCATGCCTGGAGCCATTATACTTCGAAGGGCTTCTTCTACTTTATCGCGCTCTTCTAGTCGATTTTCTCCACGTAATATTATATTTTGAATAATGTTTACTTTCTTCTGTTTGTTGTCATCGTTGCAGAGCTGTGCCATTTTGTAAGCTGCTTCTGGGTTATTGCTATCTACCATAAAGTGCTTATCTCAAGAATCGTCGATGGTAGGGTTTTTTTGTTTGAATATATTTATATGTTTACTATGTCTGATATGCTCGACTAATTTAGTTGATCTGATGACACCGCATTGTTTGAACTTTTGGATGCATGGGAAAAGTTACCAATGAGTTACAAAAACAACCAACTTCATTAAAATCCGTGATAAGCCAGTATTTTTTAAAATCCACTCAAGAATTGTGCTTTGTGATCTTCGAAAATTAAGTTTTGATTTTTTATAAAAATCCAATGAAAACAATGAATTAAGTTACTATTATTTTATTAAAAAATTATACTTATAAACTACAATTTTGCAAATCTCTCTTTCTTCTTGTCTAAACTTTCTTTTTGCTTTTTTGCTTAATTTCAACGGGGGGCAACGGATAATTTTGTTTGCTAATACATATGTTTGTGGATTATAGCTCAACATCGGAGGGTCTTCATCCCAAGAGTAGTCTATGGTAGGGTCTTATTCTGTTTGAGAATATTTATATTTATAGTTGTATTATGTCTGTTAATAATATACAAAGTCAACAATATTAATAATAAATTTTTAATAAATGAATAAAGTTCAATTTATCTATATAAAATTCATTAGTTTTTTTGTTCAGTTGATTTTTCGGAGTCTTCCTCGATGAGCTGTTTTCTTTTATTGATAATGTTTATCAATTTATTACAGCAAATAAGTTTTCTATTGTAAATTTTTATCTTTTCCAATATTTGTTTTTCCGTTTCATCGAGCTCATCTAGCAAAAATCCTTTTTCTGCTAAACGTGCGGCTTCTTGGTCCAATTCTTCATTTTCCGTCATCTTAATATCTTGAATTATATGTTGTGGAGTCACAAGATTCACGAATTCTTGATCCAAGTTAGGATCAGAAGGACTTAGCAAATCCACAAATTCCTGATCCAAGTCTGGATCAGGGGTCATGCCTGGAGCCATTATACTTCGAAGGGCTTTTTCTACTTCATCGCGCTCTTCTAGTCGATTTTCTTTACGTAATATTATATTTTGAATAATATTTACTTTCTTCTGGTTGTTGTCATCGTTGCAGTGCTGTGCCATTTTGTGAGCTGATGGTTTTGAGCACATCAGTTTTTTTTGAAAAACCAGTCACTTGGAGACACTTAACTACTATACACTTTGAAAATCTTTTTTCTTTCCTGTTGCCTAGATTTTTTTTGCTAATTTTTGGCTGGGGTCAACGGATTATGGGTTGGATACAACATCTGCTTCTGGGTTATTGCTATCTACCATAAAGTCCTTATCTCAAGAATCGTCGATGGTAGGGTTTTTTTGTTTGAATATATGTATATGGTCACTATGTCTGATATGCTCGACTAATTTAGTTGATCTGATTACACCGCATTGTTTGAACTTTTGGATGCATGGGAAAAATTACCAATGAGTTACAAAAACAACCAACTTCATTAAAATCCGTGATAAGCCAGTATTTTTCAAAATCCCCTCAAGGATTGTGCTTTGTGATCTTCGAAAAATATGTTTTGATTTTTTATAAAAACCCAATGAAACAATGAATTAAGTTACTATTATTTTATTAAAAAATTATACTTATAAACTACAATTTTGCAAATCTCTCTCTTTCTTCTTGTCTAAACTTTCTTTTTGCTTTTTTGCTTAATTTCGGCTGGGGGCAACGGATAATTTTGTTTGCTAATACATATGTTTGTGGATTATAGCGCAACATTGTAGGGTCTCCATCTTAAGAGTAGTCTATGGTAGGGTCTTTATTCTGTTCAAACATATTTATATTTATAGTTGTATTATGTCTGTTTATAATATACAAAGTCAACAATAATAATAATAAATTTAACCCTACACTGCATGTTTTTTTTTTTTGCTTCAAAAAAATATTTTTGGGCAGCTATTAGCTTTGTAAATGGGTAAAAAATAGTAAAAAAATTCCATTGTATTTTTTCATTCCTTTATTTGTATTTTTTTGAGTGTATCATATACGCTACAGCATGTACTAATGGTATAAAAAAAAAAATGGTATATAAAAAAAAAATGTCATGATACATTTTATTCATGAAAATTGCCAAAACAATCTTTATTTTTATTCAGGCATAGATTGACTTTGCATTTTGTGCAGAAGACAAAAGAAAATCCCTTGCAGCCAGGAATTTTACAACGCTGTCGTATATTCGACCACTTTGGAATGTGGCCAACATTGTCAGTTCTTATGTCTTTCGGAGGTATTGCAGCCGAACTCGATTTTTTCTTCTTCTTTTCTAAATTTCGATCAATTGATGTGGATGGTCTTCCCCTCTTTTTTGAATTATTCTGGCCAATGGTACAAAGGCAATTGGCAATTTCACCACGAAATTTTTCCATTGATATTGTGGTTGCGTTTCCTTTCTGCTTTTCAACTCTGCGATAAAGAAGCCACGCATTGATAATAGTGATGTCAACTAAATGGTAAAAGATTCTGCAGTACCATTTCCTGCTTCTCATTGAGATTTTGTAACGTCCTAAAATGCTATCTAGGAGATCGACACCACCCATATGTTTGTTATATTCTAACACCAAGTTTGGGCATTGTACCTCGACGCGTTTGTTTTCTTTTTTATCAAACCTTTTCACTTCTTGAACAGGAATAGACCCCATGTATGTAGAAAGTAATGCAACAGCTTTGTTGTCTAACCATATCACTGATGCGAAAGGAGCATTTTGAAAAGAAGTAACATACTCTTCAAAAGAACCACGCGTCTTTTTTTTGAAAATGTTTTCATCAGAAAATTTGCAGTTGGGCAAACGATTCCTTCTCACCGTTCCTAGCGAAAGAATACCTTTTGTGTACAGGTATGCCATCAAAGGAACTCCTGTGTAATAATTGTCAAAATATACAATGTAATTACAATTATTGGGAATTGAGCGGCATAACCGTATAACAACGTTTGCTGAGGCCCCTAAATCAGGCTCATTTGGAAAACGATTTTTCTGAGAATTTTCTTGTCCAGAGTAAATTTCAAATCGATATGCGTATCCTGTAATTCCGGACAAAACAAATTATTTATAGCCCCACTTGTGTGGTTTTAGTGGCATATACTGCTTCATATAGTGTCGGGCCTTTGTTGCACAGATTTGCTCGTCTATGGAAAGACTTTTTTCAAATGGAATACTTTCAAATTTGTTGTTCGACCAATCAATTATTGGCCGTAATTTATGCAAACGATCATGATTCTCATGGTCTTTTGGAAGCATATCTGCATTATCATTGAAATGCAGCATTTCACGAATTTTTTCAAATCGATTGATACTCATTGTAGTTTTTATTTTCTCAAAGCCATATTCTTCGTACCAGTACCTTCGCACATTTGACATATTTATGACTGACATATATATGCAAATACCAATGTACTTTTTTATTTCACCTGTCGTTATATTTGCAGGTTTTGTTATAGTTTTTTGATTGTTGTAGAGGTTTGATTCGTCTGCAATTTTTTGAAATAACTCATCCGAAAAAAAGTATCTAAAAAAGACCCCAACTGTAATAAATAAAAAAGAACATCTATCTAACTAGGTTTTACCTGAAGAACTGGTACGGTGCGGATAATTCCATAATATTTGTTGGGAGATTTTCGTCACCACCAAATTTTGTTCCTTCAATATTTTGTTCAAAATTTGCTTGTTTCCAAGAAATAGATTTGAAAGCCTCTTTATCGAATGTGAAAATATCTTGACCTCCATCGTCCGTACCTCCAATTTCAGGCAAAATTTCATAGATAACATCTAATTCGTTGTCATTTGCATCTTCTAAATTGATTAGTTCTGCTCCATCTAGCTCATGATCAAATATAATTGGAATATTTGCAATATCCAAGTTGGCTAAATCAACAGGTTCTTGAAATTTTTGAGCAGCCAATTCTATGCAAGCATCAACATTTTCAATTGAATTTTCTTCATCCGAACCTTGCATATCATCATCGCCTTCAAGGAAATTTTCTGTAAGCTTTTCTAGCTCCGCCTTTGTCAACGGTTTCCGAAAATTATAATTTGTTTTCATTGCACTAAAATTTAAAAAATGAATATTATAATGCATGATGTTGCATATTTGCTACATTTTGTTCAAAACCTCGCTAATTTATATTTATAGCTTTTTGCTGCCCACTAATGTTCTAAAATGCTTGGGTACATACCTATATTATCTAATTCGCCCAGTTTGTGGTCAAAATCACACTAATTTTCAAAAAAATCGAATATTTCTAGCACCCCACACGCAGGTGGACGTTCGACAAAATACCAGCTGATGTAAAATTTCAAATTCAATACAAATGTCGCCATCTATGATCAAAAAGCTAAAATACGATTTAAATTGTGTATACGATACGCTACAACATGCATTTAGGCATATTCTATTTCGTTTTATGAAAAAAGAGTCCTTCATTATTGTTTTTCTATTTTGGTTTCATATCGAAGTCTTTTCGACACTGAAAGTAGTTTCGAAAAGAAGCTCTTTGTGACACTCCTTTTTTACTTATCGGAAGTTGGTAACACTGGCTGACTGATGGCCATCGAACTGTCATTTGCGATTTTATTATTGGTAAAAATAAAAATAAAAAAGAAGATTTCTATATTTGGCGTGTAGTGTTACCAACCTAAACATGAAATCAGGAAATATGAGAATAAAATTTCCAAGGAAAATTTGTTTTTTTTTTAATTAAACAATACCAAAATAGAAAAAATAGTATAAAATATTCGTTTCATAAGACATTTTATCGCACTCGCCCTTTAGAAAACTCGCCTCCGGCTCGTTTTCTAATATAGGGCTCGTGCGATAAAATCACGTCTTATGAAACTTGTATTTTAATGTACTATTATGTAGCAAATATGCTACACGATGCATTGTAGGGTTAAAATAAATGAATAAAGTTCAATTTACCTATATAAAATTCATTAGTTTTTTTTGTTCAGTTGATTTTTCGAAGTCTTCCTCGATGAGCTGTTTTCTTTTATTGATAATGTTTATCAATTTATTACATTATTAGTAAGTTTTTTATTGTAAACTTTTATCTTTTCCAATATTTGTTTTTTCGTTTCATGGAGCTCATCTAGCAAACATCCTTTTCCTGCTAAACGTGCGGCTTCTTGGTCCAATTCTTCATTTTCCGTCATCTTAATATCTTGAATTATATGTTGTGGAGTCACAAGATTCACGAATTCTTGATCCAAGTTAGGATCAGAAGGACTTAGCAAATCCACAAATTCCTGATCCAAGTCTGGATCAGGGGTCAAAGTCTGGATCAGGGGTCATGCCTGGAGCCATTATACTTCGAAGGGCTTCTTCCACTTCATCGCGCTCTTCTAGTCGATTTTCTCCACGTAATATTATATTTTGAATAATATTTTTTTTCTTCTGGTTGTTGTCATCGTTGCAGAGCTGTGCCATTTTGTAAGCTGATGGTTTTGAGCACATCAGTTTTTTTTTGAAAAGCCAGTTACTTGGAGACACTACTATACACTTTGAATATCTTTTTTTTTTCGTGTTGCCTAGATTTTTTTTGCTAATTTTTGGCGGGGGTCAACGGATTATGGGTTGGATACAATATCTGCTTCTGGGTTATTGCTATCTACCATAAAGTCCTTATCTCAATATAAGGTACTTATTTGGCAATTGCCTGATTATACTGCATACGGCTAGTCAGCATCAGTTCGGAGGCCATGGGTTTATGGATTCCTTGTATACATCTTACCTTTGGGCGCCACCAAGTTAATTGTGACTTAACTAGGAAGATTACTTAATGATGTCATAAACAAAACCTGTACAATTGGAGAGCTTAGCAATAAAACAACTAATTAGGTACAATAATGTATCTGGCTTTCTTTATTAAAAAATAATAACAATAATAAAAAGGGATAGCCAGGACGTTGTTAAAAATGTGTATAGAAATATTTGATTATAAAAAAATATGAATGTAAATAATGCATATATAAATATGAATTTCAAGTAAACATGACTAAAAACTTTTTGGTATTTACACTTGTGAGTGATAAGAAAAATACAGTATGGGTTACACTTTACCAACAGGCAAATTAAACACAGAAAGGTGAAAGTTATTGTTTGGGCAACCTCAGGGTAAAATTCTAGAATTTTAATTAAGGGGTACTTACCGAACGTAACTCAGTATCAAGTGGTTTATATAGGATTTGCCTAAGTAGTAAAAGGTGTAACTTACATGTATACAAGTGTTAGTTTTCTTCATATGTATGTGTAAATCCAGAAGTTCCTGAAGGGAGATTATCTACAGGTTTGGTCTCACTGTAGATAGACTATGTTATGGTAAGTGAGTCTTATGGAAGTCCTATCCATGTTTTATCTGTCTAACGTAGAACTCAACGTGGTTCTGCCAGAGTGGTATCAAGAGGGTTTGTTGGGATCCTCGGAATACAATGTATTTTGGTCAAGTAAAAACGCTTGGAGAACTAACTTTGGATTTATTTATTTAAATTAATTAAACTTATTGACAAAAATAACAAAGTATACGTAAATGGAGAGAACTGTAAGCTGGGTTGTTAGTCTAATGAGTGAACGCTTCTGAATGCAAAAGAAGCAATTTATATTGTCAACCTGCGTCATTAGGAACAAAGGAAAATGCGTTAAAACTGATCACGCGCTAGCCTCCTGGACCTGATAAGATTTCGTAAAGATAGCAGATGTTTGACCTAGATTATTATCGTTATCAATAGTTGAATGACGCAAATTACAATAATTAATAGATTTCGAAACAGGATATGGAAAAATACAAGAATGATTAAATATAGACTTAATAATATAAGATGTTAACAATATAAAGGTAGTTATGTAGGGGTATAACAATCCATCCCCCTTAAGTGTTTTGCTAGAGGTTTAATGCCTTTAGAAAACACAGTAGCAATAAGTGTTAAGACTAATCTATAAATATAATTTATTGGTTAGTTAAATTAAATGAAGTGTGAAAGTCTATGATAAGGATTTCGAACAGAGTAAGTAAATTAAAACTAAATGAGTCCTAATATTATTATTTATGGTGTTGACCTGACCTTTTCCAAAAAGAAGGAGAATAGTTAAGATTTGATGGGAAGATGAGTTTTTTTTTTCTTCATTTCTATTTTAACTTCTGGAAAGAAAGAACAAAAAAATGAACAGTGCGTGTAAGGTGTTGTACGAATGTTTGGATTGCAGAATCCAGGGAGAGGCTTTCTACTCTCAGTTGTCGATGTTCCAACTTAGGCAGGTAAGTTGAAGTGCAACGTTTTTACGTTATTTTATTTATATTTTTTTTTTTTTCAAACAGGTGGCGCACGGATGGGTGCCACAAGGACTGTTAACAGGAGGGAACTTCAATCCTTCCCCGAGGTTTTGCGGGGTGTGCCAATTCACGGCACCGCTCTTGGTGATGAGGGTGGTCGTGTGGAGCGCTGTATTGGGGTCTTTTGTGGAGGTCCCAGTGGACTTCTTCCAGACAGTTCAGCTGTGAACAACTGATGTTAAATGTAACAGTTCAATAAAATTTTGATTTTTCGTGAGTCTGTGTTTTCTTTGTGTTAGAATTATTGTGTATGAAAACATGAAATAAAAGGTAATGATTTAAAGTCGAAGTCTTATAGCTAATAACCTGGTATCATAATAATTACATACTTAAATTTAATAAAAAGGGTTAGTGGATATAAATAAAAGTTAAATTTTTAAAATTTTTGTTTTTGACCTCGTCATCCTAGTTGGTGTTGATTCTGGTAGTTGGACTTCTTCGTAGAGGTTCGCTGGGGTTGGTTCGTCAGTAGAGATCTGATAACCACTGTAAAGCGCTTTCTTTATGTAATCGTGGTGATTTCCCAGTCAAGGGAATAGTCGGCGGATTTGCCTCGGGCGCCACCCTCAGGATTAAAGTGGTTGAGGGCCCACGTGCACCAGGTAGCTTGCTAGTGGAGAAAACGGTAACCCAGGGGTCACAATAGATGCTGACAGTCGAGAATTACCTAAAACGTCCTGCAAAGCCTATTTCCTGAAAAATTTCCAGAAGGGTTCGGGGGGAAAGGGTAGTAAAATAAAAGTAAAATTTTAACAAAATATAACACCCTGTATTACTGCAAAAATAAAACAAATAAATATTTACAGGAAAAACCCTAAATTACCGTGATGAAAGAATAAACGGGGATGCGGGAGAGAGAGAAAATTAAATGAGTGAAAATGGTGTGCGTGCGGCAGTTGCGTGACCAAGCGAGCGGGGAAAAGCGTGTCCGGAAAAGTCAAATGATAATAAAAATGAAACGATCAGTCTTACGGTGACTCTAAGAGTCCTGGTAGAGCTAATGATAACAGTCAAAGCAATCAAGCGGGAAAAACAAACTCCGGTTACCCAAGCAAATGTTCGGAACCCAGCCGAAACCACGCAAGCATCAGTTCTTGAATCGTAATTGTTAACGGATCAGACAATATATAAGCTTCGGAGAGAAATACCTGTCCTTGATTCCAGGTGAAAATCTCTCATACGGATCAGCCGTGCAAGGTTCCAGGCGAGACCCGCAAGAGCTACCCGTCCAAGGTACCGGGAGAAGCTCTTATCGCAGCAATAGATTTACCCGTCCAAGGTACCGGGAGAAAATCTTAATGAAGCTTATATATTTGTTTGTTTTTGACCTTTTGGTGTGATTCGCGGTCCTGCAAGAACTGACCCTACTGTGGTTACGGCCGGCTCCAGTATATGCTTACCTTGGGTGGTTCTGGTGATTACTGCAGGTCGGCTAGCTGGCGAAACTTGGTTCAAGACGACTGTCCCTTTATCAGCAAATCGGGCCTATTTTATAGACGAAAAGATGGGTCAGGGCCGCGGCGGGGTACAGGGAAATATGCAAATTAGCTGATATTGGTTGAAACTCTGCTGGGTTTCGGTAGATTCCAGGCAAGGTCACGCGTTATCACGATGATTTATTTAATATTTAAATATAATATGAAGAAGATTTTAATTAATACCGCGCTGAATATAGAAAATTAAGGCACGCAGTTTATATTTAAATTTAATCGAGGCGAGAGGTGCCCTTAATTAACGAAAAATACTGTAACTTCGTTACACACCCCCCTTTCTTTAAAAAAAAAATATTTTAACTCAAATATTTTGCTAGCCCCAAATTCAGTGGCAGCTAGCCCATCCCGGAACCTAAAGTAAAAAAAAAATTACAATTCTCTCTCTCTCTCTCTCTCTCTCTCTCTCTCTCTCTCTCTCTCTCTCTCTCTCTCTCTCTCTCTCTCTCTCTCTCTGTCAGACCCAGAATAATTATAAACCAAAATAAATTAAATAAATTGAAAATAACACCAAAAAAAAAAAAAAAAAAAAAAATAAATAAAAGAAAATCTCTCTGGAGGAACTCCGGACGTCGGCCTAATCCCTTCCGACTTCTCGATGGAGCCCTACTTAGTACCTACGGCCGTAGGGGCAGCCACAGGCTGGACACGGCCTGTGATGTACGCAGCATTGTGTACCTACGGAAACCATACGGTTTTGGTGGGGAGAGCGGGATTCACGGACCGGGAGATGTTCCCGGGCAGGTACTTCCTTCTTCTGACAATGGCAGTCTCTGGACAGTAGCCCGACCCTGCCGCATCGTGAACAAAACATGCGCGGCCGTTGACTGCAGGCGTCACGTCGGTGTCCCGGAAGCCCACACCTCCAGCACAGATCCCGATGGACTGGTAAAAATATGATGCTGCTGGGTTCCGAGCGTCTGGTTTTGGTAAGTGTGAGTTCCGACTTGACGCAGGAGTGCGGGGAGTGTACGAGCTCAGAGCGGGTGTTCGCGGACGTTGAAGCTCGAGTCGGTTCCTCGGACGTGTGTTTGGAGCAAGAGGATGCAGCGCGGGTGTTTGCGGACGCTGAAGCTGGAGTAGGTCTATCGGACGCCTGCTCGGAGCCAGAGGATTCAGAGCAAGTGTTTGCAGACGCTGAAGCTGGAGTAGGTCTAGATTGCGGGTGCTCGGAGCAGGAGGGTTCAGAGCGGGTGTCTGGCGTATCCGGTTTCGTCTTCGGGTCCCGTTTGCTTTCACTGGAAAGCAGCGGTGAGTCGGGTTGCACAACTTCGAAGTCTTGGAGTGCCTCCTCCAAGTCCTCCTCGACGATGTACAGTTCGAGGGTTGGGCTCTTCGACACTCGGGAACTACTAGTCATCATGAAGCGTCTAAAAAAAAATCGAAAGCTGTTATCAGGATAAAAAAAAATCAACACAGGCAAAGGGAAAGGAAACACGCATTGGATCAACTCAAGAGCACCCAACATCTATTTATCGTCACAATCATAACCTAACCCGAAACTAGATCATGTGTCACAGTAGCCCAAAAAAAAAACAACCCCCCAACAAAACAAAAAAAAATCCGGTGATAACAGTTTTAAAAGTTATGGGGAATGTTCGTATATACAAAAGTTCCATTGGCATCCTTGAATTTAGTCCGGTACCGGTGATGAGCTGGTATGTGGGCCGGACGGAACTTGGCCAAAGCCTGACAAAGGGCTTTCGGCTTGGTCTGCCCTTTGTACTTGAGGAGGGCTTGCGCAATAGCGACTCCGGTCGCATAGGTTTCGTCGGGTGCCGGTTCGACGTGAGGGACGATAGGTGGAGCGGTGTCAGCGGCGACAAGATTAGTGCTATTATGGACAGGAGGCTGTATTGGCTCGACCTGGCTCACTAACTCTTCCAAAGACCTAAATATGTCTTGCATGGTTTCATCGGATCCAACTTCCGTGAGTCCGAGGAGCTCATCGGCGGCGGCGGTGGCATAGCTGTCCTTGGGTGCCATACGGCGCAAGAAATTGGGTGGTGGAAAAATAGCTGGGATCGGGGGGCGTAAGAAAATCTGTCGTGCTAGTGGAGCAGCATCGGCGTCAGTAGAGGTGCCAAGGGTAGTGGGTGGCGGAGGCATTGGAGCCACAAAAAGACCCTCGGGCATGGTAGTCATCTTTGCTGGAGACGGAGCCTCGTTTAACATAGGAGTAGATGTGTGGGCAGTCACGGTCGCCGGTTTCCTAGGAATCCCTCTTTTTGCCGGCCGGGTCGGGACACGAAAGAAAACTTCGGAGACCGTATCCGGGGAAGGTTTTGGATTCCGGAATTGGTGCTGGTACAATTGTACCGCTCGCTTCACCTTGGTCATTCGAAGGGTCTGTCTGGCTCGAGCCGAGGCTGCCGCCGCCCTAACTTTTATCAGGTCTGATGGGGGTGCAGTACCACGGGGTGGTGCATCGGATGGTGAACTTTTCGGCATGCTAAAAAAAATTTAAAAATGGTTAACCTCCGCGGGGAACCGGTTTAAGATCTTTGACATGGATATGCCGGAGTATTTTCCCGGAAGAACTCTTTAAATCGTACACTACCGGGGACACGACTTTGGTCACGGTATAAGGACCAGAATATTTGGGCGCTAGTTTGGCCGCAAATCCTTTAATCGCGGAGGACAATGGGTTTTCGCGTCTGAGAACTTTATCGCCGACATGGCATCTCCATTCCCGGCGGCGCAAATTATAATAGCGACTCTGAGTAGTAAATGCGCGACTCAGGTTAAGACGAACCAACTCATAGACTTCTTTGAGTTTCTGGAGTCTATCGGAATAATTACGCAGTTCGTCGGGGTCAGGCTCATCATCAACCGTATCGGACTGGGGAGTTTGGACATATCTGTATAAAGGCTTCGGTGGATCCAATTCACGTCCAAAATTCAAGAATGCGGGCGAGAATCCGGTCGAGTCGTGTCGGGAACTGTTAATAGCGAATACCAAGTCGGGCAAATGCACATCCCACTTTCTATGATCGGATTCACAGAATTGGGCAACCATTGTCTTTATGGTCTTGTTGGTGCGTTCTACTGGATTGGCCTGCGGGGTATAGGGTGGTGTCAACCGATGATTTATACCCATATCTTTCAACAGGTCTCTGAAAGCTTGTCCGGTGAATTGCGCCCCGTTATCGGAAATTACGGTTTGTGGGCACCCAAACTTGGTAACAATATCCTCGTAAAACGCCATGCATACCGCTTTTGATGTAGCTGTCCGAATAGCTCGTCATTGTGTCCATTTCGTAAACTGGTCCTGGAATACAACAATGTAGCAGTTTCCTTTAGCAGAACGAGGCAACGGACCAACTAGGTCGGTACTGACGGTTTCCCATGGTTTCTCGTTCTTTGAGGGATGCATTTTGCCTGGGGTGACTTGCTGTGATGTCTTGAACCGCTGACAGGACGAGCAACTTCGGACATATTGCGCGACATCCCTAAACATTCCAGGCCAGTAGTATCTTCTTGCAATGCGAGCGGTAGTCTTTGCAATTCCGAGGTGACCGGCCGTGGGGACATCGTGATTCTCTTCCAGAACGGATCTACGGGCAGATTTTGGAACACATAATTTCCAAGGATCGGACATGGTATCTTCTGTGAGATCAGACATATCCCAGAAGTGTCGGTACAACTGGCCATCTTTGATACAGTAGTCGGGAAGAATGGTAGGGTTGTTCTCTACTGCGGATTTCTTCGATCGGTACCAAGAACATGGTGTAAATTCTTCGAGGGCAAAAATAGGGGTCAGGTCCAACGTTTCAGTTTCGGTATCCACGGGATCTCTGAACAACGCATCAGCTATTCGGTTCAAAATTCCCTTACGATATTTGATTTCGAAATCAAACTGTTGGAGATACATGCTCCACCTAGCTAATCTTCCGGCTGGACTTTTAATGGAGTGAAGCCATCGTAGGGATTGGTGGTCGGTCACCACGGTAAAATGATAACCCTCCAAATAGGGTCTCATTTTTTCAATGCCCCAAACAATAGCGAGACACTCTTTCTCCGTCACGGAAAACTTCTGTTCGTTGCCGTTGATCGTCCTGCTTGCGTAGGCGATAACATGATCGCCGTCCGGTCCATGTTGAATCAGCGCCGCGCCGAGCCCATTATCAGATGCATCCGTCTGTAACACAAACGGCCTGGTGAAATCTGGACATGCCAGAACTGGGGCTTCGGTTAAGCAAGTCTTCAACTGTTCGAAGGCGTTTTGTTGAACTTCGGTCCAGGCCCATTTCATTCCCTTCTGCAGCAGCCGGTTGAGTGGGGCGGCAACTTCAGAGAAGTTTTGGACAAAACGGCGGTACCAGGAAGCTACTCCCAAAAATCTTCTCAAGCCTCGCAAATTAATTGGCGCTGGTAATTGTTGGATAGCCGCGACTTTCTCAGGGTCGGTCCGGATTCCCTCGGAAGTGACTAGGTGTCCCAAATATCGCAGAGTTTTTCGACCAAACTGACATTTGTCGGGATTTAACTTCAAATTAGCATTGCGAAGTCGGTTAAATACCTCTTTCAGGTTGGACAGATGTTCTTCAAATGTTTCCCCCAAGATGATGATGTCATCCAGGTAGGCGAAACAATAGGGGTCGAGTTCGGGTCCAATAATCCGGTCCATCAATCTTTGAAAAGTAGCCGGTGCGGAATGTAGTCCAAACGGCATAACTCGGAACTGAAATAAACCTAATCCTGGTACTGTAAAGGCGGTTATTGGTTTGCTGTCCTCGGATAGCGGTACTTGCCAGTAACCTTGTTTTAGATCGATGCTGGAAATGTAACGGGACCGACGGAGTTTATCCAGAATGGCATTGATATACGGCAGGGGGTATGCATCCTTTTTGGAAACGGTATTGACTTTCTGGAAGTCAATACAGAAACGATATTTGCCATCTTTCTTACGGACAATGACCACTGGTGAACTCCACGGACTGGTGGAAGGTTCAATTATTCCTTCTTCTAACATCTTTTCTACCTCATTGGTAATTATTTCCTGCATTTTGGGGTTTTGCGGACGGTATCTTTGTTTAATGGGTTCTGGGTTCAGCAATTTAATAGCATGTTCGATTAATGGAGTGGTAGCTTTGATCTCAGCGAATTTCGGTAGTTCGTGATCCAGAAATTCCTGCAGGCGCCGTTCCTCACATTCCGTCAATTCTAGATTCGGGGTCGGTTCGATCTGGCCTATCGGGCTACACAAATTGGGGTGTTCTAGTGGTTCGTTGTCCAAATACACCAGACTTGAGCGGAGATCCAGGTGAAATGAGTGTTGCCCCAAAATGTCCATTCCTAGAACTACTTCAGAAGTAAGGCGTGGAAAGTAACTAACTTTCTCGGTCAGCGTAACATTACCAAATCGCAACGGAATTTGGAATGCAACGGTTATCTCCACTATGCTACCATTGGCCACTTTTGCACTTCTGACAGGTGGTGTCACTTTAGGAGTTTGTTTTTGGCGGCAAATCTCGGCGGCAAGATCCCCTATGTAAGAATTTGCGGCTCCGCTGTCTACGAGAGCGGATAAAGGTGTATCGTAGAAGTAAATCAGAATATGAGGTCGGCAATCAGATATAGTGCGTGTCGGGGTGAACTTCGAGGTGTAGTTTCGGCGGTACTGCTCTGACCTCGGAGCGGAACAGTGCCGGTCTAGTTTTCCGAACGAAGACAGCAATCTCGTGTCATTACGCCCTGTTTCCCGCATTTGGAACAGAACAGCTTTGCTCTGCCTCGGCATTCTGTTCGGAAATGACCTGTTTCCCCACACCTCCAGCAAATACTGGCATTCGGAGCAGGGTTAGCATTTGTTGAGTTTCTTGGCTGATAATTTCCCGGTTGTGGAGGTCGTTCATATCTCCGATGGTGTTGAGACCCTTCTTTCCGTTGATAGCGTGGTTCTTCGTTTATCCGATTGCCATGTGGATTATCGGCCAAAGAAATGCCGGCGGATGTCTGATACAGATTCCTAGAGGAAGATGGAGTTGTTCTCAGTTCGGTCAGCAGAAGCTCAACTTCTCTGATAACCCGGGAAAGCGAAACCACATCGGTAATGTCAGTTTTCCGGATATGCTGTCGATATTCAGGTAAAAGATTGCGATACAACCATTGAAGCTCTTGGTCAGGGTTAATGTTGCCATGCCTCCTGATCAGTGTTTGTAGATCGGTTATGTACGGGTGACTTGGCTCGTTGGGTTTCTGTAGGCGTCGGCTAATTTCAATTTCTAAGTCGGCAGCATAGTTTAAGGGAAAATAGAAGCTTCGGAAGTCCTGTAAAAATTCTGTCCAGCTGTTCCAGTGGGAGCGGTTGTTCCGGAACCACAGCGAAGCTTCATCCTGTAATATTTCGGGCATATGCGGCAGCAATCGGTCGATTACGATTCCTCGAGCAGCGCAAATTTCCTGCAGTCTTTCAATAAAAGTAACGGGATCACTACGGCCATTGAAATTCGCACCCCATTTGTGCACCTTGAGCGGATTCAGGGATGGCGAAATGGTTGAGCCATAAGGTATCGGTGGGGTAGTAGGCGATTGAACCAAGATGGCGGGTATCGGGGTGGTAACAGCCGGAGTCGTACTAGATGTCGGGCAGGAAGTATTACCACTGTTTGGGGCAGGAGGTGGGAAAAGAAAACCTTGACTGGTCGGTGCTGGTGTAGCTTTTCCTAACCGAATGAAGTTAATGAGTCTTTTCCTTAAAATATCCACAGTGCCAGAAGTATCTAATCCAAATTTGTTTAGTTCTATAAGCAAGTCGTCCTTTTTAAACTGGTATACCCAACTCACTCGTACGTCACTGGCATACGGATCAGGTAAGTTAATGTTAACGGTTGTAGGTGTCGGTGTGCCAATAGGGGATGAGGGACTCGTAGTGTGAGTTGTTGTCACGGATGTGGTGGTAGCTGGTGTTTGTGCACCAGTGTCTGCAGTTCCTCCAGCCATCCTGATTTAAAGAGGTCCAATAAAGGATCCGAAGTTGGTCGGTCGGGTTTCTAGAACGGGCAATCCGTGAATCAAGATTATTTGGCGTCTGGCACAGAAGAGCAATTTCGTTGCCTACTGGGTGGTTTAGTAAAAGCGGTTCTAGGGCTGTAAGCGTTTGTCCTACTAATCCAACTGGTCTAGTCTAATGAACGATGTAAATATGCAACTACTCGACGTTATCGACGCAGCCCCGTGTAGGTAGAGGTATGCAAACCGTGCGTTCGTTATTTTGGTCTGAGTTCTCCGAGCATGACTTTACCGTTCGTTTATTCAAAAAGTGTACTCGGTGCAGCCTCATTCGCGTTCGTTTATTAAAATTTCTGGCACTTTTATATAGCGTTCAACTGCTCTGTTCCCTCGCTGGTCACGTGATTACGGCTCCGCTCAGCACGCTCTGCTCTTCGAGCAAAATACCGAACGCAAGGATAGACCCGATGTTATCAACGCACCAGCGCCGGTGCAAATATGCAACGCCTCGACGTTATCGACGCAGCCTGCAGTCTCGGACAGTCGGAAAACGTATGATCCTAGTTAAAAGCTTCTGATTTTCTAGTTAAGTCCTTCTGATCCCTAATTACATTAGCCCGGTCGCATTAGAGGTTGGTCAGCGTGCGGAAGCGGTTTTATTCAGGTCCCTGCTCGGGCGCCAAATTTGTAAAGCGCTTTCTTTATGTAATCGTGGTGATTTCCCAGTCAAGGGAATAGTCGGCGGATTTGCCTCGGGCGCCACCCTCAGGATTAAAGTGGTTGAGGGCCCACGTGCACCAGGTAGCTTGCTAGTGGAGAAAACGGTAACCCAGGGGTCACAATAGATGCTGACAGTCGAGAATTACCTAAAACGTCCTGCAAAGCCTATTTCCTGAAAAATTTCCAGAAGGGTTCGGGGGGAAAGGGTAGTAAAATAAAAGTAAAATTTTAACAAAATATAACACCCTGTATTACTGGAAAAATAAAACAAATAAATATTTACAGGAAAAACCCTAAATTACCGTGATGAAAGAATAAACGGGGATGCGGGAGAGAGAGAAAATTAAATGAGTGAAAATGGTGTGCGTGCGGCAGTTGCGTGACCAAGCGAGCGGGGAAAAGCGTATCCGGAAAAGTCAAATGATAATAAAAATGAAACGATCAGTCTTACGGTGACTCTAAGAGTCCTGGTAGAGCTAATGATAACAGTCAAAGCAATCAAGCGGGAAAAACAAACTCCGGTTACCCAAGCAAATGTTCGGAACCCAGCCGAAACCACGCAAGCATCAGTTCTTGAATCGTAATTGTTAACGGATCAGAGACAATATATAAGCTTTATTTTTTTTGATATCTCATTGTCTTTTCGTTTTTTGTAATTTAAATTGGTGAACGTCTCGCAATTGTTGTGATGGTGATGTATGATGTAGCACTTATTGTGACGTCACACCGTTGCTGTGTGAATACAGCCTAATGGCTCTCCATAACCTAACTTTTCGTATAAACAAGGAATTTTACTAAAAAAATCGCTAATAAAAAAAATCGCGGATCATTGCCAATGATTAATTATTAAATAATTACAACAAGCACCTAGTTCTGCACGATTGGGAGATGTGTAATAGCATTGTTACTTTGTGATGGTTCACATCCACACCAAAAATAAGCCAGGCTTTTTGACTTAATTTTCTAATGTAAGTGGTTAAGCTTTTCATTTATTTGCATGATATGATTAATAGGAGTGTTTTGTTACATTAGGGTTGAAAAAGGCGCAATACAGCACCGAAACGTCCCAAAGAATAATTAGTCTTTTCTTGCCTATCCCATAACCCACGAAACAGTAAACAATATATAATGGAGGGATACGAATATCAAACAACTTTAACAATATATAAGCTTCGGAGAGAAATACCTGTCCTTGATTCCAGGTGAAAATCTCTCATACGGATCAGCCGTGCAAGGTTCCAGGCGAGACCCGCAAGAGCTACCCGTCCAAGGTACCGGGAGAAGCTCTTATCGCAGCAATAGATTTACCCGTCCAAGGTACCGGGAGAAAATCTTAATGAAGCTTATATATTTGTTTGTTTTTGACCTTTTGGTGTGATTCGCGGTCCTGCAAGAACTGACCCTACTGTGGTTACGGCCGGCTCCAGTATATGCTTACCTTGGGTGGTTCTGGTGATTACTGCAGGTCGGCTAGCTGGCGAAACTTGGTTCAAGACGACTGTCCCTTTATCAGCAAATCGGGCCTATTTTATAGACGAAAAGATGGGTCAGGGCCGCGGCGGGGTACAGGGAAATATGCAAATTAGCTGATATTGGTTGAAACTCTGCTGGGTTTCGGTAGATTCCAGGCAAGGTCACGCGTTATCACGATGATTTATTTAATATTTAAATATAATATGAAGAAGATTTTAATTAATACCGCGCTGAATATAGAAAATTAAGGCACGCAGTTTATATTTAAATTAAATCGAGGCGAGAGGTGCCCTTAATTAACGAAAAATACTGTCGCAGCCCTGTTCGGTTGAGACTGTTGCAATCTTATTTAGTTGCAACTAGGGACCGGGGAGAATCTGAGAGATTAAAACAATCAAGTTTTGTAACACCAAGAAAAATATTAATTTATTCTCAAAATCAATAATTAAATTAAGAACAGTAGTGTGAATGTTGTGAATGATGGCCGATGAGAACACTAGAGGATTTATTAAAGTTTAACAATGGTACTTACCGGAATCCCATCTTCCTGTAATCCGTTAGCCCGTAGCACAACTTTTTCGACTTTAACGCCCGAATTCAGATTTACAACTAACTTGAAAATTACGCTTTATCGATCCAAATCGATTCAGAAATGTCAGCAAAAAATCATTGACCTAAAACCTAGGTTGTTGGCTTTAAGCTTTTGCTGACTCTGAGTGCGTTTGCTTTATTTGATATAACATCCGAATTGCGCAACTAAATTGGGACATTATTAGTCAATGAACTTTGGTTAATTCGTATTGGAATAATAATGTTATAAAGGGTGATATTTTTTGGCTTGACATTTCCCTCGGACTACAGAAAGCTGGACTCCAGCGATAAAGATCTAAAAAAGAAGAAAGAAAAAAAAAAAAAAAAAAATTAAATCATAGCGTTTAAAAAAAAATTCAAATATTTTAAAAGAAAAGAAAAGAATTAATTATAAAAACAAAGCAAAATTGATACAAGTTACAAGTACAATTTGATAAAAGTTAAAGTTAAAACTAAAACCTAAAAGTTAAAAGTTAATGGTTACTAAACCCAATTAAATTCTCCTAAGTACCTACATTTTCTATTAATAATTCCTACAAAAAAAAATATATAATTTACAGAAACATACCTACACATAAAAAATACTTATGGAAAATTGAGTATACATTGAAAGAGAGAGAGAAAAAATTAAATAATAATATTGATTACCTTGCCAAAACGCTGAGAGAGAAAAAAAAATAAACAATTTTGATAAATAAAATTGAAGTGTGCCTTTTCCTGTTCTTTCCATTTGCTGATTCTTCCATTTGCTGATTTCTTCGTTTGACTGGTGATTTTTCTGACCGGCTTGCTGCTACTGCTAGCGGCGTCTGGTATCTGGCTTTGACGTAGCTTCCAAACCATTGAATGAACCAATTTGAATGCGTTGGATGTCATTGGTTGTGACCAATATGACCATATGGCTTTACCAGCACTGGTAACAAATGATGAGTTCGGGGTGCGGAGTATGTGGTATTTGACTTTGGTACACAACGTTCGATCAATAGGTGTTCGATCGATAGTTCCCGCCGAGCGCTAAGTTGCTTTGCGGACGACGGTGTTTATGCTTTAGTGGCCTGAACTTGACCTACATCCCGGTTAGCTTCTGGGACATGTTATTTGTTTACTTTTGATGGTGCATTATAACTGATGCTACTGGCTTATAGTAAACTTTTGTGTCCTGAGATTAGGTTTAACATTTCCTAATCTTGGGCGGTGGTGGTTTTATTTCCCATGGTAAAGTGGAATGATGGTTAACACAACAGCATCTGGTCAATGTTATCGAGGTCTTTGCGTCTCGAATTTTTGTTTGCTGTGCTGATACTCTGGAGTCTGGATCTTCAATGAACCATTTGGCATTGAATTGAATTGTCGGATTCAATGCGCCAGGTGCGTCAGGTATTGGAATAAATTACAGGTTTTTGTCCTGAACGTGTGTGCATCAATGCCGGTGGTCAATGTAGTGGTCTCCTGTTGAACGATCTTGGAGTCTTGATGTTGGAATGTGGAATCCTTATGGCAGGAAAAGCGTTGCGTTGGCAGGTATTTTACATGAAAAAAAAGAACAAAGTGTGAGTATGTGCTATTAATTGAGCTTATATCCTATAAATAAATGAAAACCTTAAACCAACTAAAAAATATTAATAAAAAAAATGTAACCATTTTTAAATGTATAAGTATAAGGTAAAGAAACTTTGACTAAATATTTGCCGTAATAAGGCAAGGTGTACGCTTTATTTAATGCGTAGGTATTCAAGTTAATTTTCGTACAGAAAGGAAAAAAAATTAATGCGTTACTTCATAGTTCAAAATAGAGAAAAAAAAATAAATTATATTTTCTTATAATTTTGTCGTAGGATTTCTCAGAACAATCCGATCCAGTTGTATGCCCTTCTGTCCCCTACCTACAACCTTTTTTATAAACTTTATTATACATATTTATTAAACATCAGTTTGTATACTTTATATAATTATTATATATTTATTTATTCACGTCAGGCGCCTGCATAAAAATCTAGTGCATTTATCGTACTATTTACTCTGATTCTAATACCAATTTGTGCGCTGATGGCTTAGACTTAAATAAAAAAGCAAATCTTTTTGCACTAGTACGCGTAATTATATTTAGGTACCTATAATTTATTTGACAAATTCTTCAATATTTCAAAATTAATAAATTATTTCTTAAAAATCTGAGATAAGTAGGGCATACTTAAGTATCTCAGGAATACTCCCTTTATACGGGGCATTCAATCGTCTATTTTAACAAGCTCTATTTCAGCTTTTACTTTATCACCAGGGGACAGTGATCGGATGTCTTTATCGTCTATAATTTCAAGGCTATATCTTAAAGTATTATTCCTTTCTGATTTTAGAGTTATTTGAAAATTACCCTTCGAGGTCATTTCGTTAAGTTCTCTGTCTTGTGCGTAAGTCTCTTCATTTTTCTTTTCAATTGTTTGTCTGTCATTTCTGGGTTTCTTGGAGGTCCTTTTGTAGTAAAAATAAACAAGACGTAGTATCAGGAATAGAATGAATATCGTGAAGCAAGTATAAATGAGGCCCATTACTGCGTCATGTGTCGTGTTTGCGGTAATTTCTTGACCATTAGTCCTTGTGAAAAGTGGCGTAGTGAGTGTCACACTTGTGTTTTTAAATAATAGGTAAACATCAGAGGACAAACAATGAGAGGACAATATTCCAGCATAGGAATAATGTGTCCGAATGGAATCCGTAAGTGTAACTATTAGAGTTCATTGGAATTGTTTGTCGAATTAGACTAATTATATTTTTCTCTGTTGTTTCACTTGAAGTTAGGTTAACGTGAGGTATATGGAGAGTCCAATTATTGTTGAGGCATTCCGACATGTTTTTATAAGTAGGTGAAAGGTAGTTTGATTTTGGATTCAAAACAAATGATTTTCATGTAGACCATGTTGCTGGGATAATGTGAGTTATTTGAGCGTCATACGACACCAAAAAGTCGGGGCATGGAAATCGTTTTGGAATGACTATGTCCGTTTCTGACTGTAATTGACAGTTACAAGGTAATTTCACCTTAATCGACCCTTGATGAGGATGCTCTGGGTTGAGTTTATAGGATTTATTCTCTCTGCACGTGACCTCCAACCCCTTTTTAGGGTGTGTCAACATATAAACTTCTTCAGATATTTCCGAAATTATCATTGATGTTGCTGAGTGACAACTCATTGGACAGTATTGGGCTAGTTGCTGGACAGTTGTGCCCTCATACAACTTTCTAGCACACTCTGGACCTTGGATGTTGTCTGCTGAGAATCGAGGTATATAGCATAGTTGGCTGTGATACGGTTTACATTGATGAAGACCTGCTCCTGAAATTTGCCTCATTTCGTCTCTATTCTCCACTGTCGATGAAACCGCCATGTAGAGTGGCTGGTGTGTTATCGTGCAAGTCTGATTGAACCATGCGAACGGTGTCGTAATTAATTCATATAGTTTCCAGCTTTGTTTCATTTTTATTATTGGTACTTTGACGTGGATAAATAATTTATTTTCTGTGTATGAACAGTCGCAAATCTGGATTTGGTAATATTTAGAGATCTCAGGTACGTGGATGGCCAGTCCCTGTCCTGAGGTTTCTAGTTCTAGTTCTAATTTTGTTAAGTCTTCCCTTAGTATTTGTGGATGAATTATGTCTGCTGGTATTCTATGTTGTTTGCATGATTGCATGATGGCTTGCCTTCTGAGACTCCGAGTGATCATAACCATCTTCCTTAAGTTCATGTACTGATAGTATAATATCGTAGATGTCATGCGCCCTTCTTCGTTTGTGGCGTTGGCTAATCTGTCCTCTAACTCTTCAGAGTGTCGCTCTATAACCTTCATTCTAAGCTCAGTTTCTCTAAATGTGCTCGCAATCGATTCGTCGTAGTCTTTAAATGCCTTGGAGTTTTGGCTTATTTCTTTTAGCACTCCTGACAGTCCTTGGGTCATTCTCATTAATTTGTCCTTAACGTTGTCCTCAGATTCCTCTACTAATCTTAGTTTTTCCATTGTGGCTACTCCACAACACCATGATAAAGCAGATCCTACAAAGTCTAGAGCACGTTTTCCTCTAGTGTTTTTATTTTCTTGCCTCATCAATTGAGCATCCCAATTCTCGTTTAATAGAATAAATTCCTTTAAAAATCCCTTGGACAAACTATCAATTTGTTGGGATACCAAACATTCCCTGTTTTGATTATTACCTTCACATTTATTTTTCGGCTTTTTTGCTTCTTCCTGTAGTTTCTCCTCGGCCCATTCTGTTTCGTAATTAATCGGTATTGTCGCCTCGTATATTACCACGTCTGGTAATGATTTCCAATAAGCTCCTGCGCTGATTTCTACGTTATGTCCTCCATTAGTCTCAACCATAAGACATTGGAAAAGTATGAAACTTACAATTCTGAATAAAAGATAAATTAGTTTTAATAAAACACAATAAAAAGGTGATATTTCCATCTCCACCTATTAAATAGTAAAATATGTACATAATTATGAAGAACCCTTTGATAAATAATAAACCCTCTGGTCTAAACTCTTGGACCAGTTTTTTGTCTTTACCTCTTCTTTACCCAGTTTTTTTTCTTTCTATATACATCACATATTCTATGTACCTATATTGCCCTTAAAAAATAATGTCTATGTAATGTAATCTTTATACACATCTTACATATTTTCCTCAAATAAGTGATTAAGTACATTGCTTAAATCTAATGAAATAAAATACGAGCTTGGGGGTTTCTTGAACCGTGAAATCTTAGAGTTCTTATTTTATGTAATTAGCTAATTCTGCTATTTCAAATTAACTTTTTTTTTCACACAATTGCAGTGTTACTTTTCATGATTCCTGAAAAAATGTTTCTCTGTTGCCTAGGGACTTTAAATTGATGATGTTTCCGATTAATGCAACATTTTGCTGACTGGTTTTATTAGTTCTCACCGCTCACAATGATAGCTATTTAGTTTAACATGAGTTCTGACGAGTACCGTGCCGTTCGATCTTGTGCTTCGTGTAATTGGGAAGTGGCTCTTTATACCACTCATTTAGGCCAGATTATCGAGTTCCTTTGGCCCTTTACGCGAGCATCCTGCGAGCGGTGCCGCAGCCGTCACTTGGCGTCCCTTGCGTGGGTGTACCGAAACGGTGTTTGGCTGCCGTACACTCTTCCGCCACGGAGTCAGAGAGCCCGGTACTATATGCGGATGTAAAAGTCAAGGTAAGCAGAAACTATTTTAATCTTCCAAGGAACTGCATTTTTGAAACATTAGTAGTGTAGTTTTCTTCGCTCCATTGATATGATTTATTTTAGAGATTTCAATAGTAAATTCGATATTTTCCTCACGTTCCAAAAAAAAGTCATTAGTCTTTTAGTGGGGTAGCTTCTGGAGTCCATGGGTCATAATAGGGTAGTATTCTACTCACATGAACTATATCTTTCTTTGCTGAGCTAGATTTCCCTTTCTGAATCTCATAGTCTACGTCCGACATTTTTCTAACAATGTAATATGGTCCAAACCATCTTAAAAGGAGTTTTTCGCTTCTACCAACTTTTCTGACAGGAGTAAAAACTTTCACTTGGTCTCCTATATTATATTCAATATGTCTGTGCTTGGCGTCATATCTCAATTTGTCAATATTTTGTCGCCTATTAATATTCTGTACCGCCCTGTTTCGAACTGCTAGGGCGTTTTCCCTAATTTCATGACTATCCAACGGATTCGGGGGAGGCATGAGGGTAGCTTCTATCGGTAAGACTGGCTCTCTTCCATATACTAACATAAATGGAGAGAATGTAGTAGTATCTTGCCTACTACTATTATATGCAAAAGTAACATGGGGAAGGTATTGATCCCAGTTTGTCTGGTTCGTGTTGGTATAGATTGAGATCATATCTGCTAGAGTTTTATTAAGCCTCTCTGTCAGACCATTCGTTGCTGGGTGGTAAGCGGTTGTAAATTGTTTTGTGGTTCCCATTTTTCTTAAAAGTTCCATGACTAATTCTGATTGGAACACTTTGCCTCTGTCGCTCAATAATTCTTTTGGAGCTCCATGTCTCGTAATTATTTTTTCGAGTATGAACTTTGCTACAGGGCCCGCCTTGCCACTAGGTAGAGCTTCCGTTTCTGCCCACCTCGTAGCGTAATCTGTAGCGACTACGATCATTGTTTTTCCATTTTGGCTTTTTCTAAATGGCCCCAACAAATCAATGCCCACTTTGTCGAATGGTGTTCCCACTGGGATTGGATGTAACAAACCGATTGGTTTTTTATTCTGTTGTCCTTTCCTGGCCTGACAGTCCGGACACCCTTTCACAAATTTTTCTACGTCTTTTTGGAGTTTTTCCCAATAGAATCTTTGTCTTATTTTATTTAGCGTCTTTACTGTTCCCAAATGCCCGCTTAAAGGCTCTGAATGATTGGTGTAAATAATCTCTCCGATCAATTTCTTTGGGACGACTAAAAGTTCTTCTCTTCCATAAGGACTTGAGTTAACTTTGTAGAGTACTTTGTTTTTAGGTCTAAAATTTTTGATTCGCCTTCTCAAACCAACTGACGCGTTATCGGGATTTTCTATAGCGTCCCTTAGTTTTTGTAACTCTTCGTCTTCATCCTGTAATTTCGAAATATCGTCAGCTTCTAATATAAATGTAGGTATTTCCTCTAGATTTTCTTCTGGTTGAGGCTGCAGTACGGGGTAGCGACTGATGCAATCGGCGTCTCTGTGCGTTATTCCGCTCTTATGCACTATTACGTAGTCAAATTCTGACAGCTTTAATGACCACCTAGCTAGTCGGCCTGTTGGGTCCTTCAAAGATTTGAGCCAGCAAAGGGCATGATGATCTGTTACGATCTTTACGGGTTTTCCATAAATCAAATGTCTAAGATAGCTTAAGGCCCAAATTGCAGCTAGGCCCTCCAATTCTGTAATTGTGTAATTTTTTTCTGCTTTCGTCAGACTTCTACTAGCATATGCTACTGGGTGAAGCTGCATATCATCTCCTTCTTGTAGTAAAACTGCTCCAATGCCATGTAGGCTTGCATCTGTTCTCAATTCACACCCTTTCATCGGGTTGTAGTGGTTGAGTACTGGCGCGGTGGTGAGTTTTTCTTTAAGGCAGTTAAAAGCTTCCATCTGTTCTTCCTTCCAGTCGAATTTCTTTTCTTTTTTGGTTATTTCATGAAGAGGTCGAGCTAATTTCGAAAAATTTTCTATAAATTTCCTATAATAATTACACAGTCCGATGAAGCTTTGAACGTCTTTGACTGATTTGGGTACTGGGAAATTTTTTATTGATACAAGCTTACTGTCATCAGGTAAGATACCATGTTTGGAGATTTTGTATCCAAGCAAGTTTATTTCCTCTTTTATATACTCGCATTTTGAAGGTTTTAGGGTCAATCCTGCATCCCTGAGTCTTGTGAAAACTTTTCTCAATTTATGCAGGTGTTCCTCGATAGTGTCGGAAAATATGATTATATCATCCAGATATATTAAAACTTCCCGCCATTTGAGGTCTTGGAAAACGGTGTCTGCCAATTGCTGGAATGTGGCTGGAGCATTGCATAATCCAAAACTCATAAAATTGAACTCCCATAGACCATGTCCTGGGGCTTGAAATGCCGTAAGTGGCTTGGATTCTTCCTGAATTTTTACTTGCCAGAATCCAGAAAACATGTCCAACGATGAAAAATATTGCGCCTTTCCTAAATATTTAAGAATATCGTCTATGTTAGGAATACTATAGCTGGATTTTTTTGTTACAGCATTTAGGCGCCTGTAATCAACACAAAATCTAGTTTCTCCCGATTTCTTTTTAACTAGTACGACAGGGCTGGCCCAAGGAGAATGGCTTGGTCTAATTACATTGTATTTAGCCATTTCCGATATTTGACTGTCTATTATTTCCCTTTCTTTTTGGGATACTCTATATGCTTTCTGTTTTATAGGCTGAGCGTCCCCAATATCTATCTTATGTTCTACGAGATCTGTCTTTCCCATATTTTTTGGAGTTTTTGAAAATATGTCATTAAATTCGTGTAATAAATTTTGAACTCTCATTTTTGTAGTCTGATGTTTTATATGGCTTATTTTGTGATCCTCCATCGTAACTTCGTCCTCTTTTCCACTTTCTTCCAATAAAAATATTCCCGATTCCAATAGATTGTATACTTCTATGCCTTCTAGAAAACCCAAAGTGGTGCCTCTGAAAATTTTCATATTATTATGACTCCTTGTTGTCAATTTAATTACGAGGTTATTTTCAATCTTGTAGACTGGTGATAGGCAAACTATTCCTTTATTCCTTAGATTTTTTTCATTTCCGCAAAAACTTAAATTGGGTAAATTTTCATACTCAAAAATATCTGAATTAGTAGCAAGCTTTACGGTGATTTCTTTGTTCGGTTTCAAAATATAATCTTCCTGAGCGATTAATTTAATTTTCTGTCGGTTTTCTTCGATTTGTGTATTACATATTATTGTTTCTTCTCTGTCTTCTAGAGAACTCCCTCCTTCTGTGTCGTTTTTATTCTCAGAGTATAACGACGAACGATTAATTTGCCCTACTCTATTTTTTGTCTCAAAAGATAGGGTGGTATTTATGTTAAAATTACTTAAATTTACTGTACAGTTGCTATAATCTATCTTCGCCTCATTTTTTGACAAAAAGTCGGTGCCAAGAATCAACGGCTTCGATAATTTTTCCACTACCAGTGCTAATACGTAGCCTTTTATATTTCCAATTTCCAAATTCACTTCTGATGTACCCAGAGTTTTTATTCGGCCACCTCCCGCAACTAAAAGGTGGTGATGTTCGCATACTGGTTTCAGGTGCTGGACCAAACTACTATCTACTACGCATTGACTTGCCCCCGTATCTAAAATTATTTCTATATTCCTATGATTATTTACAGTCCCAGTAATTTTCAAAATATTTTGGGATGGGTTAACCCCGGTTTGCAGGACGACTTCTTTGGGGTTTTTTAGTTGAGCCGTCCGAATGCATTTGGGGAAAGCGATCTAGAAAATGACACTCTTCTTGTGTCGTTTTGATTGCACGAATAATGACCACTTCTGCCGCAATCTTTGCATCTTGGTCTCCCGTCACTACTTCTTGTGTTTGGGAGGTTGGACCGTTGATAATTTCCTCTGTAGCCACCCTGGTAACCGCCGCGGCCTCTTCCTCTTGACCTGTTGCTTCCGTAATTATTCCCATAATTATTTCCGTTGTTTTGATTTACATTGTAATTCCCTTGTCCTTGGCTGCTTCTGTTCCAATTTTGTTGATGACCCCTTTGATATGTCATGTTTTGTCTCCCAGAGCTATTATGGAAGTCTGTACGATTGAAATTTCTATTATATCTCCCATTATTTCTGGTTATAAAATTTGAATTTAAATTATCAGGTGTCGAATAATGATTATTGGCATTGTTTTCCCTGGAATTTGTGTTGTGGTTATCATTAATGTTGAGAAGTGAAACTTGTGACGTCATTTGATTAACTAACGCTCTTTCTCTTATCTCGCTTAGTTTGAGCACGAGCGCCTTTAGGTCCTCATAGGTCATTCCTGGTTTGCACATTAGATGATATGTTTCGTAGAAGGTCGTATGCAGACCATTTTCGAAATATTCTCTGAAATTCTCAAATGGCATCTTTTGGTCTACTTCATGGGCAAGGCCTATAAGTTCATAATAATACGTTTTAATGTCTTCATTAGGTTGTTGTTTTCTTGATAACAATCTTAATTTCAGCTTCCTAAACGGTTGTTCCCCGCTAAATTCTTTAACAAAATCTTGCTTTATTTGCTCCCATGTATTGTTTTCATTCACAGTGGCTGCTGAATAATCATTATACCAGTAATAAGCAGGCCCTTCTAGGAAATTTCCTAAATATGATATTGCCAAGGAATCTGTCCAACCATTGCAAATTGAAATTCTTTCATACTTTGTTATAAATGTTACGGTTGAATCTGTGCTCGGATTAAAGGTTGGTGGCTGAAGAAACTTAGGGACAGCTGGAGTTTTTGCCTCTGCAAGAGCATTTCCTAATGTGGTATTGTTTGCCATAGTGGAGTTTTCTTTACTTTTTATATTATGTGTTATTTGAGCCTGAGGTTTTTTTGTGTCTTGATCGAGTTTTCCTTTACTGTCTTTTCGAAAATGAAGTTGCTCTTTTTCTAGTAAGGGACTCTCGTGTTGGATTTCTTTTGTAGCTTCAATTACGGTTATGTTGGATACCGACTGATCTAGGGTCGTGTCCAAATCTTCCAGGAAATTTTTAGTCTTCGAAATGTTCTCTGTGAAATCCTGAAATTGTTTCAATTCAAACGTAAAGTTTCTGGGCGGACTTCTGCTAAGTGATGGCCTAGGCGTAAGTATATCCTGTACAGGGATATCTGTTGTACTATTGTGGTCTGGATTAAAGTTTTTGTATTTAGATTGGTCTTCAACTGTTTCCTTGTCGTTATTTACTTTAGATTTACTCCTAGTTACTTTCGGCAGAAAATTGCTCATTAATATCGATTGATTTTTGGTGAGTTTCACCTTTTAAATAAATAAATTTTCACAAAAAGGCGCTATAGGCATTGAAATAAATGGGTTTTTTGAGGAATAATTATTGTATAACGATAATATAACAACAAACACTTTTTAGCTGATAATTCATATGTAATGTGAATCTCTGAAAGGAAAATGTTTTGCTTATTTCGTCGGCTAGGCGCGCGGGTCGAATTACTTAATATTTTGCGTTCGCTGTAATAATTTTTTGAGTAGCTGATCAAGCTATGCCCTGGGTAAATACTGGTACATAGAATATTTTAAAATGGTATGTGTTGGGCATCATAAATAAAAAAATAACTACTAGAATCAAAATTGTGACGTTACCCAAACGTTAAATGGGATGAAGTTAATTAAAAATTGCAGAATGTTTGAATAGATTAAAACAACAAAAAAAATAAAATTTTACGAAATTCCTTGCAAATATTGAAATTGTGACGCTACCAAAATTTTTTTTTTTTAATTTTATTTCATGGGCTGAGAAAAAAAATTATATGAGTTGCAATCGTCAAAAATGAAATGAAATTTAAACTGAATAAAAGTGGTTACGTCAACAAAAATTAAAAAAATTATGTCTAATGTTCTCATCGGATTACTTTATTGGTTATTTATTACGTAAAAACGTCGAAAAATATGTTTTTTTTTTTAATTTATAGTGAAAACTTGATTAGATGAAACCGGCAACCTCCACCATATGTCGCAGCCCTGTTCGGTTGAGACTGTTGCAATCTTATTTAGTTGCAACTAGGGACCGGGGAGAATCTGAGAGATTAAAACAATCAAGTTTTGTAACACCAAGAAAAATATTAATTTATTCTCAAAATCAATAATTAAATTAAGAACAGTAGTGTGAATGTTGTGAATGATGGCCGATGAGAACACTAGAGGATTTATTAAAGTTTAACAATGGTACTTACCGGAATCCCATCTTCCTGTAGTCCGTTAGCCCGTAGCACAACTTTTTCGACATTAACGCCCGAATTCAGATTTACAACTAACTTGAAAATTACGCTTTATCGATCCAAATCGATTCAGAAATGTCAGCAAAAAATCATTGACCTAAAACCTAGGTTGTTGGCTTTAAGCTTTTGCTGACTCTGAGTGCGTTTGCTTTATTTGATATAACATCCGAATTGCGCAACTAAATTGGGACATTATTAGTCAATGAACTTTGGTTAATTCGTATTGGAATAATAATGTTATAAAGGGTGATATTTTTTGGCTTGACAATACTGTAACTTCGTTACACCACTATTGTCGATTCCATTAGGGTTTATGTAGCTGGAACTTATAGCGATAGCTTCGTTCTGTCCCGGGATTCGCCTAAAAGTTATTCTAGGTGCGGAGAGCCTGCTGTCAGAAATGGTATTATGACTATTAATACACAATAGGTATTGACAGGTATTTCTGGAAAAAATGTTTTTAATCCATCTTAGAGGTAGCCAGCGGCATTTTCGGCAGCAGCAAAGACAGGTGACCAGAATGATGATCGTAAGTACAATTGATCCAGTTAAGGTATTGTACCACTTTGAAGTATGGTAGAGAAACGGTTGGTCGATTCTTCTCTGAAGTTCGGCGTCGATCTGGTTTAATTTGGAATCAGCTTGGTTTAGATCGTTTAGGTTCACGTTTTCTAAACGAATCGGTTCCATTGTATCTGCTTGCAGTAAATTTTGCTTTATTTGGCAGCAATCGTCCAAGGTAATGTCGACTGATTGCAGCGGACTAGTGTAATTTGCAGAGAGATTGGACGAAGCAATTAATGTGGTAGCTAAAGTGTAGCATTTGCATTTGGGTTTTAGGGTAAAAATCCCAATTCCATTTATATTGACGTCACTGGTTCTAGTGTTGGAATCGCAATATATTGTGCCAATTGTAGGATTAGTGACTATAAATAGCCATTGGTTGGTACTTATTGGATGCCAAATTTCAAAGGTGCCTTTAGTGACTTTGGTGTCACAATCCTTTGGAATGATTTGCAGTTGTTTAGTTTTCAATTCAACTTCACAGATGGGCCTTTCCTTGATAAGGTAGGTAGTGGTTTTACTGCAGATAAAATCGGAAGGTGGTACCTTCAAACAGTTGGATAGGTCCTCCATTTGTCCATATGAGTTCTTCATAGGGCTCAGTAGTAGGTAAGGAAAGGACGGATTTATAAAGGAATAGACAGAGGAATTTGTTAGTTTTACTGGTAAAGGTATGAGATTGTAGAGTGAAAATGCGCTTCTTGTGACTAACGGAATTCTTATAGCGTAAATTAAAATTTCGTCTGAGTAAATTACTGATAGAGAGCATATTTCTAAATATTTATAAGCGTTTTCGAGTTTTTCGATTTCGAATGGGAATTCCCGATTCGAATCTAATTTGATTTTCAGTAGTTCTTGTCTTAAATGCGTGGGCGTAATTATGCTTGGGTGCAAGATATTTTGCTTTGAAAATAAAATAGCTGAAATGATTACGTCAAATTCTTCATTTAATTCATTTGATAATAGAGTTAATAAATTTAATTGTCCAGCGACAGTCTGTCTGTAAGTCATAGCATTGATCTTCTTTGTTGCAGAGGTTGCAAACTTATTAAATTTTCTAAAATTTTCGTTAAAGATCCCTTGGTTTTTTAGGAGAGCTTGTGCGGTTGCATTATAACCTTCAATTGCATCTGATAAAATATGAACTTGTTGTTTCATTAATTTATTCATGTCGTCAGTTTGTTGTGACATAGAAGAAATTGCATCTGTATAAAATTGTGCATCGTCTGCGTCGGGAATACCGAAAAGCCATTTAAATGCGTATGAAACTCCATTAATAAGACCTCGTTTTTGCCTTAAAATAATTTTATTATGACTAGTTAAGTGGCAAATCGAATCATATTTGTCTTCTAAGGTATTGAGATTTTTCTCAATTAGATTTAGAGTTCCTTCACAAGTTACTTGAAAATCTCTATCGGTTTTATTACCTTCTCTTCGATAGAATATACATATGGGTATTGAAGATTGGTATGTTTTGCGAATTAATTTTAATTTTTCTTCAAAAATAGAAATATTAACAAATGATAAGAGAGTAAATTTGTCTTCGGAGAGTCGGGCTTGACCTAATTCATGGTAAAATATTCCTGAATGATCGAATAGATTAGTAATGTTATATTCGGGTTCGAATAGGTCATTTGTGGAGCTTTTATTTATTTTAAGGAGAAGTAAAAGGAGTAATGCCAGCAGCATTTTCTGAAAAGAAAGGTTTCAGTAAATTATGATGGTAAGTTGCTTGCTTATTATTATTAAGTAATAACTTAACGGTTTGGTTAGGATAAGTTGCAATTACCTTAAAAGGGCCTTTATAAAGGGCTGAAAATTTCTTATTTAATCCGGGCTTTATAGCTTTATTTTGGATGTATACAAAATCACCGGGTTTAAGATTATTTAAATTCAATTTCTTATCGTAATGTTGTTTTGAATTTTGTTTGGACTTAATTATGTTTTCTCGAGCTAATTCAAAACTTTGGTTTAATTTTAATTTTAGTGCGGAGTAGAAATCATCATAAGTATATTTGAATTCAGGTTTCGATGTTAGAAAATTTGGAATAGAAGCTCTATGACCATAGACTAATTCGTACGGAGTGAAATTAGTGGCTTTGTGAATATGTGTGTTATAGGTGAACATAGCCAATGAGACAAATTCGTCCCAATCATTTTGTTGGGAACTTATGTAATGTTTTAGATATTCCTTTAAAGTAAGGTGTGACCTTTCTAATGCGCCATTAGTTTGCGGATGATAAGGACTAGACAGTATATGCTTGATTTTGAAAAGTTTATTCAAGTCTTTTATGACGTTAGAAGTGAAATCAGTGCCTTGATCTGATAAAATTGTTTCTGGGATACCGTAAAGAGAGATAAATTGCAATAACTGTTCGGCTACAGTTCTGGCTTCATGATTTGGAATAGGCATAGCATATGAGAATTTAGTTAAATCATCTTGCATGGTGATAATGAATCTGTTACCCTTTTCTGTTATGGGTAAGGGTCCTACAATGTCAATAGCTAGTCTTTGGAATGGACGTTCGCTAGTTGTTGTTATCTCCATAGGAGTTTTAGGTGGGTGACGATTTAACTTATTAATTTGACAGGATTCGCAAATTTTAATTAACCTTTTAATGTCACTTTTCATATTAGGCCATTTATAATTTTCTTTAATTCTTCGGTAAGTACGAAGAAAACCTGAGTGACCTGAAACAGCTGAATCATGATTTTCTTTGAATATTTGTTTTATTTCGTCATGAGTATTCGGTTGAAATCTAGGACGATTAACCAGAGTAATAGAAATTTTGTGTTTTATAAATAAGTATTCAAGGAGGTCGTTAAAAACGTCTTGTTTTATGTGAATATTATTTTCACATGGATTCTTTAAGAAGATATGAGATATTTTATTTTTCTTTAGATCTGTTCTCAAATTTTGCAAGGAGTAGAAAAGATCATTGTACGTTAATTTATCGAAGTGATTAAGTTTAGAGATAAGCAAAAACGTTTGTTTATTATCGTTTTTTAAAGTTACTGAATCGTAAAGATTTAGTTCATTTAGATCGATTTTTGCTAAATCATAATTTAGGGAGAGATTTTCGGAACATGGATCGTTTTCATCAAGATCCTTAGAATAGAAAATTGCATTTGGAAATTTTTGGAATATATTTTCCTTAATTATTTCGATATTTGGAACTTTTTGGTTTTGGTAATGAAATTTCGTGAAGTCCGGGAATGATTCGGCTTCTTTTGTAGGAAAACAAGATTTTTCCAAGTTTACTGTCATTACAGGTACAGGATTTCTGGATAAAGCATCAACATTAGAATTTACTCTTCCAGGTTTGTATTTTATTTCGTAAGAATATTCTTCTAGTTTTAAACGCCATCGTACTAGTCGGCTACTTGGATCTTTGCAATTGAAAAGCCAAGTTAGGGGGCGATGATCTGTGTAAATAACAAATTTTCTACCATATAGGTATGGACGAAAATGTTTTACTGCCCAAACAATAGCGAGAAGTTCCTTTTCAACAACAGAATAGTTGCATTCGGCTTTATTAAGAGTCCTTGATGCGTATGAGATAGGTAAATCTTCACCAATTTTTCCTTGAGATAAGATCGCTCCAACAGCGTAATTAGAAGCGTCTGTTGTAAGAATAAATTCTTTGGAGAAATCAGGGTATTGGAGAATTGGCTTTGTAGTTAAGATATTTTTGAAATAATCAAAGGAATTTTGATGTTCAGAAGACCATAAGAATGGAACATCTTTCTTTAAAAGATTTGTTAGTGGTTTTGCCAATTTTGAGAAATCTTTGATGAATCTTCGATAATAACCAATAAGACCTAAAAATTGCTTAATTTGTTTCGGAGTTTTTGGAATTGGGTATTCCTTCATTGATGAAATTTTATCGGGATTTGGTGAAACTCCTTTTTCACTAACGATATGACCTAGATAAGTAACTTCGGTGCGCATGAATTCGCACTTATCGGGTTGTAAGAGAAGTTTATTAGTTCGAAGTCTTTGAAATACATTTTCTAATTTTTTGGAATGTTCTTCTATGGAACTGGCAAAGATGACAATGTCATCAAGGTATACGAAACATTGAAGTCCTTGAAGACCTGTAAGGGCGGCATTCATAAGCCTTTGGAAAGTACTGGGGGCATTCTTTAAACCAAACGGCATACGAACATACTCGTAATGACCTGAAGGAGTTGAAAAAGCAGTTTTAGAGATGTCACTTTCGTGCATGTCAATTTGATGAAAACCGGAAGCTAAATCTAAAGTGGTGAAATATTTAGAATGACCAAGTTGGTCTAGAATATCTTCGATACTGGGTAAAGGAAAAAATTCGGAAATAGTCACATCATTGAGTTTCCTAAAATCAACGACTATCCTCCATTTCCTTTCGCCTGAAGCATCCAGCTTTTTGGGAACTATCCAAAGAGGAGAGTTGTAAGGAGAAACTGATTCTCGAATAATGCCTTGCTGTAGCATTTTAGCTATTTGCTTGTCTAGTTCTTTTTTATGAATTTCTGGAAACCGATAAATTTTGGACGCAATGGGTGTCGGGTCAGTGACTTTAATTTCGTGTTTCAAAAGATTCGTTGTAGTTAGTTTATCGTTAGGCAAGAAAAATATGTCATTATATTCGTTACAGATTTTTGAAACAGAATATTTTTCTTCTAAATTAAGGTGATCTAATCGTAGATTTTCTTGTAATAATTTGAGTCTTTGCTCTTTATTAATTTTATTATTTTGATAAGAAAGTATACAAGAATTTGTTTCTTCAAAAGGTTCTAAATTGACCTGGATTTTATTAATCCTTATACCTCGATTATGAGTATTTAAAATTGTAGTAAGGGCCTTGCCATTAACTACTTTAACTATAGATCTGGCTAAATATATGCCTTCTGCAATTTTAATTTCGGGACATATCCCTTGGGAGATATTCGAATTAAGAATATCTATTTTGATAACGCTTTCTGACCTCGGATTCACATAAAAAGAATTGTTATCGCTTTTTTGTTTATGAAATATTTTTATTGGATCTCGTAAAGAACTCAAAGATAATTCCAAATTATTTAAATCAATTATTGCCTTTTGGCTTGTTAGGAAATCATTTCCTATGATACCATCATGTGGTATATTATCATTATCGGAAATAACGTAAAATTTAATTGGAAGAATTTGATTAGCAAATTCAAATTTAATTAGACAACTGCCAACTGTTTCAACAGGGGCATTCGGACATAATCCGTTTAAAATAATTTTATCACTGAAATTTATTTTTTCAGTATTAGGAATTTTGTCTAATTTTAAGAGATACTAAAGCACCAGTATCAATTAAGAATTTATAAAGTTGCCCATTATGGTAAGAATCCAAATATGGGTTTTTATCGTTATTGTCAAAGAATACTTTGCAATTAGAAAAATAAATTCTAGGAGAATGATTTAGTGCATAGCTCGTACCGGAGGCCTGACTATTATCTGGCACTTTTAAATCATTAATTGAAGTATTATAAGAGTCATAAGAGGCATCGCTTTTGGAATTATTAGAGGAATTAATTTTGGGTGACCGCTTTGGTGCATAGTTCGTACCGGAGGCCTGACTATTATTTGGCACTGTTGTATCGTCACTCAAAATTTTATCATCATGTAAAGGTACGTCGCTTTTTATTCCCAACCCCAAGAAACGACGTCGTTCTGAGGATCGGTGGAGTTTAAATGTACCTGAGTATTATCAGGTTGAGAATTGGAATTATTTTGAGAATTTCTAAGTTCATTGTTTCTTTTTAATTTGAAACATTCACTCACTAAATGTCCATCTTTTTTACAATATTTACACGTCTTTTTGGTATAATTATTAGAATAATTATTAGGAGGTTTAGAATTTGGATTGTAAGACGGTTTATTACTTTGGATATTTTTTGCTAAGTTCCTTTTCTTGAAGCAATCTTTAAGCAAATGACCTGAGGTTTTACAAAATTGACAGAATTTTTGACCGGGAGGAGAATTTTGTGACTTGGAAGGTTTTGTAACTTGAAGGGCTCGTTCCTCTTCAAGTGCCACATTCAAGGCATCAGAAAGATTTTTAGGTTCTCTGCTTCTCAAAAAGCGAGAAATATCTGCATTAGAATGAAGAATAAACCTTTGAAGAGCCAATTCTTGTATGGTTCTCGAACGACCAACAGCTTCGTTAGCATTATGGAAACTTACAGAATTTAATAAACGAGTGCTAAGTTTATCGATTCGATTATAAAAATTTATAATGGATTCATTTTGAAATTGTTTAATTGTATTAAGTTCTTCCATAATTTGAGTGTAATGTTTTCTGTCAGAAAACAGTTGTAATAAAAGAGTTTTTAGGTCGTGCCATTCGGCGATGGGTTTATCTCTCATTTGTGCTTTTGCACTTCCAGTTATTTTCGAAATTATATAAGCTAATAAAGGATCTTTTTGAAAATCATTAGAAAATTTAAAAGCGTTTTCACAATTTGAAATAAATTCGGGTAAATCATTTCGATTTCCGTCAAAAGTTTTAGAAATTAATGAACACAAAAAGGTCAATGGAATACCAGAATTTGTATGTGCTGGTAAGCTAGTAGATTGAGAAGACGATGGGGCATTAGTGGTGGTTATAGTTGAGTTGTCTGTTGCGTCAGTCATTGACGGTAACATATTTGAGAGGAAATAGTACAAAAGTAAAAAAAAATGAAAAAGGAAATAAAAATAACAATTACTTAAAACAAGAATTTGAAAAAAGAAGATATTTAAAGAAGTTTTTCAAAGAATTTTCTTTCAAAAGTTATCAAAAGTATTAAAATAATAAAATAGCACTTGTTTCAAAAGTTAAGAAATAAAAGAAATAAAAATTGGAGCACTCTTGAGAAAAATTAAACAACAATAAAAATATAAATTGGTTAGTAGGGAAGAAAAAGGATCTTACTTAAGTCAATATGATTCCTTGGATTCCGGGAGATTCGTGGCTTTGGTCTTGGAGGTAAAACTCGGCTTGCAGCTGGTTTATCAATTGGACGTCGGAGAAGTTCAATTTTCCGCAGAGCAAGGACCAAATCCTGTTCGCAGCGCCAATTTATGTTGGGATCCTCGGAATACAATGTATTTTGGTCAAGTAAAAACGCTTGGAGAACTAACTTTGGATTTATTTATTTAAATTAATTAAACTTATTGACAAAAATAACAAAGTATACGTAAATGGAGAGAACTGTAAGCTGGGTTGTTAGTCTAATGAGTGAACGCTTCTGAATGCAAAAGAAGCAATTTATATTGTCAACCTGCGTCATTAGGAACAAAGGAAAATGCGTTAAAACTGATCACGCGCTAGCCTCCTGGACCTGATAAGATTTCGTAAAGATAGCAGATGTTTGACCTAGATTATTATCGTTATCAATAGTTGAATGACGCAAATTACAATAATTAATAGATTTCGAAACAGGATATGGAAAAATACAAGAATGATTAAATATAGACTTAATAATATAAGATGTTAACAATATAAAGGTAGTTATGTAGGGGTATAACAGGTTGCTGAAGGAACGCTACCAAAGCCCCAACTGAGAGCAATCTAGACCCAACCTAGAATCTCTCTAAATACAGACTAGAATCTTCTTAGTATAGCCTAGCAACTGTCCAGCTATAGCCTAGCAGTGTCCAGCTATAGCCTAGCATCTGTCCAGATACAGCCTAGCACCCTCAAAGTGAGTGATGTTCTAGGCCAAAGGCGAAGTCTTAAACTTCCAAAAGCTGCTCGGAACAGTCCGAAACAAAATCCAAAAATGACCAAGGGACAACTCTAGACAATTATCAATAAGAAATTAGTCTGAAACTTGAGTTCCCCGGCACAAAATTCCAAAAAGTCTCGCCCAAAAATTAGGGCCGAGACCGACCTTTTAGTATCAAGTCTCAAGATCAAAAGGGGAGATTCTTCCTTTTGGATTTTCGAAGAAGGCTTCCCTTTGTCAAACTTCTAATTTGACATTGTTGAAATGTATAGAAAAGGCGTGTTCAGTTTAATCCCAAAAATACAAACTGAAAAGTGGGTTGTGTAAAAATGACTGGTGAATGTTGAAAAATGCCTATAGAACATATATCAGAAAGTAGAACAGGGGCGGTATTCTCGTCTTCGAAAACGCTCACCACTTTTTAGTCGCTCGGCATTTTCAATGTGAATTTACATTGAAGGTGCCGAGCGACTAAAAAGCGGTGAGCGTTTTCGAGGACGAGAATACCGGCTCCAGATCCAAGAAAACGCCTAGACAAGACAGCTGTTCAATGACATGATGGAAATGAAAAATCAAAAAAAGTAAACAACAATTATCATAACCTCAGATTATTTGATTGGATTTGGCAACTGGAGAGGATGGTACTAACTCCTTTTCCTAAGATTGTAATCAATAACAGCGGGCCCTGCCGTACTGAATCAAACCTTCCTAGATCAATTAACCAAACTTGCAAACCTGAACCAAAAAACTTTTAGTAGAAAGCAGTACTCAAGGTAATAAAATATGGGCACAGAAAAGACAGTTGTTCATTCATTTATTTCTTTATAGTTCTATATGGAATCACACCTACTAAAGCAAAACAAAGTAGCATATTAGCCAATAAATTGAAAATGCTACATCAAAAAACGTCCATGGTGGGTTTTTTTGTTTGAAGAAGTACTCAGCAAATCCACAAATTCCTGATCCAAGTCAGGATCAGGGGTCATGCCTGGAGCCATTATACTTCGAAGGGCTTCTTCCACTTCATCGCGCTCTTCTAGTCGATTTTCTCCACGTAATATTATATTTTGAATAATATTTACTTTCTTCTGGTTGTTGTCATCGTTGCAGAGCTGTGCCATTTTGTAAGCTGATGGTTTTGAGCACATCAGTTTTTTTTTGAAAAACCAGTTACTTGGAGACATTTAACTACTATACACTTTGAAAATCTTTTTTCTTTCCTGTTGCCTAGATTTGTTTTGCTAATTTTTGGCGGGGGTCAACGGATTATGGGTTGGATACAACATCTGCTACTGGGTTATTGCTATCTACCATAAAGTCCCTATCTCAAGAATCGTCGATGGTAGGGTTTTGTTGTTTGAATATATTTATATGTTTACTATGTCTGATATGCTCGACTAATTTAGTTGATCTGATGACACCGCATTGTTTGAACTTTTGGATGCATAGGAAAAGTTACCAATGAGTTACAAAAACAACCAACTTTATTAAAATCCGTGATAAGCCAGTATTTTTTAAAATTCACTCAAGAATTGTGCTTTGTGATCTTCGAAAAATATGTTTTGATTTTTTATAAAAACCCAATGAAACAATGAAATAAGTTACTATTATTTTATCAAAAAATTATACTTATAGACTACAATTTTTCAAATCTCTCTCTTTCTTCTTGTCTAAACTTTCTTTTTGCTTTTTTGCTTAATTTCGGCGGGGGACAACGGATAATTTTGTTTGCTAATACATATGTTTGTGGATTATAGCTCAACATTGAAGGGTCTTCATCCCAAGAGTAGTCTATGGTAGGGTAATTAAGTTTCAAATAAGAAACTTTACTTTTTTAAAAAACTTTATTTTAATTAACTAAAGTAAAAGTAAAGTAACATATGAAGGCTGGTAGAACTAGTTGCTGCTGCAAAGCATGAAAGCAAAAGAACAATTGTGCATGGCTGCACCGCTTTTTATAAACAATAAATGCAAGTTAGCAATATTCACTAAAAACGTCAACAATTGTGATGTCATTGTGGGCGAGCAATTAGTATGCTCCTTAAAACAATAGATTGATTGAGTAATTAATATTAGTCGATATGGGAATCGTTCAATATAACTCCTCCCGCCTTAAGATGTTGCAAATTCGGGTTGTTTTGATTGATGACCCAAATCTGACAATTCGATTTGCACTTTTGTTGAAGTTTTCTTCTTTTTTACAAAAATAGTATGCTGAAATTAAAAATATGATTACAATGCTTAAACCTATGATTATATAAGTATTAGTATAATTGTAAGAATAGTTAAGTTCTTTCAAAGGTTGAACTTATAACTTCTTTGCTTCTTCAAAGCTTCTTAAAGTGTCTCGTGGTTTAATTCCTTGATCTTGAGCGTAGTAATATTTTCTGCTAAATCTGGTATATCCATTTTCGGTATTTTCAACTCGAAGTTGAAATTTTCATTTATATTTTTAATTGTCTGGTTGTTTATTGTTATCCGACAAGTATCGAGAGTGATTAGAGTCGGTTTCATCAATATGTCCATGTGACTAATTTTATCACATTTGGTAACAATGGTTTGACCTTTTTTTGGTATGATCAATAGTTGACCATTTGGGAGTTGTTTAGTTGTTGGTTCTTCGTAAAGTATTTTTACGAATGGGCACTTCTGTTGTCCATCAGTTATTAGACTGTAAACGCATGGTTCTTCTTGTTTAAGCATTTCTTGGTTACACAAGTATATGTTTTCGACTCTTGGGCATTCCCATTGGATGTTATAATATGAGTCCGTAGTAAGTATCAAGTAAGGGAACTTAATTCTAACCGTGAGGTTTCGGATTGGGATAGGATATAATTTATACAAAAAATATTTGATTACGTTGTCAAATGGAATCTGCTGTTGTTTAGTATGCAGTATTTGATTCAGTTCATTCTGTTGAAGGATCGTATAATGCATAACTCCTAGCTGTGCAAAATTAATAGCAAGTTGGATATGATCTAATAAATTTTGTATCTTATTTTATTACTTTGCATGTTTATGTTGTTCAATATCAAATTGAAGTTTAACATGGTATGAAAATTATGATTTTCATCAGTGATATTATCAATTTTCTCTGCTAAGAGCTTTTGATTAGCTTCAACATTTAGGAATTGGTCATGGAATGTTTTTGTGACTTTCCTTAGTACTTGTGCTTGTTCTTCTAGTTTCTTATTGATAGTACCTTGATTTTCATTTAAGATTTGAATATATGAATCGTATCTAGCACCATCTTCTGAATCTAAAGTACCATAGAGCCATTTCTGAGCTGTTCCCATAAAATTGAGAAGTCCTCTTTTGCTTCTTTTATTACCAATAGTCTTAACCGTTTGTTTCATTAAGTCTACTTGTAATTGACTTATTTCAATGTTTGTTTGGAACAGAGTGGACCATGTTGTTTTATTCAACATTTGTGTTAATTGAAATAATGAACTCAATGTTGTTTCTAATTTGTGTATTCCTTGTAATATGATAGTTGTATTGATATGATAAAACGCAGTATTGTGTTGTATGGTCATATAAGTATTACCTAAGGAAATTGGTAAAATTGGGTTTTCCAGCGAGGTCATTGTATAGGCGTGGGCAATTCCTATTAGCATAAGGGACGTTAGGACGTTCATTGTCTTTCTCCTGAAATAGGATATTGTCTCTTTACATTTTGTTTACTAAAATGTCCTTGTGTTTGTTTATCGTATCGTGGACTTATTTTGTTTCTATTGAATTGCTTCACATAAATTGGGTTTCGTAATTCGGGTTCAATTTCTCGATTCTCATTACGTTTTTCGAGAAATTTAGTTTGTTTTGATGTTAATTTATTTTGAATTTCTCTATTAAGAGTAGCTAATAAGTCCGCTAGATTATTAATATAATCAGTAGTTATTTTATTTTCTGTTTGCTCAATAATTGGAATTGCATAATTTAAATCACCCTCAATTATTTGAAAAGGAGTAAACTCAGTTGTACTGTGTGTACTATTGTTGTCAGAGCTGTCAAAGATACTTTTGAAAAGTATCTAGTTACAAGATAAGTTACTTTTGGAAAAATTATCTGAAGTTACTTTGGGTATTTAGTTACTCATTCAAAAAAGGATCTTAAATACGTAACTTAAGTTACTTTTTAAGATACTTAATAAGATACTTATTAAGATACTTTATTATTACTTCCAAAGCTTCTGCTGTTAAGTTTATTTGGTCCACAGGTTTCGGATTCAATTTTAAAAACCAGAATTTTTATAGTTTAAAAATCCCAAATTCGAGAATAAGGTTCAAAATCGCAAGACACAGAAAGTTATCACAGTTACAATCACAAAGCATAGTTAAATGATTGTAGAATAGGTATAATGGACAAATCGCGACGTGAGTTTTTGCAGTTCACAGTTGTCAATCAACTCATTTTTCAAATGAGTTTACACTAACTGCACTTATTAGAAAAAAAGAATAATCAGCTATGTCTTTAAGCACTTACCATTGTCTACAGTCTGCAAATAAATCAATAATTGTATTTTCTAAAAAAAACTAATTTTCCAAAAACCAAAAAAATTTATTTAGACATTTCCATAAGATTCAAATAATACCATTGTGTTGATTCTTACCGGATACAGTTTCCTATCTCTATCTCTTTTAGTATTTTGAAATAAATGAAAAATAGAATAAATCTTGTCTCTTTCTATCCAAAGCAAACAGATGCAAAACCAGACACAACTAAAAAGTTTTCATGAACACAATACAGAGAAAAAATAAATAGAAAATAAATGTAATAGACAAATTTTTTAAATAGACATGAAAGAAACATTAAAAAATCGAACAGTAGAAACCTAACAAGATAAAAAATAAGGAAACACTTAACAAGCTAAACATTCATTTTGCTACTAGACATCTTGTAGAACTGCATTATTGAAAAAAAAAAGTATTTGTTATAAAAGTATTTCTCGTCCTACAATAGATATCAATTTAGAAACTGTTCATTTGCCTTCAAAAGCAATAATGCCTCAAAATGTTGGTCCGATAAAGCATGACGTCGTGGTGTGTTTAAAAATGTAGCGAAAAAGAATAACCTTTCTACAGGTGCTGAAGATGGTAGAGACATATTGTACCGAATATATACATTTTTAAAATAGGATACTTGTCTAGGAGTCTTATGTCGCGAGATTCTTTTTGAGTGTATTGTAGGACCTCCAAATCAATACTGCTTCTCATATCGTTGGATTGTTCCACATAAACACTGTTTTCTTCAAATTCGAAAAAACTATTGTCGACAATTCCACTCATGTATAAATAATCCCATTTGAAATGTCAAAAACCGTAGTTTGCTAGCGGATAAATAGGAAGGAAGAGAAAATATAACTGGATAAAAAAATCGGATAAATTTTCTGTTGATGCAACCGTTACCGTAGTAACAATTGCATATAAAATTGGTTTTTGAATCATCTGTCAAATAATTGTCACAAAAATTCACAAGTTTTATCATTTTAGCTTATTAAAAGTGTATTTTTAAATAAAATTAAAAATATTTTCAACATGCAGCGATTTGGGACGATTAAAGGTGAATTAATAGCGAAATAGAAAATTCAATTCCTGAGAACACAGAGTCTTCTTCTCTTTCTGTATGGTTTATTTTTTTCCAAGATAGATTTTGGCATTGTCAACTTTGAAACATAAACAATGCCGCTAATGCCGCTTATTGGTCGCTATTGTGAAACTGATGTCAACCTGCAGAAACATCTCATTTTGCGACCAGTCAGGGTCAAGCGTTATTGTTTATGTTTCAAAGTTTTCAATGTCAAAATCTATCTTGGGAAAAAATAAAGTGTAGAGTTAAATTTTAAGGAGCAAAATATTTATTCTAATAATTGTATCTTCAATAACTGTTCATTTTAAAAAGTATTTCCATATTTTATTTTGATTATGCATTCGTGGAATTGCCGTACTAAATACCATTCGAGCTCAGATTTTGGGCAGGATATTTTTTTGCTTGCTCTCTCATACTTACTTTCATGCAATTTATCTCGATCTGTTCCATGAAATCACTCGAGCTGCGCTCTCGTGATTTTGTCGGAACAGCTCTCGTTAAATTTCCTAAAAGTAAGTATTCGAGACCAAGCCAAAAAATATCCGGCTAAATCTGAGCTCTTATGGTATTACCTACGACAATATTTCTCTTATTAACAGGAATCGGGATATTATCCTGACTTTTTTTGTACAGTACTTCAGCTCCATTGGCCAAACATATCTTTATATTACTCGCAGAAATCCCGCTACATCATATTTGCCAACTAGATTCATCCATCGTAGTTTCAATGCCGGATGAGATGTTGTAGCAATAATTGCTTCTCTAGACTTAGGGTCATTTACACTTAATGTAAAAAAATGCGGAAATCTGTTTTTAAGGCCTTTAATACTTGTCTCTAGCAATCCAGACATGTATTTCAAATGTTTTTCTCGCAAATTGCACAATTTTTTATTGAGGCTTAATATAGTAGGTAATACGTATCCGTAGGGATTTACATCACCTTGGAGCATATCAAGAGCCTGCGCAAGGGGATGCATATCAAGAGCCTGCGCAATTTCGCAGTACTCTTCAATATAGCCAATATCTGTCTCTTTAAGTGAATCGGCCGGTTTAACATTCAAAGCTTCATATAGTGTAGGAAGTTTGGACTTATTTTGTAAAATCTGCGTTAAAGAATCATGCAAAGAATTCCATCTTGTTACTCCAGGATAACTCAATTGAGAGCCCAATATGTCTTTAATTATTTCCGAGCTTTTTGGCCTCCCAGCCTTGTTCCATAATACTGAACATTTGTGCATTATTGATGTGTGACATGATCTCAATGAAGTGTTTGTATTAATATATTTGGCCATATCGCTTGTAGGGATTAAATTTAAAGTATGACTTGTGCATCTATGATGACAAGGCAAAAAAATCTCTGATTGGGATTCTTCGATATTAGTATTATCAACATTAACAGGTAAACCCAAATCGTCTTCCAGCTCGGATTCATCAGGCTGGCCTTCAAAACCGTCCAAGTCTTCAGCAGAAACGTTTTCTAAATTAGTAAGTATGATATCCGTGTCAACGTTGATGCCATGCTCTTTGAATGCTTTTAAAAAATTAGAAGCATTATCTGTTATCGTTGCTAGGTACAATTTTTTTATGGTTAATCCCATATTCATTATGAATTTCATCTAAGAGCAGTGCAATGAGTTCCTTGGAACCGTCTACATGCCAACGCAGCAGATTTACGGTTTAGGCTCTCGGCGTCCAGCCAGTGACAAGTTACGCCAAGAAAACTGCGTTGTTTAGTCGACCAAATGTCAGCGGTGGTACAAACATACTCAATTGGTTTTAACAATTCCTTAATTTTGTTTGCTGCATCGATATTTAGGTGTTTCACTCTGGATATAATATAGTTTCGAGATAACACTTTCAAAGGTAAACCAGCAAATATTGCATTGAAGGACGGCGAGTCTACTATAGATATCGCAGACGTGGTGCAGACCACAAATTTTACTATGCGCTGGTCAAACTCCGTTTGAGTAATATTAAAAGCCACGTTTTTCATTGACTGTCGTATATCTGTCTGCTTCATACGTTTGACATTACTTTCAATTTCGGTCGCATTAGGTATCTTTTTTTGTACAGTTTTATATTGGCAATATTCAGAGTAGGCCTTCTCGTGGACTGTTTTTAGATGTTTTAAGTAATTTGATGTTGACGAATATGAACCAGAAATGTGCTTTGCTTTGGGAAGGCATATTTGACATGCAGCAACAATTTTGTTTTCAGTACAAGAAATAACTTTGTAAAACCTACCATCAAATAATGGCTTTTCTTGTAATTTTTCTATGGTTTGAAGAGTTGAAGAAAGTGTTAAGCTCGTGAGTGACGACTGTGACGAGGAAGTAGATGGTAAAGAATCACTTGTTACCATTGAAAAGGTAGCGACTGCGTTCTCTTTTTCTACTGTTCTGGTTTTAGGTTTAGACTGTGCTTTTTGTCCATCTTTCAAAATATCGAAGAGGGTTTTTTCCAGTCTACTTTTTTTCTTCGCCCTCTTCTCATCCTCTGGATCATAATCGGAATCAAGATCGCGGTCGTCTGTCTCGTTAGTCTCGTATGAGTCGGATGGTGTCGATGGCGGGGGCGGACTGACGTTGTCCCTGTTTTCTACGTTTTCCATGATAAGCTAAAAACGGAAGAGTATGAGTTAAGTAGGTTCTATCGAGGACTGTTAATAATAATACTTGATATAAATATATAAAATGAAAACAGTATTGGGCTTTAAAGTAAAGGCTGTTTGTGTTGTGTGTATAATGTATAACATAGATGATTTATTATTTTGGATTTTAAAAGACCTGTCTACCTTACAACCTGTTCCAGTTCCCTACACCAACAGCCTATAGACCCTAAATTTATGTAGGTATACAGGGTGTCAACTTTACTACCTTCAGTACTTTTTCAATGGTATTTTATGGGTAACATTCCAATTATTAAAGATACAGGGTAGGTTAAATGAAATAAAAGTTGTGTACAGGGTGGCCCGTTCAAGAGGGGCCTATACCTTATCTCGAAATCTAGAAGGGCTGTAAAAAAAACTTAAATACAAAAGTTGTTTCTAATAAAATTACCTACAACTTTATTGTATTGTTTTTGTTGTCACTGTACTATATACAGGGTGGACAAATAAAATTTCCTTTTTTTCAATGAAACACCCTATATTTTAATACACTTTTACACAGCCCTTTGAAAGACAAATCCAACGATATACTGGTCATGTGTCTGTGATATACCGTTTCGAACTTATTAACGATTATCTTCAGGCTTTGGGGTAAATTTAAACAGTCATTGTTACATTAGTCATAAACTTTTAAAACTTTTTTTGCATGATATTTTTTATAAACTGATGCCCTTCTACAGAATATATTCAAATCTCAAATATTTGCTTTAAAAACGCGGTGTTGCCACGTTTTGGAAACTGTTACGCTTTTCAATTTTTTTTAATGGGACCTCCTATAAATTTTCGAGTTTTTGGATATCCCTTTGAAAGACAAATTCAACAATATACTGGAAATAAGTCTGTGATGCACCGTTTCGGCCTGATTGGCAATTATCTTGAGTTAAAGCACAATATTTCATCTGTCCAAGTCGCCCGGTGATTAACAAACATGCATGTCTATTTTCCGTCGACCATCTATTAAGGTGCTTTATTAATAGATGAAAAATTGTTCAATATTGCCACCATTAATGCATAAAAAGCACTATTCCAGCTAATCTACTACAAAATTGGACATTTTTTCATTTCAACAGGGATGACATGAGATATTGTGCTAGAACTGAAGATAAACGCCAATCAGGCCGAAACGGTGCATCACAGATCCATGTCCAGTATATCGTTAAATTTGTCTTTTAAAGAGCTATCCAAAAACTCAAAAATTTACAAGAGGTCCCATTTAAAAAAATTGAAAAGCGTAACATTTTGCGAAACATGGCAACACCGCGTTTTTAAAGCAATTATTTCAAATTTAAATATAGTCTAAAGAAGAGCAATATTTTCTCTACCTACCTTCGTGAAAGTGCAACTTTTTTGCAAATTAGAACAAAAGCCAGAAATAGACTGGGAGTTCAAGATGACATAAGATGCTTAAACAAAAACTCAACCAAGAATTTCAAAACTTGTTACGGAGATGCAAGCTCAGTTATCACATTAACAAAATGAAAATTGTCTTTTTGTAGGTATTTAGTTACAAAATATTAATATTTTTGTTATAGATTTCTCAAATAAATGAAATTTTGGTTTTAATTTATTAATGGGTAGGGGGGTCGCGACCTTGAGCAAATCTGTAAAAGGGTCGTGACTAAAAAAAGGTTGGGAACCACTGGTCTATAGTTTAACGGATCTGTCTTTTTTCCTTTCTTTGGAATGGGTTGTACTGCGGCAGACTTCCATGATGATGGATATACTCCTTGCCTGTAAGACAAATTGAATAATTTTGCGAAAGTTGGGGTGAGTTCGTTGGCGCAATTTTTGAGTACTATTGCGGGAATGCCATCCGGACCCATTGCTTTGTTTGTATCTAGCTATTTAAGGGATTTTCGTATTTCTCTGTGACAAAAGGGTACCTCTGGCATACTATGGGAAACCCTTTCAATGAACGGTGGAGTTTTTCCGTTTGGCACTGTTAGGTTGGAGTTGGAGGAAAACATTTGGGCCAGCATATTGGCTTTTTCCTCTGATGTTGTGGCTAAGTGATTATTTTTATCTGTAAGTGGTGGTATGGATGACTTGGTGAAGTTAGATCCAACAGCTTTTGCAAGAGACCAAAAGGACCTAGAACTACTTGGACAATTCAGCAACCTGTTTTTTATTCTTTGATTGTATGTTTCTTTAGCGGAGTCAATAGTAATTTTGCAACTATTTCTGGCTTCTATAAATTCTGTGTGGTTTTGAGCGGTTTGTTGTCGTTTCCAAAGGTTATATGCTCTGTGTTTTTTTCTGTACAGCCGTTTGACACTGGCTGTTGAATCAAGGTTTTGCATTAGCTCTACGTTTAGTTGTATGTGGGATATATGCATCCATTCCAGATAAGATTACTTGTGTTATTTCATTACAGCAAATAGTGGGATCAGCTGTTTTAAAGCAAACCTCTTGCCATGGAAAATCCAGGTAAAACTGTTTTAGGTCATTCCATTTTGCCCATTTATAGTGCCACATTTTACGAGGAAGTGGTTGTTGGCTTGGTGGGATGAGCATTTCGCACTTTGTTATTATAAGTTTATGATTGGACGAACCAAGTGGAGCATCTACTTGAATTGTGTACGAGTCAGGATTTGTGGTTAGGAACAAGTCTAAAAGCGCTGCAAATTCGCCCCTTTCTGAGATACGGGTAGGTTCATCGACAAGCTGCGTTAGACCACAACTTATGGCAAAAGCTTCTGCTTTTCTGCCTTCGTTATCTGTTTTGTTGTGGTATTTCAGCCAGGGTATATTGTGGACGTTGAAATCACCTAAAAGGACAATTTCCGCCTGTGGATAGTTTGACTGTATACTATCACAGCTTTCGGATAATGTCGCGAAAAAGTTTTGGTACTCGGTGTTAGATGGCGGTCGGTAGAGGCAGCAGATAAACTTGGTCGATGACTTTGAGGTGAATTTTAGCCATATGATATCAAGGTTCGCTGGTTCTAGCTTCTCCTCTCGATGACATGAAAGGTCATTTTTAATGTACACACAGATCCCAAAATTATGTCGAAATCGGTGGTGTAGGTCATAGCCGGGATAAAGATAGTTCACAATAGGTGTTGCAGAACTGATTTTAGTTTCAGTGAGAACAAGGATGTCAGGTCTTTGTTCTTCAAGATGTTGGTGAACTGAATTCATATTTGTACTTATTCCTCTTATATTGCTAAAATCAATTCTGATTTGAGCTTTTGATCTTCTCTTTATATCTTTGCATGAAGGACCCCCAGGATCACCTGACGCCCGGAGATCCGAGTGGTCGGGTATTTTACCTCCGGAATATTTTGATGCTGGAGGCGCCTGGACTATGCCAAAAATGAAGCATTTTACGGACTAAAATGGGTCCGTAATTCATCATTCTTCATCATTTTACAAAAAAAAAAACATACAATTCGAAATAGGTAACAATTCAATTATTGGTCTATTTCACAAAAAGAAATATCGTAATACTCAACGGTAGCAACATCACAAGAAAAGGTTATAACTAACAGTACAGTTTGAACGAGCATTAATATTGCAGATCTCTGTATGCCTATACATAATGCAAATTTCCATAAGGGCGTACCCCAGAGGCGTCATCAAGTTACTCATTACCAGACAACCTGTTAACTTTAGGAACCTTGGATTTGCATTATTATGTTAGGGAACCCCAGATGACGTCATAAAAGTTATCAGGCAACTTACCTCTCTCAAACAACCTTGTACTGGGACTCGGAGGGCTGACTGAAAATAAATCTGTAGAAATCGATATTACAGTTTTCTGTTTCGGTTAGAAATCGCCAAAGCGAAAAATGATTGCTTGGGCGGGCGTGATGTGGGATACTACAAGCATGATACACACCTACAGGATTGCCTATCGGCCTCGTTTTTGGTAATCGCCGCCATATTGGTGTGTCACCATTTCCGACGTCATAAGTGACTCGTCAGCTGTTTAAACAGCCTACTTCAAAGCGAAAAATAACATGCTGCTTACGTCACAACAGGTGATTAAGCAAATCCATCCTCCCCCCCTGGGGGGAGGGGAGATTTGTTGCACACAGGACACAGGCTTTATGAGGATAGGCCATCCTGTAGTAAGTGTGTATCATCCTTGATGGTGATGTATTTTATTTTATTTCCTCCAAAAAGTGGCAGGACCCGCCGGTCCCCTTCGGGGCACAGCCCCATGTGCGCGGCACCACTTGCACGCCCTGTTGCTACGTCCCTGCACCCTGTACATAAACATAATTAGCACTAGAAGCGCATTGGCATTGAAAAACAAAGTACACTACAACATAGTTTCAATTCAAATGAATTTAAATAAAAAAATTACCATTACTCAACATTTTGTAGTCAAGTGCTTTAATGAAAAGTTAAAATAAAAATGTTAAAAAATGTATTCAGGAACCTACCTATAACTTTCAACTAATTACTTAGTCTTCTTACCTTATTATTTTAACTTAAGTATCACTATCACTACTATTATTACGTCTCACGCAGTCGCAGTACGCTATTTGGTTGCTTTTTCTTGCTATAGTCTAGAGCTATACTTGTTGCTTGTTTAAAGCTAGACGAATGATGAATGAATGACTACATAAAACGTGAGCTTGATGCTGTTTGAAGTAGTTTGAACCAGTTACATCTTGTTGTGTGAGGTTTGGTGAACGTCTGAAGGAACTTTTTTCACGTTAACTTTAATACTTTTTGTTAACTTAGATAGGTCAATTTCAGTATCTAAGATACTTTTTTAGTATCTAAGATACTTTTCAGTATCTAAGATACTTTTCAGTATCTAAGATACTTTTAAGTATCTTAGATACTTTTCAGTATCTAAGATACTTTTAAGTATCTCACATACTTTTCGGTATCTAAGATACTTTTTTAAGATACCAGTTACAGATACTTCTGAAAAGTAACTAAGATACTAGATACTTTTGCCAAAAATAAAAAGTATTTAAGATACAGTATCTTAGATACTATAAAGTAACTAAGTTACTGTGAAGTAACTAAGATACTTTTTTCTGACAGCTCTGATTGTTGTAATTTAACATTGCAATTACCATTAAATCGATAACATTTTTTGTTGGATTTTGAAGTTTAAGAGTTGTTAAACTTTCGCGTAAAGTTGAATGAAACCTCTCGATTTGGCTATTTGAGTTGGGATTTCTAGGTGTTATGTAATGAAATTCAATATTGTGTAGTGTACAAAGGTCAGTTATAATTGTGTTTTTGAACTCAGTCCATAATCTGAAGCTATTTTCTGAGGGATTCCGTGGTCACTGAAATATTTTAGAAGTTGTGACGTTATTTCAACAGCTGTTTTAGTATTGACGGGAAGGGCTTGGCCAAATTTTGAAAAACTGTCTATAATCTTTAAAAATTTTTGATTATTACTTATGTACGTGTCAACATACAAATGTTCAAATGGTTTTGAACCAATTGGTGTAGGTTTGAACATTATTTTGTACGGGTGTCGTTCATGTTTGGTCTTATTGCATATTTCACATGCCTTTACGTATGTTTGTTCATCTTTCTCGATGTTCGGCCAATAAAATCTTTTCTTTAGTGCCGCTACGTTTTCAGTTATTCCTCTATGGGATGTCTCCGTTTCATGATACAATTTTAGTTTCTCTTGTTGTTCATCAATTTCGGCTACGTCTTCGACTAGCGAGTTAGATATATACAATTTAAATGAATTCGCATTAAATGCTGACTGCAAGGCTCGTAATATTATAGGTTCTAGTGTCTTATTTAGAAAATGAAGACAGTATGTGTCAGGGGCCATATATTCTTTAACTAAATTGACTATTTGGTCATTTGATGGATTGTTTGGTAGAAAGAATATGATTCTCTTTTTATTAGGAAAAGGCTTAATAATTTCTTTCCTAATTGTATTATTATTTGAGTAGCGAAATATCACTTGATTAGGGAAGAGATTCACATGTTTCTTTGCATATGGAGCACCTATAATTGGATTTTCCAAGGATGTATGTATAGTTTGTTCTTCTGAAGGTGTTGATATTGTTTCTTCATCTTCTGAGTTTGTCGAGTTTGTCCTTTGTTTAGGTTTTATTGTAAGGGTTTTTTCTTCTTTATTATACATTTTTGAAGATTCTCTCTGTTCTATTGGAATTTCTTTCTTCTTCTTTGGAGGGACAATTACTTGTGAAATTATTTTAATCTTTGGTGCATTTTCTTTTTCAGATGCGATTTTTGTTGATTCAGTGTGGTCTGATGTTGGTTTGCGCATATATGGTTTTGATTCTGTGAAATATTTTCTAATTATTTCATCATTACATAAAGGTGTGTCTCTTAACATATCTCCTAATTTATTGTGAAATTCTTCATCAGTTTGTGCTGTTACTTTCGCATCGGGATCTGATGATTATGAGGTTTGGATGTATTTATTTGTAAAGGTGGTCTTGATAGAGCATCCGCATTCATGTTAAGGGTTCCTTTTCTATATTTAATTTCAAAATTTCAAATTCGGATAACTTAAGTCGTCATCTTACTAATTTAGAAGTTGGTTCCTTTACGTTGAATAACCACTGTAGAGGTTTATGATCCGATAAAATAGTAAATTTTCTTCCGAAAAGATACGGTCTGAAATATTTGGTTGCCCAAACAATTGCTAAAAGTTCTTTCTCTATGGTTGAGTAATTTTATTCTACAGGGTTCAACGTACGACTTGCATATGCAATCGGAAGGTCAGAGCCGACAGGGCCTTGAGATAACATAATGGCATAATTTGATGCGTCAGTTGTTAAAAGAAAAGGTCGATTGAAATCGGGATGTTGTAATACGGGATCATTTACCAGGATATTCTTGCATGTTTCAAAACTTTTTATAAATTCCACATCATGAATTATCTTCTCGTCCTTTTTCAAACATACCGTCATTGGTTTCGTTAATTTAGCGAAATTCTTAAGGAATTTTCGGTAGTAACCTACTAATCCTAAGAAAGATTTTATCTCTTTGACAGTTCTTGGAATTGAAAATTCCTTTATTGCCTTTATTTTGTTCGGATTAGGTTTTATACCGTTTGGCGTTATCACATGTCCTAGAACTTCTACTGTTCTTTGTAAAAATTCAGACTTATCGAGTTGAATTTTTAGGTTATATTGTTGTAGTCTTTCAAATACTTGTTTAAGGTTTTTCACATGTTCTTGAAGTGAAGTCGAAAATATGATGATGTCATCCATATATACAAGACATATTTTGTTTTGCAATCCAGATAACATATTATCCATCGCTCGTTGAAAGGTTGCTGGTGCATTTTTGAGTCCGAATGGCATTCGAGTAAACTCATAGTGTCCATATTCCACATTAAATGCCGTCTTAGGTATGGAGTTGGGATGCATCTCTACTTGATGGAATCCAGATGCGAGATCCAATGTGAAATAATCGCTTCGTCCTAATTTATGTTACGTTACTTGTTCTGTATTAAATGTCTCAAAAGCTTCTTCATTATAGATAAAACTTGCTTCTGCTAGGTCATCTTTATGCGTAGTTAGAACAAAAGGTTTATCTGTTAGATTATGCACTTCTAACAAAGTTGTTCCATTTATAACCTTAGCTATTGTTTCTGGTATCATGTATTTATCCGTTTTCACTTGAGGTATTAAAATCTCAGTATTTTCAAGGATGTCTGTATTAAAATGACAAAGTTGAATAGTTTTTGCTGAAATTTCTAAATTTTGGGTATCAAAGTCTGTTCTAAATTGAAATGGAAATGTTATTTCTTCATTACTAAGGCACATATTTGTAAAGTCAATATTTAAATTATTTTCTTGTAAAGCTTTAATTCCTATAATACCGTCAAAATAATCATGAAAATTATACATTATCATGTCAATATCTTGATCAATATTAAATTCATGTAAAATTGGAATTCTCACTTTACTGTGGGCTTTTCTTGTTCCCATACATGTAGTAAGTTAATTTAAAGAGTTCACTATAAAATCTGGGAAGTATTCTTCCGCTATTGAAGGTCTTATTAATGAAGCATAACTACCTGTGTCTATTAAAAGCTTACAAGGTGGATCGAAAGTTTCAATAAAAGGTAGTTGATTGACTTGGTATGCATTTAAAGTCAATGCTGATTGTTGGATTCCAAGGCTAGTGTCTGAAAATTTTCATCAGGGCTTTCTTGGTAATCTTGACTTATTTGTCATTTATTTCTGAGTTGTCGGATATTTCTCCGAATTCTGAACTTTCATAGTTCTCAGAAGTTTCGTCTGGTTCTTGTAATTGAATTCCATATATATTATTTATTTCTTCAATGGTGTATTTTGAAGGACCTGCATTGGGATCTGGTCAAAAATAATTTGATTGTTGGGGTTGAAAGCCTCTTGAAAAATTCCGTCTATTGATTTGGGAATCTTGTCTTCTTGGTTGAATAGATACGCCAGACATAGGTGTCGGTTTTGTTGAGGGAAGGTTATTGTTTGATTTAAAAACATTTGTTTTGTTGTAATTTTTATCAAACGTACCCGAACTAGTAGGGAATTTATGAGTCATTGCTTTTGGCAGTAAGTTTATTGGTTGTGAAGGAAATTGTGGCTTCACATGGAAATACGGGTTTTGTTGTCTTTGTTGTTGTGTATTATTTTGTTGGTGTTGAAATGTTTGATTATTGTTTGTCTTAAAATTCGAAAAGGAATTATTTTGATTTTTGTTAAATTTCATATGATTCTCAGGCATCTGATAGTTTAGTACAAAAGATGTTGCTGCGTCTAATGTTATAGGATACTGAACCATTAAAATTGTTCTAAGCTCGACTGGTGAATTTGTTATCAAATTCTGTACCGCTGTAACTACATTTTGAGCTACAAGAATATTTGCAACTGCTAACAAATTACTGTCACACATTATCTTTGAAGTAATTCGGTGATTAAGAGCTTTGCTTTCAATCTTTCTAAATATTCATAAATTGATTCCTTTTGGTTTCTTGATGCATACATTAATTCTTGAATCAAATTTTGACGAGAATAAAGATCTCTATATTTAATTCTTAGAGCACCCTTAATATCTATCCATGAATTTAAATCTGGACGTGTCATCAGAAAATTTCCAGCATCATTGATAAGCTTTGATTTTATCGGAGTTATCACATATACTACATAATAAGTGTGATAAAATTCATCAATATTACTAATGAAATACTCCAGATATTGAGTTAGTAGATATAGTATATGCGTTCTACGCCCTCCGACGCCTCCGTGACGTCTGCGCATGCGCCAACCAGGGCGTCGCCACGCCGTGACGTCATTAGTCAGCTGTCATCTGTCAGTCAGCTGTCAATGTCACCTGTCAATGTCACCTGTCAATATCAGTCACCTGTCAATGTCAGTCACCTGTCAATGTCATCTGTCAATGTCAGTCAGCTGTCAATATCAGCTGTCAATGTCATCTAACCCAATCTACCTGAACTACTCCAACTTACCCAAACTGCTCTCTGATGCGCCATCTATAAACCCCGTATAACATTACACCTATGTGTATTTTTTATATTTCTACATGTATTTATACAGATGAAAAAATACGTGAAATTAAACATGCATTAATACATGAAGAAATATAAATAAAATAAACATATGGGCTTAAGAGAAAAAATACTAACCTCAAACAATTTTTTATTTAAAAACATACATTTTTTAGGACTCAACTATTTCAAAAAGCGATATTTGGTTTGGTCGTCCTACATCCTTCTGGCCTCTGTATATTATTGAATATTTTCCATCCATAAACTGCTCAATATGATCTTCCAATGATTTGGTGGTACGTTTTTAAGAAACACTGCCTTATCGTCAAGTTCAATGAGGATGCTCGGTCCGAATTTACTTTGGGTTTTTTTAGCAGAAAATATTGGGTACTTTCTGCCAGGCTCCATGTCTTGTAATTTCACAAGTGTTTTTTGATCTCTGAAGAGGCAGGTCTCGTTGATTGATTTCAAATCCATATCTAAAAAATATTCTGTAGGTATTCATATTAGTATATAAAAGATTTACTTACTTGTTAAAAAAAAATGTTGTGCAATAATTTTATAATAATTATAATGTCCACTGTTGGCGAGATCGAAAAAGAAGCTCGAGTATCATAAAAACCGATTTAAACCTCAACGTACATACAATAATAATTATTTCAGCAGTGTTTGTTTTACAATGACCTCCAAACGCGTCTCGAGTACCACATTTAACTATAGTCCGACACGAGATCCGTTCTGGAACGGTAATTTCCAGTCAATCAATTAATTTGGTCGTTAAAGATAAAACGTTCAACTTATGAAAAAATAGGAGAACATCTGGAATTTTTTTGGCTCTGGACCGGATCTTGTGTCGGATGGAACAGAGCCAATGACTAGATAAAATAATACACATTTATAAAAATCGGGTTTTTTTATTTATTTTAATTTTTTTTTATTATTTATTAATTTTTTTAGTTGGAGTCTGGAGGCGGAGCATTCAGGATGGTCTGAAAATAATAAACATATTAGTATAGGTATCTGCTTCAAATATTTTATGCTTACAATTTGTAGAGTTCCTCCGACTACAGCCGCCTCAAACTCAACACCCCACACCGTCATTAAAAAGGGTGTGGGAAGGGCCTCTCCCACCATCCCTCTCCTTATCTATACCGTGTGAATTTGAAAAAAATATGTGAAAATTGAAAACTTAAATGAAAAATACTATTTCGCTATTACTTACGGTGATGGCGGATTGGGCCTCCCAAATTAGCTTGCAGTTGTCTGCGATGTTGTGAGACATTTCAAGCTGTAAGATTATATTATCAAATTTAATATTTTATGGATATAAGATATGAAAAAATTGTAAAACTGATGTTTAAAATATCCCACAATGAGAAACTTAATATTTTAATATTTTATGAATATCGGGTAACACAATAAATAGGACACAACCTAAGTTGTTGTTGTTGGGGTATTTTTCATCGGATTTTGAGAATGTTGATATAATAAAATAGGGAAAAAAATCTCTTTTCAAAATGTTAATAAGGTCCGGCATGGTTGCATTTAAAAAAAAAAAAAAAATTGGGATATTTTGACAAAACCTCTTTCTTTAATTTTTGAACTAAAATTCTACCACCGTTCAGGTAGGAAAAAATTGAAGTTATAAATTTTTCTGAAAATTTCCTTCAGGTGAAAATACAGAGGCGTCTGGCAATTTTGGGACCAATAGGAAGCGAATTACAGCGATAATTTTGCACGAGTGCAAATTATCGATATACCTGACTCAACGAGTTATAATCAGTTTTGTACAGAGTAAATTAGACACAAATTATCAGCTTTCTATACAGTAGATTAAACTGTTTCCAAATCGATGTTTGAGATCTCTTCGTATTGATTGGCGTAAGGTCTTCGATAGTTTTATCGATATCCGCCGCTGAACTCTTCCCAAAACAAGCCATTTTTGCTTACAAATTCGGAATTATTTTTTAAATGAAACTTTTGACAAATTTGTCGATTGACAACATAGCAACATAATGATTGTTTAAAACAAGGTCCCTAGTAAAATACTGCGAACAGGTATAAAGATTCAGGAAATTTTCTTATAAAATATAACTCGTGCAATGAAAATATATCTATAATTTTTGAAAAATTTGTTCTCGTGCGTTTTTAACTGAAAAAGGCACTCTCGTGCACTTTTTCAACTAAAAATGCATTCGGGCAATTTTCCCAAAAATTGTCGATAATTTTCATTGCACTTGTTATATTACTACTGATAATTAGAACATTCAACTAAATCAATTTACACCAGTGGAAGCGCCAATTGTTTTTTATTTTTTTTTAATTAATTCATTTTTTTTTCCTATCAAACGTAAAATGATCTATTGATATCAGAAAGAAAAAGAAGTTGTAAAATACCGGGTATTGAAAATTGAAAATTTAAATTATCATGACGTTAGGTGTCAAAAAGTGACAAATGAGGTGTCGTTGAACGCAGAATGTCATTTTTTATCAAAATAGGTGAAAATATACCGGGTGGCCCATTTAAAATAAGAAAGTTAGGGTGGTTTCCGGTCAAACCGTAAGTTACAGAAATTAATTGAGTATGTCAAATAATGCATATTTTTGTAAAATACTTATGCACCAAGTTTCATTTGTTTTTATTAAAAATCAAAAAAGTTATAGGGGCGAGCCACTTTCCTGGGACACCCTATAATTATTGGGTTAGTCTTAAAAATGATATTGTTAAGGCAAAATAAATGTTTCATATTTTTATGTCATAAAAAGCTAATTGAACCGATTTACGAAATTTTAAATAATTGAGAAATAGTTTATTGAAGCATACTAAAAGATTTTTGACGATAGTTGACAGTTACCAAAATGTATCAATGAATTGTTGGCCTAGTAGTTAGTGTGATTATTTCACGAAATTTTAGTTTTTCAGTTATTGAAGCTCTTGAAATTACTGAAACCATTATTTTTAACTTACTTATAGTTATCAAAGTTTTTGAAAGTATCAACTATTGTCAAACAAAGTAAAAACTGATAATACAAAATTAGAATAATTTAAATGTGACAAGCAATTTAATTTTTATGACATAAAAAACCCCTACCCGGTGCCTCTGGACAGAGAGCTAAAACTATATTCTATATTTTTGAAACCAAATTTTTCTGTTTTTTTATTATCAAAAGGGGATTGTTATGGCAATATCTTATTCGGTTTTTTTTGCACTAGTCTATAGCAATTATAAACATACGCTTTTATTGTAACCCATTTTCGGCCTTTAAACACTTTTGGGTATTCTTTTATTAATAGTTCAACTTCATGCTTTTTAGGGGCGATCTTTTCTTTTATATGTTTAGCAAAAAAACTTCTTAATATTTTTGCTTGGGTTTCATTCCACGCCTTTCTTTTTAGTTGTGGTTCGCATATTTCACCGTCTAAAAAAAAACAATTTTATTGCAAAGTTGAATATTTATATCTTTTGACATATGTGATATTGCCCGAAAGCCCATGTAATCAATATTCTGGAGGCTCCTCACCAGCAATCATTGATAAATTAGCAGCATTTGATTGTGAGTTTGCGATCTTGCGCAGGGTATTGTTGCTGTAATTTCATACACGCTGGTAAGGGGATAACCAGAAGACTGATGGTTTGAATCTAAAGTCTAAAGCAGAAGTCTGCATGTTTTTTAGATAATATTTTACTTTAGTCTTTATCATTTATTTAAATCGATTACCAACTCACCTGCACTTGAACCGCTAGAATATTTACTTGAATCACTATATGGAATTCTTTTTTCAGTTACTGCTGGAATTGTAACTGGTTCGTTATAAATTCTACTAGGACCTGGCACATCATAAGCCGCGCTAGGAGATTCAGATAACCTGGTTTTGGAACGTTTGATAGTTCTTTTTGTGGCACTAACATTAGCGTCTTCATGGTCCGAGTTATCTGAGTCGACATTATCAGATAAATCAATTTCATCTAGGGTCTTGCCTTTATATTGGGCTCCTTTACCATTGTTTATAGCGATAAGTATTTTCGATACTTTAGCTGTTTGGTATACGTCCTGTGGTAATCTGAACAAAAAACAATCGTTACAATAAGAAGTCCAATAAGCAAAGTTTTTTTCCAGGAAAAAAATGTAGAAGTATTTTTATTAACGGTTCTACATGTTTTTTTGGGGTGCTGAATCCGAATCTGAGGTTTGCCACCTCGCCAGGCGTCGGCTTCACAACGAAAACCCAAAAAACCTTTAATTCTGCGTACCTACTTGTTTCAGATTTTTGACTAAATGTCGAAAACTAAACGTTTTTCGATTATAACTATGATACACCAAATTGAAGTAGACAAAATTTTCTACAAGAACATATAGTATACTCTCAAGTTTGAACAATCCATAACGTCGTTATATCGTGTTGAAAAAACGGCGTTTCTATGCTATAAACAACGCCGCCTCGTCGTTTTTTTCATACTTCCCGACTAGGTAGAGGGTTGAAATTTTCAGGGGAGCTAGAACATTGGATTCTGTCGAGCCAAAATAATTTTCGTGCCCTCCCTTCTTCCGAGGCACCCGGGGTGGAGCTGTCAAAGTTTTGACCTTCGGGCCTTCCACAACCCGAACGGTTGGAGGTGCAAAGATGAAATTTTGCAGAGAGTTAGAGAAAAACTAGATATCGCGATCGTCTGGGGAGACGATTTGAAAAAAAATATATTGAAGGTAAGAAAAACCTAAGAAACGCGTGTATGGCTTGACCTCTCCAGTCCCTGGGCTATGCTGAAACTCGGAATATTAGCTTTTCCAGACCTCTTTTACCAGGGTACTCGGTTCTGTTGAGGAGAAAAAACTTTTTCAGGGTTTTTATGCTTTTCTCACCCCACTGATTTTTTTTTTAATCGTTTACCCAGCCGATCGCAAGATTTTCTTTTTCTCTACGCCTCTACAAAATTTCATCTCTGCACCTCCAACCGTTTGGGCTGGGGAAGGCCCGAAAGTCAAAACTTTGACAGCTCCCTCCGGACGCTCCCGGTAAAGGGAGGGGAACGAAAATTGTTTTTGCTCAACATAATTCAATGTTCTGAAAGTTTCAGCCCTCTACCTAGTCGGGAAGTATGAAAAAATCGACAAGGCGGCGTTGTTTATAGTATAGAAATGCCATTTTTTCAGCACGATATAACGACGTTATGGATTGTCCAAACTTAAGAGTATATTATATGTTCTTGACAAAAATGTTGTCTGCTTCAATTTGGCATACGATAGTTATATAATCAAAAAACGCATAGTTTTTGAGATATAGTTAAAAACCTGAAGAAAGTAGGGATAATTTAAGGTTTTTCGCGATTTTCGTTGTGAAGCCGACGCCTGGCGAGGTGACAAACCTCAGATTCAGCACCCCAAAAAACATATGGAACCGGTGAGAAAAAAAGTTCTACATTTTTTTCCTGGAAACCGCGTTCTGAACCTTGAATTACTGAACTAAAAGATAACATTGCCATTTCGCCAATGCGGTTCAAGAATTTCAGAATCTAAAATTTTAATAATTCGCAGGGACAACCAAACCTCTCAAAACCAATTTAAATTTGAAGATCATTACCAGTTTTTTTTTTGCGTAATGAATAATGTAAAAAAACAAGGTTTATTTCAGCTTTTCTAAGGGTGAGCTAATATTTTCTAATTTCTGCACCAGTCATAAGACTCGCTAGGCAACTTGAATTTAAACCACATTTCATTTTGGTATTTAGCCGCGATTATGCAGAATACCTGAAGCAACTCAATAAGAGTCATCTCCTTAATGAGTAAGCTGGGTCAAGTTCCCCCCCCACCATTCAGTTTTGTACTGTTGCTCAATTGTGCTCGTTTTGTGCTCAATTGTGCCGATGTAATTGGAAATTGTGCTCTTTTCCATATAGCGAAATAAATTGAAGCAAATCCAAGGGCCAGCTTGACCCCATTCCCCCCATTTTTTGACTTTTACGCAATATTTTTGGTTCATTCAATTGTGCTCGTTTTGTGCTCAATTATCCCGGTGTAATTGCGAATTGTGCTCTTTTCCATGTAACAAAAAAAAAAACCTAAACAAATCCGGGGGCCAGCTTGACCGCCAGCCCCTTATTTTCTGACTTCTATGCAATATTTTTACAGAGTTTTTGTTTTATGAAAAAGAGCAGAATTCGCACTTACACCGGCACAATTGAGCACAAAACGAGCACAATTGAACTAGCCAAAAGTATTGCAAAAAAATCAAAAAAATGGGGGACTGTCGGTCAAGCTAGCCCCCGGAGTTGTTTCAATTTTTTTTTTTTTTGGTATATGGAGAGGAGAAGAGCACAATTCGCAATTACACCGGCACAATTGAGCACAAAACCAGCACAATTGAATGAGCCAAAAATATTGCAAAAAAGTTTAAAAAACGGGTGGCTTATTGGGTGAAGCTGGCTCCCGGATTTTCTTCAATTTTTTTTGGTACCGTTATCGAAAATAGCACAATTCACAATTACATCAGCACAACAGGTTATTTTACAATTATTCGATTTTGTAATTAGTTGCGACAAGTGACTTAGATTCGAAGACTGCCTTGAATTGGATTACTTTGGGATGTTTTGCAAATATTCAATGTTTTATTTTGACCCAGAGCCAAAATATAGTAATTATGCACAAAATATACCTTATTGAATTAATTTCACGTTACTAATTACTTCGAAAGTCCAACTGTCTGACACTAATCTCGGCATTTGTCAAAATACAAGTGCAGAAACAAATGATCATTTGCCTAAATTTGCTTTACATTAATCATTTATCCATGACGAGACTTACCTATAGTACTCCTCATGAGTTTTTTTTGTGTGCCCCATGAAGTTTGCAAATTGTTCCATTTCAGATTCACCAATATTCATAACTTGAAGAACAGTGGCAATTTGTTTTCTAAGTCTTGTTGATGTAAACAGGTCCTTATTTGAAACACCCGATTGTTGAGCTAGCTTTTTTAAAACATGGTATCCACTAAGCCATCTACTATCAGTTTTGGGATTAGCAAATAGGTAGTTATTTTCTTTTGAAACGCATTCAGATCGTACAGACAACATAAAATCAATTAGTGATTGGATTTTTTTAGGGAACAAAATTACTACAGGTTTACTTCCCTTTCCCCCTGTGACTACTCTTTTGAAGTTTCGAGTTAAAATTTTTTCATTTTCGGTTAAAGAATCAATAATTTCCTGCTGGTGGTTTGAGGGAATGTCATTTTGATAGGTGTCTTTTTTTAGGAACTGTATTTCGCCTATTCGTTTTCTGTTGAGGAGAAGCGTCAACGCCATGATACACTCTGTTAATCTACGAAAATTAACCTCTAACTCTCTTTTAGCTTCAATATTCGCACATGCATTTTCAGCTTCATTTATTACGTATTTTTGAAATTGCATAATTTCTGAGGTTAGCGGATACATTTTTGGTTTCTCCCACTGCTTTTCGTTTAAATCTTTGAGAGCCAAACTCGATATTTCGGAGTTCCAATGACCTACTATTAGTGATCGTAAACGTTTAATGTTTTTAAGTGTTGCTTCAGGATCTTTACATTCCAAAAATCGATGTTTTTTGATAATCAACTTAGTAGCAATGTCGCAAACTTGAACCAACCTCGTACTCATGTGAAGGGCTAAGCTTGGAGCTCTAAAGTTTTTATTAGCTTCATTGTATCCACTTATTACTTTTGTTGCTGTAACAAGATTGTCAAAAAACTCTGGTTTTAAAATATCTAAAAACCTATGGCAACCAGTCATTTCTTTTAGGACTAATAATAGTCTGCCTAACTCCCTGAGTTTATTGGAAACCATTGTGGCCAGTTGCACCCGCTTATGTTTCTTCAATTGACTTTCACCATAGCTACATATCAATATGTCACTCATTACGACTTTAGATACCTCATCTACGCGCATTTTATTGAGTACTTCTTTTTTCAGTCGTAAAGAGTCGTAAAATTCTTTGTAAATGCCGGAACAAATAACAAAAGCCTGCGACTCTGATTGGTGGTTTTCTCTTTGCTTTTGAGGACAACTATTCATTTGACATTTTTTTCTATGCTTCTTCAAATATTGTTTTTTAAAAAAACCGAGGCAATAGTTGCATGGGAGATATTCTCCGTTTTTAGCATTTCTTGGTCTTTTCACAGGCCTCAATTTTATATTTTCTTTATCAAGAGCAAAATTGCCTTGTCTCCGAAGAGAACTGAGTAGTATTTTCCGTTTAGGATCACCATTGGATAAAAGAAGTAATTTCTTCACAGCTCCTTCGTCCTCATGGTTTCGTTGAAGATGTCTAGGAAAATGTGTCACCTCAACAAAACAATATGGGCAACAATTTTTTTTTGTCCAACGCCGTTCGTTTTCTATCAAATCAACAGTGTGAACGGTATTATCCTACAAGATATTCATTTAAATTCATGTGAAAAATAATTTCATGAAATTAATTACTTTGATAATAGTCCCAAAGTTATTTAGAATCCTATCGACATTAGTATCAGATAAATTTGTAGGATTGGGTATATGTTGTTGATCGGATGATGTTGTCAAAGAACGTATTCCATTATCCTCGAGTTGACACTAAAACACAATAACATTTTATTTATTATACAGGAATGCCAGGGTCACATTGGACATGATTGTTTGCAGTAGTAACAGCTATGTTTTCATTTATGTAATTAGATTATAATTATGTAGGTACTCTATAATGACGTCCTAGAATGTAGGTAAGTTATGTTCGTTTTCAAAGGTTTATTTTGTATAGACTAATGTAGTTTTCATTTTCATGAGTTTGGAGGTAGACAATGAGAAACTTATAGGAAAATTGCAATTTCTAACTTCCATTATCCGAGTTTAATTTGAAACACGACGTTTGGGTTAATTTGTATTGGTAACGTCAGGGATCACCTACAATTTAGAGTGTAGCCACATTATTGCTGGATCCTCGACCCACGTCGTGCTTGAAATCAACTCCGACAGTAGAAGTCTGAAAGTTTTAATGCACATTTTTTGTCTCCTATTTTTTTTCAATCTCCCGTTATAAGTGATAACCGAAGCGGATTGGACAATTTGCTATTACCTTATTAAGTTAATTAAAAAAAAGAGTTTTTAGTTTGTTCTAGTTATGTACGTACTACTACCTGAAAAGCAACTTACCGAATTATAGATTATAGATGGCATTAGTGGAATGTCTGGGCTTGTAGTAACTTTTCTAGGAGATGTCTAAAAATTGATGAAACTCACAATAGAATTAAAATGTTTGGTCTCCTTAAATATGCAGGGTGTACCACATTAAGAGCTTACCAATTCTTGTAAAGTTGTTACTTCTTCACCGAATTTAATGGGTGTCTTCTACTAGGTAGGTATTCAAAATACACATTCAACGTGAGGATAACTTTATTTTTCTATAGCCGTACGGAAAAATCAATTTTCCGCACCGGTATTCGTGCGGAAAATCAATGTTTCCGCATGTAATATTTTGAAATAAGCAATATCATATGTCACCTTTAGGCTTGAAGTTTTTATTGTAACCGACCTATCGTCTATCGACCTACATTATTGAGGTCGTTCTCAGGATGACATAAAATTCATCTTTACCGTGTAATTAATATAACTAAGAAGAAAAATTATCAACATTATTTCCAACACCAAAGAAGCTAACCATCAAAATATTGCCAATTATTTAATTAATAATGTCTATAATTGTCAGTTTTTGGATACCTACCATGTTAATTACAACAAAAAATGTTTTAAACATTTTTCTATAAAGCTATGTAGTAGTTACTACCTTTTTCCAAATAATCAGTTCCTACTAAATATATAATAGTTTGTTTGTTATAGTTTGATAAAAACTATTAAATTACTACAGCACACCCTCCAACAATAGAAATTGTGACAGTAGTCCTTAATGAGAATCCGCCGTCAGATTTTTTCAAACAGCTCTTGCTGTTGGACATTTTGCTAACTTTTTTCTTCATACACGTTGTATTGAAGAATGATGAAAATCGTTACAGTTAGGTTTTAAGTTATCTCAAATAAGAATTGGTGATGAGTTTTTTTCTGAAAAAAAAAATCCCCAGCAATTTTTGAAATTTGATCCCGTAAATGTGGTCGTTTAGTTGCCCAAATCAAGTTTATCACTAATTGAATCCGAATTTTAAATACCTACCTAACAAAAGAAAGTTTATCAAAATCGGTCAAGATATAAATATTTTAGAAGAGTAAGTAGACACAATGTTTATCTTTATTTATTATCAAATAGGTACCTCAGGATCTAATGAACCATTGGATAAGATCTCACTCTGACAGGCCACTGAATCAGAACAAATTGAATCCGCCGAATCGCTTGGTGAATTATTTTTTTCCAATTCAATAGGTAAATCTAAATCTGTCGAACCATCTTCTGCATCAGGCTGTGAATAAGAGTCTTTGACGTTGAACTGGTTGGTTTTCATATTGCTACCATTGCTATTTGCTGTTTTCCTCTTCAATCTTGAATTATCATTTTTCAATGATTCCGAGTTTTGATTTTCTGAAGAAACTTCAAAAGTACTACGGATCCTCTTTCCAAGACTTACATTCAAATAATCGTTTTCAACATCGTTAAATTCATAAGGATCGTCGCTTTGCTGATCCTCCGTATTAATATTGGTACTACTTGTTTTTTCTGAATGCGTTATAGTTGAATTATTATAATCCGAATATTCTGTCGTTGGTTTTAAACGTTCTGCAGAAACTTCTAAATAACCACAATCTCTCTCTTCATATGATTCACCGCTATAATCTGAACTATGAGGTGAAAAATTATCTGAGGATCCGGAAGAAAAATCCATCGGGCTTTCGGTGCTCTTTTCCACGTAATTAATCTAAGAAAATCAATAATAGTAAATATTTAGTTTTTTATTGATTTAAACTAAATTTTCTGAGGCCAAACTAACAACCTAAAATGGACTATGTTACCATTCCCATACAATCCCTTCCTAGCTGTTCCTCTGACATTAAATATTGTTTTTCTATTTTGGTTTCATAAAGACTGTATAAACATAAGCAATTGCGTTTGCTAAGACGAAATTTTATGAAACGAAAATTTTATTTTTAATTTTTTTTATATTGGCAACAAGAACAAAACAAATGCCATTGCCATGGTCTTGTTCCTTAAGCAAGATCCTCATGGACGCGATTTTTTTTGCGGAATGGTTCCCATTGGTCAATATGATGACATTGACATTGACTTTTTAGAGTTACGGGAGATAAATCGCGATTTATTTCAACTTCTTGTAGCATCGCCAAAAAATTATTTTTTTCTACAAACGTCAGTAAAAGTATAATTTTTAAGGCATGCTGTCAGTGTCTAAAATAATAATTTATGACACTGTTGTTAAAAGTAATAATTCACTTTTTGCACTTGTGTGCAAAGTGATATGACACTGGTGTTAAAAGTAATTTATTACATTATACAATTTATATGACATAAATGTAGGATTTTATTCTGTTGTCTAGGGTTTTGAATAAGTAGGCCACAGGTAATTTTAAAAGGGTGTATAATGATAAAGAGAACAGGTAGGTATATGGTGGCGTCAACAATAGTACAATGTACAATGACTTAATTAGTGGAAACAGCTTACAGTCTTCATCAAACAAGAAACGTCTTGAATAACAACCTTGACGTCGGCGTCTTTTATTATCATTTAAATCGCGTCTCGATCTAAACAATTCGTCTTTAGAAAACAGCAGGAAAAGGACTACTTAGTTTACTGAACGTCTTTTTGTAATTATTCGTCTTTATTATACGTCTTTAATTTGTATAATCAGGATCGCGTCTCGACCGATAAAAATACAAACACGTCGTTCGCCTTCTGGCGCTAGAAGAGAGAGATTCCCCCAATCAGCTCGCTTCCTCTTAAAAACAACGCTTCTAACCACACTCTATTTTCGCGCGGTTTCTTCCCTCTTTGTTTGTTTCCCAATGCTGAAATGAATTCGAAGACAAATAAATGACCACAATGACAGACTAGAGCTCGTCTTTAAAGGGAATATCATATTCGATGGTTCGCAAATAACAAAACCCTTACATATACCGACAAAAATAAAAATGACATTCTTTATTTAAATTGATAAAAATAATAACTTCCTACACTCGGCCATCCGACTTATGAGTCCGCCTCGGACTCACTTCCACAATGGATCCATGGCTTCATAAATTCTGAGCATGTAGATGTCCTAATTGGTCCTTCGTGTATTCCCACCTTTACAACATCATATCTTTCATTATCCTTCACTTTCACGATTTCGTAAGGCCCTAGAAATTTTCTGTTCACCTTGAGACCAACTCCGAACTGAGTTCTTTTGATAGCTACAAGCTCTCCTATCTTGTATTGAGTCGGCTTTTTCCTTCTTAGGTTGTAACCTTTCCTATTTTCTTCTTGAATCTTAACCAAACTTTCTTTGCATTGTTTTCGAAGCTCCTCTCTATTCTCATTAAATTCTTTTCTTGTCTCTTCCTCGATCAATTCTTTTATCTTAATGTCTTATTTCTTCCTCATCTTTATTCCAGTTAAAACCTCGAAGGGTGTCATATTAATGCTCCTCTGAAACGTAGAGTTCAGTGCTCTCTGGACTCTGTCCAAATACTTATACCATTTCGTGGGGTCTTCTAAGCTAAGTTTTGTGAGTACTGGTATAACCGTTCGGTGGATCCTTTCCACTTGGCCATTCCCTCGTGCTACACCAGTGGTGATTGTGACATGTTGAATTTCCTCTTCTGCACAGTAGTCTCTAAATTCGTTTGCCGTGAAAGCTGTACCTTTATCAGTAATAATTCGACATGGATTACCGAAAGTTTTCTGTTGTTTAATAAAGCAATTTATCGTCTCTCTGGCGGTGGTGGATTTAGTTGCGTAAAGCCACGTGAACTTCGTAAAATCATCAATTATCGCTAAAATGTGCTGATAGTTTTTATTGGTGGATGGAATTGGACCAAGATGATCAGCGTGATAAGTGTTCAAGGGGCCTTCTTGTTTAGGGATTGGATGGAGTAATCCCTCCTTTTTCCCTTCTTTTCTGTTTCCCAAAATGCACGGGATGCAGTTGGCTATGACACTTTCGATTTTCTCTTTCAACTTTGATATAAAGACTTCCTTCTTTATTAACTCTTGAGTCTTCTTGGCCGCAAAATGTCCATCTCCATGTATCCTTCGAATAACTTCTGTCTGCATTGCTTTTGGTATCACTGGTAGTTCTTCTCCACTTTCATACTTGTATACTATATCATGTTGAATGAAATAATTGTCATGTTCTTGTCCTGAATTTAGCACTTTCTTAATGGTGACAATATTTTCATCCGTGTCTTGAGCTTGCCTTATTCTTTGCAAGAACCCATCTTCTTCAGTTAAAGTCATCACTATAGGATAACGACTTAGCGCGTCAACGTGCGCCATCCTGCTTCCTTTGCGATGTTCTATCTCGTACTCGTACTCTTCTAAAAGTAATGCCCATCTAGCAACTCTGGTTGACAAGTCTTTCTTTTGCATAGTCTTTTGGAAAGCTGAACAATCCGTAATGATCTTAAATTTGAAACCTAATAAATAAACTCTGAACTTCTTTACCGCATTAATTATCGCCAAGACTTCCAGCTCATATGATGTGTATCTTTCTTCCGCAGGCGATGTTTTTTTACTAAGGTAATAAATCGGATGTAGCTTTGTGTCGACGTCAGATTTCTGCATCAGGCATGCTCCATATCCATGCATGCTGGCGTCGGTATGAAGTTCTGTAGGTAAACCTCTCTTAAAAATATGCAACACTGGATAGCTTGTCAACAGCTCCTTTAATTTCAGAAAAGATTGTCGCTGTTTTCCTTTGAATTCAAATGGTATGTCTCTTCGTAATAAGTCACTCATCGGTTTTGCTATGGTGGAGTAAGAAGGTATGAATTTTCTGAAGTAACCGGTCAGGCCTAAAAATGATTGTAGTTGTTTACTAGTAGTGGGTTCCTTGAAATGTCTTATGGCTAAGGTTTTTTCATCTGATGGTTGTACCTTGCCATCCTCTATTATATAGCCTAAAAATCGTACCCGTTTCTTGAGAAATTGACATTTACTTTTCTTTATTTCCAACCCATAGTTTCGAGCTACTTCTAACACAATTCTTAACCTTTCTATGCCTTCTTCATAAGTACTGCTTGGAATAATTATATCATCCATGTAATAAATCATAATGTTCCTGGCGGTCAATTCTCTGAATATATGATTTATAAATCGTTGGAATACAGCGGGGCTGTTGCACAATCCGAAAGGACACTTTAAAAACTCGAACTGTCCTGATGGAGTAACAAAAGAAGTATATTTACTGCTGTTGTGTATGTACGTTAATGTATTTTACTTTTATAATGAATTTATTTAAGGACTAAAAATACGTACAAATAAAATGACAATTTTATACAATGATAGACATCCGGACATCAGTACCAGTTACTGGTTATAACAAATATTCAACAAGGTAAAAAGGTATGATAAATAAAACTAACTAAATAAGAACATAACATCTCCTTTCCCCCTAACTATAAAACTAAACGTGAAGGAGGCTGTTTAATTCTTGTAGAACGTCTGGGGCCATTTTCAGAACACAAATTTTTTTCATTTGATGATGTTTTAGTACATGAACATGAAGTTTCAGAATTTGGTAATGTCGCATCATTTGGTGAAATATTTGAATTATCGTTATTTATTGAATTGGCATGTGACTTAGTCGGTGTTGATTGTCCTATTTCACGTATCTGATTAATATGTCTACGCCATACTCTTCCATCGTCAAGTTTAACTGAATAATGTAACTTGCCTATTTTTGTTAAGACCTTTCCGAATCTCCATTTTTCATGAAAATAATCTCTCACTGATACCCTAGCTCCTATGCATAAAGATCGGTACTTCTTATTCGCATTTAAGCTTGGGTCATTAAAATATGTGTCCGGTTTCATACAGTCCAATCTAGAACGTATTCGCCTTCCAAACATCAGTTGTGATGGGCTTTCCCCTGTGACTGAATGAGGCGTTTTACGATACTGTATCAAAAATCTTGATAATTCAAGGTTACTATGACCTTTTGAACACATTTTTTTTAAACTATTTTTTAAAATTTGTACGAAACGTTCCGCTTGTCCATTAGTAGCGGGGTGGTACGGAGCCGTTAACTTTTGAAAAATACCATTTTCTTGAAGAAATTGTTTAAATTTATAAGAAGTAAAATTTGATCCATTATCCGAAACAAAAATTTTTGGAATTCCAAATGTAGCGAAAATTGTACGACATTTTTCTATAGTTGTTTCTGTCGACATGTTTTTAACGAAATGAATTTCAGGCCATTTTGTAAATGAATCTACCAAAATAAAGTAATATCCGCCGTTAAAAGGTCCCGCGTAATCTGCATGAACGCGTTCAAAAGGTGTATTAGATTTTTCCCACACATGAGTTTCCGCTTTTTCTGCGTTATTTTTTTGTTTATTACATTCATAACAATTTTTAACTAAAGTTTCAATATCGTTATCAACTCCGGACCACCAGCAATAACTTCTTGCTAAACTTTTCATTTTAACGATTCCAAAATGAGCTGAATGAAGTTCGGAGAGTACTCTCTGACGTAGCACTACGGGAATTACTACCCTCTGTCCACGCATGATACAACCCGATTGTAATGAAAATTCTTCTTGGTCAATATTGAAACGATCATCTTTAGCGACAATGTTACCTGTGCTCAAACCCGTTAATAAATTCAATAATGAAGTATCTTTAGATGTAGCATTTGATAAAATTTCGACCGTAACTGGTAATGTTTCAATTTGGCTAATTTCGAATACATCCGGCTCGTCAAATATTGTGAAATCTTCTGAAATTAACGGTAATCGTGATAAAGCATCCGCATTTCCGTGATTATTTGTACTTTTATACTTTATATCATAGTGAAATGATTGTAAAAATATAGCATAATGTTGCATTCTAGTCGCACTAAGTACAGGTAAACTTTTATGTGGTGCAAATATTTGTAAAAGGGGCTTATGGTCCGTATATAAAGTGAATCTTCTACCACAGAGGAACTGATAGAATTTTTTAACACCATATACCAAACTATAAGCCTCTTTGTCAATTTGTGAATAACGTTGTTGAGTTTTAGTTAACGTTTGACTGGCGAACTGAATAGGCCGTTCTGAACCATCTGGGAACAGATGACTTAATACGGCTCCAACTCCGTATGGTGACGCATCAGTTGCTAAAATTAGTGGTAAACTTGAATCAAAATGACATAAAACTCTTTCAGATTGCATTTCTTGTTTTGCAGTATCAAATGCAGTCTGACACTGACTAGTCCATTTGAATTGGACATCATCTTTTATAAGATTAGTAAGTGGATATAGAATAGTACTTGCATTTTGAAAAAATCTGCGATAATAATTAATTAATCCGATAAATGCCCGTACTTGAGTTTTATTTTCTGGTTTCTGAACTTGTTGAATAGCTTCAATTTTTTTTTCAACTTTTTGTATTCCATTTTTATTTATTCTATATCCGCAATATTCAATTTCATCTGCAAAAAATACACTTTTTTCTAAGTTCACCTTCAAATTATATTCATTTAGTCGGTTTAATACCATCTCTAACCTATCTAAATGCGTTTTTTTATCTGGCCCCGATATTTTAATGTCGTCTAAAAACACTGTACAACCAGGAATATCTTGCAAAATTTGCTCCATTTGGCGTTGCCAAATTGCTGGAGCACTGGCTATACCAAACATTAATCGAGTTGGACGGAATAAACCTTTGTGTGTATTTAGTGTCAGTAAATGACGCATTTCTGATTTAACTTCCAAATGTAAGTAAGCTTTGCTCAAATCTATTTTTGTAAAAATTTTCCCCCCAGCCATTTTAGCAAACAGTTCATCGATTGTAGGTAATGGATGATCATCTACCAAAATATTAGGATTGAGGGTTGTTTTGTAATCCCCACATATACGTATTTGACCATTCGATTTAACCACAGGTACAATTGGTGTGGCCCAATCTGAATAATTCACTTTTTCCAAAATTCCCTGTTGAACTAACGAATTTAATTCTTTTTCGATATCTGTTTGTAATGCAAAAGGTACGTTTCTAGCTTTTATGAAAACCGGTCTAGCATTTTCCTTCAAAAAAATTGATGCTTGAATGTCCTTTATAACACCTATACCAGGTTGAAAAATATTTTTATACTTTGAAATTAAATCAGAAATTTTAATTTGATTTAATGAAACAAGATTGTCATTGACTATATCAACCTTATCAATGTTTTGTAAATTTATTTTTAAAAGTCTTATCCACTCTCGCCCTAGTAATGCATTTCGATCACCGTCAACTACATATAAATTAATGAAGTAATCTATGTTATGATAATTAACTTTCACTGTAATAAAACCCCGTACATTTAACATTGACTTGCAATATGAAATTAATTTCAGTTTTGTAGATTTCAAAACAGAATTACCAAAAAAAATTTCATATTCATTGAAGTTTATAATACTTACTGGAGCCCCACTATCTATTTCCATTTTAATAATCTTGTCATTAATTTTGACGTCTAATATGTATTTGTCTCGAAGAGAACTTGTAAAGTCTTGTTCCTGTAAATCAAAAAGTTCTTGTATGTCATTTGTATCTTGTAATTCCTCAACTTCATGTGTATTCAACGCTTTTTTAACTTTTCTGCATACTTTCTGTAAATGCCCCTTAACTTTACAAAAATTACAAAACAAATTTGGCGTATTACAGTTATTAGCTAAGTGTTCAATAGAACCGCAACGATAACATTTTAGAATTATCTTATTGTTTGGATCTTTTTGACTTGATGTACGGATGTTTTTTGGTGAATTTTTATAATTATTAATAGAGTTCACAGATCCTGAAAAATGTTGCAACTGATTTGCATCCTTTTCGGATAATTCCATCCCTACAGCGATGTCCATAGCTTTTTCTAAAGTTAAATCACGAGTTTCTAGTAATCTGCTTTGTATTCTTTTTGAAAGAAGTCCATAGACAAATTGATTACGCAAAGCAGTTTTCAAGAAATCTCCAAATTTACAGTTTATCGCTAACTTTTGTAACGCATGTAAAAATTCGTTAACATTTTCGCCTTCCTGTTGTCTCCGGCATTGAAATCTGAAAGTCTCAGCGATTTCTAATGGAGCAGGGTCAAAAAATTCTGCCAATGTACTAACAACAATATCATACTGCTGATCTTCTGGACAGGCTGGAGCTAATTTATCACAGAGAATGTCGTAGGTTTCAGCTCCCATATAATGTAAAATATAATGTAATTTCAACTTATCGGGAACCTCAAAAACAGTAAACGCAACTTCGAGACGTTTAACCCATCGACTCCACCTAGTTTGTGTAGCATTAAAAGCCTCTACTGTAAACGAAGAGGTAAGAAATTTTCCTCCTTCAGCCATGACGGTGAGGGTACTTGCACTAGTAACTGTAGTGGTAGCCTCAGATTGTTTTTTATCTCTAGGTCTAGGCATTCAAAAATGTACTTACAGTAATTCTTCTTCTTTTTTTTTATATAAGTACCATCGAAACTTCGTAATTTTTCTTGTAAATGTGTAGATTCATCCCATCCTCGTCGCCAACTGTTGTGTATGTACGTTAATGTATTTTACTTTTATAATGAATTTATTTAAGGACTAAAAATACGTACAAATAAAATGACAATTTTATACAATGATAGACATCCGGACATCAGTACCAGTTACTGGTTATAACAAATATTCAACAAGGTAAAAAGGTATGATAAATAAAACTAACTAAATAAGAACATAACAACTGCTATCTTTGTCTACATCAACGTGAAAAAATCCGTTTTTCAAATCTATAGTGGTAAATATCCTAGCTCCTTCTAGTTTATCCATAACGTCTTCTATTAGTGGTAGCGGAAATCTGTCCTTCACAATTTTGGTATTCAATTTTCTATAGTCGCAGCATATCCTTACAGATCCATCTTTTTTCCGTACCAGTACAATAGGACTTGCGAAATCCGACGAACTCTCTTTGATTATGCCATCTCTCAGCCATTCTTCAATTTGTCTGTCCACTTCAAGTTTTTCTGGTTCTGAAAGTCTTCTTGGTCTCTGATAGACCGGTTCCTCGTCCTTGAGTATAATTTTCATTTTAATATCTGTCGTTTTGGTCTTCTCTGGTTTGTAGTCATTAATCATCTCTGTTATAAGTCTTTTATGGCCTTGGTCTGGAACATGCTCTAGTTCTAAGTCATTGTCGTTAATTTTATTTTCTTCAATAATAATATTCATTAAAAAATTATTCTTTTCTTTTGCGCACACAATTATGCCGTCTTTTGTTATGTGAACTTCAGCTTGATCCAACAGGTTATTTCCCACGATAATCTGGAAATTCGTTGCTTCTTTTGGTATGACATGGAAAAGAATATCAAAAGTCTCATCATTTATTTCAACTTCTTTTCGAAACGATCCCAATGTTTTCACTCTGTTTGATCCCAATCCCTTCACTGTTATTATTTCTTCATCCATTAAAAGGTCCTTAAAATATTTCTCATAAACATCTTCTCTTACTATACTGATATCACTTCCTGTATCAAAAAGTGCAGCAATGCTGGTGTTATCAAATGTTAGGTTGATTGAATTCTTCGGTATAACATCAATAGTTGATACATTAGCGGCGGTTCTCTTTACGTCGATAGTTGTTTTGGAGCAGTGTGATGCTATATGTCCAAATCCATTGCATTTGAAACATTTAACTCCTTTGTTCTTGTCTGGACATTCTCTCGATTTGTGACCTCGGTTGCCACAATTAAAACAGTTATCACTTTTTGGGTATTTATTCTTCTCTTGTTCCTTTTGACCTTTCTTGTCTTCATATTTTCTTTCATCTTTGTATTCCTTTTTATCTTTATTTTCTCTCTGCTTATTGAAGTGATTTTGACCAGCTCCTGGTCTCTTTTTTGCCATACTTTCGTATACTTTAATTTTATCTTTTAATTCTGAAAAATTTTTAGCTCCATAAAGTATAATTTTGTTTGCTGAATCGTCAGGAATTCCGTCTATAATATATTGTATAATAACTTCATTTTCTATATTTCCTCTGCTTCCTAGTTCCCTCATCGTCAAAACATATTCCTGTACACTTTCGTCAAATTTCTTCTTCCTTGACATCAACATTTTATGAATTTGTGCACTACTCACTCTCACTTCAAATTCCTTGATCAATCGACTCTTCAAAAATTTTCCAACTATTTATCCCTTTTTCTGACTGAATATACAGCTTTGCTAGTCCCTTCAGTGATTTTTTGGCAAAGATTAACTTTTGGAGATCATTCCAACCTGTTATCTGAGCTATTTCTTCGAACTCTTCTATCCATCTTTGAATAGGGTAATCATCTTTTCCATCAAACGTTCTTATAGTATCCTCGACGTCTCTAAAGGTTAAGGAAAAATTGTCTCTCTTACTAGGTCTTTGGTATACATTGCCATTCGGGTTTACTTCTGTGTTTTCGTCATCATTTTCTTCGTCATCATTCACTTCATTGTCATCGCCATCGTTTTCGTCTTCTGTGTCCTCCTCTTGTTCTTCGTCTGCCTCTTGATCGTCGTCTCCATACTCAAGATTGGTCAGAAAAGAGCAGATTCGGTCAGCTATCTCTTCCTCAGTACCTTCATAGGTTAAATCAAGAATATTGCTCACAGCAATTAGGTCAGGCAATCTTAATTTGTTATTTACTTCTCTAACTTTTGCCTCATGTTCTCGAGAGTCACTTCTCCATGGAAAGCCTTCAAATTTTCTCAAAGCCTTCCTCGTTTTACGAGGTTCTCCCTCCGTACTATAACATATTAGGTGCAGTGCCTTGACAGCAGTCAAACTGGCGTGCGTCAGCTGATACTCAATTTCGGAAATATTTCCCAATGTAGACATATTCAACACTATTGATTACTTACCAATCACAAAATAACACTTAATATTTACAAAATATTTACCTACTAATGAACAAATTTAAATCAATCACTTTCACTTCACTTTATTCTAAATTCTGTTGATTCACAAACCTTCGAATGTAACTCAAATTGCAACATAAAAGTACTACCCGTACTTTTAATAATTCAAAAAAAATAACGGCGTCTATGCGAAAACTAAATCAACACTCAGCAACAAACAAAAGGGAAGCAAATTGCAATAATCTGGTGCGATTCGGCATAAAGTTTAAGATATTAATTAGTTTAGTAAATTAAGAGTATTTCCCTTAATGAAAAACCTGATAAAAATAACTGAAATTGACTTTCTGACTTGCTTGTTGAATGACTCGACTGTATCAATAATAATTAACTAGTTAACAATCATAAAATTCGACAAAAGAAAACTTAACTTAAACTAACCTAAAGATTACACTTTCGTAAACAAATCAATGTTATTATGTTATTTCAATTAAATCATGAAACAAATTCTTTATAAAACAGCACCTCAATAATATGAACAAAAGAGTGCATATGATTTTTGATTTCAAATTAAAATAAATAAACCACAGAGTCTAAACAGTCTAATTGTCTTCTTATAAAAAAAAACTTCTGGCGACTGGTAACAAAATTGGAAAAACATGCATCCTACCTTGACTTTGGACACATTTTGAACCAACCTTCTTGTTTCATCACTCCACTTAGGGTTCACTACTTTGATGAATCTTCTTATGGGTATTTTCCGGAACTTCACAATGTAACATAACCTCTTTGGTCAAAAATTTGGGGTCCCATTTAATTAATTTCCATTCTTCATATCTTCATTTCTTCATTCTTCATATCTTCTTCTCTTCATTCCTTTATCCCTTTATCCCTTTATCCCGGACGAGCCCCCAAAAATGTAGGATTTTATTCTGTTGTCTAGGGTTTTGAATAAGTAGGCCACAGGTAATTTTAAAAGGGTGTATAATGATAAAGAGAACAGGTAGGTATATGGTGGCGTCAACAATAGTACAATGTACAATGACTTAATTAGTGGAAACAGCTTACAGTCTTCATCAAACAAGAAACGTCTTGAATAACAACCTTGACGTCGGCGTCTTTTATTATCATTTAAATCGCGTCTCGATCTAAACAATTCGTCTTTAGAAAACAGCAGGAAAAGGACTACTTAGTTTACTGAACGTCTTTTTGTAATTATTCGTCTTTATTATACGTCTTTAATTTGTATAATCAGGATCGCGTCTCGACCGATAAAAATACAAACACGTCGTTCGCCTTCTGGCGCTAGAAGAGAGAGATTCCCCCAATCAGCTCGCTTCCTCTTAAAAACAACGCTTCTAACCACACTCTATTTTCGCGCGGTTTCTTCCCTCTTTGTTTGTTTCCCAATGCTGAAATGAATTCGAAGACAAATAAATGACCACAATGACAGACTAGAGCTCGTCTTTAAAGGGAATGGTAGGTGGTAGACGCTTTTTACTCATTGGGCGTCGACCGGTGAGATACCACCATGCCAGAATTGAGTAGCGCTAAGTGGTATCACCAGGTTCCGCTACTGCGCTGGCAGTCCGGTTCCAACAATGAGTAACAGATAGCATGATGGCGCCTCCAGGATCAAAATATTCCGGAGGTAAAATACCCGATCACTCGGATCTCCGGGCGTCGGGTGATCCTGGGGGTCCTTCATGCAAAGATATAAAGAGAAGATCAAAAACTCAACTCAGAATTGATTTTAGCAATATAAGAGGAATAAGTACAAATATGAATTCAGTTCACCAACATCTTGAAGAACAAAGACCTGACATCCTTGTTCTCACTGAAACTAAAATCAGTTCTGCAACACCTATTGTGAACTATCTTTATCCCGGCTATGACCTTCATCACCGATTTCGACATAATTTTGGGATCTGTGTGTACATTAAAAATGACCTTTCATGTCATCGAGAGGGGAAGCTAGAACCAGCGAACCTTGATATCATATGGCTAAAATTCACCTCAAAGTCATCGACCAAGTTTATCTGCTGCCTCTACCGACCGCCAAGTAACACCGATTACCAAAACTTTTTCGCGGCATTATCCGAAAGCTGTGATAGTATACAGTCAAACTATCCACAGGCGGAAATTGTCTTTTTAGGCGATTTCAACGTCCACAATATATCCTGGCTGAAACACCACAACAAAACAGATAACGAAGGCAGAGAAGCAGAAGCTTTTGCCATAAGTTGTGGTCTAACGCAGCTTGTCGATGAACCTACCCGTATCTCAGAAAGGGGCGAATTTGCAGCGCTTTTAGACTTGTTCCTAACCACCAATCCTGACTCGTACACAATTCAAGTAGATGCTCCACTTGGTTCGTCCGATCATAAACTTATAATAACAAAGTGCGAAATGCTCATCCCACCAAGCCTACAACCACTTCCTCGTAAAATGTGGCACTATAAATCGGCAAAATGGAATGACCTAAAACAGTATTACCTGGATTTTCCATGGCAAGAGGTTTGCTTTAAAACAGCTGATCCCACTATTTGCTGTAATGAAATAACACAAGTAATCTTATCTGGAATGGACGCATATATCCCACATACAACTAAACGTAGAGCTAATGCAAAACCTTGGTTCAACAGCCAGTGTGAAACGGCTGTACAGAAAAAACACAGAGCATATAACCTTTGGAAACGACAACAAACCGCTCAAAACCACACAGAATTTATAGAAGCCAGAAATAGTTGCAAAATTACTATTGACTCCGCTAAAGAAACATACAATCAAAGAATAAAAAACAGGTTGCTGAATTGTCCAAGTAGTTCTAGGTCTTTTTGGTCTCTTGCAAAAGCTGTTGGATCTAACTTCACCAAGTCATCCATACCACCACTTACAGATAAAAATAATCACTTAGCCACAACATCAGAGGAAAAAGCCAATATGCTTGCCCAAATGTTTTCCTCCAACTCCAACCTCACAGTGCCAAACGGAAAAACTCCACCGTTCATTGAAAGGGTTTCCCATAGTATGCCAGAGGTACCCTTTTGTCACAGAGAAATACGAAAATCCCTAAAAAAGCTGGATACAAACAAAGCAATGGGTCCGGATGGCATTCCCGCAATAGTACTCAAAAATTGCGCCAACGAACTCACCCCAACTTTCGCAAAATTATTCAATTTGTCTTACAGGCAAGGAGTATATCCATCATCATGGAAGTCTGCCGCAGTACAACCCATTCCTAAGAAAGGAAAAAAGACAGATCCGTTAAACTATAGACCAATTGCCCTACTTCCGGTGATATCAAAAGTAATGGAAAGAGTTCTGAACAATCACCTAACCAAGTACTTGGAAAAGTACAAAATTATCAACGATAAGCAATACGGATTTCGAAAATATAGATCAACTGGCGATTTACTTACATACGTCACTCACTTATGGCAAAAAGCGATTGAGTTGCGGGGTGAAACAAGAACAATTGCCTTAGATATATCTAAAGCATTCGACAAAGTTTGGCATGAAAATCTGCTCAACAAGCTCAAAGCAATGGGATTATCGCCGAAACTTTGCACTTGGTTTGAAAGTTACCTAAAGGACAGATCCATTTATGTTGCACTGGATGGCCAGAACTCCAACTCTTACCAAATAAATGCTGGTGTGCCACAGGGAGCAATCCTTTCGCCAACTCTTTTCCTGATTTACATAAATGACCTCATAGATAAAACAGTAAATCCACTTTATTGCTTTGCAGACGATGGCAATGTAGTCTCCTCACTCATACCACCCACAGGTCTTTCCGCACGTGAATTCCATCATCTTAGACTAACTCAAATATCGCAGATAAATAACGACCTGGAGATAATAGAGGACTGGGGTGACAAAAACCTTGTACAGTTCAACGCACAGAAAACCCAAGCAGCTCTGTTTTCAAAAAAGAACACCACCGGTGAGCCAAACATCATGCTATCTGGAAGTGCTGTCACATTACAGAGTCAGTTGAACATCTTGGGGGTTACTGCAGAGACCAACATGTCTTGGCACAGTCACGTGGCAGATATTGCTAAAAGGGCCTCCCAAAAGCTGGGGGTGCTATTTCGTACAAGACATCTGTACACACCAAGCCAATTGCTGACACTCTACAAAGCCCAGATTCGACCAACTATGGAGTACTGCTCACATATATGGAGTGCAGCACCCAAACATAACTTAATGCTTTTGAATACCGTGCAAAAACGAGCTATCAAGTTGATCAATGACCCCGCACTTACTCGTAACTTGGATGGTCTCGAACATCGCAGATCTGTGGGCGATTTATCTCTCTTCTACAGGTACTATCACGGAAAATGCTCTGAAGAGTTGGCACGTATGATTCCACCGAGAGTAGCACCTACCAGGCGAACCCGTCAAACAGACGGTTACCATGAATTTACTGTCAAACTAGAGGCACCAAGAACCTCATTATATCAGAATTCATATCTCTGGAGAACAGCATCGCTGTGGAATAAACTCCCTGCGACGGTTTTCCCTGCAGGTTACAACCTGAACCGTTTCAAGACCAACATACACCGACATTTCCGCGCACTTGCCGCTTCTCGAGCGTGATAGGACATTTCCTTGCGAATGCGCATATCCGTAAAAAAAAAAAAAAAAAAAAAATAATATCATATTCGATGGTTCGCAAATAACAAAACCCTTACATATACCGGCAAAAATAAGAATGACATTCTTTATTTAAATTGATAAAAATAATAACTTCCTACATAAAAGCCTCGAGATTTACCTGAGTATAATCTTAGAATTACTTGTGTCAAAATCGAGTTGATATTGTATTCTTGCTTATTCACAAAGGTGAATCTCGGGTCAATATTTTATTTCGTATAAATTGTATAAGGTAATAAGTTCATGGGTTTGATTAAGTTTGAAGTTTATTTTCTCCTTTTTAGAGCATTTAAATAGAAGCTTGTTTTTGAAAATGTTTTTTTCTACTCCTATTGAATAATATGTGTATTATTAACGTTTTTTCCTTGAATAATATTAGTCATTATTGTTACCCATTGGCTTATGAATCGTAAGCCAACGGTTTGTGTTTGTGTCCAATAACAGCCCAAGAATTTTCATAACCCAGCAGCTTACAAGGGAATATAACAAAATTTAATTTTTGATTCATAAAATTCTCTCATTAAATACAACTCGAGCAATGGAAATATATATATAATTTTTGACAAATTTGCACTCATGCATTTTTAACTGAAAAAGGCACTCGTGCACTACGTGCACTCATGCTCTTTTTCAACCAAAAATACATTCGAGCAAATTTACCAAAAATTATCAATAATTTCCATTGCACTCGTTATATTACTATTGATAATATTTCTGTCAAAAATTATCCTGATAATTTTTCTGTTAATCTTATATTATGCCAAGAAGAAACCCCAAGAAATCCTACGTAATATAAAAGTTTTGAATATCGAAGATGCAGTTGTTGTAGTTTTAGACGTTTCACCTATTTGGAGTCTTAAAAATTTTCTTCATGAAATTTCCCAACGAATATAACTCGTGCAATGAAAATTATGGGTAATTTTAGACAAATATGCATTAATGCAATTGGAGCCAGTAAAAGCTTTCGTGCACTAAATTGCATTCATGCAAATTTTCCTAAAATTACCGATAATTTTTAATGCACTCGTTATAGTCGTTATATTACATATGGTACCTAATCAAAATTGACAATGTCATTTAAATAAACACAAACAAATCAACGAACGTCATCAAAGAAAAACGCATCACAAATTTAAAAAAGACGAATATTCCCCGGCTATGAAACACCAGCCGCGGCATTAAATCTTGTGCTTTTCTGTCTAGTAAAACAAATAACTATTTTGTACCTGCTGATATTGATTAATATCAACAAACTCTTAACAAAATTGGCGAATTCGCGAATTTCGCATCCATGGGGTCTAGAAAAAAAATGTGGCATTTAAAATTGGCGAAATATGTCATTTACAAAAAAATCGCTTTTCGCGATTTCGCGTGTATGAGGATCTAGCTTAAAGAGGTTTCATTTTTGTACATGCTACGTCATGAAATTTTTAATGTGCTGCCAACTTTAAAAAAAATCAAATTTAAATTTTAAATGAATAGGTATTTATTTTTTCATGGTCCCAGTGTATTCTGTATTTTACGTCTGCGATATTTTAAACAAGTCTCGACATGCAGCATATTAGATAATTGGGACATTTTGGATCAGTTAAAATAGCATCAAAAGTTACGAAAATATTCGTTAACTTTAACTACATTCAAGATAACGAAAGGTAGATAAAAACCAGTTTTTGGATGGATTTATGAATAACGACATTTGTGGTTATTTTCTATGGTTAGAAAGTGATAATGTCGGGACATTAAGTCGAAAATCGCGTGTTTCCAATCAACCAATGTCAAATTAGCCGAAAAAATCGCTAAAGTTATTCGCCGGATATAATAAAGTTCCTTCTTTATCGTTATAAGCTCCGTTATTTCTCATTTTCAGTAGTGCGCATGCTTAAAATCGAAATAGCCACAAAAATCGTTATTAAAAACTAATTTGACTGATCCAAAATCTCCCTATTAAGGTACGTTCGCTATCGCTATTTGAAAAAAAAAAAACAAATAATCGGGGACTCCTCCCGAGATGGTCGGGATTCTACCAAAAATAATAGCTGCGGCCCCCTGCCACTACAAACGCAAGCCCTTAAGGCCGAAACACATAGTTTTGCATAACGCATAGCTTAGCGCATAGCATAAGCTCCAACCAATCATATGTTGTTTTTGAGGTGACCTGATTTTCAGCTGACAGTTTGGCATAAAAATTTCCATTAGAATAAATACTCATGCGCTATGCTAGGCGTTATGCAAAACCGTGTGCTTCGGCCTTTACTGAAGCCTAAGACGAAGACATGCCGCTATCAGGATTACGCAGGGCCTTGCGATAAAATAATACCTATTTCATTAAAATGTTTATTTTTTTCACGTACCTTCCCTTTTTTCCTCAGTTTGTATTGTTCTTTTGCCATTTGTACCATCTTTTGGCCCCTACTTCCCATTTTTGAATAAACACTCGCACGTATTAATAACAAAATAAACAATGCGTATCACTGACACCATAGAACTGGCATAGAACACCACACGAAGCCAAATCTCGAGACAATTTCGCCACACCCAGCGTCTTTTACCTATGTGGCAACACTGTTGGGCTCACCAACCCACTTATTACATAAAATATGTATTAAGGTGGGCTCACCAAAGCACAGGACTCACGAATAGACCAATTTCACATAAAAAATTTATTAGCAGCAATTTCTTACCCCTCCAAGTGTGCCTTGAGTAAAAATAACCCAAATTTTGCGTTTCTTTTGATTATACACCTCTATCTGCCTTAGAATTACCGGGTGCACAAACGACCCGACCATGTGGCGGGCTAACAATTATACCATAAAACAATATATATATATATATATATATATATATATATATATATATATATATATATATATATATATATATATATATATATATATTTAAATCCCAATATCTATGGAGCGTCCTTTCATGAAACATGAATATAGCGTCCAACAGAGTATACCGCCATAACTGCTCTCACTTAAACGTTAAACGGGCGTCCATTCATTCTGTGTTGCATATAGCGTCCGCTAGATACGGGTATTTTATACTGAGATGTTTGAAGCGCCCGTATATAGAAAAACCCGTTAAAATATGCATCATTCTGGCGTCCCACAGTGTTGCAAAGTTTATCACTCATAAAAAAGAATAATTAATGGTTAACACTACTCCTGTAACTTCAGCCAAGCGTCCTTATGCTCAGAATCACCTGCGTTGTTTGATAAAATGATAAATTCATGAAATTGAACACAGATACTTTTTTGTTTAATTTTTTATTATTAATTTATTTCTCAACTTTTATGTATTATGTAGTCGACACACTTCAAATTAAAATGAAAAGCTAATAATTCTTAATGATTCTCAATTCTAAAAACTTATAAGATTTCTACGTTTTACTTGAATTACAATGCCTAAACATGCGTTTTTTAAATTGTTTTAGATAAGTTGCATTTGAAAGGCATATGAAAGAATAAAAGAATGAAAAATTAAAATTATAAAAGAACAGAAGAATGGGAGAATAAAAAATCACATAAAGTTTAATTAATTGATAAAACTTCCAGTGTAAAAATAAATTTCATTCCGTTATAATAAAACAAAAGTACATACGGCATCATATACGTGCCCGTCGTCAATTGCTGTTTTTTTTTTACTTTTTGGAGTAAAAATTTTGAACACAGACCTTAATTTTTAGCCAGTCCTTGTTATCATACAAACCGGGGTATTTCTCCTTGAGAGCGTCACATTCTGTTCTCTTCGGAGCTTTCTTTTTTTTGATGCTTTTAGAGAAGTACTTACGCAATGTCGATTTTTGCTCTTCTGTCCATGGCACTAAAATCCACTTTGTTTTTGCAGCAACGTCTGATTTTGAAGCCCTTTTCACTTCGGTTGAAATAGATTCTTGAAAATTAACATCGTTCATCTCTACAGCTTTGCTAGTACTTGCCACCACCTGGGGAAGAGGCGGAGGCTCTTTTTCATCATCATTGTCATCGATGTCAATCTCGAGGTCAACATCTATTTGATCCAGAGATTTGCCTTTATATTCTGAAGCTCCTCCTTTTTCCATTAAAAGTAGCAGCTTGGCCATCTTAGCTGTGTGAAAAATATCGTCGGGAAGCCTGTAGGATCCTCGATGTACACCAACGGTATGGCCCATAAAAGTGGACAATTGCTCGATATCATTTTCTGACATATTTAAAACTTGCGTTAAGGTGGCAAGATGTTTTCTGAGCTTTGTTGCCGTAATTGCATCGGGATTACTCGCCCCACAAGATATAGCATACTTTCTAATAATCTTATAACCATAAATTGGACAGCTTGTGCCTGGATGTCCAAACAAGTAGGTATTATTTTTCGTCATATACTTGTTCCTATAGTTCAAGAGGATTTTTATATGATCTTGCACGTCCTCGCTAAATAGAACAGGCACCCCTCTTCCCCTTTTTCCTCTAATCACGACCCTTTTAAACCTCTGAAGTAAAAATTTTTCTGAGGGGGACACAATATCAGAAAATTCCTCATAGTTTTGTGATTGCGCAGAGTTGTTTTCATAAAGGTACAAGGGTAATCGTAGCTCACCAGGCATTCTTCGGTTAAGTAAAAGAAGACGACAATAGATGGTTTCTAATAACGTCAAATAGGCGGACTTATCGGTATTATTTCCTAACGTGGCAATGGCAGAGTTTGCTTTGGCGATTAGGAAGTCACGTAATTTCTTAAGATCACTTGCTAGAGGAACTAATGTTAATTTGTTCCATTTTTTCACTGATAAGTCGTTAGCGGCTTGAGAGGATATCTCAAAACGCCAATGGCTATCGATTATCTGTATGTGTTTTCAAATCTGTTTCTGCACTTGCCGCCTCGATAGAACCATATACGCTTTTTCTCTTTAGGGCAAAAACAATAGCAATTTCACAGCACTGTTTAAGGTTTGTGCCCATATTTAGGGCCGTGGATGCAGATTTGTAATGCTCCTCTTTTTCATCATATTGACCAACATTTTTAGTTGCTGCTACGAGTAAATCAAAATGTTGTGGTTTGAGAGCATCAAACAAGTTTTTTATATTCGAGTCTTTTTTTTTTATTTCTATTAAAAGTCTGGCAAGCTCTCGCATCTTTCTTGAAGTTACATTGATAAAATGTTTTTCTCGATGAGTCTTTAAATATCTCGTACCATAGGCACAAATCAAAATATCCTTCTTGGCAGTAAGGGATATTTCATCAGGCCTCATGCGAGGAAAAACTGTCTCAACTAGTTGTTTGTCGACATCATGATTAATATGTTTTAGTAAAAAATTTTGTCCATCAGCTTGATGGGCGCCTTTAGCACCAACGCAAGCTTTCCTATGCCTCCACAGTTGTTTGCGTGAGTAAAAACCCCTACAGTTAGAGCATGGCAAAACATCTGCATTACCAGTTTTAACTGATTTTTTTACGTTGCTGCTCATCAAAAAGTTTCCTTTCTTTCGAAGAATGCTAAGCAGATGTTTTCTCTCACAAGACCCTGAAGGAAGAGACGATATCTTTTGCACCTCTATTTCACTTTTATGGTTTCTTTTAATATGTCGTGCAAAGTTCAAAACATAGCATTCACAAAAAAAGCAGAAGTCCTTTTTCTTGTTTCCTTTGCGAACGTCCCCGTTGGATTTTTTTGTACCCAATTCATCCTCGGGTAGATTTTGTTCATTGTTCTCTTCTAATTCTTCTTGAACTTTAGACCTTTCCTCGGATTTTTCCATGCTTTCATTCTCGCCTCCTTCGTCACTCATCTGTAAAATAGAACAAATACAAGAAATAATAATTCATTGTGGCATTACCAAGTAAATGATTTTTTTTGAGTGAACATAAAGAACACACAGAAAAAGCTTCATCAGTGAGGTAATCACAAACATTTTAGGGTTTAGGCCAGACTATAAAAATAAAGATAGGTACCTCATTTTCTTCAGAGTTCTCATCGCTATCTGAGATTGTGTAATCGGGATCTTTCAATGACTACGTTTATAACGTGCCGTTTCAATGCGATCGGACCGATCCGATCGAACCAAGGTCAAGTCAATTCTGTTTACCAACACCAAATCCTTAAATCCTATTTTAAGGAATCGAGGAATCCGTAATTTCAAACGGATAGGATTTGACAAAGACAAGTAGATAAATAAAAGAGATAATAATCTCTCTAGTTTTTTCATTGAACTTCAAATGAATAAAATTACGTGTTGAGTTCACTGGCTTTACCTGAAATAAAACATAACCACAATTCAGTTTGTTTAGTGTTTTTGTTTTTTCTTATAAATTTTCTTTTGCTATTTAAGAATTATTATAATTTATTGAATATCAAATATTCAATAATATGAAAAACCGTGCACAAAAAACGATTTCTTCTGCTTTCTTCCAAATCGCACATTGGAGAAGTAATTTTCGAATGAGGCTAAAAAAACGGTACATTTTCAATAGCAGAATCAGAAGAAGGAATTTGGTACTTGCAAGGTAAAAAATTTCGGGTATTTTCTGTGCATTCCTTTCTTTAATCTGTTTAAATTTAATTTCTAGTGCCATCTATATAAAACATTTGATGAATAAAAAAAAAGAACTTCAAGGGGACCCATAAAGAAAAGATCTTTTGACTGGTGGGAGAATGTTATCGAAGCTGGAAAACTATCCAATGAAGAATGGCTGGAACATTTTAGGATGTCATCTCCCACCTTTGACATCATATGCGCAAAACTTAAAGATGCTTTAGCACCAAAAGAGCATGGGCTACATGTTTTTTGGAAACAAAAAAAAGCTCTTTCTGTAAGAAAGAAAGTGGCGGTATGTCTATATTATTTAGCTAGTTGTGCTGAATACAGGGTGGTAGGCAATCAATTTGGAATCCACAAGGCCACTGTCTGCAAGACAGTTTATGAAGTGGTTGAAAAAATAACCAAGGTTCTGGGTCCGCAGTTTTTAAAGTTCCCAAATAATGAGTTGGCATTGGAAAATGCTCAGATGTTTGAAAGACGCAGTCACATTCCTAATATCATTGGTGCCATTGATGGGACCCATATTCCAATTCTACCCCCTTCAGAAGGATATCGGGATTTTATAAACAGGAAAGGTTGGGCTTCATTTATTCTACAAGGAGTCGTGGATGCCAACTACAAGTTTATAGATATTTCCATAAAACAGCCTGGAGGTAGTCATGACGCTGCAGCTCTGGCGTCCTCAAAACTGTATAGGAATATACGTAATGTGTTTCCACAGGTAAGGGATTGTTAATTTTTCGCATTGTTGTAAAATGTATCATAACACCACTATGCACAATATTTTGAAAAATACAGTGGGCTATGATAAATTTTCTATCAATACATAAATAAAAATAGTGAAAATTGAAAGTGAATTAGGTATTTATCGATTTAAGGGAACTGTTAATGTAGGAGACAATAATCTCCCATTTATAATAATCGGTGATCCAGCCTACCCCTTGTTACCATGGCTTTTGAAATGATACAGTGGCCCAAATTTAACCCCTGAAGAGGAATCGTTCAACGTACATTTAAACTCTGCAAGAGTTGTTGTTGAAATTGCTTTTGGACGGCTTAAAGCTAGATGGAGGCGTATTCTAAAACGCCTCGATGTGCATTATTCCTTTGCACCAAATATTATTGCTGCATGTTGTATTCTCCACAATATTCTGGAAATACATAAGGAAGATTTCAATGGAAACTGGCTTAGAGCAGTCAATGATGCGAATTTAATTTTCAATGAACCTAATCCAGCAAATAATAATAGGAATGAGTATGAAGGATACAATATGAGGATTTTTTTGACCGAATATTTGAGGGAAAATTTCCCACTACTTATATCTCAACATAATATTTAAGAAATATGGAGATGTAGAATAAAACTATTTGTTTCTAGGAAATTGCTGTTTATTATTATTTATTAGCAAAACTAAATACGTATTCAATATACAAAAACAAACAAAACTTGAAAAAATAATGTAAACATAATTATATAACAAATAATATAAACATCCACTTAACCTTAAGAACACTGAAAAAAGGAACTTCATTCAGAAAAAATAACACAAAGGAACATTCTACATCACAAAAAAAAAAAATTAAATTGTAACAAAAAAAAAGTGAATTCTAATTAAAAAAAAAAATTTAATTGAAAAAAAAAAATTCCCCCAAAAAAAAAAACTTATACTTATAGAAAAAAACAAACAAAACTTGAAGAAATAATGTAAACATAATTATATAACAAATAATATAAACATCCACTTAACCTAAAGAACACTGAAAAAAGGAACTTCATTCCAAAAAAATAACAAAAAGGAACTTTCTACATCACAAAAAAAAAATAATTAAATTCTAACGAAAAAAAGTTTATTCTAATTAAAAAAATAATTTAATTGAAAAAAAAAATATTTCCCCATTTTCCCCCAAAAAAAAAATTTATACTTATAGAAAAAAAAGCAAATACAGGGTGTGTCTTAATAGAAAGTGACCGATTTCAAATGCTTATAACTTTTAAACCAGGTGTGCGAGCTACCTGCGATTTGCGCCATCCGTCTTCTCTTGGTCTAAAGTTTTTTTCAGTTGGATGCAAATATTTTACACATTTATATAGAGCGAGGAAAAAAAATGCTGTTTTTCAACATCGAAATTCTTCACTATTTTTAATGGCACACCCCATACGTTCCAACGTGAATAGAAAGAGTTGTGAACAAGGTATCGATGTACCAATAAACATCGGGCATATAATTTGATGTTTCAACTTTAAAAAATAAAAATACATATAGCTTTTGTTGCGTTGCTTGTCATTTTTGGAAAACTTAAACAAACATTTGATTTTTTTCTGTTCCATTCAATTTGCAATTGACTAAAAAATTTTTTAGGCCAAGAGATGTCGAATGGCGCAAACCGCAGGTAGCTAGCACAACTGGTTTAGAAGTTATAAGCATTAAAAATTGGTCAGTTTCTATTGGGACACCCTGTAAATTGAATAAACTATGAGTCCGAATCAGAATTTGACCGAGTGCGACTTCCCAAAAGACCCCTTACCAACATCGAGGTGCACTCTTTCAATGTTGCATCACTGCTTCTCATCATCTCCCGCATAAACTCCCTGTCATTCGCTGCTTCTTTCCGATTCTCTTCCAGCATGGTTTGCAGAAGACTTAAACCATCGTCTGCTTTTTCAGTCGTCTTTTTCTTCTTCCCTTTCCCCTTACCAGCAGTATTAAATTGGACTTTGGGAGCAGCAGTGGGAGTAGTAGTAGCAGAGGGAGTGGAAGAAGCAGAGGGAGTGGAAGAAACAGCGGTAGTTGAAGCTTTGCATGATGGAAGAGTTGGTATGACCAATCTTTTGATTCCAGGTTCATTCGAACAACCTGGAATTGCCCCATCAATATCTGGCTGGTCATCAAAATCTTCCATCACTATTTCAATCTCCGAGATATCCATTGGGGGCACATTTTCATTATTGACTAAAATAATATTTGATTTAGTTGATATTTGTTGAAAAGTACCTTTTTTCATAGACAAAATCAAAATACATAAAATATGTGAAATCTTTTTGGGAACAGCTTGAGGTACCTAATAGGCAACTGGAAAAGTTAATAGAGAATAGTTTCTGTACTGACCAAAATGCCTCAGGCAGGATGTTATTGTTTCAAGCAGTTACATAATTATTCTAGTTACTCACTTTCTGGCTCGCTTTCTGCTAAACTCTCAAATCCAATTGCTGGTGTATCACCAAGGCTTTCTGCTTGTGGCCTGGAGCCTAATATTGCATCGAGTTCTTCAAAGTATTCGAATTTGTAAGGCTGATTCCCACTGATGGCATTATGCCTCTTACATTTGTAGTACTCAGCTGAAATAATAAATTGGTATATCAATACAATATTTGAAAAACCAAAGTGTAAAAATTTTTAGAATTGATCTCGAAATTGATTTTATTGAGAATGAGAAATACATGCACAACTGACAGAAAGAAAAATTGCCTCAACTTTTTACTATGTGTATTGGTAGAGCTATGTATGTACTTACCTACTTGAAAAAATGTAAATTTATGTAAATTTGACTTACCTTTCAAATTTTTATATTTTACTAATAACTGGCTCACATCCCTGCAAAATCCCATATATAGGGTGGTCCAAAAAAAACCGGAATTTTGTTTTTGAGCTGTAACTTTTTTATTTGTTGACCAATTTTCTTTTGTTTTAGCTTGTTTGAAAGAGAAATGAACAGACTAACGAATCACGGTAAAACTTTTGACATTTGCAAGAAATCCAAAATGGTGGACTCCTTCAAAAATTGCCTAGTTTTGGATAGCGCTGAAACTTTTTTGTGATAACCTGTATAAGTTTTTTTAATAAATTCTTAAAGTTCATCATTTTGCGAACATTTTAAGACCTCGACAGAAAAAATCGGTTGAAAACTAAGTGAAATATTGAATTTTTTGTAATATCGAATTTCAATGTTTTATATTGACAGCAAAATCTAGGATATGCTATTTCAGCTAGAATTTTTTTTTTCTACTCGACATATTTCTTCTATTTCGGGCTTGTTCGAAAGATAAATAGGTAGGATAAGGATTCGAAATGAAGATTTTGACTGTTGAGGAAAAATTAAAGATTTCCCAGTTCCTTTAATGTAGCCAATTTTCAAAAAGTTGACGATAAGTTTTCTAACAATACGACTAATATTTTTATTTATAAATTCTAAAAAATAAAGTAAACATGTTTAAGGGGCAAGAGGCGATATGCCCTCCATGGGCCTCAACAACCCATGCTAAACGTCTACGCCAAGAATCGATAGAATTGGCAGCTCTTCTAAATTATTGAACGCAGTCCCATTTCCGTGGACTTTTTCTTCCAAGTTCCCCTATAAAAAGTACTCGCAGGGATTCAAATCTGGGCTATAAGGCGGCCAGTCAACGGGCTCTATGAAATTCGCAACTTGCTCTCTTAGATAGTTGATAGTAAAGAATAATTAAAAGTGATTTAATGCTGAAGCATGTTAAACGGGACTACACATTTAAACTGTCCTACTTAATAGATTCAGAGCCCGTGCTGAAATCCGAAAAATTTGGTTCAGTGATGGGAACATTTTTACCTTATCCGGAGTAAAGAATTCGCAAAAAGACCAACTACGAATTTCCCTCCAAGGTCGAAAAGCAGATAAAGGAAGAGAAAAATTCAGCAGTTATTAAATGGTATCTATCTGCAGCCATTTCTCGGAGCCACAAAGCACAACTAATTGTTATCGACCAAGGAGTTCGCTTGGATTTACGCAAGTATTGTCACTTGCGTTCGCCATATGCTATCCGAAAGAACCTTGATCCGAAATTGAACAGCTCACACCTCAAGACTACACTTTTATGCAGGTAATTTTATAACTTACCTAGTTATCATTCATTTATTGTTCAGATTTTGGTTCTCACAAAAACTTTGATAAAATTGTACGGTTTTGTATTTCTCTTTTTATGAGATAAAGATGATAAATACTGTTTGTATATAAGCTGGATCCAGGTGACATAATAGCCACTTTACTATCAACTATCTAAGAGAGCAAGTTGCGAATTTCATAGAGCCCGTTGACTGGCCGCCTTATAGCCCAGATTTGAATCCCTGCGATTACTTTTTATAGGGGGACTTGGAAGAAAAAGTCCACGGAAATGGGGCTACCTTCGATAATTTAGAAGAGCTGCGCAACCAAATCATTGAGTATTGGGGGGAACTGCTGGAACAACCTAACATTGACAATTCTATCGATTCTTGGCGTAGACGTTTAGCATGGGTTGTTGAGGACCACGGAGGGCATATCGCCTCTTGTCCCTAAATGTGTTTACTTTATTTTTTTAAAATTTATAAATAAAAATATTAAGTAGTCGTATTGTTAGAAAACTTATCGTTGACTTTTTCAAAATTGGCTATGTTAAAGGAACTGGGAAATCTTTAGTTTCTCCTCAACAGTCAAAATCTTCATTTCGAATCCTTATCCTATCTATTTATCTTTCGAACAAGCCCGAAATAGAAAAAATATGTCGAGTAGAAAAAAAAATTCTAGCTGAAATAGCATATCCTAGATTTTGCTGTCAATATAAAAAATTGAAATTCAATATTACAAAAATTCAATATTTCACTTAGTTTTCAACCGATTTTTTCTGTCGAGGTCTTAAAATGTTCGCAAAATGATGAACTTTAAGAATTTATTAAAAAAACTTATACAGGGTGTCACAAAAAAGTTCCAACGCTATCCAAAACTAGGCAATTTTTGAAGGAGTCCGCCATTTTGGATTTTTTTCAAATGTCAAAAGTTTCACTCTGATTCGTTAGCCTGTTCATTTCTCTTTCAAACAAGCCAAAACAAAAGAAAATTGGTCAACAAATAAAAAAGTTACAGCTCAAAAACAAAATTCCGGTTTTTTTTGGACCACCCTATATTTCAAAGGTCCTATTAAGGATTTGAAAATATCCGAAGTTCTAATACGTTTTCCATCCATTAATCCTAGAACATGCTTTTCTCCAATTAATTGGAGAAAAGCTCTAACTTCTACTGGGGACCATATATTTCTTTTCTTTGATTGGGGATGGGAAACTTCATACGACTGGGGGTGGGAAGGCTGAGACATTTCAACAAAAAAAAACACAAAACTAAAACCGGCATCAACGAAAAATAAAAATTGTTGTTTGTTTTGTGATTAATTATTATTTCCAAACTGAGGTTAAGTTAACGTAGTCTGCGCGCTCTTCTTTTTAGTCAAACTTCGAATCCGCGTCTTTTACGTCTTTTTCGGCATTCTGTACATCCACTGCCTCCTATAGTTAACAAGCCATGAAGTTGGAAATGACGGCAACGTCGCGTATGGTGATATTTTGTTATTGGGTTATGTGTTTCTGTGTATTGCTTTCATTGTGTATTGTTGCAATTTAGTATTTTTATGGGCATTATTGACGAAAAAGTGGATAGAAACACACCAATATATTGCCCATATTTAGTTGATACCTGTTCCTTTGTGCTTTGATTACTAATTTTTAGCAAATGAGTACAGGAGCAAAAATGAAGGTAAGGTAAGGTAAAACAATAAAAACAATATTAATATTTGTCTGCAAGAGCATAGGTCTCGATATATTACCTAAGATATTTAAACTTGTTCTAAATGCCATGAAACTACTGTGTTCCTGGGTGCAAATCGAACTATTAGGAGTTCCTTAAAAACTGAAGAAATGCAAACATTTTTATTTCCAAAAAAATTCTGAAGTGCAAAAAATGTGGATGAAAGGAATACACCAAGATAATTATACCCGAGATTATACAATAACGAAAAATTCTGTGGTGTGTTGTAAGCATTTTGAAGAAACCGAAATAATTAGATTTGAAACAAACAAGGATAAAGGCGTAGTTCGAGAGTTCAAACTAAAACGTCCAACTCTTAAAAGTAGGTACCAGGTACCTCTTATTTTCGAAAATCAGCTCAAGTATTTGAATGGACCTGCCTTCCGAAAAAATCCCGAAGAAAGAAAAAGTTAGATTTTCAAAAGACATACTGAAACATAACACTTTAGACTCTAGAAATATATTCATTTAAATCAATTATTTACTGTTCTTATTTACACAAATAGTTAAATTATTCATTGAATTACTGTTTTTGGCCCTTTAGTACAATAAATTATGCATTTTTTGTGATTCATATTAATAAAATAAAAAATATATATTTATACAAACAAACACCACCAGCACCACTTGGCGGTAAGATTGCGGTGTTGCCTTTTTAACTTCATGGCTTGTTAAATGTAGGAGGCTGTGGTACATCCGATCGGAGCGCTGCATCGGATCGAGTGAATTCAAACCCACCAAAATAAAGGATTGGCCTTGGCCTGGCGAATCCGATCGAAAATGGATCGCGTGTGTTTACAACGCGAATTTCAAGCGGATGCAGTTCCATCGGATCGGTCCGATCGCATTGAAACGGCACGTTATAAACGTAGTCAATGAATCGTCTGCAGGACTAAATGTATAAATGTCCTAAAACATAAAAATACTAAAGGTCATTCTTAATGTTTTTGAAAGGTGCAAGGAAGTCTGGATATACAAGGTGTTCATTTCAAAACTTACCACTCCTATTATCTCGGCATTGGCATTTTTTTGAAAAAATTCCCGAAACACGTCCCCTATAATTTGGAGGACGATGAGTTTTAATGCAAAATTTACCCCCTCTCCTTCAACCCCCTAGCCCCCAGAGCTACCCCGTCAAAAATCCTAAATAGGAAAGGGGGTCAAGTGATACATCATTTGAAAGGGTTTTCAATTTCATACATTTTGGTACTAAATTTTGTGAAATCACTTGCACCCTTAACAAGCTAGGTCCCTTTTATTTTCCTCAATTTTTCTTTATTACAGTGTTTCTAAGAATGGATTTTATGAGCAAAAATGAATTTAGGGGCTTTAAAGAGTGTAGATAAGCTTTCCATGAAAACCCACCCTCCTCCAAATTATAGTTGAAGTGTTTCGGGAAGCTTTTCAAAAATTTTTCAATTTCGACATACTATCCGTATTATCTAGGAATTGAAAAATTTTTGAAAAAATTCCCAAAACACGTCAACTATAATTTGGAGGGGGGTGGGTTTTTAGGCAAAACTTACCTCCTTTGTTATAAAGCCCTAAATTCATTTCTGCTCATGAAATCCATTCTTAAAAACACTGTAATAAAGAAAAATTGATGAAAATAAAAGGGACCTACCTTGTTGAGGGTGCAAGTAATTTCACAAAAACTAGTATCAAAATGTATGAAATTGAAAACCCTTTCAAATGATGTATCACTCGGCCCCCCTTCCCATTTAGGATTTTTAACCGGGTAGCTCTGGTGGTTAAGGGGTTGAAAGAGGGGGGGTAAATTTTGCATAAAAATTCATCCCCCTCCAAATTATAGGGGACGTGTTCCGGGAATTTTTTCAAAAAAATGCCAATTCCGAGATAATAGGGGTGGTAAGTTTTGAAATGAACACTCATCAAATCTATTCAAAATTTTGTTATACGCACATAATAAGTACTGACAAGTTTTCAAATTACCGCAAGATAAATGACCATGCTTTAGCTTAGACATGAAAAAAAAATCAAATTCAGGTCTTATCCTTTCTGCTAGTGTAAAATATAAACTTACCATTTCATTGTTGTCCTGTTGCATGACATGCAATTCTGTATCAGTTTCTAAATTAGTTTCATTGCTAGAACTAACAACATTGTTATTTTCCAAAGGAAATGCTAAAGGTGTTAAATCCGTAAGACTGTTGTTGTTTAATTCAGCTAAGTCAGACACAGTTGCTGTAGATTCTTCCAAAGTGGTGATGGGAGAAAGAGGCCTATTACAGAACCACTGACCTTTTTTAGGAGTAGAATTTGCTTGGCAAACAGCGTACTATAGTTATTTACCTAACAAGTGCGGAAAGTGGTACTTTTCCGCACGAGACGGCAGTTGCACGAACGACGCGGAGCGGAGTTCGGATAAGCCGTCGAGGGTGGAAAAGACATTTTCCGCAAGAGTTAGGTACAATATTTTTCCTACGAGTGTTTTTGTCCATCTTATTTATCAAAAAAAATGTTTCCAATACGCAAAGATTTTATAATGATGGTACAAAAGAGCACATAATATAAAATAATATATAACAAATCTGTATGGGGTTACATAAATTAGTTTGTGGACTGTAATTTTACTCTTTTATTCACGTTATAAATGATCTTGGATAACAATCACTACTTACTACTTACGATACTAAAATAAATGGAAACAGTAAGCTCTGGCCTTGTACGGCATTAAACTCGGAACTTTATATTAGGAAATTTAAATCAAATGAAATGAAATTATAAAAAGCTTGTGTGAGGATCGTGAGGAAAAAAACCGTGGCTCTTAAAAAAGCAATTCAGGTTATGTGTTGTTTGTTTGTATTGTAATGCTCTATGGTGATGTGTTGCTTAGGAACGGTTATTTTTGTCAAGCGTTAGTCCTTGTCCTTCTCGAAAATCAGCGAAGAAAGTAGGTTTGATTTTGATTTGGTAAAAGAAATAAACTTTGACATTCATAATTTTTGTTCGGAGCGTTCGGAGTTTAAAAATTCCGGAACAAAATCATTTATCTGATCCTAAATATCTTCATTTTTAGAAATCAAAAAATCGTGCAGAAAAGTAACTTTTCAGCACTAGTGCGGAAAAGTGACTTTTCCGCACGATTTTACTTTTCCGCACGATTTTTTTATACACAAAAAAATAATGGAACCGGATTTTTTTATCATGATCCTTAGCCTATATCTAAATTGACCAAAACCCCACCATCGCGGGGCTATTATGCCACCTAAAATAGGGGGCCCCCGAACTTTAATATGGTTACATTTTTCAGTAAAAGTAAAAATCGTGCGGAAAAGTAAAAAAATAGTTTGGAAAAGTAAAATCGTGCGGAAAAGTACAACTTTCAAAACGAAAAATCGTGCGGAAAAGTAACTTTTCCGCACGCTCGTAGGAAAAAACAATTACAGAAGCATTATTGGCATAACATCCCAAGCAAAAAACCAGGCTAGGAGCATAATGTGTCCAAGATAAAGAAGGGATAGCATAGGATATAGGAAACGGTAAGAGATACGGTCTCGGTTAAATTAGAAAAAAGTTGCGCAGTTTTATGCTGAACTGTATGTCGTTTAAAAAGCTTTGAAATTCCTGGTGGTTCCGGAGATATCCGGAAAAATCTGAAATTTTGCAAAATCTTTATAATTTTTTCCTAGCTCCAGTTTTTAACGAATTTGAAAAAAAATGGCACATTTACATTTCCACTTTTTCCGCTCTAACTAATGGCGTCAATACTTTCGCAATTCGACGTTTCGTCTGCGAGAGTCATCGACTTATTTTTTTAATACGGCCTGGTAATTTTATGTCAAAATCTAAAGCCATTTTTAATTCTGAATTAGATTTTGACAAAAAAATAATAGGGTCGTATTAAAAAAAAAAATTTGATGATGAGCCCTCGAAGACGAAACGTCGGAGTGCGAAAGTGTTGACCCCATTGGATAGAGCGTATAAAGTGGCAATGTAAATGGGGAATTTATTTTCAAATTCGTTATGAAAAAATTATAAAAATTTTGCAAAATTTCGGATATTTCCGGATATCTCCGGAACCACCAGGAATTTCTATTTCTAATTTAACCGAGACCGTACCTCTTACCGTTTCCTATATCCTAATGCTATCCCTTCCATATGTCGGACACACTGAATACAGGGTGCTACAAATTCTAGCAGAATTTACAACTGTGCTAATCAGCAAATTGCTGAAAATCCAGTCTCTGGATCGAAAAGCAATATAATCAAATCTGGTCAGTTTGTAGAGATGCGAGGTGCAGTCACTTACTAGAAGTAATGTAAGCCATACAGACAATTTTATGATATTTCCGCCTCCGTCCGCGGCTACCCTCAGAATAAAAAATAGGTCAATTACGTATTTTTTTTTTTAAATCCGATTACATGCGGTCATTCAGTGATGGTGGGGTTAATAATGAAAATATTTTTGTAAACCGAACCGCCCCGGACTGCAGTCATAGTCACCTTCACAGAGCCTATTAAATTATTATTTGTTATCCGATTTGATGCGGTCACTCAATAAAGAAGCGGTCAACACAAACAAAAATCAAAATATAGGTAATTAGGAAGTTGAACGCCTTCGACTGCAGCTGTTGCCGCCCCCCATAATCAAAAATACGCCTGATGTATTGAATTTTTTTAAATAAATTGATGTGGTCACTTAGGTCCGTATTCATAGTCGTTCCTCGAGGTTTCCTTGGGGCTTAGAATGGACACTTTGTTACTATTTGACAAGTTTATTATGTCAATTCTAAACGTCCAAGGCTTCCTTAAGGTCCAAGGAAACCTCAAGGAGCGACTATGGATACGACCCTTAGTCAGAGTGCTGTCAGCACCGAAAATATCACTGGAAAGTTGACTGCCCGCGACTGCAGGCGTTGCCGCCCCTTGGGATCACGGATACGCTTGAAGATTATTATTTTTTATCCGACTAGATGCGGTCACTAAGTGGGAATGCCGTTACTGCCCCCGACCATAGTCATTGTTCCGTAGGGTTCCAAAGACGCCTATTATATTATTATTTTTTATTCGATTTGATGCAGTCACTTAATAGGGGTGCGATCAAGAGCGTGACCGCATCAAATGCAATAAGATTTTGATTACATCAGACATATTTTTAGTTCTGAGGTGCCGCAACAGCTGCGGACGGAGGCGGTCAACTTTTTATTATTATTTTTTTTATCGTAGTTTGTGTTGACCGCACACTGACCGTATCAAATCTAATTAAAAAATTGTAATTTGATAGGTATTTTTGTAGTTCTAGTGGACGGCAATGACTGCGGTACGGAGCGGTTATTTAAAAAAAAAAATTTTTTGGTGTTAATCGCATCCCCACTTAGTGGCCACATCTAATCGGATATAAAAAAATCAATATTCGAGCGTATTCTTGATTCTGGGGTGCGGCATCGGCTGCGATCGGGGGCGGTCAGCTACTCAATATTATTTTCGGCGTTGACAGCACCCTTACTAAGTGACCACATCAAATCAAATAAATCAAATTGTCTGTATAGCTCATTTCCACTAACTGACCGAACCTCTACAAACTTTGAGTTAGGGTTATTTAAACTAGTTTCAAGTATGACATTTTCAAAATAAATTATTGAAAATTATATTGACTTTTCCTAATTATGGATAAGAAAAATTTACATTTAAAAGAAAAGGTCTCTTTCTAATGATGTCCGTGAAGTAAGCGTCGGTTTTTAGCGTCGAAACTATCGTCCTGCTTGAAATTGTGTTTTATTTTTTCCAAAATCGGTAGGGCACTAGGGGTTGAAAAAATGAAAAAAATTGACTTTAAATTAGGTTTTTATTTTTTATTTCGAGATTTTGGATGGGCCTACACCATCATCTTTTGACAGGTGATTACTATCGTAATTGTGTCAATTTTTTTTCAAAATCGGTAGGGGCTTAGGGGTTGAAAATATGAAAAAATCGACTTTAAATTGGGTTTATATTTTTTTTTCTCGAGGTTTTGGATGGGCTTACGTTATCATCTTTTGACAGGTAATTACTATCGTCCTGCTTGACATTATGTCAATTTTTTTCCAAAATCGGTATGGGTTTAGGGGTTGTAAATATGAAAAAATAGACTTCAAATTGTGCTTTCTTTTTTTTTCTCGAGATTTTCATTGTGCTTACACCATCATCTTCTGACGGGTGATTACTATCGTTCTGCTTGACTTTGTGTCTAATTTTTTTCAAAATCAGTAGGAGTTCAGAGGTTGAAAATATGAAAAAATCGACTTTAAATTGAGTTTTTTTTTCTCGACATTATGGATGGGCTTATACATTCATCTTTTGACAGGTGATTACTACCGTCCTGCTTGACGTTGTGTCCAATTGGTTTTGAAAATCGGTACGGGTTTACCGGTGTGAAGTTAGCACGCCGGCTCCAGCACGCCAAAGAATAAAGTGAGCACGCCATTAGAGCACGCCAAAGTGTAAAAAGTTAGCACGCCGCTCGAGCACGTCAAAAAGTAAAGTTAGCACGCCGCTCAAGCATGCCAAAGTGTGAGTTGGCACGCCATTCTAGCACGCCGCAATTTTTTTCCTTTCATTCACGTAAGATGATGTTTCACGTTCAAATTTGGTGGGATGCTTGCTCAAGGGATGCTTTATCATCCCTCAAAAGGAAAATTCCTTACAAGCCGTCGAACTTAGGAAAATCAGCGCTTATATGGAAAAATAATGAAAATTTCATATTTTCCTATTTTTTCTTCAGACTCCTAGATGGTGTTTCACGTTCAAATTTGGAGGGATGCTTGCTCAAGGGATGCTTTATCATCCCTCAAAAGGAAAATTCCTTACAAGCCGTCGAACTTAGGAAAATCAGCGCTTATATGGAAAAATAATAAAAATTTCATATTTTCCTATTTTTTCTTCAGACTCCTAGATGGTGTTTCACGTTCAAATTTGGAGGGATGCTTGCTCAAGGGATGCTTTATCATCCCTCAAAAGGAAAATTCCTCACCAGCCGTCGAACTTAGGAAAATCAGCGCTTATATGGAAAAATAATGAAAATTTCATATTTTCTTATTTTTTCTTCAGACTCCTAGATGGTGTTTCAAGTTCAAATTTGGAAGGATGCTTGCTTTATCATCCCTCAAAAGGGAAATTCTTAAGGTAAAAAAACAATTCATACTTGGGACTAAAGCAAAATTTGAATATATTTTTTTTTAAATTAAATAATCGAAATATCGGTTACAAACAAAACAAAATTAATCATAGGGTTAAACAACCTTCAACAGTTTGGTTCCATAAAGCTAATAAAGACTTAAGTCAAATCAACAAAAAAAAATTCTTTAATATTGCTTATATTCTTAAATTACTAATAAATATATTTGATAATAAAAAACATTTGAAAACAAAAATTAGTTTTTCAAACAGGGCGAGGCAGATAGAAAAAAAAATATCGGTATAAAGGAAGACTCAGCAGAAAAAATGAAAATTTCGAAACGTTTTTCCTCGAGTTTTTCCGATCGATTTCACTTGATATTGGTCTACAATTAGAGTAACTTCTCAATTTGTAGACTATTTTAGATCGATTCGCGAATAGCACAGAGGATGGTCCCGAGAGATTTTCGCGTTATTAGATACCTAACTGCCTCTTAAATTCCTAGTACAAATAAACGAATGGTAACAGTTATATACATAGCTAAGGTTTACTTCCAAAACAAAACAACAAATAAGCAACTTTTTAGGAAAATAGATCATCACAGATGTAAATCTTAGAATAATATAATATAAATATAAATATATATAATATAAAGAAATAATAGAAAAAATAAGATTTGGTTTCAAACAAGCGTTTAGTACATACTCTATTAATACTTTTAGGAAGTGCGACTAGTTATAAAAGTATCATCTTTCTACATTTCAAAAAGTGAAAATTATATTATTTCAGGTCCCATTAACTCTTATATTAATTCACCCTGCATAAGTCACACATATTATTTAGCGTTTTTTCAGATATTGATACGTTTAACTGAATTTCTTTATGACTAAGTAAACATTTTTCATGAATTAATCTATAACACATTTTACATTGAAAATAGTTTGATGAATTATTTTCAATTGATTGTACACAAAATAAACAACGACTTCTTAAATCGCTGGAATTTTTTAACAATAGATACTTCAAGTGTTTTCGGTATTCATTTATGTCCACTGAATCTAAAAGATTCCCACAGGTAACTATTTTATCGAAAAAATAAATATTATATACTCCACAGTTAAACGAGTCGGTTTGCAAAATATGGTGTGTGGTCTCTAAGTGCCACTCCACAGTATTCATTTTTTTAAACTTAAGAATTCTTTGAAATTGCACAAAATAATCCTCAGCGATGTAGGGTTCGTTTCCTAAAGGGTCAATGAATAGGAAAGTTTTCAAATTCAAATCTATTAATACCATCATATAATGACCCTGTCGCTCAAAAAGCATTACAATATTTGGTTTTTCAAAATTTAAAAAAAAATTAATCCAGCTAATAGCATCTTCATCAGATTTGAATATAGAAGAGTGGGGGTTAAAAACTAAGGAACAAACTTCAACGGAAAATATTTGAAATTTTTTTAAGGGATCTTTCAAGAAAAGACAATGTTCAATAAGAAAGCTTAACAGCTCTTTGCCCTCGTCTAATGATAGAAATTCCTCTGTACTTAACTCCTTTATTTGGGTATTTAATGAATCAATAGCTGATACTGTATAAGGTCTATTACTTTTTAATTTTTTATAATAGGTAATATCATTAACTAACCCGTTTTCGAAAAATTTTAAATTTTTTTCAGTGCGCCACTTTTTTTCTTCTAGTGTTAATTTTCCAGGAAAAAGTATTTCTGGTAATAGATAAAATAAATAAAAATGTACTATTGTATTCTTAATGGAATTCCAAAAAGGCCTATTTCTCATTACTTTAATTATTTTAATTTGGTTCTTTGAAAATATAACTAAATCACACCATTCTCTTTCAGTAACTTCCAGAATACCTTGAATTTGATAATAATACTGATGGTTTTGATTAATACTGGTATTTTCTTTATTTAAAAAAATGAAATCGAAAGAGTGGGGATCGCAATCTTTCGCCTTGTAAGGACATTTAATTTCAATTATTCCATCGGCGCCAACAAATCCATCTGGGGATGCAGCGATGAACGCATATTCTTTGTGGATAATTAAACCTACTGTGGTCACAGACACGTTTTTTGTTTTGCTGTATATTTCTCGAGCTTTGCTCTCCATATTCAAACCATAGTTCGTTTCGGGGGTGTTCACGTTTTTAGATTCCTTAATAGCCTTGGCAATATTTTGGAGTGAATTGTAATTTTTAGCTTTGCAAACTTTACCAAAATTAGAAGCAGTTATTATGATTTTTCTTTCCTCATTCCACGCTTGCGATTTATATTGTTGCCTTGTGTTGCGTTCTATTTCAGTTTTATTATATGATGCAATTTTTTTCAAAAAAGACTCACAACGTTCTGCTACTAAAGTTGCAGATGTTACTGATAAAGGTTTTACCTCGGGTTTTACCGAGGGTTTTTCTATGATATTTGCAACGCTTTTTACAAAATCGGCTTCCATTTCCTGGTCGCCATATTGTTCATAAAAAGTGTTTGAAACATTTTTCAAATATCTTGCATCGAAATGGGTATTTATTTTTTTAGTTTTTTTATTCCAAGATTCTTGGGAAAATTTTTCATCTGAATCCAGATTTTGATCTTTTCTTTTAGTCATCGGCGATTTAAGTTAGTTTTGGGTATATCAAACTGTGCTTCCGCCTCAAAAGCAATTACATCTTTTCTCATTAATCTCAGAAACCTTGAACACTTAATATTTTTCTGACCGCTTAAGGTATTTAATTTAATGTCTCCAAAGTGGTTTTCAATTGGAGCATTACTTATTCGTACTTTTTTGCCAATCATAATAGCTGACCATAATGGAGCTAAGGGTATATATTTTGATAATAAGATATCAAAAATTTTTTCATTGAAAAAAGGATTGGTTTTTCCGTGTTCTTCATTAAAGTTTTTGATGTTTGCTTTTATATTGGAATAACGAATGTAAAATGGACTTCCTTTGAAAATACCATCGCTTTCAGCAGCTATTGTCTTGGCAGGAATACCCAAACTATCAGCAATATGGAAGTCACTACTGATACTATCACTGGTTCTTATTGATAGTTGCTTTATTGCTTTGACAACATGCTTATTTGAAAATTTAACTAATAGAACAATGGCGGCATTGTACATATATTTATCTAATGATTGCATATCTTCAATCTCTATGGCGACAGCAAGTAAATCTTTAAAAAACCCAACTTGTTCCAAATTTTCCGCAATATTTTCAACGTCTTTACTTATCGTTTTCATTAAATGTGCGCAACACAAATGAAGAATAATTATGTTCTCATTTATTAAGTTTTCTGTCGATAAATTGTAACATATCTGAAGATATTCCGGAAGAGTGCACCTATTTAATGATTTACAAATAGCGTGAAGGCTGGCAAAGGAAAAATCAGTAACTATTATCGAAAACGCAGGCCAGAAATTCTGTTTTTCGCAATAAAATCTAAAATCGTGTAATAATTTAAAAATTGAATTCGAATCGTGCACTGCGCTAACCATCGAAAATATTGAAAAAACCCTTTTTGTATCAGATAATTGGATTACCGCACTATAATAATATATTCTTTTGTCAGCTTCAGAAAGTTTCCTTACTATGCTACCTGTGGCGTCAAAGTATACTACAACTGGGTCTTGCTTTTTATGTTCAATTTTAAGTACATTTATTTGTTCCCTGCTGAAAATTTTAACTGTGAATGGAAAAGTGATTTCTTTGATATATTCGGGATGATCTTGTTGCATGAATATCAAATCAACTACGTCGTTTTTATCTCGGTCCATTTTAGATAAAGCTTCTGATCGGATTTTTCTGAAAGTGGGGTCAGATTTGATTGTTTGTAAATTCTTGCCTTGTTGTAGTAACTTTTTATTTGCCTTTGATTTTATCAATGCCTCTTTTTTTATCTGAAGAGGTTTTCTATATAGAAGATTTGTTTGTAATATGTTTCGTTCGACACCCCTTACTTGACCAGTGTACAGCTCTGCATGGCTATAATTTATGGCCGAAGAAAATACTTCCACTCGAAGATCATTCAATTTTAAAGATATCTTAAATTTTTTGCATTTGTCTTCATTGTGTTTGCACAAAGCGAAAATGATTACTGTGTCCGATGTTTTCAAGTATTTCTTATTTTTTATAACTATGGTACAAATGTTATTAATATATTGAAAATTTTTTTTTTTGAGAAAGAATGGATAATATTTTGGGACAAGTTTACCATTAGGACATAAGGTACCTGAGGCAAATAAGGCCCACTTAAGAAGAAATTGCATTATTTATCAAAAAACAAAGAAACCAGCTAAGATATATCGTTACTCCGGACTATAGTACACAAGACTACAGGTACATTTGCAGCCTCAAATGTATGTGAAACTTTTGATATGCTCACAAAAAAAAGTCTCTAATGGGCTTTATTAAACGAATATTCGTTTAATAAAGCCCACAAGAAAAATTGATGTCGGCTATTAAGGCCCATAATGAATAAAACTAAAACAAGTTACAAAAATAAATTTATTGGAAAAATTAAAAGGTTTCACGTCTTAAAATGCGAAGACTACCTAAAAATAAATGGAATACTTGATTTCATAAAAATAAAATATCAAATTCTTTGGAAAAAAAAAACCAAAACCTAATCAGAACGTAGGCAATCGAATTCTTAGAAAAAATCCAACACTTAATCACAACGGACACAGATATAGCCATCTTTGTCGTCTTTTGTGAAACCAATGCAAATTTCATGGGACCAAGTGCCACAAGACACACACCTTCGCATATCCAATTTTTCTGATTTGTTACACACAAAGCAATACCAAGAGTCATTTTCTGCGAGGATATCCTTTTGGCCTTTTCTCTGTAACACTTTTGATGATGACGCTATTGGTTCATTCCTTATCTTATCTTTCTTGGATAGTGTAGATTTGGATTTGCCACTTGTTGGAGAGAATAGGTATTTGGTTACCATCTGTGCCCTGTAATTGAGAGATTTTATTCTTGGAGCTTTATTTTCTTTCAATTTGAAGAGTTCAGGCGTAGGGAGCAGTTCTTTGAAAGATTTATTGAGATCTTGGCTTTTTTCTTGTATCTTAGTTGCTTTATTAGTCTCAACTGGAGTTGCACGGGCTTTTTCTTGCAAGATAATGTTCCTTAACATACCGAGGGGGATGTTATCTGTGGAGTCGTCTGAATCAGGATCGTTGGATTGCACATCATTAACAATATTAGGCTGATCATCATTGTCATCAAGCTCAATATCAGTAATGTTATTAGTGTTGTTCTCACGAATTAGCGCATCGTCAGGACGTTCAGTTGCTAATGAGGGGGCGAAAGCTGATTCGGGAATCGCATTAGGATCTAATGGATATAAGCCTGTCGCTCGGAAGCCGCTCATTATGTTCTCGGGCGTCATGCATCTGGGCCAAACTTTGGAAAAAAATTTGCCAAAGCGATATTTGTTCAAGCGACGGTCTGGATGCGCTTCCCAGAACCTGAGAACTTCTTGGTCCCAGTGATGTTCAAAGGACCGATAAACCGCTTTGTCTAAAGGTTGCAGTTCATGGGTGGTGTTGGAAGGTAAGCAAAACAGTTTTATATCCAACTCATCAGCAACCTCGGTTATTGAGATATCTAGGTGACTAGCTGCTCCATCAAAAACTAGCAAGATACTCCCCGGACCCTTGTAATGGTGTAGGTGCCTAAGAAAAGCAAGGAAAAGTTCATTGGTCATGCTGCCCTTTTCCGCCATTTTAACCAGGGTACCTGCTGGTAAATTTTCTTCCCATTCAGGTTTCAATCTCTTTCCCTTAAATATGACCATAGGAGGGATACTATTTCCTAAAGCATTCCAACACCCAGCAATGGTCACGTTTTCTGCATGCTCGGGAGCAACCAAGTGGATACGTTTGGCTCCTTTTTGGGCAATAACTTGTTGTTGGTGATGAATAGTTATTCGGCATCCCTTTTCGTCCATATTGTAAAGGTTCTGTGGATTTTGGTGCAAATTCATTTCTTCAAAAATTCTGGATAATTTCGTGAAGTGATCACCAACTATAAATTTATTTAGTTTTTGGGCACGTGCTGGATTCATCATTTGCGCCTTGCGTCTTGACAAACGAGGATTGCGTTTCAGAAACCCATAGAGCCAGTCCTTACCAGCGATGCCTTTGGCAGCGTCAAATGGGTGTGGAATGTTATTTTCAATACAGAATGTGTATACAGAGCGACGTACTAATAATGGTGTTAGGGGCATTCCAATTTCACAGAGACGAACTATTCTTTCAGAAAATTGAACTTCTTGCTCGGGAGTTAAAACGCTGGATCGTCCGATTTTTTTATTTAGAATGCCAGATTTTAGATGGTTCCTTAGTGTTCTCCTGGGTATTTTATAACGCTGAGCAGCTTCTCTTTGCGACAATCTATTATGTTGCACTGCCCTAATTGCAGCTTGGAGTTGTTCTTCAGTCCAATTTGCTCGCTTCATCACTTTTGGTGGCATTGTTGTTGTGAAAACTTAACAAAAGAAAAAATATTTTATAACGTGGTTCAATAAGGCCCACCATTTGGTGGGCCTTATTAGCCAAAACTCATTGGGCTTTATTAGCCGAAATGCTTATTGGCTATGCAATAATTTAAAACATGAGTACCTCTTACCTTGTCGGTATCAGTGTCACATCAAAAAACAGTCCAAACTCCATGGAATCCAAGGCACCAAGTACTGGATTATATGATTTAAGTGCGCACGAAATATTTACTAAAATATGATGATTAAATTTTATAAAACCGCCTTCCACTCAACGCTGCGGTTCGATTATAACTGATTTTTCAAACGGTCTCCAGATTTCGTGGTATTGTTATGGCGCGTGACTTTCAACAGTTATTGGGGAGGGGCTCGACGTTGCCAGCTTTAAAAAAAAGGGCCTGTCATCAGATATGGCATCTGGGCCTTATAAGCCGCCGGGCCTTGTTTGCCGCAGGTACCTTATACATTTTAATTGAGTTGGTGTGATATCAAAATGTCCTTCGAAATGGATGCAATCTTTATACGTGGATATTATTGGTATAGGTGAAATATTCACTGCATTTTTGGGAATAAGAAGTGCCGAATTGCACGGGCTGGATAAATTGAGCATTTCCTTGGGAATATCCGGCTTGTCTAAACTAACTTCCACACTATTTATCCTTTCTGAGTCAAACGATAAACCATGGGACAAACTCTCCGAATTTGAGAGAGTTGGAAAAATATTCGTCGGCGAATTAGTCTGCATTTGTGAGCTTTGTGAATTAAAATCATTGTTTGAACAATTTTGGAGTGTCTCCGTTGGTGTCTCTGACTTAATGGGAGAAGTCCATGGCATGTATTCCAAATCTGATTTATTCCTATTTGGAGAATACTGCAAGACATTTTCTGTAGAAATATTCAAATTAGAATGGCCTGCATAAATATCGGATGGGTCATTTAAATTATTTGATTTTCTGGAATCAAGATCCAATATGCGTTTTGCCATTCGAGAAATTTTTAAGCGATTTTTCTCATTCTTTTTTAGTTTGAAGAAATTGCAAATTTTATCATACACTACATCCCCATTTCGATAACATGATTTGATGGAAATTATATTATTATTTTCAAAATAAGTTTTTAAGTTACAATAACTGAAAATGGCATGATCTTTTTCGTTACATAATTTGGGATGATAGGTTTTTAAGAAATATCGTTTAAATGATTTATTCCTAAAAATAATGTTTTTTATTTGCGATGGGTAACCATATTTGCTAGATTTTAACAAAAATGAAATTTTGTCTATTGCCTCATCACATTTTGAAGTAAAATTAAAATTAGGATTTAATTTAAATAAATTCTCCCCAATTATGCGATATGCTTCAGCTTGAGACAACCAGGATGTCATAGTTTACTAGAAAAAATAATACTTCCGAATAAAATGTGGACTTATGCAGGGTGGATCGTACTCATAGTTCGATGTTAAATTAGAGCCTAATTATTGAAAAAGTCACATATTGAACTAAAATATAGGCACATAGAGCGGAGCATTTTCACTAATCCAGATTTGTATCCATTGCATTTTGGCAAATGTCGTCCAAAATCCATTTGATTTGCAATCAAAGTTAATGTACATACTTTGATGTTGAGATATATGTATAGACTTCAATCTTCAGCACCAGGTAGGTGAGTAGGTATGCTACCTGAAATGTTTTTAGAATTCACAGTAAAATAGTAGGTTAAGGTACATAAAGTTAGGCTTTATTCACGATTATTTCATTCATTATAAAATAGATCCATCAGACAACGTCATTTTTTGAATGAATTTTGTTTAAATAAGTGATTATTTCACAAGACCTTGTTTATCAGCGATTAAATTTTTGTTTACCTTTTTTGACAGAATTTTGATAGAAATTTTCTGACATTTTATAATAAATAGAACTCTTTGGATAGGATTGACGCCAACAATTCAATCCTAATTATTCAGGAAATAATCTAGCCGTATACCACTAAACCTATAAATTTAAATGGATTAAACTATCCAAATATTTTTTGCATAATTTTGCTTTTTGGCAAATAGTTTCATGCACAATAACTTTTAAATAATAATTTATTAAGTTATTGTGCATTCAACAATTCTCCAAGCAAAATCATGCTCAAAATATGTTGCATAGTTTAATCGATTAAATTTAAAGGTCTTGTGATATAATATATGAATAATTTTATGGACAAGCGAGCTTGCGAGCCAGGTTATTAAATGATGAGTCAATAAAGCCTGTTTATGGAAGCGTTATAAACATGATTTGATATTTTATGTACGATTGCCACTGGTTTTCATTAAATTGACAAAATTGAATGGAAAAAAAAAATCGAGTATACTTGCAGGCTGCAGGTTTGCCTTTCTTTTTCAACACATACAAACCCTCGTGAAACAAACCATAACTGCTTCACCATGTCAGATTTTCAAATGTAAAACTTGTTGTTTTCGTATTTGTCATTGACGTTAACAATTACTTTATTTATTGACGTAAAAGTGTTCTATAAAAAGCACTTTATTCGTCAATCGGACATGAAAAATTTTGAAACTCCCCATGTAGGGTAAGGCAAATAGGTTTATCTACCATTGGGCCACAAAGCACGTATTTGCGCCCTAATTTGCAGGGGCGCAATTTGATACTTTTTGGCCCGCCGGGTCGCAAAGTGCCACCATGCAGGTGTCAAACAGTTTTGTCACTAGTGCGTAAAGAAAAATTGAAAAAAAGTCAAATAAATGTCATAAAACGCTATATTTGCTGGTGCTGACACTGTCAGTCAGAGGGGCGCGTTCAATCTAGTTGTCAAACACAAAATGAGCATAATCCCCCCGATACTAACAATATGCCTGCAGGCGATTTTTTTAAGACGGAACAAGTAGTGTGAACGATTTTTCCAAAGACTATTTAGGTGATTTTTTGGTTTTTGATCTAACTATGCATATGATTATAGCTAGCGACACACGATGATTCCATGTGTACAGGGTGTCCCAAATTCGAGGGCCAACATGGGTATATCGGTAACCGTTAGAGATACGAGGGTGGTTAAATTAGTAAAAAGTTGCGCAATTTTATGCACATTAAAATGGCGCTTTGACATTTTAAAAATTTCGAGTACGGAAAAAAACCGAAATTCGCCCAAAACGAGTTTATTTTTTCCTGCGCTTATTTGAAGATGTATTTCAAAATAGATAGCACCTCATCATTGCCACTTTTTTTCCTCTACAAGATAACATTTCCAAATTTGAGATTTGACGTTTCGTTTTTGGGCCATCATCATCAACTTCATTTTTTTGAATATGGACTTACAATTTTTATTTCAGATCTTTAGAGCTTCTGATGTCCCAAAACCAATGACGTATTGCACCCATTCGAAAAATTCTTATCATTGGCGCTTTCCATAAGAACTTAATGTGTTAGAGAGAGACAGAGAAGAGAATTTTGGTAGGAAATTACTTAAAAATAAAAAAAGTATTTTTTCGAATAAACGCGATACGTCATAGGTTTTGGGACATCAGAAGCTCTTAAAATGTGAAATAAAAATTCCAGGTCCGTATTTAAAAAAATGAAGTTGATGATGGTGGCCAAAAAACGAAACGTCAAATCTCAAATTTGGAAATGTCAACTTGTAGAGGAGAAAAAGTGGTAATGATGAGGTGCTATTTATTTTGAAATACCTCTTCAAATGAGGTCACGAAAAAATAAAATTGTTTTGGGCGAATTTCGGTTTTTCCCAGATATTTCCGGTAGTACTCGAAATTTTTAAAATGTCAAAGCGCCATTTTAATGAGCACAAAATTGCGCAACTTATTACTAATTTAACCACCCTCGTATCTCGAACGGTTACCGATATACCCATGTTGGCCCTGGAATTTGGGACACCCTGTACAGGGTGTTTAAAATTCGAGCCACATCATTGGGATATCGGAAACGGTAAAAGATACAGGGTTGGTTAAATTGGAGCAAAGTTGCCAAATTTGATGCTCAACATAATGCCAATTTACAATTTCGAAAATTCCGCATACTTCCGGAAATATTCCCACGTGCAAACTTTGCCCTAGGGTATTAACACCTGAATAAGTGAATAAGTGCAATTCGTCATAGGTTTTAGGACATTAGAAGCTCTTAAAATCCGAAATAAAAATCCAGATGATGTTGGTGGCCCAAAGACGAAAAGTCAGTTTCTAAGTTTGATGTTAGCATCTTCTAGAGGAGAAAAAGTGGCATCTACATTTGGATAGGAATCTACAGGGGTCCGTTTTTCGGGGTTAACCACTGGGATCTCGGAAATGATAAGAGATACAGGTTCAGTTAAATTGGGGCAAAGTTCCGCAATTTCATGCTTATTAAAACGGCACTTCAAAGTTTGTATTATTCTGGATACTTCCGGAGAAGATATCCGAAAAAAACAAAAATAAATTTTGCAATAGAACCATGGACCATCGTGTATCTGCAAAAAATATTTACACATTGTTCGATATACCTGTTCCGTCTTTGCACAAAAATATTATGTAGGAAGGAATCTAAATAACTAAAAGATTTAAAAAAGTTAATTGATAGATACATACCTGATAAACATCTTTGGCACTAGCACTTGTATAATTTATTAGGTGTTAAACAAAAATCCTATTTTAGCTTGGTAGGTACGTAGGTACTACTTTTCAGACTCGGAAATGGCTTTGCATCATGCGTTGATAATTTTACAAGAGTAAAATACTCCATCAATAGGTAATAAACATCAATTTTTAATATTGTTTCCCAAGATTAGCAATATTGAAAGAAAATGTTGGTGCACACGACAAGAAGAAACCAATTGTGGCTATTGTATCTTTATCAGGTATATACCAAAGGGAGAAAAGGGCTCCGGCTAAGAATTCTGTGCATGGTTGCCAGATTTGCAAAGATCTTACAAATTTAGGCATTTTTATAGGTATATCCTATTTACAATCTGTAGTCTAAAGGTACAGATAAAATTTATCACCTTTCAATGCTATTGATAGGGAAAGGTGGTACATTTACCTATACCTTTGGACTACGGATTGTGAATTGGGTATAGTTATTTTTGTATTTTTGCCATGAAATGAATGAAATGCGATTTTGGTGATAGAGAACGATGAATCGTTCGAAAACACGAAAAATATTTATTCGCACAAGAGTTGCAAACAATATTTTTTCTACAACTTCATTTGAATATCGATCTTTCGAAGCTAAACTTAAATTTAGAATCAAAGCCAGGTTCCTTTTTTATTATTTGTTCCTACAAACTTCATATGTGTCAAAAGTGTTTTTGTAAAAATTTGAAAATAACTTGTTTTTTCGATTTTTCTTCGTTCACTAGGTACAGTTGTATTCATAAAAAAAGCGTACACGAATTACTGTACCATGTTAATCATATGACAAAACTCACCTCTCATTCTAATCCTTGTACGCTTTTTTTATGAATACAACTGTACCTAATAGAAAGGTCAAAACACAAACATCCCCTATGTATTTCGAAAAAGTGTCACTTCGCATATTGCTAGCCGTTTACGGAAACCATGATCAGGTTAACCTGATCACTAGCTGTTTGTTTTGTATTTTGTTTCAATGAATACGATTGAAAAAAGACAAAGTATGTCAGCTGGTGATCGGCTAACCCGATCATAGTTTCCGTAAACAGCTACAATCAATGCGCGAACCCTGTTATTTTTTGACGTTTGTAGACAAAATTATATATTATCAGCCTAGTTTCGTTTTGAAACGTCTTTTTACAAATAATAAACCTTCCGATTCCTAAAAAAATTTTGAAAGACTTTGTTTCTGTTAAATTACTTGGCAACATTGTTCTGCTATACCTATATTTTGCCACAGCTTGCCCTATTCCATCGTCCCCTTTACAAAACTGCTATTGTATCGTGGTTTATGATGGTACCAAAAAAATATAAATTCCTGGGCACAATTTTTAGCAACCCTGATGAGACCTTCTTATTCATTTTCCATATAAGCGCTGATTTTCCTAAGTTCGACGGCTTGTAAGGAATTTTCCTTTCGAGGGATGATAAAGCATCCCTTGAGCAAGCATCCCTCCAAATTTGAACGTGAAACACCATCTAGGAGTCTGAAGAAAAGATAGGAAAATATGAAATTTTCATTATTTTTCCATATAAGCGCTGATTTTTCTAAGTTCGACGGCTTGTAAGGAATTTTCCTTTTGAGGGATGATAAAGCATCCCTTGAGCAAGCATCCCTCCAAATTTGAACGTGAAACACCATCTAGGAGTCTAAAGAAAAAATAAGAAAATATGAAATTTTCATTATTTTTCCATATAAGCGCTGATTTTCCTAAGTTCGACGGCTTGTAAGGAATTTTCCTTTCGAGGGATGATAAAGCATCCCTTGAGCAAGCATCCCTCCAAATTTGAACGTGAAACACCATCTAGGAGTCTGAAGAAAAAATAGGAAAATATGAAATTTTCATTATTTTTCCATATAAGCGCTGATTTTCCTAAGTTCGACGGCTTGTAAGGAATTTTCCTTTTGAGGGATGATAAAGCATCCCTCGAGCAAGCATCCCTCCAAATTTGAACGTGAAACACCATCTAGGAGTCTGAAGAAAAAATAGGAAAATATGAAATTTTCATTATTTTTCCACATAAGCGCTGATTTTCCTAAGTTCGACGGCTTGTAAGGAATTTTCCTTTTGAGGGATGATAAAGCATCCCTTGAGCAAGCATCCCTCCAAATTTGAACGTGAAACACCATCTAGGAGTCTAAAGAAAAAATAAGAAAATATGAAATTTTCATTATTTTTACATGTAAGCGCTGATTTTCCTAAGTTCGACGGCTTGTAAGGAATTTTCCTTTCGAGGGATGATAAAGCATCCCTTGAGCAAGCATCCCTCCAAATTTGAACGTGAAACACCATCTAGGAGTCTGAAGAAAAAACAGGAAAATATGAAATTTTCATTATTTTTCCATATAAGCGCTGATTTGCCTAAGTTCGACGGCTTGTAAGGAATTTTCCTTTTGAGGGATGATAAAGCATCCCTCGAGCAAGCATCCCTCCAAATTTGAACGTGAAACACCATCTAGGAGTCTGAAGAAAAAATAGGAAAATATGAAATTTTCATTATTTTTCCATATAAGCGCTGATTTTTCTAAGTTCGACGGCTTGTAAGGAATTTTCCTTCTGAGGGATGATAAAGCATCCCTTGAGCAAGCATCCCTCCAAGTTTGAACGTGAAACACCATCTAGGAGTCTAAAGAAAAAATAAGAAAATATGAAATTTTCATTATTTTTCCATATAAGCGCTGATTTTCCTAAGTTCGACGGCTTGTAAGGAATTTTCCTTTTGAGGGATGATAAAGCATCCCTTGCGCAAGCATCCCTCCAAGTTTGAACGTGAAACACCATCTAGGAGTCTAAAGAAAAAATAAGAAAATATGAAATTTTCATTATTTTTCCATATAAGCGCTGATTTTCCTAAGTTCGACGGCTTGTAAGGAATTTTCCTTTTCAGGGATGATAAAGCATCCCTTGAGCAAGCATCCCTCCAAATTTGAACGTGAAACACCATCTAGGAGTCTAAAGAAAAAATAAGAAAATATGAAATTTTCATTATTTTTACATATAAGCGCTGATTTTCCTAAGTTCGACGGCTTGTAAGGAATTTTCCTTTTGAGGGATGATAAAGCATCCTTTGAGCAAGCATCCCTCCAAATTTGAACGTGAAACACCATCTAGGAGTCTGAAGAAAAAATAGGAAAATATGAAATTTTCATTATTTTTCCATATAAGCGCTGATTTTCCTAAGTTCGACGGCTTGTAAGGAATTTTCCTTTTGAGGGATGATAAAGCATCCCTTGAGCAAGCATCCCTCCAAGTTTGAACGTGAAACACCATCTAGGAGTCTAAAGAAAAAATAAGAAAATATGAAATTTTCATTATTTTTCCATATAAGCGCTGATTTTCCTAAGTTCGACGGCTTGTAAGGAATTTTCCTTTTGAGGGATGATAAAGCATCCCTTGAGCAAGCATCCCTCCAAATTTGAACGTGAAACACCATCTAGGAGTCTAAAGAAAAAATAAGAAAATATGAAATTTTCATTATTTTTACATGTAAGCGCTGATTTTCCTAAGTTCGACGGCTTGTAAGGAATTTTCCTTTCGAGGGATGATAAAGCATCCCTTGAGCAAGCATCCCTCCAAATTTGAACGTGAAACACCATCTAGGAGTCTGAAGAAAAAATAGGAAAATATGAAATTTTCATTATTTTTCCATATAAGCGCTGATTTTCCTAAGTTCGACGGCTTGTAAGGAATTTTCCTTTTGAGGGATGATAAAGCATCCCTCGAGCAAGCATCCCTCCAAATTTGAACGTGAAACACCATCTAGGAGTCTGAAGAAAAAATAGGAAAATATGAAATTTTCATTATTTCTCCATATAAGCGCTGATTTTCCTAAGTTCGACGGCTTGTAAGGAATTTTCCTTTTGAGGGATGATAAAGCATCCCTTGAGCAAGCATCCCTCCAAATTTGAACGTGAAACACCATTTTTTTAACTTTTTACTTTGGCGTGCTGGAGCGGCGTGCTAACTTCACACCGGTTACGGGTTTAGGGGTTGAAAATATGAAAACGCAATTCAATGTCGATTTTTTCGTATTTTCAACCCCTAAACCCCTACCGATTTTGAAAGCAATTTGACACAACCTCAAGCAGGACGGTAATAATCACCTGTCAAAAAATTAACGTATAAGCCCATCCGAAATGTCGAGAAAAAAATTAAAACGAAATCGGTAGGGCTCAAGGGTTTGAAAATATAAAAAAATCGACTTTAAATTAGGTTTATATTTTTTTTCTAGAGATTTTGGATGGGCTTGCACCATCATCTTTCGACAGGTGATTACTATCGTCCTGCTTGACATTGTGTTTTTTTTTTCAAAATCGGTAGGGGTTTAGAGGTTGAAAATATGAAAAAATCGACTTTAAATTGGGTTTTTATTTTTTTTCTCGAGATTTTGGATGGGCTTACGTTATCATCTTTTGACAGGTGATTAGTATCGTCCTGCTTGACATTAGGTCAATTTTTTTTCAAAATCAGTAGGGGTTGAGGGGTTGAAAATATGAAAACATCGACTTTAAATTGGGTTTTCATTTTTTTCTCAAGATTTTCGATGGGCTTACACCATCATCCTTTGACAGGTAATTACTATCGTCCGCTTGACATTGTGTCTAATTTTTTTCAAAATCGGTAGGGTTTCAGAGGTTGAAAATATGAAAAAATCGACTTTAAATTGAGTTTTTTTTTTCTTGACATTTTGGATGGAATTATACATTCATCTTTTGACAGTAGGTGATTACTACCGTCCTGCTTGACGTTGTGTCCAATTGGTTTTGAAAATCGGTACGGGTTTAGGGGTTGAAAATAAGAAAACACAATTCAATGTCGATTTTTTCGTATTTTGATACCAATTGGACACAACCTCGAGCAGAACGGTAGTATTCACCTGTCAAAAGATGAACGTATAAGCCCATCCAAAATGTCGAGAAAAAAATGAAAACTCAATTTAAAGTCGATTTTTCCATTTTTTCAACCCCTAAACCCCTACCAATTTTGAAAAAAAAAAACACAATGTCAAGAAGGACGATGGTAATCACCTGTCAAAATGATGTTGTAAGCCTATCCAAAATCTCGAGAAAAAGAATAAAAACCCAAAATAAACTCGATTTTTCCATATTTTCAACTCTTAAACCCCTAGCAATTTTGAAAAAAAAAAAACAAAATGTCAAGAAGGACGATGGTAATCACCTGTCAAAAGATGATAGTGTAAGCCCATCCAAAATCTCGAGAAAAAATATAAAAATCCAATTTAAAGTCGATTTTTTCATATTTTCAACCCCTAAACCCCTACCGATTTTGAAAAAAAATTTTAGACACAATGTCAAGCAGGATGATGATAATCACCTGTCCAAAGATGATGGTGTAAGCCCATCTAAAATCTTAAGAAAAAAATGAAAACCCAATTTAAAATCGATTTTTTCATCACCAAAATCGTAAAACACATTTTCCACGTATATCACCTTCTTGAAATTTAATTTATTTTTCATCCTTGAACAAATCCAAACTAGCCAAACTAACCCAAACTGACCCGTCCCCTTAATTCTCTTTATAAAAAATAACAATAACATTAAAAAAAAAAAAAAAAGTATTGCCAACGACGAGAATCGAACTCACAACCAGCCCTTCCAAAAACTAGCAGTCAACGCTTTATCGCAGCGCACCACAAGCTGCTTGAGAAAATTCTTGTAGAACTCAAATAATAACCCGTCCGACCTCATATAAAAAAAATTATATGACCATACCGTGGTCATTTAGCCACTTCCTTTTGTTTGTGGACGGTATTCGTCCACAGTTCGACGCTGAAAACCGACGCTAACTTCACGGACATACAATAATGAACTACTTTTCAGAAGAAAATTTACATTAAACTGTTAAACAAGATAAAAAATGTACTTACGTATTCCCGCGGGAATCTCGGCATTTTGACAAAGCAGGTGCCTTTCTAAGGAACACAAAAATCGCCTCACAGATAGTTAAAGCACGACAGGCCCTCTAAATGTAAAGAAAATAAAAAAGCCCTTCGCTTCGGATTGCCAAAAAGTAAAAACTTAACGAATTTTCAGGCTAATAGAGTAGCATGTATCAAAATACATAATAATAAACGGCAGAAGCCCAGAACCGGTCGAAACGGGGTTGCCAAATCATGAGGACGCTGGAATGTTGGAGCGATAAAAAAAAACGTATTTAATGCGTATACACGCGCGCTGCCTATGCGCCACCCGTTTCAAAAGCTTGGAACTAAAATATACGGCGCCCGAATACTTTACGTTCATATCGTCAACAAATGGGCGTCCAGCAAAATTTTGGCGGAGGTACCAGGGGGGTGTGTGACATAAAAGGTTTGTTCCCACAGAAAATCACCGACAAGTTATCGACAGTTCTCAAATCAATGTTACCGCGCATGTCTATTTCTGATTGATCCAGAACCGGTTGTAGGAACAGCTGACAGGTAAATGATCTGGATTGCTGCTCACTTCAGTCACTTCACTTCACAAGCGAGTATAACCTCATTTTTTTGATAGCCACAGCACAGCTGATAAAATACGAAAAAAAAAAATAAAAATACCAACTTTCAACTTTGTTTATGTTTGGCCGGACCCTCAAATTTCGAAATGATGTTTGACGATTTAAATTTGGGAGAACTAGGTAAATATACCATAATAACAATTATTATAAAACCATATTAATACTTTTCGTGTTGACATAGCTATTGTGAAGAGCATGCATGAATATACATAAAAGCAGCAAATAAAATAAGATAAAATAATAAATTAGAAATGCATAAGCTATGTATTTGTTATTTCACATTATGTTATCTTATTTTGTCTTATTTTATTTGCTGTATAAATCCAGCTAAACTTTGGGCTATTTTTCATGACTTAGGTACCTAATTTTTCCAAAAGGTATGTTCGATTATGTTGAGTAATTTGAGACTTACCCAATGACATTTGGATTACCCAAGAAAATCAAACACAATCTTTGGAAAAATTATGTTGAGAAAAATTCCCTTTTGTTTCACCGGGTTTATACTTTTGACCCTTTTGACATAATTTAATAATAATAATAATGATAATAATAAACGTCTTTATTTGCATAATCATACATTCATAATATATAATATAATATAATACCTATATGATTCACGCGTACAGAACACAGGTGACGAAGTTTGACTTCCATTTTTAATAAATAGAAATCGACTGAAACAAACCAATAATAGGCCTATTCGGGTTGGGAAAAAGGACGGTTCTAGAACGGTTCAAAACAATCGCACAGTTTACAGATCAAAAAAATTAAAACGACTCGGCTATCACAAATTTCAATATTAAACTGTGCGATGCTTTTGGACTGTTCCAGAACCATACTTTTTCCAAACCCGAATAGGCCTAATGTCAAAAACGTTCGTCAGTTCTTGAACCAGAAGTTATTCATTTTGATTTGTCAAAAAAATTGAATGTGTTATATGAATTAATCTACGACAACCCTTTTTTTTTCAAGTTTCAAGGTCAAGTATGTACCCTGGTGAAACGATCTGTACCTACCTATATATGTCTATATAATAATAATATATATTCATTATACATTATATTACGTTAAAAACTTATTATTCTTCTAGGTGAGTTCATCATAATTCAGAATGCATCAGAATCGCAAGAGAAATATATCCATCCTAAGGAGATGGAAGGAACCTCCTCACTGATGACCACTCAATTTAATTGGTCACAAAACCACACGAAATTGTTTTTAGACCTCTACAAAAAATATAAACCAAAGGTAGGCACCTCCCAAATAAAAACACTGAAAAAATTGTGGGAAATTTTGGCATTGGAACTCAATAAAATTTTAAAAACAAACATCACTCCAGGGCACTGTGAAAATAGATGGAGGGTTTTGGAAAGAGCATATAAAAAACATGTTGATACGATGAATAAGACAGGCCAAGGAAGAAAATTTTTTGAGTATACGGACGAGATGGACGAAATATTTAAGGGCAAAAGAAATGTGAAGCCTACAATATTGTTGTCCAGCACAACAGTGGATGCAATGCCTCAGGATGAAGATGCAGATGTAGACCAGGAAATTATTGAACCTTCAACCTCAAAAACAGCCCTTGAAACACCTGCAAGACATGAAAACCAAAATAAAATAAAAAGGAAAACACCTGTGGTAAATAGAAATCTAACCCTAGCCAGCATGAAAAAAGATAAGAAAGAATACTATGAAGAAAGATTAAAAATTGAAAGGGAAAAGATAGAGCTTCAAAAAGAAAAGTTAAAAGTTATGAAAGAGAGAAATATTTTATGCAAAGAGAGGAATGAGATTTTGAAAAATCAAAAGTAACGTGCATATTATTATTTTTTTCAAGAACAGGGTGATCCGGTATAGATAGAGTGAACACCCCCTACCTTTTTGCTAAATTTTTTTTCTTTTTTGAAAAAAACAAGATAGTTATTTGATTTGGTATATTTTGTTTCTAGGAATTTGAAAACGTTTTTTGAAATTAAATTAAATTAGATTTTTCGTTAAAGCCCTGTGACCAAAAAAGTTTTTTTTTTTTAAATGGAATAACCTATATTATATTTAAATCTATTTTTTAAACGCCCCTATTATTCGCATATCTGAATCTTAAGTGGGAATATATCAGAAATTAGTCAAATTACTGAAATAAAGATAAACAAACTATATATATTCGAAATGAGAAAAAATAAGGGCATTTAAAAAATGGATTTAAGTATAGGTTCTTCCATTTTGAAAAATTACTTTTGTCATCACAGCGCTTTAACGAAAAATCTAAATTTCAAAAAACGTTTTCAAATTCTTAGAAACAAAATACACCAAATGGCTATCTTGATTTTTTCAAAAAAAAAATAAAAAAGTTTAGCAAAAAGGTAGGGGGTGTTCACTTCATACTGGATCACCCTGTACATAGTACTTACCTAATCACACTTTTTGGGGGTTCTCCTTTCTTTAGGACTATTATGAAGTTTTATTTATTTTTTTTTTTTTCGATTTCATTAAAGGATTTTATTTCATTTATTTGGTAGAGAATTTCAGTAGGTAGGTACTTATTTGTTTTCAGAAAAATATTGATTCTGTTGGGACTAGTTTTAGGAATATTATTTATTTTTTGTCACATGAGTTCCTTTATTAGGTGTATTAACTATTACATAATTATTATGTTTTTTTTTTTAATTTTCTCAGGATATTTAGAAAAATGTTAATTTGTTTTATTACTTATAGAATTGACTGAAAAATGAAGGCTGTTTTTTTTTAGTTTGAAAAAATATGTATAAGTAAACTAATAATAACAATACCTAAGTAAATAGTTTGTTTTCCTTGCAAAATTTTACATCCAGATACTTTTGAATATAAAAGTCCATTTGAAAGTAAAAATATTTGTAATTCCATGTTTTAGTAAAATTTTCTCAGAATAACAGATACATAGAACAGAATAATACAGTCAAACCACAAATTAATTATTACCAAGAATATTTACAATAAAATTTCTTTTTTCAACACCATTTAAATCCTGTTCTAAGTCATTCTCTGGGTCTTCATCATTTTCAGGGTTGTTATTGGCACCTTCATCATCTTCCCTATCATTTTCGTTATCTTCTAAAGATAAATTGTGTAAAACACAACAAGCTCGTACAAAGTGAACAATGTTTCTAGTTTTTTTGAGCTTTACATGGTATAATTGACGCCATTTTTGCTTCAATAGCCCATTACAGTGCTCTATTCTGATTCTGTTGGAGGAATGTTCCATGTTATAATTAATTTGGCGCCGAGTTAAAAGTCCTCTATCTGGAAAAGGTGTTAGTAAATTTCTTGAAAGTGGATAGGCACTGTCCCCCAATAAATGAGCATCTTGGCACTTCTCAGCTAAAGATTCGCACAAAGGTGATGTTCGGAAAACTCTAGCATCATGAACCGAGCCAGGGTATCCTATCAAAACATCCCTGATTCGGAGTTTATGGTCACAAACTAGTTGAGCCTGTAACAAAAAAATAATCATAAATACCTATATGTTAATAACAAACTACTTTTTTAAGATGTAATGAGTACCTGACAGGCATTGTTTTTTTTTCGTCTGAGTTTTTGATAGTACTTATTTCTTTGTGTTAATATTTTTAATTCACTATTCAGTAACCCTGGGACTCTTTCCCATCCCATATAAAACCAATTAATGTAAAAATACACTTCAGCATTTACATACCTGGATGGAGTAATATCCTTTCCTATTTATGTAGGATTCAGGATCTTCTTCAGGTTTATCAATTTTGATGTGAGTTCCATCAATGAGCCCTATAATTCCTGGGAATCCGTTTCTAACCCTGAAAAAATGCTCTATTTCCTGTCTTTCTTCAGCATTTGGCCAGGTTATAACTTCTGGTGAAAGGTTACTCAAGAAATATGTCATTCTTTTCAAAACTCTAAATAGAGCACTAATCGTAATGCAAAATCTGTCTGCTACATCTCGATAACTTGATGTCTGGTGGCCAGCATACCACAAAAAAATGTAGGTGTGCTGCAATGCACTCAATTTTCCATAGGGTCCCGCTTGGGATTTGTAATATTCACTAGCGCCAAATCTTTCAGCAATTGAATTTGCTACGACAGAGCTCACTCTGAAATGTTCAACAAATTCTTTTCTATTGAACTGCGGAATTATGTGTTCAAAAAAATTTTGATTTTTGGGCCTAACCCTTTCTTCTAATAGCTCTTCAAAATCTGTTTCTGAATCTACATCAGATAGCGTGGACGGCTCTGAATCATCAGATGGTTCAAAATCGCTCATTGTTTCAATATTATGGAAGGCGAGAGAGCACCAGAAACCACAATACATACAGTAAAAAGCACAAAATAATCTTCAAAACAATCAACAATCACCAATATAACTTATAGGTTATGATCTTTCTTTGTTAAAAAAAAGCAAAAAACTACTGCGCATGATCCGGATATATTACTTTCAAAAGATCCGCAAACTGTTTTGACAGTTAACAAACTGTCCGCAAAACCTGTAGGAACACCGTACCCCGGGTTTCCAAGCAGTCGGAAACCTCTGTAGGAACGCTTCCGAGCCTATTGCGCAGAATCATGACTGTCAAGGACTGTCCATGACTCTTGTGGGAACAAACATAAAGTCGTCACTTCCTGGAGGCAACGTAACGTGGGCGTGTACATAAAGTAAATGAACATCTGCGTGGTAGTTATACATTCGAGAAATAACATTATTCCTGCTATTTTCCACTAGACAAAGTTTACAAGATATTAAGAACATTTTGTTAATCCAAATTATATAATATTTATTGCAGACAGTATATTCACTTCTGCAGAAATAATGATTATAGAGGCGCTGCCTATGAGGACCCGGCAAAGAATATCGGAGCCCGACGTCACTTCGTCCATGAGTTGTGTGATATAGAGACTTTCCACAGCCAGAATACTCAGGAAATTCTTTTACATCATCAATAAATTTCACCTCGTCAAATCCAGAAAATTTTGGGTCACAAGTTGAAGGTACAGGCATCGGTTGCGGATAATTATAATTGAAATCACTTACATTTGAACTACTTGATGATGCTGGTGTAATTGGCGGAACGTTGAGAGTAATTCTAAAGTCACTACTGTCAGGTACTTTTTCGACACTACGATTCAACCACATGATTAGAAACGATTTCGTGTTTTTGTATTGAATCTCGATTTTCCACTAGAATGAAAGTCTTTTAAATGAGATCTATTTATATAAAATGAACACCGTTTATTTTTATCAAAAATACTCGAAGAAATGTCAATCCCATCCCACCTAACCTGTAACAGATTGCATTATTGCATCACGCAACTGCGTTTTTTATGATAATATTAATAGCAAATACAATACAATAGTAAACACAATTTTTCAGGAATGTTCGCAATTTCTAGTCGTCAACTGAAAGCCTGGCTAACCTCGTTTAGTGGGGTTTTGATGGCTGAGGAAATAAGGTAACAGATTGCATTATTGACATGAGACGGTATAAATAAATCGCATAGGAACAGCTTTCTTAGTCTGTGAAATCATCTTAAAGTGTCTCCAGCAATTCTTGAGCTTTCATTCTTTTTTCTTGAAACTTTTTTGGTGTTTTGTGTTATGGGAATTTACTGAACTGACCTGTAAGTACAAATTATTGTTATAGCGATTTTAGATTTTGATTATAATTTAAGAAGGCAATTTGGCTCCAATTAGCCTATCCAAACCACGTGACTTTATTATGGTCGTTCAGGGCAAATAATTGTGACGTGACAGGTCAGCAGGAGGTCAAGTACTGTCATACATAATAAGCACTGTGGTTTAATCCTGTTATTTTTGATGTTCACGTTTTTTTTTCTTTTGTGTTTACTGGTTACTTTTGAGAATAAAATGAAATTACAAGCAGTTCAACTAACCCAAACTCACCCATACACAATAATGGTAAATACAAACAGTTCAAGGTTCTGGTGCCATTAGTCGGCCAGTTTGACAGATCGTTGGATTCTCTAATTGGCATCAAGGGGCGATCGACTTTTTCCTAAATAAAATCGTGACAGATACCCTCACGAGGGAAGACGTATTGACTCTGGTGTTCTGTAATACCTCATCTGTACAAAGGAGGTTGTCACTAAAGAGAGAAATGTTGTCTAACGGCTATTGAAGAATCGCCTTTCGGTCAAATGCCTTTTTCATCATGAATTAGTGACACCGTAATTATATTAACTTAAAGCTGCATGAGGCGGTCGATAGCAGTATAAAGCAGATTTATACGGGTCCGTGAGGTCCGTCTTAAGCAGCTGTCTATCAGTTTTTATGATTTTCCCTTTCATCACTCCAATCGTCTATACGATTTATCTAGAATATTTTGAATTTCCTAATATTTAAAAAATACAATTTTTTTTTTTTAAATAATCTTTATTCTGTAATAATAGGAACAGGAAAATTCACAGGTTTTGACGACACCAATCTCTTCTCCGAGATTCTGCTGGAGTTTCCCGATATGACCGAAACCCTTTCAGATTGTAGTGGGCATGTAGATCGAGAAAGCGGATCGGTTCTTGATAACCAGAGATTTTATCGACTAAAGAAGGCATAACAGTTTTGGTAAACCAATTCTCCAAGTCTCCCCTATTTGGTAGTTTCAGTTCATCTAACTCAATTGACGATCGTTCCTTTCTTGCATTAAAGCTGACCGATATTTTGATGTGAATGGCGTCTGGCGTTGCACTTTGGGCCCATTTGATATCTTTTACTTCGGCGTGGAAACAGTTTGACAGTCTTTCACAAATATCTTGTCGGGTCATAGGAGTCAGAAATTTTTGATGCGGGGGGTTTTTAATTTGTTCTTCCACTGGCAGTTTGTATGCTTCGAAATAGGATTTTTCTTCTATTCCATAATTTTCTTCATAGCAACTATAGCAGCATGTTTTGAAATCCTAATATGAGCATCCTTTACGGTCATTATGAAATTTTGATCCAACTTTATATCCTTTTTCCTTAACACATATTTCACACAAGTGCTTCAGCTCTGGAGTACACTCGGAGCAGTTGCATGCTCTTCCCCAATCACACTCTCTAGGCATGTCTGTACTCGTTGACGGTTGAATTAAGAATGATTTTCCAAGGTGTGTGCCTTTTGATATTACTTTTACGTTCAACAATCTCCCTCACTTAATTGTCTCTATCTCTTTCCAGGAATTGTTATTCCAGGCAATCCCAAGCAGTTGTTTGGTGGGTATTTTCAGATCGCAAACTAATTAGCAATAATTGTAGTATAATTTCTGAACACCTCCTAGAGGCTTAATATAGATAATCTACAGTTTTTACTGCCTTTCTACCCCCCCACTCTTTTTTTTTTCGCTTGCTCATGACAGATGGGTATAAAAGGTCGTGACACACAGAATCAACTCATTTATTTCTCTATCAGTTTCCGACTGACGAGGTGAGTGCCGAAAGAGCTCTTAAAACTATAAATTTATTTATTTTTCCCCCGTTGTAACCAACTATTTTCTGGGAATCACTTTAGCATACAATGACTTTCGTAATTACCGTACTAAAGCATCTTGCTACCCTTTTTGGGCTAATTACTTCGAAAAACCGTGACCAGGTAGTGCAGGAAAGAGTCAAGGAGTGTGCCCGAGCCATAAGGCGAATAAATAAAAAGTTGAAAACGAAAATTTCCATAGGAGAAAAACAACGTTTACTTGCCGCACTGAGCAATGTAAAAAGTTACCGAGCCCAAATTAAGCGAAAGCAAAAGACTGGAGCTGGCATTAAATCGACTAAGCAAACCGCAAAGCATCGTGTTAAGTGGGAGGATTTGCATTCAGCCTTCCAATCAAGAATTCGAACAGGAACCATAATAAATCTCAATCACAAAGATCCTAAAATGTTTTTGGCGGACTGTGCAGCATTATTTAAGAGAAGAATACAAAATGCGCTGAAGAATTTGGAAACTGTCAAGGTTAATGCGGTACTCTGTGGAGATTTCCATATAACCAAGGCCGATAAAATCCAAAGCGAGTATTAGTATCTTAATACTATGAATGCGCCAATATATCGTGACACCGACTTAGACAAATGGTTTAGATCCAATATAGCCTCTCCAATACTAGCAGATCTAGATGAATTCCAGGAAAAAGATTCAGGTTAGGCTTTGGCTGAAGTTATAAATTTAACGATCAACATAAATAAATATAACCCACAAAGAGCAGGAAGCTATATTGAACTTCCCACTTCTATAAAGCGCAAAGAAGCTTGTGTAAACGTGCAGAACACCGATAACAGATGTTTTGCGTGGGCTGTTATTTCAGCACTGTTTCCCGCTCCACCAAATGTTGCAAAAAGAACATCCTCATATCCAGATCCCAAAGATGTGCTGAAGTTGCGGGGAATTCAATTCCCGATGACCTTGGGGCAGATACCGAGTTTTGAGAAACAAAACGGGCTATCTGTAAATGTTTACAGACTTGAACGTTACAAGAAAAATTTCAAAGTCATACCTGTATCCTTAACAAAAAATAAACAAGATAAACATGTGAACCTCCTGATGATACAAGATAATTATGATGATATAGAGGGCGATGATGTTATGCCGATTAAACAGCATTTTGTATGGATTAAAAATTTATCCAGATTAGTATCTCGGCAACTGAGTAAAGAAAATGGAAAAAAGCATATCTGCGATCGCTGTCTGCACTATTACCATTCTGAAGATAAACTCAATAAACACACAGAAGACTGCAAAAAATTAAATAATGGCCCCGTTCTCAGGGCCCCTACTGAAGATAAAAAGTGGCTACAATTTAAAAACTATGAACAAAAACAAAAGGTACCATTCATTATATATGCTGATACTGAATGTTTGTTGCTTTCGGTGGAGGATGATTCGAGTAAAAACACGCAAAAATATCAGCACCACGTGCCCTATAGTGTGGGTTATTATGTGAAATGCTCCTATGATGACTCATTATCGTATTATAAATCATACACCGGCTCGAATTCGATGCAGTGGTTTGTAAACGAACTTCAAGATTTCGCAGAAAAGGCAGAGACGGTATTTTTATGCCCATTTGATATCGATATGAGCGAAACAGAGGAGGAGGAATTCCAAAAAGCAACTCACTGCCATATTTGCGAGAAACCTTTGAAGGAGGGCGATACAAAAGTTAGAGATCACAATCATTTGATCCCTGATAACAACTATAGGGGCGCTGCGCACTCCTCGCCGTGTAATATTAATCTCCAGGATGAGCATACCATTCCGGTTGTGTTTCATAACATGAGTTCTTATGATGGACATCTCGCGATAAGGGCTTTAGCCGAAGTGGAAGGAAGAATTGATATTTTACCTGTGAACAAATAAAAGTATATCTCCTTCACCAAACGCATTCCAGGAAACTTGATCAACTTTCGATTTATTGACAGGCTACGATTTATGGACTCGGGACTTGATAAGCTGGTGTCGTATTTGCCTAACTATCCTAATTTGTGATCGGAGTTTAAGGACTTACCAAATGATCAATTTTCGCTATTAACACGGAAAGGAGTGTTCCCCTATGATTTTATGGATAGCTGGGACAAGCTAAACGAGTCCAGGTTGCCAATGAAAGATCATTTTTACAACAAATTGAATGATTCAATTATAAGTGAGGAGCAATATAAACACGCTGAGAAAGTATGGAGCACTTTTAAGTGCAAGACCCTGAAAAACTATTCAGATCTTTATATGAAGACCGACTTTTTGTTGCTTGCTGATGTATTTGAGCAATTTCGAGGTACTTCCATTACAACTTACGGCCTTGATCCTGCACACTCGTATACATTACCAGGTTACACCTGGCAATGTATGCTTTATAAAACATCACAAAAATTGGAGCTCCTCACCGATTTGGATATGGTGATGTTCATGGAAAAGGATATAAGAGGAGGTCTAAGTCAGTGTTCAAAGCGATATGCCGAAGCCAACAACAAATACATGCCTCAATATAATCCGGATATGGACGAGTCATATCTTATGTATTTTGATGTAAATAACCAATATGGCTGGGCAATGTCACAACCCCTACCATACAGATACTAGTCTTAAAAAACAACATGGGCTATATCAGAAATCCAGAGAGTTGGATACTGGAATATTTTACATTAAATGTCGTGTGCGTATTTGAAAAATACCATTATGGTCACATTCATGTTAACTGATGTAAGCCAATGCACTTATAGTGAAAATAATAGACAACGGGCCTAGGAACGCTTTTGTGTAAACAGATGGTTTTTCCAAGTTAAATAAACAAATGGTAGTGTCCTATTACTGGAAAAAGGTATTTGTTGACTTGTTCAGTGAAAAACCTTTTTTCGTTGTTGAGTTTTCTTTCGGCAATGTCTGGGTGATCCAACAGTTAGTGTGACAAATATTTACTCTGCATTGTTCAAGATATAAAAATAATATAAAAAATGATGATTGCATTTACGTCAAGGCTAACCTTGGTTCTTGCAATAAGTAAGCTCACTCCTGAATGACCAGATCTATTTTAGTATCATTTCCGACCACCGACCACCTGCAAATCCTAGGGGGCGTCGCATGTGAGAATATTAAAAACACAGCAGCCAGTACGGCCAGTAACTTGCGGTCAATAGTCAATATAGCTTTCACTTTGTATCGATGCTTTGTATACCTACACGCGAAAATCATTTAAACCCAATTATTTTTGCTAGGTGTGCGAGGTGTCACTTTTGAACTGGTAAATAACGCGACAAGGACCGTTGGGAATAATAACTGACGCAGATAACTATTTGTTATTCAACAAACAATTTCAAAGCCTATTGTGATTAGTGAAAAAGTGAATTAGTTCTGCTGAAATTATGTGAAAATTTTTATTTGCCCTGCCTGGAAGTATGTGAGAATAATGGAGGTATTTCTAAATTAATTACTTATTTGTTTGAAAAATAATTGCGTCATTATCACATTTAAAATTGATATTCATGGATTTTTGACGGTGATTTTTAAAATCTCCCGTTTCGTAACAGTTAACTAAATTATTTACTAAAAATATAATTTCTGTGGTGGTTTTCTGGATTCTCTCATCAGGACCCAAAATAATATTGATCTTTTTCGGGGATGCTACTTATGATTAAATTAATTATTCTCGTCTTACCTTTAATTAGAAACTTGAAGAACATTTTTTAAAATGAAGCTGTACTCACAGAATTAAATAGTTTTAGTTTCCTAATTTCTAGGGATATTTTGGATTCGTACATTAGTAAACAAGTATATTCCAGACTCCCCAAAAACATTGTGGGCATGTATTAAGATTGAAAAATTATTATTTATGGTTAATTGTTGGGTACGTTGGGAATTAATAAAGGCTTACTCATCTCAATGGTCTTATGACGCACAAAAAGATATTTTCCGGGATGAGTGCTTCGATTTTAAACTGAGTATTCATTCTGAAATGTATTTTTAAATTGCGTTCAAATTTCTCAAAAATGGATAACCCCGATTCCTATTTTAAGTGCACGTTCCTGAACCTAGATGTCACACATACGGTAGGTACCGATCATTATATTTATCCTCACTACACTATTTAAAATTAACGCAGGCTAAGCTGTTATGGTCTGAATTTGGGAATCTTTACTAATCTAAATTGTTTGCAGAAAAATGGCGAATGCGCCAGGTAACTGAATTTATACGATTAATAAAACTTACTGGTAATTTCGCTCACTGCTTTGGAGCATTTTTTCTATTTAATTTTTGTGGAAATGTTAGATTTTAACCCTGAGGTAGCACTCTGGAGTTGTCTATTGTTTTCGGTGGATGTTTGCTATTAAATAAATAATTGAATGAAATCTCGACTTTATTAAAATAATACCTTAAAGTAACAAATGTTCTACTTGATTGTTCTAGGAACTGGGAGATAGCTTATTGTCTAATATTTCAAGATTTAACAATGATATAAACCTATGTTTAGTTACGTGATGACCATAATACTATTCATTCATAAAATCCAGTTGATTGCAGTGTTTTGGTTGTTTGTTTTGACCCCTTTGTGCTGATTCTGTTTCGGATTCCTGTACCCTTGGATTAGGCCTTGGAGCTGGTTGCATTGTCAGTACATTCTCGTCGGAAAAGTTGGATTTCCTCAATGTTCATGTATGTACTCAAGTATTGGAAAAACGTACTCTTGTGGCAGCTAAAATTGCAGATTATTGTATTAGGGAAATATTAAGACTATAGTATTACCTACCTGTATTGTGGGACGTCAGTTGCTTTGGTTTTCCTGTTTGAGGAAACGCAGGAAAATGGCTTTGAAGAATTGTTGCCGTTTTGTTTACATTCACACAAAATATTCCGCCTGTCACTTTTCGTATAATTTAAATATTTGCTTTGCGGACTGCGTTAGGATTCACGTTTGCCTTGCGTGTGAAATATGCGGTTTTTGTTGAGAGAGACTTATACGCTGATAAAGGAATGAACAAGGATGAAATAGAATGGGATGGAGACGTTATTTCGTTTCTTGATTCTTCATTAAATTTTTGCAGGTCCAATTCCAGGGGCCAACTGTTGTTGCAATATCCCTAGGTTTTATTACTTTTTTATAAATAGTTTTTCGTTAGTTTAATTTTTACTAGTTTAAGTTTGATTGGCATTACTGATTTGGCCATTTTTGAATTTTGGAAAGTACCCGGTGGGGAATCACTTTTAAAATAGCCAGTACATGTGCAAGTTAATTTATTGAAATAATTTGAATTTACGTAATTTTACGGATGTAATTTGCACATAAAGATTGAAATTCGACGATTGAATAATTGATTGGAAGTCGAAATTTCGCCGTGAGGGATTTGTCGCTGCTATTTTTGGTTCAAAGAAGATCGAACCCAAAAACTAAGGTACTACCGGTATCCTCCATTTTGTCGACCCTCGTTGTTCTGGGGTAAGTTAAGACGATTTCTTCCCATCGTGTTTGATTTTGGATTTTCCTTAATGGACACTATCTTGGAACTTTCCGACGTGGAGCTTGGTGAGCTGAACATTGGTCACGTGGGCTGTAGCTGCATCCTTGATACTACCAAGTTTTACTGAAATGTGTGCTGGAATGGGTTGGTAATTGGAAACCGAATCAATGCCGCCGCAGCTAAGTATCAGTAGAAATTATTGGGAATCTTATTTTTTTTATTTAAAATCCGTATACTCGGAATTCTGAATTTAAATTGGGTCGAGTATATAGCATTTATTGTCTGTAACTATTGGTAGCCAAGATCGTTCTAGTGTAGGTTATTATTATTATTAATATTGATTTAAATTAACGAATTATCCTCAAATAAGTTCGTTATTAATACACAGTTGTTAGTGTTTAAATTACCCAGTATTTTATATTACGGGTTATTTTGGATAAATACACAATCTTATCTAGGAATACTTAAATATGTTATTACATAAAATGTACGGCAAGTATGATCATACCTCGCTTTTTAAACGGAATCTGTAGATATTAAGGTAAACGTCCCAATTATCGACACCTTAAGAGATTTGGGTAGATCATAGGGAAATAAAAATTTGCATATTAAAGGTATAGTTCTGAAAATTTTACTATGTATTAGTATATTATTGATTATTGCTGTGGAATGTTTATGTTCCGAATAGCAATACCCAATTTATTTGCAAAAAATAAATAGGGTAAAAAGTACCATTTGACCCAATTATCGACATGGGAAAAATGGTTTTGTACCAAATATCGACACACCTGCGTACGTAATATCGACACTGGACCTGAATGGTAAAATGGTATCTAATAATGAGGTAACAAACACAAAATAATAAGCTTACCACATTCAGTTTACTCATATTTATTAGACATAAATGAAACAGTATTTCTTGCCAACGAAAATATTAAATATTTCTCTGAACTAGACACTAACTTGAGTGACAGTTTGAAATTAATGAAAATAATAGTACGGGATACAAGGCCTATTTTATCAAATCATTTTACACCGTCTTGCATTGTTATCATCAGTTAGATAACATGGTACTGAAACGCACTTGTGCAGGGAAATAGATGGGAGTGGGGGATTTCGCTGAAAAAAATGTTTCAGAAAATGTCGTCATAAACAAGGAAAATATATAATTATACACCGTCTTGCATTTATTTATTGAGTTAATTTGTACACAAACAAAATTGGATTACCACATGCAAGACGTTTTCATGGGGGTTTTGGGGCTGTAATATAAGATGGAAATTGTCAATTTTTGAGATGGGTGAAAAATCATTTTACACCACTCCATTTTTGATTTAGATTAAAGCTTGAATGTAGAATAGCTACTGGATACTGATACAAGACGTCCTGTGGCGGGATAAAGGCCTGCAAGACACATGTCAATGCGTTGTCTCATGAGGGAGTGAAAAATTATTTTACACCACTTCATGCTTATGTCCGCCGGAAGAATACATGTTAAGAAATGGTAATACATCAGTCCAAGACGTTTTTTCGGGGAAAAAAGTTAATGAATCCGTTTTATTTTTTAACTGAACTGTTGAGTTATTTACTGAACCGTTCACTGTTGATTCTTTTCTAAATCATACAGATAGAAAAGGACAGTTGACATAGCAGCTCAACAGGGGAGTCTGCTGAATACAGGAATTATAATTTCTGTTTACAATTCCAGACAGATCATTTGTTGTGTCATTTTTTTGCTGCTTTAAAATCAAATTTCTCAAATTTAGCTAATAGTTACAATCCGTTATGTGTTATAGCATATCCACATTCCACCCCAAAAAAACGTAAATGATTATAAGCCCTCAGAAAAAGAACAATTTTCAACCTTTTCTTATTTGATGTCCGTAGAGACATTCAAATATACATAATATTAAGAGAATTTTGCAAAATAGAATTATTCTACGTGGTAAAGAGCAAAAATATTAAAAATTAATGTGCGTAATTTGTAATTTGGAGTAGTATTCACCTTTGTACCTGATGGATTGGCCCCCGTCAAAATTAGTCAACTATATCACCGTCTTGCAGTCCTTTCTTTCCATTTTGAACGTCTTGTATTTTTTTAAATGTTATCGATGTGTTCTGTTTTTCCCATTAGTACCAGTGCAAGACGGTGTAAAATGATTTCTCACTCCTTCATAAGACAACACATCGACCTCCGTCTTGCAGCCTGTTATCCCTCCACAGGACGCCTTGCATCAGTATCCAGTGGTTATTCTACATTCAAGCTTTAATCTAAATCAACAATGAAGTGGTGTAAAATGATATTTCACCCCTCTGAAAAATTGACAATTTCTATCTAATATTACAACTCCAAAACCTCCATGAAAACGTCTTGCATGTGTTGATCCAATTTTATTTGTGTACAAATTAACTCAATAAATAAATGCAAGACGGTGTATAATTATATATTTTCCTTGTTTATGATAACATTTTCTGAAATATTTTTTTCAGCGAAATCCTCCACTCCCATCTATTTCTCTGCAGAAATGCGTTTCAGCATCATGTTATCTAACTGATGATAACAATGCAAGACGGTGTAAAATGATTTGATGAAATAGGCCTCGTATCCCGTACTATAATATATAAATAATCAAAATAAAATATAATTTCTTTGGAAAATAAAAAATCAAAATAAAATATAGATAACTTCTTTGGAAAATATAGAAAATTTCAGATAAGTACTCAGGTACTCAATTAGATACAGAATCAGAAATCTCCGGTACACAGTAGAGCCCCCGTTTATTTTTTATTATTGGTTCCTTAATTTTTTGAAGCACTTCGTCTCTATCATACCAAAGAATGTCAACCCTTTGCAGCCAAATCCAATTAAGCCCATTTTTCTCCATGTGTGAGACTTTGTATTCGAGGTCTCCATTTTCTTTGCAACTTATGTCGATAATTTTTCCTGTTAGTGATTGCTCGTTATAATTTACTATAACATAATCATTAATGGATAACTCTTCTGAGTTGATGTCTTTTAGTGTTTTTTCTGATTCTTCAGTATTTTCAATGATGGTTTCGCTCGATGAAGACTTCCCTTGGTTATCAGTTTGTTCTTTTACTAATTTATTTTTATCTTTGGCTTTTTTCATTTTTTTATTTTGCAACTCTGCTTTTTCAGCCTGTCTCTCCTTCCGCTTTTGTGGGCATTGTTCTTTTTTCTTTAGTTCGAGTGTTTTTTTTGCTTCTTTTCTTTTGAAATATTCCTGCCATTCTTTGGAAGATGCAACCGCCGGAACTTTTTCGGAAATTTTTCTTTTCGTAGTGTTTGGTTTTGGTGTTGGCCAAAATAAGGTTTTTTTAAATGGTGATGGTACATTGACTCCCACATTCAAAGACACATTGGTTGATATATTTTCCTCATTATTTAAATTCAAATTATCTGTGACAGCTTCGGGGTTCTTGTTTCTTGTTTGTTTCCCAAATAAAATTTGTGCTGATCCAGTATCTACTATATCCATGGGTTTATCGATGTTATTATTTGTCATTTCTTCGCTATTTGTAATATCATTTAGAGGTGAATAGGTTTCTTCAATATTAGTATCACTCAGAGATTCATCGACTCGTTCTTCGGTTACTTTTCCATTCAGACTGTGAGTGGGTCTATCACATTCATTAGTATTTTCCACAACACTTAAGGGTAATTCATTTATATCTGTATTATTTGGTAAATCATCAGTCTCTTCATTATCAGTTTCATGGTTTAGTGGAATCGATGACAGAGGAATATAACTTGTTTTAGTATTGTTCTCGCTTTCTATCTCATCCAAATTTTCACCGTTATTGGGTTTATCACATTCATTAAAATTTATCACAGCACTTTCGGGTAATTCATCACCATCTCTATTATTTGATGAATCGTCAGTCTCTTCATTAATATTTACATGGTTCAGTCACCATTCGAAAGTCGTCATCATTTGCTTCTGACACATACATTACTAACGGCAATTGCAAATTTTCACTGTTATGGGGTATATTACATTCATTGGTATTCTCCACATAACTACGGGGTAATTCATTATCATCTGTATTATTTGGTGAATCATCAGTCTCTTCTTTATTATTATTTGCATGGATTAGGGGGATGTGAATTGTTTTTACGCTTTCTATCTCATCCACCATTTGGAAGTCATTTTCTTCTGCCACATTTATATCGAATGGAAATTGCAAATTTTCAATGTCTAGTAGGCCTGTAATATCAAGTTCATCTCCTGAAACGTTTCCATCTAACTGCTTATCTGCTTCACTAAATGTAAAATCATCCGTATCTGTCAAGTTAGAGTTCTCCTCAGCAGTAGCAGTAATATGTGTTGTAACGTCCGATTGTTTGTTATTCAGAGAACGCCACAAATAATACAAGCTTGTATCTTCAATGGCACCTTTCCAAGTTTCTCCAGAAGCCTTGAATAGTTCTAATTTTTCGAGAAGTTTTTTTTCTAGTAAATCTAACAGGTTGTGGTCGGACTGATGGTCGGGTGCTTCTTCAGTAGTTGTTTCACAAGTTTTAGGTGTATCTTTGAAGTATTTTCCAAAATTAATATTATCAGGCCTAAATGGTACAAGACCACATGTTCTAAATCCATTTTTTATTATATCTGGAAAGTTTTTCATTTTATTCATTGTCGTTTGTAGAATAGGAGCAAAATCATCCCTAGCTAATTTTTTTCCATTATTTTTCATTCGCCAAGTGTGAATAGACTTCTTCCATTCCATTTTGAGTGGTCGGAAAACAGCCACATCAAGTGGCTGTAAGATATGGGTGGCATTGGCTATAAAGGAAATTAATACTATCCCATTCTTGCCGCAAAATTCGCTAAGTGCCATTGTTAAATGAGAAGTATGTCCATCGACGAAAAGGATGACAGGCAGTTCTATCTTATTAACTAATAACCATGGATGGAAAATATTGGCAACATATTCATAAAAGGTTTCGCCTGTCATCCATCCATTTTCAGACCGCCCTACTCCCCATTGTGGTGGAACTTTGTCAATGACAGCTTTTGGCACCCTTTTATAGCTATAGACAATCATAGGTGGAGGAATTTCTCCTGATGCGCTGCATATAACTAGTGTAGTCAAGCACTCTTTTTCGTCGTTGTTGATGAATGAGTAAACCGCTTTTTCACCCTTCTTAACTAAGACCTTATCATTTTTGGGACTTAGAAAAAAAGCACTTTCGTCGCAATTGTATGTCCGAGAGGGCTCAGATGTTATATGAAAATTACCAGTATCAGACAAATAATCTTTCACTTCTTCGAACCAACGACGGATTTTCCCTTCGGTTACGGTGGCTCTAGCATTGGTGAGATTTTGAGAAACTCTTTGCGACAGTTCAGGATGCCGCTTCATGAAGGCTTCATACCACTGGCGATCTGGTCTTCCGTTGGTAAAATTATTTGGTCTTTTCAGATTTTTCAGCAATAATTGTACGCTGTCTATAAGCTGCAGTTTTGTGGCAGGAAACCCACAACTGGCAATATGAAACATCCATTTCACCAATAGCTTCTCTTCATCGCTTGTCAAAACTGTATCAGGACCAATTTTCCTTTCAATTGGCGCTTTTCCTTGAACTTTTCCTATTATGGTTGTTCTTGGTACTTTAAAAACTTTACTAGCTTGAGCAGTGGGCATTCCATTTTTAACAGCATTGACCGCTTGTTCCATGGCTTCTACCGAATATTGGAATCTTTTGCTTTTATTCATTTTGAGTATTTCTTCTGAACAAAAATGAGTCCCAGTTATCGACATACTCAGTACCAAACACCGACACACATAATAAATCCACTCTAACGTTGTTACCAAAGGGGAAAAATGGGTGTCGATAATTGGTACGTCGTTAGTTTAATATAATTTTCCTTACATTTTTCGGACAGAATAATATTAAGTTCAATAGATATTTAAATATTCAGTGGAAAAGAGAAGGCTGCATTGTACCATCTATCGATACCTATGTCGATGAATGGTACAATGTTTAAAAATGGATGTCCCAATTATCGACAGCTCAGAATTTTGAATTTATACAGATTTTATGTCTTATTATTAGCAAAAATCATAAATTTTATACTCTGTACATATATATACAACAATTTCCATAAGGTTGATTAAATATTTCAAACTAAAATCACCATAATCAACTTACCTGTTTCTTAGCACTTTTGACAACGATCTGCACTGGTACACATGTCATTGCAGAATGACTGGATGGAAATATTTTTAAAATTAATATTTTCTGCATTACCGACTGAGGATTTTTAGGTAAGGTAGGGAAAACCTGCTCCCTTCTTATTATGATACGACAATAGATGTAGCAAGAATCAGATTCTTATATTTTTTGGCTTTTAAGTGCAAAAATGTCGATAATTGGGACAGTGTCGATAATTGGGACTTTTACCTTAGGTCTAGTTTAAATGGAATGAATTTGAGTAAATTATAGCCTATTTATTGAATAAATTGATTTGTTAGTTAGTTTTTTCCGTATTTTTTGGGTCAAGATTTCAGATTATGATTTTGGAAAACCGCCTTCAGCATACTTAATAGACTAAATAAAATTCGGTGGCGCCCTTAACTCGACATAAAATAATAGTTGGAGTAGGTAGGCATAATTCACCAAAACCACCCACCCCTGAGGTATTTTACTGAGCTAAATAGTCAGGCATTCCAACGAATAGTAATATTCTTTCTCTTTGCTCAACTCGCGGAAATGGGGTTTCCGTTAACTGGGCAAAATTCTGGAACCAGAGGAAATAATAAAGCTAAAAAACAGGCTAGGCTACTTCAATATTTTGGAATTAGATTAGGCTAGGCTTGGCTAGTTCAATATTTTGGAATTAGATTAGGCGCGCCTTGACGTCATCGCTCAGACATGTTCGGACAAGCTGGAATGGCAACGGGTGCCTGGCGGGGGTGGGAGCGGGTCCGGCGCCAGAGGTGCACCTCAAGGTCGAGAACCTAGTTGCGGTTTCCTACGCTCCTCAAAGGGGCGGGGCTTAATTCCTGGAAATTTTACCCCCACTCTTTTTGGTACGAAAATGACCAGAATGAACCTTAGATTTTCTTATGGAGATTTACATGGGAAAATGGTCGAAATTGCCGCCGAACTCTTGTTGCTTATCTACTAAGTTACTATTATTGTATTAAAAAAATATACCTTTAAACTTTAATTTTGCGAATCTCTGTCTTTCTTCTTGTCTAAACTTTCTTTTTGCTTTTTTGCTTAATTTCGGCGGGGGCAACGGATAATTTTGTTTGCTAATACATATGTTTTGTGGATTATAGCGCAACATTGGAGGGTCTTCATCCCAAGAGTAGTTTATGGTAGGGTCTTTATTCTGTTTAAAAATATTTATATATATAGTTGTATTATGTCTGTTAATAATATACAAAGTCAACAATATTATTAATATATTTTTGATAAATGAATAAAGTTCAATTTACCTATATAAAATTCACTAGTTTTTTTGTTCAGTTGATTTTTCGAAGTCTTCCCCGGTGAGCTGTTTTCTTTTATCGATAATGTTTATCAATTTATTACAGCAAATAAGTTTTTTATTGTAAACTTTTATCTTTTCCAATATTTGTTTTTTCATTTCATCGAGCTCATCTAGCAAAAATCCTTTTTCTGCTAAACGTGCGGCTTCTTGGTCCAATTCTTCATTTTCCGTCACCTTAATATCTTGAATTATATGTTATGGAGTCACAAGATTCACGAATTCTTGATCCAAGTTAGGATCAGAAGGACTTAGCAAATCCACAAATTCCTGATCCAAGTCTGGATCAGGGGCCATGCCTGGAGCCATTATACTTCGAAGGGCTTCTTCTACTTTATCGCGCTCTTCTAGTAGATTGTCTCCACGTAATATTATATTTTGAATAATATTTACTTTCTTCTGTTTGTTTTCATCGTTGCAGAGCTGTGCCATTTTGTAAGCTGATGGTTTTGAGCACATCAGTTTTTTTTGAAAAACCATTTACTTGGAGACACTTAACTACTATACACTTTGAAAATCTTTTTTGTTTCCTGTTGCCTAGATTTTTTTTGCTAATTTTTGGCGGGGGTCAACGGATTATGGGTTGGATACAACATCTGCTTCTGGGTTATTGCTATCTACCATAAAGTCCTTATCTCAAGAATCGTCGATGGTAGGATTTTTTTGTTTGAATATATTTATATGTTTCCTATGTCTGATATGCTCGACTAATTTAGTTGATCTGATGACGCCGCATTGTTTGAACTTTTGGATGCATAGGAAAAGTTACCAATGAGTTACAAAAACAATCAACTTCATTGAAGTCCGTGATAAGCCAGTATTTTTTAAAATCCACTCAAGAATTGTGCTTTGTGATCTTCGAAAAATATGTTTTGATTTTTTATTAAAACCCAATGAAACAATAAATTAAGTTACTATTATTTTATTAAAAAATTATACTTATAAACTACAATTTTGCAAATCTCTCTCTTTCTTCTTGTCTAAACTTTCTTTTTGCTTTTTTGCTTAATTTCAGCTGGGGGCAACGGATAATTTTGTTTGCTAATACATATGTTTGTGGATTATAGCGCAACATTGGAGGGTCTCCATCCCAAGAGTAGTCTATGGTAGGGTCTTTATTCTGTTTAAAAATATTTATATTTATAGTTGTATTATGTCTGTTTATAATATACAAAGTCAACAATATTAATAATACATTTAAAATAAATGAGTAAAGTTCAATTTACCTATATAAAATTCATTAGTTTTTTTTGTTCAGTTGATTTTTCGAAGTCTTCCTCGATGAGCTGTTTCCTTTTATTGATAATGTTTATCAATTTATTACAGCGAATAAGTTTTTTATTGTAAACTTTTCCAATATTTGTTTTTCCGTTTCATCGAGCTCATCTAGCAAAAATCCTTTTTCTGCTAAACGTGCGGCTTCTTAATATCTTGAATTATATGTTGTGGAGTCCCAAGATTCACGAATTCTTGATCCAAGTTAGGATCAGAAGGACTTAGCAAATCCACAAATTCCTGATCCAAGTCTGGATAAGGGGTCATGCCTGGAGCCATTATACTTCGAAGGGGTTCTTCCACTTCATCGCGCTCTTCTATTCGATTTTCTCCACGTAATATTATATTATGAATGATATTTTTTTTCTTCTGGTTATTGTCATCGTTGCAGAGCTGTGCCATTTTGTAAGCTGATGGTTTTGAGCACATCAGTTTTTTTTTTGAAAAACCAGTTACTTGGAGACACTACTTTACACTTTGAAAATCTTTTTTCTTTTCTGTTGTCTAGATTTTTTTTGCTAATTTTTGGCGGGGGTCAACGGATTATGGGTTGGATATAATATCTGCTTCTGGGTTATTGCTATCTACCATAAAGTCCTCATCTCAATATAGGGTACTTATTTGGCAATTGCCTGATTATACTGCATACGGCTAGTCAGCATCAGTTCGGAGGCCATGGGTTTATGGATTCCTTGTATACATCTTACCTTTGGGCGCCACCAAGTTAATTGTGACTTAACTAGGAAGATTACTTAATGATGTCATAAACAAAACCTGTACAATTGGAGAGCTTAGCAATAAAACAACTAATTAGTTACAATAATATATCTGGCTTTCTTTATTAAAAAATAATAACAATAATAAATAGGGATAGCCAGGACGTTGTTAAAAATGTGTATAGATTATGGCTTGTACCAATTTATAAATATTTGATTATAAAAAAATATGAATGTAAATAATGCATATATAAATATGAATTTCAAGTAAACATGACTAAAAACTTTTTGATATTTACACTTGTGAGTGATAAGAAAAATACAGTATGGGTTACACTTTACCAATAGCCAAATTAAACACAGAAAGGTGAAAGTAATTGTTTGGGCAACCTCAGGGTAAAATTCTAGAATTTTAATTAAGGGGCACTTACCGAACGTAATTCATCAAGTGATTTATATAGGATTTGCTTAAGTAGTAAAAGGTGTAACTTACATGTATACAAGTGTTAGTTATCTTCATATGTATGTGTAAATCCAGAAGTTCCTGAAGGGAGATTATCTACAGGTTTGGTCTCACTGTAGATAGACTATGGTATGGTAAGTGAGTCTTATGGAAGTCCTATCCATGTTTTATCTGTCTAACGTAGAACTCAACGTGGTTCTGCCAGAGTGGTATCAAGAGGGTTGCTGAAGGAAGGCTACCAAAGCCCCAACTGAGAGCAATCTAGACCCAGCCTAGAATCTCTCTAAATACATCCTTGAATCTTCTTAGTATAGCCTAGCAACTGTCCAGCTATAGCCTAGCAGTGTCCAGCTATAGCCTAGCAACTGTCCAGCTATAGCCTAGCATCTGTCCAGATATAGCCTAGCACCCTCAAAGTGAGGGATGTTCTAGGCCAAAGGCGAAGTCTTAAACTTCCAAAAGCTGCTCGGAACAGTCCGAAACAAAATCCAAAAATGACCAAGGGACAACTCTAGACAATTATCAAAAAGAAATAAGTCTGAAAATGAGTTCCCCGGCACAAAATTCAAAAAAGTCTCGCCCAAAAATAAGGGGCCGAGACCGACCTTTCAGTATCAAGTCTCAAGATCAAAAGTGGAGATTCTTCCTTTTGGATTTTCGAAGAAGGCTTCCCTTTGTCAATCTTCTAATTTGACATTGTTGAAAATTATAGAAAAGGCGTGTTCAGTTTAATCCCAAAAATACAAACTGAAAAGTGGGTTGTGTAAAAATGACTGGTGAATGTTGAAAAATGCCTATAGAACATATATCAGAAAGTAGAACAGATCTAAGAAAACGCCTAGACAAGACAGCTGTTCAATGACATGATGGAAATGAAAAATCAAAAAAAGTAAACAACAATTATCATAACCTCAGATTATTTGATTGGATTTGGCAACTGGAGATGATGGTACTAACTCCTTTTCCTAAGATTCTAATCAATTACAGCGGGCCCTGCCGTACTGAATCAAACCTTCCTAGATCAATTAACCAAACTTGCAAACCTGAACCAAAAACTTTTAGTAGAAAGCAGTACTCAAGGTAATAAAATCTGGGCACAGAAAAGAAGACAGTTGTTCATTCATTTATTTCTTTATAGTTCTATATGGAATCACATCTACTAAAGCAAAACAAAGTAGCATATTAGCCAATAAATTGAAAATGCTACATCAAAAATCGTCCATGGTGGGTTTTTTTGTTTGAATATATTTATATGTTTACTATGTCTGATATGCTCGACTAATTTAGTTGATCTGATGACACCGCATTGCTTGAACTTTTGGATGCCTGGGAAAAGTTACCAATGAGTTACATAAACAACCAACTTCATTAAAATCCGTGATAAGCCAGTATTTTTTAAAATCCACTCAAGAATTGTGCTATGTGATCTTCGAAAAATATGTTTTGATTTTTTATAAAAATCCAATGAAACAATGAATTAAGTTACTATTATTTTATTAAAAAATTATACTTATAAACTACAATTTTGCAAATCTCTCTCTTTCTTCTTGTCTAAACTTTCTTTTTGCTTTTTTGCTTAATTTCGGCTGGGGGCAACGGATAATTTTGTTTGCTAATACATATGTTTGTGGATTATAGCGCAACATTGGAGGGTCTCCATCCCAAGAGAAGTCTATGGTAGGGGCTTATTTTGTTTAAAAATATTTATATTTATAGTTGTATTATGTCTGTTAATAATATACAAAGTCAACAATATTAATATTAAATTTTTAATAAATGAATAAAGTTTAATTTACCTATATAAAATTCATTAGTTTTTTTTGTTCAGTTGATTTTTCGGAGTCTTCCTCGATGAGCTGTTTTCTTTTATCGATAATGGTTATCAATTTATTACAGCAAATAAGTTTTCTATTGTAAAATTTTATCTTTTCCAATATTTGTTTTTTCGTTTCATCGAGCTCATCTAGCAAAAATCTTTTTTCTGCTAAACGTGCGGCTTCTTGGTCCAATTCTTCATTTCCCGTCATCTTAATATGTTGAATTATATGTTGTGGAGTCACAAGATTCACGAATTCTTGATCCAAGTTAGGATCAGAAGGACTTAGCAAATCCACAAATTCCTGATCCAAGTCTGGATCAGGGGTCATGCCTGGAGCCATTATACTTCCACTTCATCGCGCTCTTCTAGTCGATTTTCTCCACGTAATATTATATTTTGAATAATATTTACTTTCTTCTGGTGGTTGTCATCGTTGCAGAGCTGTGCCTTTTTGTAAGCTGATGGTTTTGAGCACATCAGTTGTTGCCTAGATTTGTTTTGCTAATTTTTGGCGGGGGTTAACGGATTATGGGTTGGATACAACATCTGCTTCTGGGTTATTGCTATCTACCATAAAGTCCTTATCTCAAGAATCGTCGATGGTAGGGTTTTTTTGTTTGACTATATTTATATGTTTTATGTCTGATATGCTCGACTTATTTATTTAATCTGCTGACACCGCATTGTTTGAACTTTTGGATGCATGGGAAAAGTTACCAATGAGTTACAAAAACAACCAACTTCATTAAAATCCGTGATAAGCCAGTATTTTTTAAAATCCACTCAAGAATTGTGCTTTGTGATCTTCGAAAATAATGTTTTGATTTTTTATAAATACCCAATGAAACAATGAATTAAGTAACTATTATTTTATTAAAAAATTATACTTATAAACTACAATTTTGCAAATCTCTCTCTTTCTTCTTGTCTAAACTTTCTTTTTGCTTTTTTGCTTAATTTCGGCTGGGGGCAACGGATAATTTTGTTTGCTAATACATATGTTTGTGGATTATAGCGCAACATTGGAGGGTCTTCATCACAAGAGTAGTCTATGGTAGGGCCTTTATTCTGTTCAAAAATATTTATATTTATAGTTGTATTATGTCTGTTAATAATATACAAAGTCAACAATATTAATAATAAATTTATAATAAATGAATAAAGTTCAATTTACCTATATGAAATTCATTAGTTTTTATTGTTCAGCTGATTTTTTGAAGTCTTCCTCGATGAGCTGTTTTCTTTTATTGATAATGTTTATCAATTTATTACAGCAAATAAGTTTTCTATTGTAAATTTTTATCTTTTCCAATATTTGTTTTTCAGTTTCATCGAGCTCATCTAGCAAAAATCCTTTTTCTGCTAAACGTGCGGCTTCTTGGTCCAATTCTTCATTTTCCGTCATCTTAATATCTTGAATTATATGTTATGGCGTCACAAGATTCACGAATTCTTGATCCAAGTTAGGATCAGAAGGACTTAGCAAATCCACAAATTCCTGATCCAAGTCCGGATCAGGGGCCATGCCTGGAGCGATTATACTTCGAAGGGCTTCTTCTACTTCATCGCGCTCTTCTAGTAGATTGTCTCCACGTAATATTATATTTCGAATAATATTTACTTTCTTCTGTTTGTTTTCATCGTTGCAGAGCTGTGCCATTTTGTAAGCTGATGGTTTTGAGCACATCAGTTTTTTTTGAAAAACCAGTTACTTGGAGACACTTAACTACTAGACACTTTGAAAATCTTTTTTCTTTCCTGTTGCCTAGTTTGGTTTTGCTAATTTTTGGCAGGGGTCAACGGATTATGGGTTGGATACAACATCTGCTTCTGGGTTATTGCTATCTACCATAGAGTCCTTATCTCAAGAATCGTCGATGGTAGGGTTTTTTTGTTTGAATATATTTATATGTCTGATATGCTCGACTAATTTAGTTGATCTGATGACACCGCATTGTTTGAACTTTTGGATGCATGGGAAAAGTTACCAATGAGTTACAAAAACAACCAACTTCATTGAAATCCGTGATAAGCCAGTATTTTTTAAAATCCACTCAAGAATTGTGGTTTGTGATCTTTGAAAAATATGTTTTGATTTTTTATAAAAACCCAATGAAACAATAAATTAAGTTACCCTTATTTTATTAAAAAATTATACTTATAAAATACAATTTTGCAAATCTCTCTCTTTCTTCTTGTCTAAACTATCTTTTTGCTTTTTTTCTCAATTTTGGCTGGGGGCAACGGATAATTTTGTTTGCTAATACATATGTTTGTGGATTATAGCGCAATATTGGAGGGTCCCCATCCCAAGAGTAGTCTATGGTAGGGTCTTTATTCTGTTTAAAAATATTTTTATTTATAGTTGTATTAGGTCTGTTTATAATATAGAAAGTCAACAATATTAATAATAAATTTAAAATAAATGAATAAAGTTCAATTTACCTATATAAAATTCATTAGTTTTTTCTGTTCAGTAGATTTTTCGGAGTCTTCCTCGATGAGCTGTTTTCTTTTATTGATAATGTTTATCAATTTATTACAGCAATTAATTTTTTTATTGTAAACTTTTATCTTTTCCAATATTTGTTTTTTCGTTTCATCGAGCTCATCTAGCAAAAATCCTTTTTCTGCTAAACGTGCGGCTTCTTGGTCCAATTCTTCATTTGCCGTCATCTTAATATCCTGAATTATATGTTGTGGAGTCACAAGATTCACGAATTCTTGATCCAAGTTTGGATCAGAAGGACTTAGCAAATCCATAAATTCCTGATCCAAGTCTGGATCAGGGGTCATACCTGGAGCCATTATACTTCCACTTCATCGCGCTCTTCTAGTCGATTTTCTCCACGTAATATTATATTTTGAATAATATTTACTTTCTTCTGGTGGTTGTCATCGTTGCAGAGCTGTGCCATTTTGTATGCTGATGATTTTGAGCACATCAGTTTTTTTTGAAAAACCAGTTACTTGGAGACACTTAACTACTATACACTTTGAAAATCTTTTTTCTTTCCTGTTGCCTAGATTTGTTTTGCTAATTTTTGGCGGGGGTCAACGGATTATGGGTTGGATACAACATCTGCTTCTGGGTTATTGCTGTCTACCATAAAGTCCTTATCTCAAGAATCGTCGATGGTAGGGTTTTTTTTGTTTGAATGAATATGTTCTATGTCTGATATGCTCGACTAATTTAGTTGATCTGATGACACCGCATTGTTTGAACTTTTGGATGCATGGGAGAAGTTACCAATGAGTTACAAAAACAACCAACTTCATTAAAATCCGTGATAAGCCAGTATTTTTTAAAATCCACTCAAGAATTGTGCTTTGTGATCTTCGAAAATTATGTTTTGGTTTTTTATAAAAATCCAATGAAACAATGAATTAAGTTACTATTATTGTATTAAAAAAATATACTTATAAACTTTAATTTTGCGAATCTCTGTCTTTCTTCTTGTCTAAACTTTCTTTTTGGTTTTTTGCTTAATTTCGGCGGGGGCAACGGATAATTTTGTTTGCTAATACATATGTTTGTGGATTATAGCGCAACATTGGAGGGTCTTCATCCCAAGAGTAGTCTATGGTAGGGTCTTTATTCTGTTTAAAAATATTTATATATATAGTTGTATTATGTCTGTTAATAATATACAAAGTCAACAATATTATTAATACATTTTTGATAAATGAATAAAGTTCAATTTACCTATATAAAATTCACTAGTTTTTTTTGTTCAGTTGATTTTTCGAAGTCTTCCCCGATGAGCTGTTTTCTTTTATTGATAATGTTTATCAATTTATTACAGCCAATAAGTTTTTTATTGTAAACTTTTATCTTTTCCAATATTTGTTTTTTCATTTCATCGAGCTCATCTAGCAAAAATCCTTTTTCTGCTAAACGTGCGGCTTCTTGGTCCAATTCTTCATTTTCCGTCACCTTAATATCTTGAATTATATGTTATGGAGTCACAAGATTCACGAATTCTTGATCCAAGTTAGGATCAGAAGGACTTAGCAAATCCACAAATTCCTGATCCAAGTCTGGATCAGGGGCCATGCCTGGAGCCATTATACTTCGAAGGGCTTCTTCTACTTCATCGCGCTCTTCTAGTAGATTGTCTCCACGTATTATTATATTTTGAATAATATTTACTTTCTTCTGTTTGTTTTCATCGTTGCAGAGCTATGCCATTTTGTAAGCTGATGGTTTTGAGCACATCAGTTTTTTTTGAAAAACAAGTTACTTGGAGACACTTAACTACTATACACTTTGAACATCTTTTTTCTTTCCTGTTGCCTAGATTGGTTTTGCTAATTTTTGGCGGGGGTCAACGGATTATGGGTTGGATACAACATCTGCTTCTGGGTTATTGCTATCTACCATAAAGTCCTTATCTCAAGAATCATCGATGGTAGGGTTTTTTTGTTTGAATATATTTATATGTTTACTATGTCTGATATGCTCGACTAATTTAGTTGATCTGATGACACCGCATTGTTTGAACTTCTGGATGCATAGGAAAAGTTACCAATGAGTTACAAAAACAACCAACTTCATTAAAATCCGTGATAAGCCAGTATTTTTTAAAATCCACTCAAGAATTGTGCTTTGTGATCTTCGAAAAATGTGTTTTGATTTTTTATAAAACCCAATGAAACAATAAATTAAGTTACTATTATTTTATTTAAAAATTATACTTATAAACTACAATTTTTCAAATCTCTCTCTTTCTTCTTGTCTAAACTTTCTTTTTGCTTTTTTGCTTGATTTCGGCGGAGGACAACGGATAAATTTGTTTGCTAATACATATGTCTGTGGATTATAGCTCAACATTGGAGGGTCTTTATCCCAAGAGTAGTCTATGGTAGGGTAATTAAGTTTGAAATAAGAAACTTTACTTTTTTAAAAACTTTATTTTAATTAACTAAAGTGAAAGTAATAGTTATTTAAGTATTAAGGGCGGTAAGTGTCGTTTACCGCCCGAGATTGTTTGAAGACCGACGCGTAGCGGAGGTCTTCAATATTCGAGGGCGGTTAACGACACTTAACGCCCAAAATACTTATTACGTTTTATGCACGATCGGGCTATTCCAGTTCAAAAACTTAATTTATAGAATGGCATCCAATTGACATTTTCAAAAATAGAATTGTCTTCCTCCTATAAAGGCGCGTTCCCAATGAAAAATTGGCAACTTTTGTATTTGCAACGCTTCCAAAAATCACAACTCTTATTTCCATGGTTATCCACCACCGCACATTATCTATAACAATTATTATTATTATTATAGTTGGCTGGACTACTTGTTTCTAATGGTTGGTATGGTTGTTATGGTGCTTCTCAAATTGTTTATTTGTGTTAGTTACGCAAAACTCGCTTTCAAACAATACGGTTGCAAGCTGCAAATACGCTTTTTTGAAATTTAAGGAGAAATATGAGTGAAAATAGTGATAGTGAACTGGAAAATGCTTGGAATATTGGTTGTGACGCTGTGATTCCGGAAAAATCAAGGCAACGGTACGAAAAAACCTTTGAAATCTTTAAGAAGTGGTGCGTTGACAAAAACTGGGCTGTTTCGGAGAAAGTGCTTTTGGCATACTTTGTACACCGAAATCAGAAGTTAAAATCACCTGGAAGCTTATGGGCTGAGTATTCCATGCTGAAGGCGACACTTTTTCTGAAGGAAAATGTTGACATTTCGAAATACGCAACTTTAATTGCCTTTCTGAAAAGAAAAAACGTTGGCCATACACCGAAAAAATCTAAAGTTTTCACAAAGGAGGATTTATACAGGTTTCTAATGGAGGCACCAGATGATAGATACTTGATTTTGAAAGTGAGTTAATTTACCTGTGTTTTTAACAATGCAAAGAATTAATTTGTTGTTTTTTCGTAGATAGGCATGATATTTGGTGTAGCTGGAGCATGCAGAAGGGAGGAATTATGTAATTTGACTTTACAAGACATAGATAATCAGGAAACGTTCATTTTTGTTAAAATACCCAATACAAAAACCAATATTCAAAGGAGTTTCACCATCACTGGTAAAGAAGACCAGCGAGTGGATTATTTGGAGATTTGTAGGAAATATATCGAACTACGACAAAAAACCGCAAAATCAAACAAGTTATTCTTAAAAATTCGAAACGGCTTTTGCACTAATCAAGTTGTAGGAAAGAATACCATAGGAAAATGGCCAGCACAAATTGCCACATTTTTAAATTTGCAAAATCCTTCTCAATACACTGGACATGCTTTTCGCAGAACTTCTGCGACGCTTCTTGCAAATAGCGGCGTAGAAGTATTAGCTCTCAAAAGACATGGAGGTTGGAAATCCTCGACGGTTGCCGAGGGTTATATCGAGGACTCCATAGAGAGCAAATTGAAATTCGCAGACCAAATTTTACACCAAACTCCTTCAACAAGTGGTAAGACTTCGATCCAAACAACATCCAGACAACTAAACGATGAACCTCATCCTGTTTCTCTGATAAATGATACAGAAAATACGGTTGTTCTTGATAAGCACATAAGAAAAGGAGGTAACAAATGTCTGTATGTTTGAGGTGGATTTATAATATTACCTTGCATTTTTTGGGACTTACACCTCAATTGATATTAATACCAGAAGTTTTTTGATTTTGATACGAATTACTACAAGCTCTCTGATTAGAGTAATTTTACCTATCAGATTATTTTTATAAAATAAATTACTCGAAACGACTTTTTATAAACGAATCGAGTTTTATTATTTCAATAAAATAATACTTGATTAGGCTCGGTGGTATGAGTTCTGGATTTTTTGCTGACGTTTCGGTACCAAATCTGCTACCGTTGTCGAAGCTTGGGGGATGGAACACCTAAAAAATAAAAAAGGCAGAAAATTGTTCGGTTTTTTCGTAAATTTGTTTGAATACTCGAATTTGAGTTATCAAGCAAAAATTACAAATTTGACTAATTTGGTGTCAAACTTTTGACAATAATCATATCTAGGAAATGGTGGTATTTTCTAAAGGTGAGATTTAATTAATTTTCAGTTTACCTTGGTTTACTTCTGATTCAAGCAAAGGAAGCCACGTATTACTAAATGATGTTGAGCATGAAGCAACACATTCGTCTTTATTTAATAAAATTAATGCGCTCTCTTTGATTTTACGTGTTTTTGAACAATTTTCTGCCTTTTTTATTTTTTAGGTGTTCCATCCCCCAAGCTTCGACAACGGTAGCAGATTTGGTACCGAAACGTCAGCAAAAAATCCAGAACTCATACCACCGAGCCTAATCAAGTATTATTTTATTGAAATAATAGAACTCGATTCGTTTATAGAAAGTCGATTCGAGTAATTTATTTTATAAAAATAATCTGATAGGTAAAATTACTCTAATCAGAGAGCTTGTAGTAATTCGTATCAAAATCAAGAAACTTCTGGTATTAATATCAATTGAGGTGTAAGTCCCAAAAAATGCAAGGTAATATTAGAAAAGGAGGTGTTGTGATAGATAATTCACATAACTGTATATTTAATTTGTATGTTAACAAAAAATAATAATATTTAAATTCTATTAATATTAAACCTATGTACTATAGTTGTTGAGGTGCATAATAAATTATAATTCTTGTTTTATTTCTATTTCCATAGTTGACAACACGGATTAAATTGAACTAGTGGCCTCCACCAATATTCGAGAGTGTTTGATGACACGAAAATAGCGGGCGGTAAGTTCAACTTACCGCCCGCAAACGCGGGCGGTAAGTAGTACTTACCGCCCGCTCGTGCATAAAGTAACATATGAAGACTGGTGAAACTAGTTGCTGCTGCAAAGCATGAAAATAAAAGAACAATTGTGCATGGCTGCACCGCTTTTTATAAACAATAAATGCAAGTTAGCAATATTCACTAAAAACGTCAACAATTGTGATGTCATTGTGGGCGAGCAATTAGTATGCTAGTAGATATAGTATATGCGTTCTATGCCCTCCGACGCCTCCGTGACGTCTGCGCATGCGCCAACCAGGGCGTCGCGAAGCCGTGACGTCATCTGTCAGTCAGCTGTCATCTGTCAGTCAGCTGTCAATGTCAGTCAGCTGTCAATGTCATCTGTTAATGTCATTCAGCTGTCAATGTCACCTGTCAATATCAGTCACCTGTCAATGTCAGTCATCTGTCAATGTCAGTCACCTGTCAATGTCAGTGGTCTGTCAATGTCAGTCAGCTGTCAATGTCAGTCAGCTGTCAATGTCATCTAACCCAATCTACCTGAACTACTCCAACTTACCCGAACTGCTCTCTGATGCGCCATCTATAAACCCCGTATAACATTACACCTGTGTGTATTTTTTATATTTCTACATGTATTTATACAGATGAAAAAATACGTGAAATTATACATGCATTAATACATGGAGAAATATAAAGAAAATAGACAGATGGGCTTAAGAAAAAAAAAACTAACCTCAAACAATTTTTTATTTAAAAACATACATTTTTTAAGACTCAACTATTTCATAAAGCGATATTTGGTTTGGTCGTCCTACATCCTTCTGGCCTCTGTATATTATTGAATATTTTCCATCCATAAACTGCTCAATATGATCTTCCCATGATTTGGTGGTACGTTTTGGAAGAAACACTGCCTTATCGTCAAGTTCAATGAGGATGCTCGGTCCGAATTTACTTTGGGTTTTTTTAGCAGAAAATATTGTGTACTTTCTGCCAGGCTCCATGTCTTGTAATTTCACAAGTGTTTTTTGATCCTTGAAGAGGCAGGTCTCGTTGATTGATTTCAAATCCATATCTAAAAAATATTCTGTAGGTATTGATATTAGTATATAAAATATTTTTTCTCCAAACGTCAGAAAAACGTCACTTTGTTAACTCCTGTCAAGATGTCAGAAATTTGATTTCTATGCTGCTAGTCAAATCCAGCGGGTTAACACCTGTCGAGGTGGTAGAAATTTAATTTCTATGCTGCTTGGCAACCCCAGCGGCAGCAAAAGTACTTTTAGTGCCGCTCGTACTTTTACTGCCGCTCAACCATTCACTTGCCCCCGAGCTTACCCCATTCGTTTGGAGAAAAAATAGCGTGTTGCATACGGAGTAGAAGCCCTTTTTTGTACTTCAGCAGTATTGCAAGCCTCACTACGTTCGGCTCGCAAACCTACCGCTTCAGCACAAAAAAGTAAAGCTTCTACTCCTAATACAACAATATACTATACTTACTTGTTAAAAAAAAAATGTTGTGCAATAATTGTATAATATGTATAATGTCCACTGTTGGCGAGATCGAAAAAGACTGAAGCTCGAGTATCATAAAAACCGATTTAAACCTTAACGTACATACAATAATAATTATTTCAGCAGTGTTTGTTTTACAATGACCTCCAAACGCGTCTCGAGTACCACATTTAACTATTATAGCCCGACACGAGATCCGTTCTAGAACGGTAATTTCCAGTCAATCAATTAATTTGGTCGTTAAAGATAAAACGTTCAACTTATGAAAAAATAGGAGAACATCTGGAAATTTTTGGCTCTGGACCGGATCTTGTGTCGGATGGAACAGAGCCAATTACTAGATAAAATAATACACATTTATAAAAATCGGGTTTTTTTTTTTTTTTATTATTTATTCATTTTTTAAGTTGGAGTCTGGAGGCGGAGGTCTGAAAATAATAAACATATTAGTATAGGTATCTGCTTCAAATATTTAATGCTTACAATTTGTAAAGTTCCTCCGACTACAGCCGCTTCAAACTCCACACCCCACACCGCTATTAAAAAGGGTGTGGGAAGGGCCTCTCCCACCATCCCTCTCCTTATCAATACCGTGTGAATCTGAAAAAAATATGTGAAAATTGAAAACTTAAATGAAAATAGCTATTTACCTAACAAGTGCGGAAAAATATTTTCCGCAAGTGTTAGGTACAATATTTTTCCTACAGGCGTAAAAATGTAAAATTTTTCTTTTTTTTTTTGACAGATCAGTGCGGTAAAATTTTTGCCGCACTGACAGCCGTGCGGAAAAACTTTTTCCGCACTGATATGCGTGCGGTAAAAGTTTTACCGCACCGTGCGGGAAAACTCATTTTCCGCACGCATATCAGTGCGGAAAATCGATTTTTCCGCACGGCTGTAGGAAATAGTTATTTTCCTAGCAAGTGCGCAAAGTGTCACTTTTCCGCACGCAAACACAGTTATACGAACGACGCGAAGCGGAGTTCGGATACGTGTTTGCGTGCGGAAAAGACACTTTGCGCACGTGTTAGGAACAACATTTTTCCTACGAGCTTCATATCAGGTAGGTAACAAGATTTTTTTTTTTTTTTAAACCCATAATTTGTTCAATTATTTTTAATTAACTTGAAGCGAACCTATACATTTATCAAAAAATTACCTAATAAAAAAAATAACAGAAAATCCTCGTCAGAGCTGTTCATCTTAAAGCATTTAAATTTGATGATAAAGTTTGTAGATTCTTGCATATAAATAGAGAACAAATCTGACAATGTGTCAAGGTTAATTTATATTTGGTGTTTGTATTGATGTTGGCTGATATAGAAACCGAGAAAAAATTTGTCATCATGTGTCAAAGTCGACAGGTGCACTTATTGTTGCTTGACAAGTATTTTTACTTTTCGGCACTCAGTGCGGATAAGGCCTGTATCCGCACTGAGTGCGGAAAAGTGTAACTTTGAGCCCTGGAATGCGTGCGGAAAAGTACTTCTTTGCGCACGCTCGTAGGAAATAGTTATTTTCCTAACAAGTGCGCAAAGTGCTACTTTTCCGCACGCAAACACAGTTATACGAACGACGCGGAGCGGAGTTCGGATACGTGTTTGCGTGCGGAAAAGACACTTTGCGCACGTGTTAGGAACAAAATTTTTCCTACGAGCTTCATATCAGGTAGGTAATAACAAAAATTTAAAAAAAAAAACGATAATTTGTTGTTATTTTTAATTAACTTGAAGGGAACCTATGCATTTATCAAAAAATTACATAACAAAAAAAAATAACAGAAAATCCTCGTCAGAGCTGTTCATCTTAAAGCGTTTAAATTTGATGAAAAAGTTTGTAGATTTTTGCATATAAATAGAGAACAAATCTGACAATGTGTCAAAGTTAATTTATATTTGGTGTTTGTATAGATGTTGGCTGCTGATATAGAAACAAGAGGAAAAATTTGTCATCATGCGTCAAAGTCGACAGGTGCACTTATTGTTGCTTGACAATTATAATTACTTTTCGGCACTCAGTGCGGATAAGGCCCGTATCCGCACTGAGTGCGGAAAAGTGTAACTTTGAGCCCGGAAATGCGTGCGGAAAAGTACTACTTTGCGCACGCTCGTAGGAAAATACTTTTTCCGAATTACTTACGGGGATGGCGGATTGGGCCTCCCAAATTAGCTTGCAGTTGTCTGCGATGTTGTGAGACATTTCCAGCTGTAAGATTATATTATCAAATTTAATATTTTATGGATATAAGATATGAAAAAATTGTAAAACTGATGTTTAAAATATCTCTTTTCAAAATGTTAAAAAGGTCCGGCATGGTTGCATTTAAAAAAAAATAAAAATTGGGATATTTTGACAAAACCTTTTTCTTTAATTTTTGAACTGAAATTCTACCGTTCAGGTAGGAAAAAATTGAAGTTACAAATTTTTCTGAAAATTTCCTTCAGGTGAAAATACAGAGGCGTCTGGCAATTTTGGGACCAATAGGAAGCGAATTACAGCGATAATTTTGCACAAGTGCAAATTATCGATAATTTGCACCAGTGCTAATTGTCGATAATTTTTTTTTTCAGGTATTTTTTACCTGTCTCAACGAGTTATAATCAGTTTTGTACAGAGTAAATTAGACACAAATTATCAGCTTTCTATACAGTAGATTAAACTGTTTCCAAATCGATGTTTGAGATCTCTTCGTATTGATTGGCGTAACGTCTTCGATAGTTTTATCGATATCCGCCGCTGAACTCTTCCCAAAACAAGCCATTTTTTCTTACAAATTCGGAATTATTTTTTAAATGAAACTTTTGACAAATTTGTCGATTGACAACATAGCAACATAATGATTGTTTTAAACAAGGTCCCTAGTAAAATACTGCGAACAGGTATAAAGATTCAGGAAATTTTCTTATAAAATATAACTCGTGCAATGAAAATATATCTATAATTTTTGAAAAATTTGCACTCATGCGTTTTTAACTGAAAAAGGCACTCGCACTTTTTCAACTAAAAATGCATTCGGGCAAATTTCCCAAAAATTATCGATAATTTTCATTGCACTTTGTATGTGCATCTCTTCAAGAGTGTCAAAGTCACGAATTTTGCTCATATTGAAAAACCATACAAATTCAAATAGGTATAGCGCCTCCTATGCAGGAAACATCCGCGCACTCGGAAAGGAACCGAGGTCGACAAAAAAAAAGGGTACGAACAACACTAGTTTTTTCGTACAGCCAAGCGACTGCGAGACACTCTCTCTTTTTTCGCCAAACACGAAACACGAACACACAATTTTCAATCCGTTTGTCGCATACAAAAAAAGTCGATGAATATCGCGAGCTCGCCGGTTACCGGTTTCGAAATAAAAGCCGGTAGTGTTGTGTAACCGAACCAAAACCCGGGATCCCGGTATTAACAATTAACTTTGAACTAGAAGAACTCCAGAAACACAGGTAAGGCGCCTTTTATCATATTGTCTTTTGTATGGTTATTTTTTGCTACCTATTCATTAGTTGCGCTTACAGTCCACGTAACTCCGAAGGTGATTCTAAAATATCAACCATTACACCAACATTTTCTGTTCCTACGAGCCAAATTTGAACCTTTCTTTTTAGAATCAAAAATCATAATTAATAATTATTAGCAAAAATCGCCATATAAAGCAAGTTTTTTATGTGCAGGTTTGTGCGCCTAAACTTTCGCTATCCATTATTCTCTATTTTTGAGGAATTTCAAGGCCACTGAAACCGACTGTAAAACTTATCGCTTAGGCACCTACCTATCAGTTATTAAAAATAAATTTATTTCATTTTCGCAAATAAACGGAAAAAAGAAATAGTTGTTTACTAAATAAAAAACTCAATTATTTCCGATAAGTTTAAGCATTGCAAGCACAGGTAGATACATTGGTGCTAATAATGAGATTGTAATGATTGTATTACTTAATTTCAAAATAATTTTTCGCTATATTTAATTCTATAATTTTCGCTTTTCGACGATTTACAGGTTTTACATTACAGCCTGCAAATCCAGGTATATACCTTATTCTTAGGTATATACCCTATTTCATAGATTCTTTGCTTTGAAAAAGACTTTCTTAATTTTTTCAATTTTTTCTTGGCATTTCGATCAACATGCCGGAAACTGAGGCGGCAAACGCTGCGCTCATCAAAAAATTAACTAAAAAACGTTACGTCTGTGCTAGCCGAATCACAGAAACGTACACGGTTGCACAAAAAGCCAAAACCAGTGACTCTCAAAAAGCACTGCTTAAAGTAAGGTTTGAGAATTTGGAAGAATCTTATTCTGATTTTCAAAAATATCATAATGAAATCATTGGTATAATTCATGATAAGGAATATGACCAGCAGGATGCTGTCAGAAAAGACGCAGATAGTTATTATTTTGGGTCAAAACAGGTTTACTTTGAATTATTTCCACCTAGTAGCACACCAGGTAGTTATGTTTTAGCGCCAAATCAATCAAACCAGGCAAGCTACACCGCGAAGTTACCAAAATTAACTATTCCGAATTTTGATGGCAATTTACAAAATTGGACAACATTTTATGACATGTATAGATCCATGGTACATGATTCTACATTGCCCAATATTTCCAAATTTCAATATCTAATTTCATTATTGAAGGGGGAGCCCCTTAATCTAATAAAGTCCATTCCTACTACGGATGCTAATTATGCAATAGCTTTTAAAACTCTCGAAGATCGCTATCAGAATAAACGGCATTTAGCTACAAACTACTGGAATGCAATTAATAATACTTCCACTCAAAAAACAAATTCTTCCAAAGACTTAAGAAACCTACTGGATACTTTTAATGAAAATGTGGCTGCGCTCGAGGTGTTGGGATTTCCAACCAACCAGTGGTGTTTTGTTCTTTTCAATATGCTGCTTACAAGGCTAGACTCAGCTACAAGAACGGCATTTGAAATAGAGCATAGCAAAATTGAGTTACCCACCTATCTACAGCTTACCAATTATCTCGAAAGTCATTGTAGGGCCCTCGAATCAGTCCAAATGAGTTCACCATGTCCAATAAATCTCAACAGGTCCCAAAAACCTCAAAACTCATATCACCAAAGTAACTTGAAGTCTGGTAGCTATTCTGGTATGCCTAGACACTCAGGAGCTCAAAGTCTAGTAGCGAACACTGAATCAAATGCTCACGACTCTCAAATACGACAAAATAACCCGCAATCAATCCCAAATATCGCTAATATGGCTGCTCAGTCCTCATCGCATGATCCTGCTAGATATAAATGTCGATTATGTCAGCAACCTTTTCATTCATTATCGCAATGCCCTCAATTTCTAGGTAAAACCCCGTCAGGGCGTCTAGCTTACGTTAAGCAAGCCAACGCTTGCATCAATTGCTTAAGGTCTACTCATAGGCTAAAAGATTGTCCATCCACCTTTAGTTGTCGGATATGTCACGTCAAACACCATACTTTGCTTCATTTTCCCAAAAACACTGGGCAAACCAGTCACCACGGTCAAACGCCTTCCTCATCGGGTACACCTGCCTCTATTGTCAGTCCATCGCAAATGGAAAGTCCCCATAGTGCACAACTACAGCAATCACTCAGTTGCGAGTGTGCAGCGATGGCTACCTCCATTCCTCAAACCACTGTCCTCCTTTCTACTACAAAGATTGAGGTGCTTGACTCGAGAGGCAATTATCAGATAATCAGAGCCGTTTTAGATTCAGCCAGTCAGGCCAACTTCATAACCCAAAAGTGTCTCAATCGCCTTGGTTTATCCAGGACAGAATGTCACATTCCGGTCGTCGGAATAAGTCAATCGACTTCCGACACTTGTGGCCTTACAAGTTGCACCATTAAGCCTATCGGCAAAACTGACCCTGTCTTTTCGTTGGAGGCATTAGTTCTATCCAAACTTTGTTCAGACATGCCTTCTGTTAAAATCAACACTCAAAGTTGGGGCCATATATCAAACCTGACACTCGGAGACGAGCACTTTTCTATTCCTGCTCCCGTAGACATGTTGTTGGGAGCAGATATCTACTCCCAAATTCTAAAATCAGGTCGGATTCCTGGAAGTCAAGGGCAAGCATCAGCTTTTGAAACATGCTTTGGTTGGGTTCTACTAGGACAAACCTATATACAGCCTAGACCAATTTCATACAATCTGATCGATTCCTATTTAATTTCCCTGCATTCTACGCTTGAACAAAGTATATGCAAATTTTGGGACTTGGAAAATATACCCTCTAAGAGTTACCTATCTCCTGATGATCAGAAATGCGAATCAATTTACCAAAAGACTTTAACCAGAGATAAGTCAGGAAGATTTGTAGTTTCGCTGCCCTTTCGCCATTTCGAACCCGATTTAGGGGACACTTACTTTCGCGCCTACAGATGCTTTCAATCCTTAGAATCCCGATTAGTCAAAAATCCAATTCTATATCGGCAGTATGCTGATTTCATGAATCAATACTTACAAAACGGTCATATGAGCCTTATTAGGGCTCAAGAGGCTAAACCCAAATTAGTGAATTACCTCTCCCATCATGCGGTGGTCAAACCCGGAAAATCAACCACCAAACTTAGAGTAGTTTTCAATGCTTCGGCAAAGGGTTCCAAGGGCCTCAGTTTGAACGATGTGCTTTTGACTGGTCCAAAGCTTCAAAAGGATATCAACACGATACTTCTTAAGTTCCGATTTCATCCAATCGTCTTCTTGGCAGACATCAAACAAATGTACCTGAAAATAAACCTGACTCCAGAACATAGGGATTTCCAAAGACTCCTTTGGCGTTTCGATCCTAATGATCCAGTGGAAGAATATCGTCTCAACACAGTGACCTTTGGTGTAAGCTCTAGTCCTTTTCTCGCAATTCGTACACTTCAAGAGTTAGCCTCATTGGAAAAACACAAATACCCGGAAGCGGCGCAGGTACTTCTGGAGGATACTTTTGTTGATGATATTTGTTCAGGTACCTCGGACTTGGAGTCTGCATTATCTCTGCAGAAGGACATGATGGCTCTCTTGAAATGCGGTGGCTTTGAGCTAAGAAAATGGGCAAGCAATCACCCGCAACTACTATCATCTCTCTCCCCCGAAGAATGCCAAATTCCCGTGTCGTTCGACAGGGAGGAACCATTATCCATAAAAGTCCTAGGTTTACAATGGGACCCCTCATCAGATAAAATGTTTTTCGCTTGTGAACCATCAGACAAGCCGTGCACCAAACGCAATATCTTATCCGAAATTGCTAGAATTTTTGACCCTCTGGGATTTCTGTCGCCTGTCTCATTCTGCGCTAAACACTTAATGCAAAGGCTGTGGCTTTCTAAAACCGGCTGGGACGAGCCAGTCGAACAATCTATCCAAAACCGTTGGTCTCAAATTCAATCAGAACTTCCTGGTTTAGCTAAAATACTTTTTCCTAGATACATTTTTTCGCAAAATATTCTACGTTGCCAGCTGCATGGATTCTCTGACGCTTCCGAGTTAGGCTACGCTGCTGCAGTCTATCTTCGCATAGAGTCGCCCGAGGGTGTCATTCAAACCTCTTTGATCATTGGCAAGGCTCGAGTAGCACCCCTCAAATCGCAAAGTGTACCTAGATTGGAACTCCTAGGTGCCACTCTTCTATCCAATCTTCTTCAGTTTGTTATGGAGTCATACACTAAACTAGCTATTATCGACGAAGTTTTCGCTTACACGGATTCCCAAGTTGTCTTGGCTTGGATTGCTAGCTCACCACATCGATGGAAGAGCTTTGTAGCCAATCGGGTTAGCCACATCCAAGAAACGATCCCAAATGTCAAGTGGTATCACGTGTCCACTCACGAAAATCCCGCAGACTGTGCAAGCCGTGGCTTAACTCCTGCCAGTCTGGCAGATCATCCCTTATGGTTTCAAGGACCTCCCTGGCTTCTTCAACCAAGTTCTTCATGGAATCGACAAACCCCAAATTCATGTGGTAATCAAATAGCCGCAATCGAAGAAAGGTGTCCCATTCTTTTAACGGCCCTGATTGAGGATCATATCCTCGACACTCTATTAGACAAATATTCCTCTTTGTCTAAAATACAGAAAATCCTTTGTCAGTGCCTGAGAGTTTTTCACAATTATCGTCACAAATCGTCTCCGCTTACCGGAGCGATCTCCTCCTTTGAACTTCAAAACGCTTTGCTCCTTTTATCCAAAAGAGCTCAACAACGCCGATTTTCAGGTCTCATTGCCCAAATTCGAAACAATGAGCTAGTTTCAAAGTCCTTTCGACCTCTTGCTCCTTTTCTTGACAAGGAGGGACTGGTCAGAGTGGGCGGACGGTTAAGACATGCCCATATGTCCTTTGAAGCCAAACATCCCGTTTTATTACCTCGCGACCATCCTTTTACTCGTCGTCTAATTGAACAAGTTCACCAAGACAATCTACATCCTGGTTTGAATACCGTCCAGAATTTGTTGCGTCAGCAATTCTGGATTTTATCTACCCGAAGAGCGATACAGTCTGTGCTTTCCCGCTGCATCAGATGTTTTCGTCTCAGACCAAAAGCGTATACGCCGTATATGGGAGACCTACCCTCGTTTCGAATCTCCCAACTTAAATGTTTTTCGCATGCCACTCTGGATTATGCTGGCCCCTTTAATATAGTCATGGGAAGATATCGAGGCGCCAAGGTTCTAAAAGCCTATATATGTGTCTTTGTGTGCTGTGCCACCCGGGCAGTGCACATTGAGCTTACTTCTGACTTGACCTCCGAGGCATTTATTGGGGCATTCCGTCGCTTTATTTCTCGGCGTGGGCGGGTAACCCATCTCTACAGTGACAACGGAACGACGTTTGTGGGTGCCAATACTCAGCTGATAGAAATGTCCCAATTGGCTGCGGATCATCTTCAAATTCTCTGGCATTTTAATCCCCCAGCTGCTCCGCATTTCAATGGCTTGAGTGAGGCCGGCGTCAAAGCGGTAAAGACTCATCTGTATCGAGTGATCGGTGATCAGCGACTCACTTACGAAGAGCTAAACACTTTCCTTGCTCAAGTGGAAGCCGTCTTGAACTCCAGGCCTTTATGTGCCCAGAGCTCCGACCCAAACGACTTGCAGCCATTAACCCCGGGACATTTTCTTACCCAAGAACCTCTAAATTCTTGTCCCGACCCTGATTTGTCCCATCTCAAATTGAACACTTTGTCTCGGTGGCAATTAGTTCAACGATTGAACGCAGAATTTTGGAAACGCTGGAAGGATGAATATCTCCACACCTTGCAGCAACGCTCAAAATGGACTCAAAATCCTTCTAAAATAACTTTAGATCAACTAGTAATTATCAAACATGAAACGAAACCTCCCCTTCATTGGGCCCTTGGCCGAGTTGTTGAGCTCCATCCCGGACCAGATGGGCATGTTAGGGTGGTCACCTTAAGGACCCAGCAAGGACTGTTTAAACGTCCTATTGTTAAGCTGTGTCCTTTGCCAATTGGTTAGATTCCAAACCTTACCAATGTATCTATGTTTGTGTCGTCGCGGGTCAGAATTCTTACCTCATTTATTTTAGTTTATTTTTATTTATTTTATTTTTTACTCAATTTTATTTTTTCTCTTTGATTTTTGATTTCAAAACGTTGGTTTTGAGTGGGCGGAAAATGTATGTGCATCTCTTCAAGAGTGTCAAAGTCACGAATTTTGCTCATATTGAAAAACCATACAAATTCAAATAGGTATAGCGCCTCCTATGCAGGAAACATCCGCGCACTCGGAAAGGAACCGAGGTCGACAAAAAAAAAGGGTACGAACAACACTAGTTTTTTCGTACAGCCAAGCGACTGCGAGACACTCTCTCTTTTTTCGCCAAACACGAAACACGAACACACAATTTTCAATCCGTTTGTCGCATACAAAAAAAGTCGATGAATATCGCGAGCTCGCCGGTTACCGGTTTCGAAATAAAAGCCGGTAGTGTTGTGTAACCGAACCAAAACCCGGGATCCCGGTATTAACAATTAACTTTGAACTAGAAGAACTCCAGAAACACAGGTAAGGCGCCTTTTATCATATTGTCTTTTGTATGGTTATTTTTTGCTACCTATTCATTAGTTGCGCTTACAGTCCACGTAACTCCGAAGGTGATTCTAAAATATCAACCATTACACCAACACACTTGTTATATTACTACTGATAATTAGAACATTCAACTAAATCAATTTACACCAGTGGAAGCGCCAATTGTTTTTTTTTTTTTAATTAATTCATTTTTTTTTTCCTATCAAACGTAAAATGATCTATTGATATCAGAAAGAAAAAGAAGTTGTAAAATAGCGGGTATCCTAAATCAGAAGGTATGGCCCACAATGAGAACCTAATACAAAAACTTTCCGGAAATCTACTCACCGATAAAAATGTCTGGAGGGAGGCATCGACGCATACTATAAAAAAAAAAATATATACCGGGTGATTCTCAAATGACGCTCGTCCCTGTAACTTTTTTATTTTTTAGGATTTTCATCTCATATTTTGGTAGAAGGTGTAAGTCATTGGTATGCATTGTTTCACATATTAAGTACCTTTCTGATACTTCCGGTTTCTCCGGAAACGACCCTAACCTTGAAATTTTAAATGGAACACCCAGTATATTTTTAGATATTTAAATTCGCCTCTTCATTCTAAATATGAAAATGTATATCGATAAAAAAATTTGACATTTCTGAAAGCGAAATTACCAATTGACACTTTTCATCTAGCGGGCCATGAGTGGCATTAATTGGTAGGTTTTGGATTCAAATAACTGTTAAAATTATTATTTGTTTTTATTATTGCAAAATGCAACTTCTACAGCCATTGGACATTTTTAAAGGCTTAAAAGTTGATTTTTTCTTATGGAAATGGTAGTGGCTCACCAAATCAACTAAACAATTTTTTTCCGACTAATAGATTGATACTACACAATAATGTCTCCTTTCATGTTAAACTTCTGCTAGATTCTCTAATTTTTTGGAATAAAATGTTTGAAATCACCCTCGTAATACAAGTTGATTACCTTAAATGACGTTAAGCACCTTCTTTTATTGGAAATTTGACACAAGTTGTCAGACTAATTTCGTATCTTAGCGTTTTTTTTTTCTGTGAAAGAGAAAAAATTATGAATTTCACACGCAGCGAAAAGATTGACATGATTTTAATATTCGGTGAATGCAGGCAGATTGCGACACACGCAGCTCGCGCGTACGCTGCGAAATATCCAAATCGTCGCCACCCAAGTCGACATTGTTTTCCGAGATTGTAAGAAATCATGAGGACTGAACCAGATAACGTTAACGAACCATTCGTTTTAGGTGAGGAAAAGGAAGTTGATGTGTTGGCTATGGTTGCTGTAAATAGGGCAGCTTTAACGAGGGAAATCGCTGCAGAATGCGACATAAGTCAGGTTTCGGTATGGAGAATTCTCAATAAACATAAATTTAAGTCATTCAAATATCCGCTATATCAGCACTTGTATCCAACTGATTATGATCGACGCCTTGAATATTGCAACTGGTATTTACAAAAGTACAGAGAAAATAACAGATTTCCATCCCAAATATTGTACTCTGATGAGAGTCGTTTCACAAATTTAGGCATGTTCAATCGACAGAACATGAGGTACTGGTTGCAAGAAAATCTTCATCTTATGGAACAGGGGCATTTCCAGCAACGGTTTGGCATCAATTGCTGGCTAGGAATTATTGGTGATCGAATAATTGGACCAATTATTTTTGATGGTCAACTTACTGGAGAAAGATATTTGAATTTTCTCCAGCGAGAAGTTGAAGAATTTCTTGACGAAGTTCCTCTGGCTGAACGCCGAGTCTTTTTATTCCAGCAGGATGGAGCACCCCCCCATAATGCTGGAATTGTAGCAGATCATTTAAATTGGGCTTTTGGAGACAACTGGATGGGAACCAATGGTCCTGTTAGATGGCCCCCGAGGTAAAAATAATATGATTATTTATCGCAAAAAATAGATTTTATCCAAAAACATTTTAAGATCTCCTGATCTCACACCCCTTGATTTTTTTGTTTGGGGTACCTACTATCAAAAACGAAGTTTACAACACCTCTTCAGCCAATCGGGAGGAACTAGAAATGAAGGTAAGAAAATCAATTGGAGGAATTACGAGAGGACAGCTGACAGCAGTAGTGCGGTCTACTATTGAAAGGGTCCAACGTTGCCAAGAGCGGAACGGAGCTCATTTTGAGCATCTCAACCCATAGAATTTCATTGTACAATTATCTTTTAGTTTTTAATGTATTCATATTGTATTTATTTATTTCGTTTTCAGGTTCCTCGTTAACTTTAATAGTTTTCAATAAATATTTTGTTTCTGTCTTCATAAAATGATGAAAAGATTGAAGTATCCTATATTAGAGGTATTCTTTCGAACTGAACAAACTGATCGAAATCACTTGGGGTTTGTTTCAAAGAATTGTCATCCGGTTTTACAACAATTTCATTGGCTTTAACTGTTTTTCGACGCCTGATAAACAAACCTTATGTGATTACAATCAGTCTTTTCATATCGAAAGAATACCTGGATTGTAGAAATATGTATTGTGTAGGTACAGTGTTCAGTTCTTATTATTTTTTTCCCACCGTTATCCAAAAAGCGGCAAACCAAAGTTACCAAGTTTATTAATATCATATTACATTATAACATTTCATTGTGTATTAGTGTATTTTTGCCTTATTTTTTGTGCCAAATTGGATATGTCAAATTTCTAATAAAAGGTGCTCATCATTCAACATTATTTCAGGTGATCAACTTATTTTACGAGGGTATTTTCGAAGTTGAGCAATCTAGCAGAAGTTTAAAATGGAAGGAGATATTATTGTGTAGTATCAATCTATTAGTCGGAAAAAAGTTGTTTAGTTGATTCCGTGAGCCAATACCCTTTCCATAAGAAAAAATCAACTTTTAAGCATTTAAAAATGTCCAATGGCTGTAGAAGTTGCATTTTGCAATAATAAAAACAAATAATAATTTTAACAGTTATTTGAATCCAAAACCTACCAATTAATGCCACTCATGGCACGCTAGATGAAAAGTGTCAATTGGTAATTGCGGTTTCAGAAATGTCAAAAAATTAAATCGATATGCATTTCCATATTCAGAATAAAGAGGCGAATTTAAATATCTAAAAATATACTGGGTGTTCCATTTAAAATTTCAAAGTTAGGGTTGTTTCCGGAGAAACCGGAAGTATCAGAAAGGTACTTAATATGTGAAACAATGCACACCAATAACTTATACCTTGTACCAAAATATGAGATGAAAATCCCAAGAAATTAAAAAGTTACAGGGACGAGCGTCATCTGAGAATCACCCGGTATATATATTTAAGATTTATTCAGGCATATTGATTGATTAAAGTTACGTTTTGCTTTAAATGCGATTTTGGATCAAATACCTGCTTACGAAAGTATTTTTATAACTAGAAGCAGCAATTTAGATTGTTTTTTTCGTTACACGCTAATTTCAAGCTAAGTTTGGCTAGATTTTGATTATAAAGAAATTCAATCTGAAAATGTCTAGAAAACTCTACATTTTTTTTTTCAACAGTTTTTCAATATTTCAAGGAATAAAGTCAAAAGAAAACACTTCAAGGACTAATTTGGGTCATTATAATGATTTTTTTCTGTAATAATGAATCAAAAATACACCCACTAATGAATTTGTATCGTTGAATGCTTGTTTCAAGCCTATTTTGGATGGATTTTTATCCAGAGGGACTAAAATATTTCTAAAAATATCAAGAAAATTCGATTTTTTCGCTTTATTTCAAATATTTTTTCAATTTTTCAACTAATAAAACAAAATTGAAGCACTTTCAGGACTAATTTAGACGATTCTATGATGTTCAATGAAATTTTGTTTCCAAAATTAGCTAGTTGAAAAAAAAAACATAGTAATAAAAAAAACTACTTAAATAGATATTCTTCCATTATCGTAACTACACAACACACCACACCGAAGAATCTGAATATAGTGAACATTTTCAATTGATGATTACATTGAATATCAATGTTTATATTAAGGAAAAGTGGCGTTCCGTGTTTTAAACCACAAAAACAAACAGGAACCTATAATGTAGCGCATATTTTTGTTGGTGATTTATACAGGGTGTCCCACAACGTTTTACTCAGTTTAATTGAAATTGATAATATCTTTTTTAAAGAACTGGAGTAAAACACACAGTCTATCTTCACTCTTTATTTTACAAAAATAATCAGTTGGAAGGGGGGTTGTACATGTTTCGGATCTATCATAGATCCATCATCAGCATAAGTTCAAATGGCACAGGGAAAATATGGTCATATACGACATGCCTAAGTATAATAATTATACATAAAAATATAAGTGTTCATGCTGTTATCAGCATAAAGTTGGTGGCTAAAGCCGCATCCAACACAGAACACATTTACAAAACAAAGGTGAAGATTGAAAAAATTATTTTATTAACATTAGAAAAATAGGACTGCCACACAAACACAGAATATGCCTATAGGAGGCGGAATTCTGGACGCCTCCTATAGGCATATTCTGTGTTTGTGTGGCAGTCCTATTTTTCTAATGTTAATAAAATAATTTTTTCAATCTTCACCTTTGTTTTGTAAATGTGTTCTGTGTTGGATGCGGCTTTAGCCACCAACTTTATGCTGATAACAGCATGAACACTTATATTTTTATGTATAATTATTATACTTAGGCATGTCGTATATGACCATATTTTCCCTGTGCCATTTGAACTTATGCTGATGATGGATCTATGATAGATCCGAAACATGTACAACCCCCCTTCCAACTGATTATTTTTGTAAAATAAAGAGTGAAGATAGACTGTGTGTTTTACTCCAGTTCTTTAACTATTCTCTTCACTGTGAGACATGGACTACTATTTCAAAAAAATATCTTTTTATGTCGCTTCTACATGTTTCATCTAATTTCACCCCTTTCGCTTCAGTTTCGGTCAAGTAACGGTAACTTTTGGAATGTAACTAATTACATATTATGGCATTTTCGATAGAAAATTAGATTACGAAATCGGCAATGCCATATTTGCTAAGGCTTTGTCAAAAAAAAGTAAATGTAATTTTTGCTGTTTGTCAGGCATTTTTTTTTTTTTAAACTATACCAGTTTCAAAAATTGGTACTTTGTACTTTAGCTAGTAGATCTATTTATCAATTATTAGGTAATATTAATTTATTATGGATGCGATTTCATAAATTCCAGGCGATGAGCTGTTTTTCAAAGAGGATTTGAAACAATTTTTTAGGTCTAACTATAGATATAAAAAAAAATGCATAGTTCGAGGAATACCTAATTAATTTCAAATTCATTCACTATTGGAATTTTGTTTGTCATCCGGTTAACTACCAAAATAAGTATTCAGTAGTAGACCATTTGCTTATCAGTTGCAGCGGTTCTTTTTTCATCTGAGTAAATGTACCTAAATGTTTTTTTTTTCTTTTTGAGAATTGATATAATTTTTTAATCAAAAACGAAGTTTGTGAAAAAAAATGTATTGAGGTAAAAGACTTGTGACATAATTATACAGGGTGTCCCAGCCGAGAGTGACCCATTTTAAATGCTTATAACTTTTAAACCAGGTGAGCTAGCTACCTGCGGTTTGTGCCATTCGATTTTTCTTGGTCTAAAGTTTTTTCCAGTTTCAAATTTTTTTGAAACTTATACAGGGCGAGTAAAAAAAATCCGTTTTTCAACATCGAAATTTTCCACTATTTCTAATGGAACACCCTGTATATCACAACGTCAAAAAAAGATTAATGTTTAAGGTTTCCATGTACCAATAGACATCGTCCCTAAAACTTGAAGTTTTAGCCGAAAAAAAATCAGAATCGAAATCTTGGTATTTTTGCAAACGCATGCAACTTCATGTTTGTTGTAGGAACTTGATATCACTATGGCAAACAATTTTGTAACTGTCTAGTTAGATATCAATTAAAGTGAGATACATTTTCCAAGAAAATTTCACGAGTGCCAAAGTATTTTCTCTGGAACTCATTAAATAGAGATACCCCAATAGTAACAGTTTGGTGTGCAATCTCTATTGAGAAAAAATACAGACCATTTTCATTGATGAACCAACAATAACAGAAACTGTATACACTGATATGTTCTTTTTCCCATAGTTGAGACAGGAGGTTATCTTGAATGATATCTATTTTCTGCAGGATGATGCCCCCAACTCATTATTCAAGGGAATCACTAGATATGACATTCGGGGAAAGACGGATAAGGAGAGCTGGCCGCTGGCCTACAGAATAGACACCTTACTCTCTTGACTTGAGAGTTCTAGACTTTTTTCTCTGGCGTTATGTCAAGGAAAGATGCGGTAATTCTTTTCTAAAATAGCCTGGAAGATCTTAAGTGGAACATTTGTAACGTCATTGAAGCGATTTTCCAGGAAATGTTACACAATTCATTCAACCATTTATTGATCCACAAATGCCTGGAACAGAATGGCTAACATATACATAGGTACTTACAAACATAAGGTTGAAGCTTTGAAAATAGGTGTTTGCAAAAATACCAAGATTTCGAATTTGATTTTACACGGCTAAAACTTCAAGTTTTAGGGACGATGTCTATTGGTACATATATACCTTAAACATGAATCTATTTTTTGACGTTGCGACAACTCCTTTTCCTAAGATTCTAATCAATAACAGCGGGCCCTGCCGTACTGAATCAAACCTTCCTAGATCAATTAACCAAACTTGCAAACTTGAACCAAAAAACTTTAGCATATTAGCATATTAGCCAATAAATTGAAAATTCTACATCAAAAATCGTCCATGGTGGGTTTTTTTGTTTGAATATATTTATATGTTGACTATGTCTGATATGCTCGACTAATTTAGTTGATCTGATGACACCGCATTGCTTGAACTTTTGGATGCATGGGAAAAGTTACCAATGAGTTACAAAAACAACCAACTTCATTAAAATCCGTGATAAGCCAGTTTTTTTTTTAAATCCACTCAAGAATTGTGCTTTGTGATCTTCGAAAAATATGTTTTGATTTTTTATAAAAACCCAATGAAACAACGAATTAAGTTACTATTATTTTATTAAAAAATTATACTTATAAACTACAATTTTGCAAATCTCTCTCTTTCTTCTTGTCTAAACTTTCTTTTTGCTTTTTTGCTTAATTTCGGCTGGGGGCAACGGATAATTTTCTTTGCTAATACATATGTTTGTGGATTATAGCGCAACATTGGAGGGTCTCCATCCCAAGAGTAGTCTATGGTAGGGTCTTTATTCTGTTTAAAAATATTTATATTTATAGTTGTATTATGTCTGTTCATAATATACAAAGTCAACAATATTATTAATAAATTTAAAATAAATGAATAAAGTTCAATTTACCTAAATAAAATTCATAATTTTTTTTTGTTCAGTAGATTTTTCAGAGTCTTCCTCGATGAGCTGTTTTCTTTTATTGATAATGTTTATCAATTTATTACAGCAAATAAGTTTTCTATTGTAAATTTTTATCTTTTCCAATATTTGTTTTTCCGTTTCATCGAGCTCATCTAGCAAAAATCCTTTTTCTGCTAAACGTGCGGCTTCTTGGTCCAATTCTTCATTTTCCGTCATCTTAATATCTTGAATTATATGTTGTGGAGTCACAAGATTCACGAATTCTTTATCCAAGTTTGGATCAGAAGGACTTAGCAAATCCACAAATTCCTGATCCAAGTCTGGATCAGGGGTCATGCCTGGAGCCATTATACTTCGAAGGGCTTCTTCTACTTTATCGCGCTCTTCTAGTCGATTTTCTCCACGTAATATTATATTTTGAATAATGTTTACTTTCTTCTGTTTGTTGTCATCGTTAAAGAGCTGTGCCATTTTGTAAGCTGATGGTTTTGAGCACATCAGTTTATTTTGAAAAACCAGTTACTTGGAGACACTTAACTACTATACACTTTGAAAATCTTTTTTCTTTCCTGTTGCCTAGATTTGTTTTGCTAATTTTTGGCGGGGGTCAACGGATTATGGGTTGGATACAACATCTGCTTCTGGGTTATTGCTATCTACCATAAAGTCCTTATCTCAAGAATCGTCGATGGTAGGGTTTTTTTGTTTGAATATATTTATATGTTTACTATGTCTGATATGCTCGACTAATTTAGTTGATCTGATGACACCGCATTGTTTGAACTTTTGGATGCATGGAAAAAGTTACCAATGAGTTACAAAAACAACCAACTTCATTAAAATCCGTGATAAGCCAGTATTTTTTAAAATCCACTCAAGAATTGTGCTTTGTGATTTTCAAAAATTAAGTTTTGATTTTTTATAAAAATCCAATGAAAACAATGAATTAAGTTACTATTATTTTATTAAAAAATTATACTTATAAACTACAATTTTGCAAATCTCTCTTTCTTCTTGTCTAAACTTTCTTTTTGCTTTTTTGCTTAATTTCAACGGGGGGCAACGGATAATTTTGTTTGCTAATACATATGTTTGTGGATTATAGCTCAACATCGGAGGGTCTTCATCCCAAGAGTAGTCTATGGTAGGGTCTTATTCTGTTTGAGAATATTTATATTTATAGTTGTATTATCTCTGTTAATAATATACAAAGTCAACAATATTAATAATAAATTTTTAATAAATGAATAAAGTTCAATTTATCTATATAAAATTCATTAGTTTTTTTGTTCAGTTGATTTTTCGAAGTCTTCCTCGATGAGCTGTTTTCTTTTATTGATAATGTTTATCAATTATTACAGCAAATAAGTTTTTTATTGTAAAATTTTATCTTTTCCAATATTTGTTTTTTCGTTTCATCGAGCTCATCTAGCAAAAATCCTTTTTCTGCTAAACGTGCGGCTTCTTGGTCCAATTCTTCATTTGCCGTCATCTTAATATCCTGAATTATATGTTGTGGAGTCACAAGATTCACGAATTCTTGATCCAAGTTTGGATCAGAAGGACTTAGCAAATCCATAAATTCCTGATCCAAGTCTGGATCAGGGGTCATGCCTGGAGCCATTATACTTCGAAGGGCTTTTTCTACTTCATCGCGCTCTTCTAGTCGATTTTCTTTACGTAATATTATATTTTGAATAATATTTACTTTCTTCTGGTTGTTGTCATCGTTGCAGTGCTGTGCCATTTTGTGAGCTGATGGTTTTGAGCACATCAGTTTTTTTTGAAAAACCAGTCATTTGGAGACACTTAACTACTATACACTTTGAAAATCTTTTTTCTTTCCTGTTGCCTAGATTTTTTTTGCTAATTTTTGGCTGGGGTCAACGGATTATGGGTTGGATACAACATCTGCTTCTGGGTTATTGCTATCTACCATAAAGTCCTTATCTCAAGAATCGTCGATGGTAGGGTTTTTTTGTTTGAATATATGTATATGGTCACTATGTCTGATATGCTCGACTAATTTAGTTGATCTGATTACACCGCATTGTTTGAACTTTTGGATGCATGGGAAAAATTACCAGTGAGTTACAAAAACAACCAACTTCATTAAAATCCGTGATAAGCCAGTATTTTTCAAAATCCCCTCAAGGATTGTGCTTTGTGATCTTCGAAAAATATGTTTTGATTTTTTATAAAAACCCAATGAAACAATGAATTAAGTTACTATTATTTTATTAAAAAATTATACTTATAAACTACAATTTTGCAAATCTCTCTCTTTCTTCTTGTCTAAACTTTCTTTTTGCTTTTTTGCTTAATTTCGGCTGGGGGCAACGGATAATTTTGTTTGCTAATACATATGTTTGTGGATTATAGCGCAACATTGTAGGGTCTCCATCTTAAGAGTAGTCTATGGTAGGGTCTTTATTCTGTTCAAACATATTTATATTTATAGTTGTATTATGTCTGTTTATAATATACAAAGTCAACAATAATAATAATAAATTTAAAATAAATGAATAAAGTTCAATTTACCTATATAAAATTCATTAGTTTTTTTTGTTCAGTTGATTTTTCGAAGTCTTCCTCGATGAGCTGTTTTCTTTTATTGATAATGTTTATCAATTTATTACATTATTAGTAAGTTTTTTATTGTAAACTTTTATCTTTTCCAATATTTGTTTTTTCGTTTCATGGAGCTCATCTAGCAAACATCCTTTTCCTGCTAAACGTGCGGCTTCTTGGTCCAATTCTTCATTTTCCGTCATCTTAATATCTTGAATTATATGTTGTGGAGTCACAAGATTCACGAATTCTTGATCCAAGTTAGGATCAGAAGGACTTAGCAAATCCACAAATTCCTGATCCAAGTCTGGATCAGGGGTCAAAGTCTGGATCAGGGGTCATGTCTGGAGCCATTATACTTCGAAGGGCTTCTTCCAGTTCATCGCGCTCTTCTAGTCGATTTTCTCCACGTAATATTATATTTTGAATAATATTTTTTTTCTTCTGGTTGTTGTCATCGTTGCAGAGCTGTGCCATTTTGTAAGCTGATGGTTTTGAGCACATCAGTTTTTTTTTGAAAAGCCAGTTACTTGGAGACACTACTATACACTTTGAATATCTTTTTTTTTTCCTGTTGCCTAGATTTTTTTTGCTAATTTTTGGCGGGGGTCGACGGATTATGGGTTGGATACAATATCTGCTTCTGGGTTATTGCTATCTACCATAAAGTCCTTATCTCAATATAAGGTACTTATTTGGCAATTGCCTCATTATACTGCATACGGCTAGTCAGCATCAGTTCGGAGGCCATGGGTTTATGGATTCCTTGTATACATCTTACCTTTGGGCGCCACCAAGTTAATTGTGACTTAACTAGGAAGATTACTTAATGATGTCATAAACAAAACCTGTACAATTGGAGATAGCAATAAAACAACTAATTAGGTACAATAATGTATCTGGCTTTCTTTATTAAAAAATAATAACAATAATAAAAAGGGAGAGCCAGGACGTTGTTAAAAATGTGTATAGATTATGGCTTGTACCAATTTATAAATATTTGATTATAAAAAAATATGAATGTAAATAATGCATATATAAATATGAATTTCAAGTAAACATGACTAAAAACTTTTTGGTATTTACACTTGTGAGTGATAAGAAAAATACAGTATGGGTTACACTTTACCAACAGGCAAATTAAACACAGAAAGGTGAAAGTTATTGTTTGGGCAACCTCAGGGTAAAATTCTAGAATTTTAATTAAGGGGTACTTACCGAACGTAACTCAGTATCAAGTGGTTTATATAGGATTTGCCTAAGTAGTAAAAGGTGTAACTTACATGTATACAAGTGTTAGTTTTCTTCATATGTATGTGTAAATCCAGAAGTTCCTGAAGGGAGATTATCTACAGGTTTGGTCTCACTGTAGATAGACTATGTTATGGTAAGTGAGTCTTATGGAAGTCCTATCCATGTTTTATCTGTCTAACGTAGAACTCAACGTGGTTCTGCCAGAGTGGTATCAAGAGGGTTGCTGAAGGAACGCTACCAAAGCCCCAACTGAGAGCAATCTAGACCCAACCTAGAATCTCTCTAAATACAGACTAGAATCTTCTTAGTATAGCCTAGCAACTGTCCAGCTATAGCCTAGCAGTGTCCAGCTATAGCCTAGCATCTGTCCAGATACAGCCTAGCACCCTCAAAGTGAGTGATGTTCTAGGCCAAAGGCGAAGTCTTAAACTTCCAAAAGCTGCTCGGAACAGTCCGAAACAAAATCCAAAAATGACCAAGGGACAACTCTAGACAATTATCAATAAGAAATTAGTCTGAAACTTGAGTTCCCCGGCACAAAATTCCAAAAAGTCTCGCCCAAAAATTAGGGCCGAGACCGACCTTTTAGTATCAAGTCTCAAGATCAAGAGGGGAGATTCTTCCTTTTGGATTTTCGAAGAAGGCTTCCCTTTGTCAAACTTCTAATTTGACATTGTTGAAATGTATAGAAAAGGCGTGTTCAGTTTAATCCCAAAAATACAAACTGAAAAGTGGGTTGTGTAAAAATGACTGGTGAATGTTGAAAAATGCCTATAGAACATATATCAGAAAGTAGAACAGGGGCGGTATTCTCGTCTTCGAAAACGCTCACCACTTTTTAGTCGCTCGGCATTTTCAATGTGAATTTACATTGAAATAGCCGAGCGACTAAAAAGCGGTGAGCGTTTTCGAGGACGAGAATACCGGCCCAGATCCAAGAAAACGCCTAGACAAGACAGCTGTTCAATGACATGATGGAAATGAAAAATCAAAAAAAGTAAACAACAATTATCATAACCTCAGATTATTTGATTGATTTGGCAACTGGAGAGGATGGTACTAACTCCTTTTCCTAAGATTCTAATCAATAACAGCGGGCCCTGCCGTACTGAATCAAACCTTCCTAGATCAATTAACCAAACTTGCAAACCTGAACCAAAAAACTTTTAGTAGAAAGCCGTACTCAAGGTAATAAAATATGGGCACAGAAAAGACAGTTGTTCATTCATTTATTTCTTTATAGTTCTATATGGAATCACACCTACTAAAGCAAAACAAAGTAGCATATTAGCCAATAAATTGAAAATGCTACATCAAAAAACGTCCATGGTGGGTTTTTTTGTTTGAAGAAGTACTCAGCAAATCCACAAATTCCTGATCCAAGTCTGGATCAGGGGTCATGCCTGGAGCCATTATACTTCGAAGGGCTTCTTCCACTTCATCGCGCTCTTCTAGTCGATTTTCTCCACGTAATATTATATTTTGAATAATATTTACTTTCTTCTGGTTGTTGTCATCATTGCAGAGCTGTGCCATTTTGTAAGCTGATGGTTTTGAGCACATCAGTTTTTTTTTGAAAAACCAGTTACTTGGAGACATTTAACTACTATACACTTTGAAAATCTTTTTTCTTTCCTGTTACCTAGATTTGTTTTGCTAATTTTTGGCGGGGGTCAACGGATTATGGGTTGGATACAACATCTGCTTCTGGGTTATTGCTATCTACCATAAAGTCCCTATCTCAAGAATCGTCGATGGTAGGGTTTTGTTGTTTGAATATATTTATATGTTTACTATGTCTGATATGCTCGACTAATTTAGTTGATCTGATGACACCGCATTGTTTGAACTTTTGGATGCATAGGAAAAGTTACCAATGAGTTACAAAAACAACCAACTTTATTAAAATCCGTGATAAGCCAGTATTTTTTAAAATTCACTCAAGAATTGTGCTTTGTGATCTTCGAAAAATTTGTTTTGATTTTTTATAAAAACCCAATGAAACAATGAATTAAGTTACTATTATTTTATCAAAAAATTATACTTATAGACTACAATTTTTCAAATCTCTCTCTTTCTTCTTGTCTAAACTTTCTTTTTGCTTTTTTGCTTAATTTCGGCGGGGGACAACGGATAATTTTGTTTGCTAATACATATGTTTGTGGATTATAGCTCAACATTGAAGGGTCTTCATCCCAAGAGTAGTCTATGGTAGGGTAATTAAGTTTCAAATAAGAAACTTTACTTTTTTAAAAAACTTTATTTTAATTAACTAAAGTAAAAGTAAAGTAACATATGAAGACTGGTAGAACTAGTTGCTGCTGCAGAGCATGAAAGCAAAAGAACAATTATGCATGGCTGCACCGCTTTTTATAAACAATAAATGCAAGTTAGCAATATTCACTAAAAACGTCAACAATTGTGATGTCATTGTGGGCGAGCAATTAGTATGCTCCTTAAAACAATAGATTGATTGAGTAATTAATATTAGTCGATATGGGAATCGTTCAATATAACGCCTTAAGATGTTGCAAATTCGGGTTGTTTTGATTGATGACCCAAATCTGACAATTCGATTTGCACTTTTGTTGAAGTTTTCTTCTTTTTTACAAAAATAGTATGCTGAAATTAAAAATATGATTACAATGCTTAAACCTATGATTATAAAAGTATTAGTATAATTGTAAGAATAGTTAAGTTCTTTCAAAGGTTGAACTTATAACTTCTTTGCTTCTTCAAAGCTTCTTAAAGTGTCTCGTGGTTTAATTCCTTGATCTTGAGCGTAGTAATATTTTCTGCTAAATCTGGTATATCCATTTTCGGTATTTTCAACTCGAAGTTAAAATTTTCATTTATATTTTTAATTGTCTGGTTGTTTATTGTTATCCGATAAGTATCGAGAGTGATTAGAGTCGGTTTCATCAATATGTCCATGTGACTAATTTTATCACATTTGGTAACAATGGTTTGACCTTTTTTTGGTATGATCAATAGTTGACCATTTGGGAGTTGTTTAGTTGTTGGTTCTTCGTAAAGTATTTTTACGAATGGGCACTTCTGTTGTCCATCAGTTATTAGACTGTAGACGCATGGTTCTTCTTGTTTAAGCATTTCTTGGTTACACAAGTATATGTTTTCGACTCTTGGGCATTCCCATTGGATGTTATAATATGAGTCCGTAGTAAGTATCAAGTAAGGGAACTTAATTCTAACCGTGAGGTTTCGGATTGGGATAGGATATAATTTATACAAAAGAAAAGGTCTTGGGTCAATAATAGGTGTATAAATTACAAATATTATAAGTTCGTTTTGGATTTTAACTTGCGTTTTCATAGTTTCAAAATATTTGATTACGTTGTCAAATGGAATCTGCTGTTGTTTAAGTATATTATGCAGTATTTGATTCAGTTCATTCTGTTGAAGGATCGTATAATGCATAACTCCTAGCTGTGCAAAATTAAAAGCAAGTTGGATATGATTTAATAAATTTTGTATCTTATTTTATTACTTTGCATGTTTATGTTGTTCAATATCAAATTGAAGTTTAACATGGTATGAAAATTATGATTTTCATTAGTGATATTATCAATTTTCTCTGCTAAGAGCTTTTGATTAGCTTCAACATTTAGGAATTGGTCATGGAATGTTTTTGTGACTTTCCTTAGTACTTGTGCTTCTTCTTCTAGATTTTTATTGATAGTACCTTGATTTTCATTTAAGATTTGAATATATGAATCGTATCTAGCACCATCTTCTGAATCTAAAGTACCATAGAGCCATTTCTGAGCTGTTCCCATAAAATTGAGAAGTCCTCTTTTGCTTCTTTTATTACCAATAGTCCTAACCGTTTGTTTCATTAAGTCTACTTGTAATTGACTTGTTTCAATGTTTGTTTGGAACAGAGTGGACCATGTTGTTTTATTCAACATTTGTGTTAATTGAAATAATGAACTCAATGTTGTTTCTAATTTGTGTATTCCTTGTAATATGATAGTTGTATTGATATGATAAAACGCAGTATTGTGTTGTATGGTCATATAAGTATTACCTAAGGAAATTGGTAAAATTGGGTTTTCCAGCGAGGTCATTGTATAGGCGTGGGCAATTCCTATTACCATAAGGGACGTTAGGACGTTCATTGTCTTTCACCTGAAATAGGATATTGTCTCTTTACATTTTGTTTACTAAAATGTCCTTGTGTTTGTTTATCGTATCGTGGACTTATTTTGTTTCTATTGAATTGCTTCACATAAATTGGGTTTCGTAATTCGGGTTCAATTTCTCGATTCTCATTACGTTTTTCGAGAACTTTAGTTTGTTTTGATGTTAATTTATTTTGAATTTCTCTATTAAGAGTAGCTAATAAGTCCGCTAGATTATTAATATAATCAGTAGTTATTTTATTTTCTGTTTGCTCAATAATTGGAATTGCATAATTTAAATCACCCTCAATTATTTGAAAAGGAGTAAACTCAGTTGTACTGTGTGTACTATTGTTGTCAGAGCTGTCAAAGATACTTTTGAAAAGTATCTAGTTACAAGATAAGTTACTTTTGGAAAAAGTATCTGAAGTTACTTTGGGTATTTAGTTACTCATTCAAAAAAGGATCTTAAATACGTAACTTAAGTTACTTTTTAAGATACTTAATAAGATACTTATTAAGATACTTTATTATTACTTCCAAAGCTTCTGCTGTTAAGTTTATTTGGTCCACAGGTTTCGGATTCAATTTTAAAAACCAGAATTTTTATAGTTTAAAAATCCCAAATTCGAGAATGAGGTTCAAAATCGCAAGACACAGAAAGTTATCACAGTTACAATCACAAAGCATAGTTAAATTATTGTAGAATAGGTATAATGGACAAATCGCGACGTGAGTTTTTGCAGTTCACAGTTGTCAATCAACTCATTTTTCAAATGAGTTTACACTAACTGCACTTATTAGAAAAAAAGAATAATCAGCTATGTCTTTAAGCACTTACCATTGTCTACAGTCTGCAAATAAATCAATAATTGTATTTTCTAAAAAAAACTAATTTTCCAAAAACCAAAAAAAATTATTTAGACATTTCCATAAGATTCAAATAATACCATTGTGTTCATTCTTACCGGATACAGTTTCCTATCTCTATCTCTTTTAGTATTTTGAAATAAATGAAAAATAGAATAAATCTTGTCTCTTTCTATCCAAAGCAAACAGATGCAAAACCAGACACAACTAAAAAGTTTTCATGAACACAATACAGTGAAAAAATAAATAGAAAATAAATGTAATAGACAAATTTTTTAAATAGACATGAAAGAAACATTAAAAAATCGAACAGTAGAAACCTAACAAGATAAAAAATAAGGAAACACTTAACAAGCTAAACATTCATTTTGCTACTAGACATCTTGTAGAACTGCATTATTTATTGAAAAAAAAAAGTATTTGTTATAAAAGTATTTCTCGTCCTACAATAGATATCAATTTAGAAACTGTTCATTTGCCTTCAAAAGCAATAATGCCTCAGAATGTTGGTCCGATAAAGCATGACGTCGTGGTGTGTTTAAAAATGTAGCGAAAAAGAATAACCTTTCTACAGGTGCTGAAGATGGTAGAGACATATTGTACCGAATATATACATTTTTAAAATAGGATACTTGTCTAGGAGTCTTATGTCGCGAGATTCTTCTTGAGTGTATTGTAGGACCTCCAAATCAATACTGCTTCTCATATCGGTGGATTGTTCCACATAAACACTGTTTTCTTCAAATTCGAAAAAACTATTGTCGACAATATTTCTCTTATTAACAGGAATCGGGATATTATCCTGACTTTTTTTGTACAGTACTTCAGCTCCATTGGCCAAACATATCTTTATATTACTCGCAGAAATCCCGCTACCATCTACATCATATTTGCCAACTAGATTCATCCATCGTAGTTTCAATGCCGGATGAGATGTTGTAGCAATAATTGCTTCTCTAGACTTAGGGTCATTTACACTTAATGTAAAAAAATGCGGAAATCTGTTTTTAAGGCCTTTAATACTTGTCTCTAGCAATCCAGACATGTATTTCAAATGTTTTTCTCACAAATTGCACAATTTTTTATTGAGGCTTAATATAGTAGGTAATACGTATCCGTAGGGATTTACATCACCTTGGAGCATATCAAGAGCCTGCGCAAGGGGATGCATATCAAGAGCCTGCGCAATTTCGCAGTACTCTTCAATATAGCCAATATCTGTCTCTTTAAGTGAATCGGCCGGTTTAACATTCAAAGCTTCATATAGTGTAGGAAGTTTGGACTTATTTTGTAAAATCTGCGTTAAAGAATCATGCAAAGAATTCCATCTTGTTACTCCAGGATAACTCAATTGAGAGCCCAATATGTCTTTAATTATTTCCGCGCTTTTTGGCCTTCCAGCCTTGTTCCATAATACTGAACATTTGTGCATTATTGATGTGTGACGTGATCTCAATGAAGTGTTTGTATTAATATATTTGGCCATATCGCTTGTAGGGATTAAATTTAAAGTATGACTTGTGCATCTATGATGACAAGGCAAAAAAATCTCTGATTGGGATTCTTCGATATTAGTATTATCAACATTAACAGGTAAACCCAAATCGTCTTCCAGCTCGGATTCATCAGGCTGGCCTTCAAAACCGTCCAAGTCTTCAGCAGAAACGTTTTCTAAATTAGTAAGTATGATATCCGTGTCAACGTTGATGCCATGCTCTTTGAATGCTTTTAAAAAATTAGAAGCATTATCTATTATCGTTGCTACAATTTTTTTATGGTTAATCCCATATTCATTATGAATTTCATCTAAGAGCAGTGCAATGAGTTCCTTGGAACCGTCTACATGCCAACGCAGCAGATTTACGGTTTAGGCTCTCGGCGTCCAACCAGTGACAAGTTACGCCAAGAAAACTGCGTGGTTTAGTCGACCAAATGTCAGCGGTGGTACAAACATACTCAATTGGTTTTAACAATTCCTTAATTTTGTTTGCTGCATCGATATTTAGGTGTTTCACTCTGGATATAATATAGTTTCGAGATAACACTTTCAAAGGTAAACCAGCAAATATTGCCTTGAAGGACGGCGAGTCTACTATAGATATCGCAGACGTGGTGCAGACCACAAATTTTACTATGCGCTGGTCAAACTCCGTTTGAGTAATATTAAAAGCCACGTTTTTCATTGACTGTCGTATATCTGTCTGCTTCATACGTTTGACATTACTTTCAATTTCGGTCGCATTAGGTATCTTTTTTTGTACAGTTTTATATTGGCAATATTCAGAGTAGGCCTTCTCGTGGACTGTTTTTAGATGTTTTAAGTAATTTGATGTTGACGAATATGAACCAGAAATGTGCTTTGCTTTGGGAAGGCATATTTGACATGCAGCAACAATTTTGTTTTCAGTACAAGAAATAACTTTGTAAAACCTACCATCAAATAATGGCTTTTCTTGTAATTTTTCTATGGTTTGAAGAGTTGAAGAAAGTGTTAAGCTCGTGAGTGACGACTGTGACGAGGAAGTAGATGGTAAAGAATCACTTGTTACCATTGAAAAGGTAGCGACTGCGTTCTCTTTTTCTACTGTTCTGGTTTTAGGTTTAGACTGTGCTTTTTGTCCATCTTTCAAAATATCGAAGAGGGTTTTTTCCAGTCTACTTTTTTTCTTCGCCCTCTTCTCATCCTCTGGATCATAATCGGAATCAAGATCGCGGTCGTCTGTCTCGTTAGTCTCGTATGAGTCGGATGGTGTCGATGGCGGGGGCGGACTTACGTTGTCCCTGTTTTCTACGTTTTCCATGATAAGCTAAAAACGGAAGAGTATGAGTTAAGTAGGTTCTATCGAGGACTGTTAATAATAATACTTGATATAAATATATAAAATGAAAACAGTATTGGGCTTTAAAGTAAAGGCTGTTTGTGTTGTGTGTATAATGTATAACATAGATGATTTATTATTTTGGATTTTAAAAGACCTGTCTACCTTACAACCTGTTCCAGCTCCCTACACCAACAGCCTATAGACCCTACATTTATGTAGGTATACAGGGTGTCAACTTTACTACCTTCAGTACTTTTTCAATGGTATTTTATGGGTAACATTCCAATTATTAAAGATACAGGGTAGGTTAAATGAAATAAAAGTTGTGTACAGGGTGGCCCGTTCAAGAGGGGCCTATACCTTATCTCGAAATCTAGAAGGGCTGTAAAAAAAACTTAAATACAAAAGTTGTTTCTAATAAAATTACCTACAACCTTATTGTATTGTTTTTGTTGTCACTGTACTATATACAGGGTGGACAAATAAAATTTCCTTTTTTTCAATGAAACACCCTATATTTTAATACACTTTTACACAGCCCTTTGAAAGACAAATCCAACGATATACTGGTCATGTGTCTGTGATATACCGTTTCGAACTTATTAACGATTATCTTCAGGCTTTGGGGTAAATTTAAACAGTCATTGTTACATTAGTCATAAACTTTTAAAACTTTTTTTGCATGATATTTTTTATAAACTGATGCTCTTCTACAGAATATATTCAAATTTCAAATATTTGCTTTAAAAACGCGGTGTTGCCACGTTTTGGAAACTGTTACGCTTTTCAATTTTTTTTAATGGGACCTCCTATAAATTTTCGAGTTTTTGGATATCCCTTTGAAAGACAAATTCAACAATATACTGGAAATAGGTCTGTGATGCACCGTTTCGGCCTGATTGGCAATTATCTTGAGTTAAAGCACAATATTTCATCTGTCCAAGTCGCCCGGTGATTAACAAACATGCATGTCTATTTTCCGTCGACCATCTATTAAGGTGCTTTATTAATAGATGAAAAATTGTTCAATAATGCCACCATTAATGCATAAAAAGCACTATTCCAGCTAATCTACTACAAAATTAGACATTTTTTCATTTCAACAGGGATGACATGAGATATTGTGCTAGAACTGAAGATAAACGCCAATCAGGCCGAAACGGTGCATCACAGATCCATGTCCAGTATATCGTTAAATTTGTCTTTTAAAGAGCTATCCAAAAACTCAAAAATTTACAGGAGGTCCCATTTAAAAAAATTGAAAAGCGTAACATTTTGCGAAACATGGCAACACCGCGTTTTTAAAGCAATTATTTCAAATTTAAATATAGTCTAAAGAAGAGCAATATTTAATAGAAATTATCATGAAAAATAAATGTTTTAAAAGTTTATGACTGTTGGAAATTACCCCAAATCCCGAAGATAATCGCTAATAAGTTCGAAACGGTATATCACAGACACATGACCAGTATATCGTTCGATTTGCTTTTCAAAGGGCTATGTAAAAATTTATTAAAATATACACTCACCGACAGAAAATTCGGGACAACCAAAATTTAGGACAAATTTGATGTAGGATAACTTTTTCTTCCATAGTCCGATTTCAATCTTTTTTTTTTCGTAATGTAGATAATTGTTTCAGTTTTAATTAATTTTATTCAATTTTCAAAAATACAGTTTACATGTTGGAATATACCAGGAAAATAAAAAAGTATATTTTTTCTCTTAACTTTTTAACACTCTGTAGAGTAATTTTGCGAAGTAAGCTATACGTTTAGTAGCTGTTATAAGAGTAAGAGGAGGTAACACAAGGTACTAATTTTTAAAACCCCTACTTTCATGCTTCAATTAAAAATAGACTTGATCAAAAAGTGTAATGTTTATTTCAAAAATTCATATTTCCGAAACCGATAAAGATATCAAGACCAATAAAACAGCAAAATGTTGAAAATGGATCAAACTCTGCAGAAAAGCATATCCAGTGTAGCTTACTTCGCAAAATTACTCTACAGAGTGTTACAAAGTTAAGAGAAAAAATATACTTTTTTATTTTCCTGGTATATTCCAACATGTAAACTGTATTTTTGAAAATTGAATAAAATTAATTAAAACCGAAACAATTATCTACATTATGAAAAAAAAAAGATTGAAATCGGACTATGGAAGAAAAAGTTATCCTACATCAAATTTGATCTAAATTTTGGTTGTCCCGAATTTTATGTCGGTGAGTGTAGGTTGTTCCATTGAACATTTTTTTTATTTGTCCACTCTGTATATGGTAGAGTGACAACAAAAAAAGTTGTAGATAATTTTATTAGAAACAACTTTTGTATTTAAGTTTTTTTTACAGCCCATGTAGATTTTGAGATAAGGTATAGGCCCCTCTTAAACGGGCCACCCTGTACATATTTACATAACATAAACTATACACTCAGAGATATTTTAGAAAAACAAAATGTCTTAAGTTTTAGTTTTTTCTCTTATCTTTATTTCCAATTTCACAACAAAAATGTAAACAGGTGCGCAAAGTATTACTTCTCGGCACGCAAATACATTTGGATAGGATTAGGATTAGTTTTGCGTGTGGAAAAGGCAATTTGCGCACGTTTAGAAACAAAATTTTTTCCACGATCACGAGCTGTACGCTGTTCGAATACTTCCGAAGAAATGCGAAAAAAAACCGAAATTATGTGAAATCGTTTTTATTTTTTCCTGGACTTATTTGAAATGCAATTTCAAAATAAATGTCACTTTTTCCCCTTTAAAATGGACCGTGAGTTAGGAACCGTTGGATGGAGTAACTTTTTTTTTGTCTGGCATTTTGAGGGCTAAACGTGGTTCGTTAGTTGATGAAAATATGGGCAGTTTTAATGCCTGCCTCCTGTTCGAAAATTCAGAAAATCAATTTTCGCTAACATGAAACTTTTTGTTTTTTAATAATCCGGAATAGACCGATCTCCTATTACCTGGACTGCGCGCGTCGCTTGTAGGCTGCAGGTGAGCGTCCAATGAGAAGCAAGTTTGTGACAGGCTTGCGTCATATTCTTATTCAGGGGCCAGTTCAGAATAAATCGTTCCTTCTTTCTTTGTAACGTATAATTTGACAAAGAGCAAACTAATACTTTACATATCACTTGAACTCACCGCAGTTTCGTTTAAGGTTATGTTAAGGCCGTTTTACAGCTTGCAAGAAAACTTGAATGCAATTTTTTGCATGCAAAAAAGTTGCATTCAAGATTTCTTGCACGTCGTTTTACACCTTGCAATTTGACTTGTTTTCTTTCTAACCTTAACCATACTTTTTTGTTTTTAATGTTGTGTTATTGATGTTTGCATTTTCCAAAAGTGAAAAGAGTAATTATAAGTCGATATAAAAGGAAGAAAGCAATAGCAGCCACTTTAAGCATCATAATTGCTGAAAATTCCCCAGCTTGCGCGAAAACCTTCAAGAAAAATGGCACCAAACCGATTGAATGCAATGCCATTCAAGTTTCAAAAATCTTGCAGAAAACAATCAGCTGACTCACCTCTGCGCAGGCCCTCGTTCAAGTTTCTTGCATATTGCAGATAGAATTGCAAGCTGTAAAACGGCCTTTAGATTAAACTTGACATATTCCTTTGCAATTTCATTGAGCGATGTTGCCGGATGAAACATTTATCAAAATAAAAGTGCAAACGATGTTCATCCGCTTTAAAGCTATTCTTTTGTCTGATTTAGGGCGTTGTAAAACACTTAATACTATATCACTTCTTTAATGTTATAATGTTCGATTTGTATTATCTACATTTGTTCTGCGACAATACAATCTGGCTACACTGCAGCCTACGAGTTGCGCGCGCATGTCATCTTGTATTGCTTTCTAACTTGTATTTATTACAATTAAGCTCTCTTTTTCTAATCATGCGAGATAGGTCTATTGTCTGGTATTTAAATAAAAGATTGACATTGAAAAATAAATGACCAATAAAAAATGCCAGATGGTTTCAAGGGAGGGGATGGAGGTGAATTTGCAAAAAAAAGTAGGCAAAACTTTCCGCATTTTTCTTCTGTCTGGCAAGCGAGAGAATAAAAGGTTTTGTCTCAAAAATATCGCTGAAAAATTGCCAGACGGTAATCGCAGTTCGAACTCGGGTTTCCCGCAGAAATATCAGTTTTTCGAAATTTCCACACAATTTTCCGCGGAATACTCGATTTCGAATTGTAACTACCTTCTGGCGGTTCTTCAGCCTTATTTTCAAGACAAAATCTTTTATTCTGTCGATTGCCAGACAGAAAGAAAATGTGGAAAGTTTGCTTTTTTCTTCCAAGTTGACCTCTATCCCCCACTTTTTCGAACATTGAAAAGCGTCTGGCATTTATTATTGGTGATTTATTTTTCAATTTAAGTCTTCTATTCAAATGCCAGACAATTTGGGATCATAAAAAAATTAAATTTCTCATCTGAATTTGAAAAATTTTCGAACCTGGAGGCTGGCATTAAAACCACCCATATTGCCATCTACTAACGAACCACATTCAGCCCTCAAAATGCCAGACAAAAAAAAAAAGATTCTCTCAACGTTACTCTATCTCACGGTTTACAAGATGGTGCTACTAAATTTGAAATTTGACGTTTCGTCTGCAGGCCGCCATCATCAAATTATTTTTTTTTTAAATGCGGACCTGGATTTGTCAATTCGCTTTTTGGTAGCTTGTTATTACCTTAAAACAGTAACATATCACAATAATTAAAAAATTATTAGCATCTATAAAAATATATAAGTTGATGAGTATTTATATACCATCTCTGTTCATCACATTAAATTTACGCTAGAAGTCAATTTCTGAAATAAATAACGTAAAACAATAATAATCAAAGCAACAATAAATTATTTAAAAAAATTATAAGAAATACTTATTCAAACTGAAACCTTCCGCTACAATACATTGTGCTCTAAGCCTTAATCTCGAAATTGATCACCGAATGGCTCTAGCACGAGTTGATCGTATTTCCCGTACCGTATTAAATTATGACGCAATTTATTGAAGAATGACTTCTAGCGTAAATGAAATGTGTTAAACAAAAATAGGTGTATAAATAATCTTTGACTTGGATATTTTTATTGTTACCAATAATTTTTTAATTGTTGTGATATGTTATTACTTTGAGGTAGTAACAGACTACCAAAAATCAAAATAAAAAATTCAAGGCCGAAATTTAAAAAAAAAAGTTGATGGTGATCGCCTGAAGAAAAAAACGTCGCATTTCAAATCAAGTAGCACCATCTTGTAAAAAAATGACAACAATGAAGTGACATTTATTTTGAAATTGCTTTTCAAATAAACCCTGGAAAAATTTAAAACGATTTTACAGAATTTCGTTTTTTCCTGAATATCTTCGGAAGTATTCGGAATTTTCGAAATTTCAAAACGACATTTCATTGGTGATGAAATTGCGCAGCTTTGCCATACTTTAACCGACTTCGTATCTCTTATAGTTTCCGAAATGGTCACCCTCGAATTTGGGACACCCTGTCAGGGACGTAGCAAGTCAAAACCGGGCCCTTGTGCAAGACTACAACGGGCCCCCTCTACCATGTGAAGTCAATGTGACAACATTAAAAATTTTAAACTGATTACGCATTGGCATTGTTGTGCGCCAGGAATAATTTGTTTATGATTATTATGACGACTTTCAGGGTGTAAGCCAAAAATAAAGCATTTTATGGACTATTTTTTTTTTTTTTTACGGATATGCGCACTCGCAAGGAAATGTCCTATCACGCTCGAGAAGCGGCAAGTGCGTGGAAATGTCGGTGTATGTTGGTCTTGAAACGGTTCAGGTTGTAACCTGCAGGGAAAACGGTCGCAGGGAGTTTATTCCACAGCGATGCTGTTCTCCAGAGATATGAATTCTGATATAATGAGGTTCTTGGTGCCTCTAGTTTGACAGTAAATTCATGGTTACCGTCTGTTTGACGGGTTCGCCTGGTAGGCGCTACTCTCGGTGGAATCATACGTGCCAACTCTTCAGAGCATTTTCCGTGATAGTACCTGTAGAAGAGAGATAAATCGCCCACAGATCTGCGATGTTCGAGACCATCCAAGTTACGAGTAAGTGCGGGGTCATTGATCAGCTTGATAGCTCGTTTTTGCACGGTGTTCAAAAGCATTAAGGTATGTTTGGGTGCTGCACTCCATATATGTGAGCAGTACTCCCTAGTTGGTCGAATGTGGGCCTTGTAGAGTGTCAGCAATTGGCTTGGTGTGTACAGAGTTCTTGTACGAAATAGCACCCCCAGCTTTTGGGACGCCCTTTTAGCATTATCTGCCACGTGACTGTGCCAAGACATGTTGGTCTCTGCAGTAACCCCCAAGATGTTCAACTGACTCTGTAATGTGACAGCACTTCCAGATAGCATGATGTTTGGCTCACCGGTGCTGGTCTTTTTTGAAAACAGAGCTGCTTGGGTTTTCTGCGCGTTGAACTGTACAAGGTTTTTGTTACCCCAGTCCTCTATTATCTCCAGGTCTTTATTTATCTGCGATATTTGAGTTAGTCTAAGATGATAGAATTCACGTGCGGAAAGACCTGTGGGTGGTATGAGTGAGGAGACTACATTGCCATCGTCTGCAAAGCAATAAAGTGGATTTACTGTTTTATCTATGAGGTCATTTATGTAAATCAGAAAAAGAGTTGGCGAAAGGATTGCTCTCTGTGGCACACCAGCATTTATTTGGTAAGAGTTGGAGTTCTGGCCATCCAGTGCAACATAAATGGATCTGTCCTTTAGGTAACTTTCAAACCAAGTGCAAAGTTTCGGCGATAATCCCATTGCTTTGAGCTTGTTGAGCAGATTTTCATGCCAAACTTTGTCGAATGCTTTAGATATATTATCTAAGGTAATTGTTCTTGTTTCACCCCGCAACTCAATCGCTTTTTGCCATAAGTGAGTGACGTATGTAAGTAAATCGCCAGTTGACCTATATTTTCGAAATCCGTATTGCTTATCGTTGATAATTTTGTACTTTTCCAAGTACTTGGTTAGGTGATTGTTCACAACTCTTTCCATTACTTTTGATATCACCGGAAGTAGAGCAATTGGTCTATAGTTTAACGGATCTGTCTTTTTTCCTTTCTTTGGAATGGGTTGTACTACGGCAGACTTCCATGATGATGGATATACTCCTTGCCTGTAAGACAAATTGAATAATTTTGCGAAAGTTGGGGTGAGTTCGTTGGCGCAATTTTTGAGTACTATTGCGGGAATGCCATCCGGACCCATTGCTTTGTTTGTATCTAGCTTTTTAAGGGATTTTCGTATTTCTCTGTGACAAAAAGGTACCTCTGGCATACTATGGGAAACCCTTTCAATGAACGGTGGAGTTTTTCCGTTTGGCACTGTTAGGTTGGAGTTGGAGGAAAACATTTGGGCCAGCATATTGGCTTTTTCCTCTGATGTTGTGGCTAAGTGATTATTTTCATCTGTAAGTGGTGGTATGGATGACTTGGTGAAGTTAGATCCAACAGCTTTTGCAAGAGACCAAAAGGACCTAGAACTACTTGGACAATTCAGCAACCTGTTTTTTATTCTTTGATTGTATGTTTCTTTAGCGGAGTCAATAGTAATTTTGCAACTATTTCTGGCTTCTATAAATTCTGTGTGGTTTTGAGCGGTTTGTTGTCGTTTCCAAAGGTTATATGCTCTGTGTTTTTTTCTGTACAGCCGTTTGACACTGGCTGTTGAACCAAGGTTTTGCATTAGCTCTACGTTTAGTTGTATGTGGGATATATGCATCCATTCCAGATAAGATTACTTGTGTTATTTCATTACAGCAAATAGTGGGATCAGCTGTTTTAAAGCAAACCTCTTGCCATGGAAAATCCAGGTAAAACTGTTTTAGGTCATTCCATTTTGCCCATTTATAGTGCCACATTTTACGAGGAAGTGGTTGTTGGCTTGGTGGGATGAGCATTTCGCACTTTGTTATTATAAGTTTATGATCGGACGAACTAAGTGGAGCATCTACTTGAATTGTGTACGAGTCAGGATTTGTGGTTAGGAACAAGTCTAAAAGCGCTGCAAATTCGCCCCTTTCTGAGATACGGGTAGGTTCATTGACAAGCTGCGTTAGACCACAACTTATGGCAAAAGCTTCTGCTTCTCTGCCTTCGTTATCTGTTTTGTTGTGGTGTTTCAGCCAGGGTATATTGTGGACGTTGAAATCGCCTAAAAAGACAATTTCCGCCTGTGGATAGTTTGACTGTATACTATCACAGCTTTCGGATAATGTCGCGAAAAAGTTTTGGTACTCGGTGTTAGATGGCGGTCGGTAGAGGCAGCAGATAAACTTGGTCGATGACTTTGAGGTGAATTTTAGCCATATGATATCAAGGTTCGCTGGTTCTAGCTTCTCCTCTCGATGACATGAAAGGTCATTTTTAATGTACACACAGATCCCAAAATTATGTCGAAATCGGTGGTGTAGGTCATAGCCGGGATAAAGATAGTTCACAATAGGTGTTGCAGAACTGATTTTAGTTTCAGTGAGAACAAGGATGTCAGGTCTTTGTTCTTCAAGATGTTGGTGAACTGAATTCATATTTGTACTTATTCCTCTTATATTGCTAAAATCAATTCTGATTTGAGCTTTTGATCTTCTCTTTATATCTTTGCATGAAGGACCCCCAGGATCACCCGACGCCCGGAGATCCGAGTGGTCGGGTATTTTACCTCCGGAATATTTTGATCCTGGAGGCGCCTGGATTATGCCAAAAATGAAGCATTCTACGGACTAAAATGGGTCCGTAATTCATCATTCTTCATCATTTTACAAAAAAAAAACATACAATTCGAAAGAGGTAACAATTCAATTATTGGTCTATTTCACAAAAAGAAATATCGTAATACTCAACGGTAGCAACATCACAAGAAAAGGTTATAACTAACAGTACAGTTTGAACGAGCATTAATATTGCAGATCTCTGTATGCCTATACATAATGCAAATTTCCATAAGGGCGTACCCCAGAGGCGTCATCAAGTTACTCATTACTAGACAACCTGTTAACTTTAGGAACCTTGGATTTGCATTATTATGTTAGGGAACCCCAGATGACGTCATAAAAGTTTTCAGGCAACTTACCTCTCTCAAACAACCTTGTACTGGGACTCGGAGGGCTGACTGAAAATAAATCTGTAGAAATCGATATTACAGTTTTCTGTTTCGGTTAGAAATCGCCAAAGCGAAAAATGATTGCTTGGGCGGGCGTGATGTGGGATACTACAAGCATGATACACACCTACAGGATTGCCTATCGGCCTCGTTTTTGGTAATCGCCGCCATATTGGTGTGTCACCATTTCCGACGTCATAAGTGACTCGTCAGCTGTTTAAACAGCCTACTTCAAAGCGAAAAATAACATGCTGCTTACGTCACAACTGGTGATTAAGCAAATCCATCCTCCCCCCCTGGGGGGAGGGGAGATTTGTTGCACACAGGACACATGCTTTATGAGGATAGGCCATCCTGTAGTAAGTGTGTATCATCCTTGATGGTGATGTATTTTTTTTTATTTCCTTGCGTCCAAAAAGTGGCAGGACCCGCCGGTCCCCTTCGGGGCACAGCCCCATGTGCGCGGCACCACTTGCACGCCCTGTTGCTACGTCCCTGCACCCTGTACATAAACATAATTAGCACTAGAAGCGCATTGGCATTGAAAAACAAAGTACACTACAACATAGTTTCAATTCAAATGAATTTAAATAAAAAAATTACCATTACTCAACATTTTGTAGTCAAGTGCTTTAATGAAAAGTTAAAATAAAAATGTTAAAAAATGTATTCAGGAACCTACCTATAACTTTCAACTAATTACTTAGTCTTCTTACCTTATTATTTTAACTTAAGTATCACTATCGCTACTATTATTACGTCTCACGCAGTCGCAGTACGCTATTTGGTTGCTTTTTCTTGCTATAGTCTAGAGCTATACTTGTTGCTTGTTTAAAGCTAGACGAATGATGAATGAATGACTACATAAAACGTGAGCTTGATGCTGTTTGAAGTAGTTTGAACCAGTTACATCTTGTTGTGTGAGGTTTGGTGAACGTCTGAAGGAACTTTTTTCACGGTAACTTTAATACTTTTTGTTAACTTAGATAGGTCAATTTCAGTATCTAAGATACTTTTTTAGTATCTAAGATACTTTTCAGTATCTAAGATACTTTTCAGTATCTAAGATACTTTTAAGTATCTCACATACTTTTCGGTATCTAAGATACTTTTTTAAGATACCAGTTACAGATACTTCTGAAAAGTAACTAAGATACTAGATACTTTTGCCAAAAATAAAAAGTATTTAAGATACAGTATCTTAGATACTATAAAGTAACTAAGTTACTGTGAAGTAACTAAGATACTTTTTTCTGACAGCTCTGATTGTTGTAATTTAAAATTGCAATTACCATTAAATCGATAACATTTTTTGTTGGATTTTGAAGTTTAAGAGTTGTTAAACTTTCGCGTAAAGTTGAATGAAATCTCTCGATTTGGCTATTTGAGTTGGGATTTCTAGGTGTTATGTAATGAAATTCAATATTGTGTAGTGTACAAAGGTCAGTTATAATAAAGTTTTTGAACTCAGTCCATAATCTGAAGCTATTTTCTGAGGGATTCCGTGGTCACTGAAATATTTTAGAAGTTGTGACGTTATTTCAACAGCTGTTTTAGTATTGACGGGAAGGGCTTGGCCAAATTTTGAAAAACTGTCTATAATCTTTAAAAATTTTTGATTATTACTTATGTACGTGTCAACATACAAATGTTCAAATGGTTTTGAACCAATTGGTGTAGGTTTGAACATTATTTTGTACGGGTGTCGTTCATGTTTGGTCTTATTGCATATTTCACATGCCTTTACGTATGTTTGTACATCTTTCTCGATGTTCGGCCAATAAAATCTTTTCTTTAGTGCCGCTACGTTTTCAGTTATTCCTCTATGGGATGTCTCCGTTTCATAATACAATTTTAGTTTCTCTTGTTGTTCATCAATTTCGGCTACGTCTTCGACTAGCGAGTTAGATATATACAATTTAAATGAATTCGCATTAAATGCTGACTGCAAGGCTCGTAATATTATAGGTTCTAGTGTCTTATTTAGAAAATGAAGACAGTATGTGTCAGGGGCCATATATTCTTTAACTAAATTGACTATTTGGTCATTTGATGGATTGTTTGGTAGAAAGAATATGATTCTCTTTTTATTAGGAAAAGGCTTAATAATTTCTTTCCTAATTGTATTATTATTTGAGTAGCGAAATATCACTTGATTAGGGAAGAGATTCACATGTTTCTTTGCATATGGAGCACCTATAATTGGATTTTCCAAGGATGTATGTATAGTTTGTTCTTCTGAAGGTGTTGATATTGTTTCTTCATCTTCTGAGTTTGTCGAGTTTGTCCTTTGTTTAGGTTTTATTGTAAGGGTTTTTTCTTCTTTATTATACATTTTTGAAGATTCTCCCTGTTCTATTGGAATTTCTTTCTTCTTCTTTGGAGGGACAATTACTTGTGAAATTATTTTAATCTTTGGTGCATTTTCTTTTTCAGATGCGATTTTTGTTGGTTTGCGCATATATGGTTTTGATTCTGTGAAATATTTTCTAATTATTTCATCATTACATAAAGGTGTCTCTTAACATATCTCCTAATTTATTGTGAAATTCTTCATCAGTTTGTGCTGTTACTTTCGCTTCGGGATCTGATGATTATGAGGTTTGGATGTATTTATTTGTAAAGGTGGTCTTGATAGAGCATCCGCATTCATGTTAAGGGTTCCTTTTCTATATTTAATTTCAAAATTTCAAATTCGGATAACTTAAGTCGCCATCTTACTAATTTAGAAGTTGGTTCCTTTACGTTGAATAACCACTGTAGAGGTTTATGATCCGATAAAATAGTAAATTTTCTTCCGAAAAGATACGGTCTGAAATATTTGGTTGCCCAAACAATTGCTAAAAGTTCTTTCTCCATGGTTGAGTAATTTTATTCTACAGGGTTCAACGTACGACTTGCATATGCAATCGGAAGGTCAGAGCGGACAGGGCCTTGAGATAACACTGCTCCTATGGCATAATTTGATGCATCAGTTGTTAAAAGAAAAGGTCGATTGAAATCGGGATGTTGTAATACGGGATCATTTACCAGGATATTCTTGCATGTTTCAAAACTTTTTATAAATTCCACATCATGAATTATCTTCTCGTCCTTTTTCAAACATACCGTCATTGGTTTCGTTAATTTAGCGAAATTCTTAAGGAATTTTCGGTAGTAACCTACTAATCCTAAGAAAGATTTTATCTCTTTGACAGTTCTTGGAATTGAAAATTCCTTTATTGCCTTTATTTTGTTCGGATTAGGTTTTATACCGTTTGGCGTTATCACATGTCCTAGAAATTCTACTGTTCTTTGTAAAAATTCAGACTTATCGAGTTGAATTTTTAGGTTATATTGTTGTAGTCTTTCAAATACTTGTTTAAGGTTTTTCACATGTTCTTGAAGTGAAGTCGAAAATATGATGATGTCATCCATATATACAAGACATATTTTGTTTTGCAATCCAGATAACATATTATCCATCGCTCGTTGAAAGGTTGCTGGTGCATTTTTGAGTCCGAATGGCATTCGAGTAAACTCATAGTGTCCATATTCAACATTAAATGCCGTCTTAGGTATGGAGTTGGGATACATCTCTACTTGATGGAATCCAGATGCGAGATCCAATGTTGTGAAATAATCGCTTCGTCCTAATTTATTTTACGTTACTTGTTCTGTATTAAATGTCTCAAAAGCTTCTTCATTATAGATAAAACTTGCTTCTGCTAGGTCATCTTTATGCGTAGTTAGAACAAAAGGTTTATCTGTTAGATTATGCACTTCTAACAAAGTTGTTCCATTTATAACCTTAGCTATTGTTTCTGGTATCATGTATTTATCCGTTTTCACTTGAGGTATTAAAATCTCAGTATTTTCAAGGATGTCTGTATCAAAATGACAAAGTTGAATAGTTTTTGCTGAAATTTCTAAATTTTGGGTATCAAAGTCTGTTCTAAATTGAAATGGAAATGTTATTTCTTCATTACTAAGGCACATATTTGTAAAGTCAATATTTGAATTATTTTCTTGTAAAGCTTTAATTCCTATAATACCGTCAAAATAATCATGAAAATTATACATTATCATGTCAATATCTTGATCAATATTAAATTCATGTAAAATTGGAATTCTCACTTTACTATGGGCTTTTCTTGTTCCCATACATGTAGTAAGTTTATTTAAAGAGTTCACTATAAAATCTGGGAAGTATTCTTCCGCTATTGAAGGTCTTATTAATGAAGCATAACTACCTGTGTCTATTAAAAGCTTACAAGGTGAATCGAAAGTTTCAATAAAAGGTAGTTGATTGACTTGGTATGCATTTAAAGTCAATGCTGATTGTTGGATTCCAAGGCTAGTGTCTGAAAATTTTCATCAGGGCTTTCTTGGTAATCTTGACTTATTTGTCATTTATTTCTGAGTTGTCGGATATTTCTCCGAATTCTGAACTTTCATAGTTCTCAGAAGTTTCGTCTGGTTCTTGTAATTGAATTCCATATATATTATTTATTTCTTCAATGGTGTATTTTGAAGGACCTGCATTGGGATCTGGTCGAAAATAATTTGATTGTTGGGGTTGAAAGCCTCTTGAAAAATTCCGTCTATTGATTTGGGAATCTTGTCTTCTTGGTTGAATAGATACGCCAGACATAGGTGTCGGTTTTGTTGAGGGAAGGTTATTGTTTGATTTAAAAACATTTGTTTTGTTGTAATTTTTATCAAACGTACCCGAACTAGTAGGGAATTTATGAGTCATTGCTTTTGGCAGTAAGTTTATTGGTTGTGAAGGAAATTGTGGCTTCACATGGAAATACGGGTTTTGTTGTCTTTGTTGTTGTGTATTATTTTGTTGGTGTTGAAATGTTTGATTATTGTTTGTCTTAAAATTCGAAAAGGAATTATTTTGATTTTTGTTAAATTTCATATGATTCTCAGGTATCTGATAGTTTAGTACAAAAGATGTTGCTGCGTCTAATGTTATAGGATTCTGAACCATTAAAATTGTTCTAAGCTCGACTGTTGAATTTGTTATCAAATTCTGTACCGCTGTAACTACATTTTGAGCTACAAGAATATTTGCAACTGCTAACAAATTACTGTCACACATTATTTTTGAAGTAATTCGGTGATTAAGAGCTTTCAATCTTTCTAAATATTCATAAATTGATTCCTTTTGGTTTCTTGATGCATACATTAATTCTTGAATCAAATTTTGACGAGAATAAAGATCTCTATATTTAATTCTTAGAGCACCCTTAATATCTATCCATGAATTTAAATCTGGACGTGTCATCAGAAAATTTCCAGCATCATTGATAAGCTTTGATTTTATCGCAGTTATCACATATACTACATAATAAGTGTGATAAAATTCATCAATATTACTAATGAAATACTCCAGATATTGAGTTAGTAGATATAGTATATGCGTTCTACGCCCTCCGACGCCTCCGTGACGTCTGCGCATGCGCCAACCAGGGCGTCGCCACGCCGTGACGTCATCAGTCAGCTGTCATCTGTCAGTCAGCTGTCAATGTCACCTGTCAATGTCACCTGTCAATATCAGTCACCTGTCAATGTCAGTCACCTGTCAATGTCATCTGTCAATGTCAGTCAGCTGTCAATATCAGCTGTAAATGTTATCTAACCCAATCTACCTGAACTACTCCAACTTACCCAAACTGCTCTCTGATGCGCCATCTATAAACCCCGTATAACATTACACCTATGTGTATTTTTTATATTTCTACATGTATTTATACAGATGAAAAAATACGTGAAATTAAACATGCATTAATACATGAAGAAATATAAATAAAATAAACATATGGGCTTAAGAGAAAAAATACTAACCTCAAACAATTTTTTATTTAAAAACATACATTTTTTAGGACTCAACTATTTCAAAAAGCGATATTTGAAGCGCTCGGGGCAACAAAGTGCATAAGCCACATTGGAACATTATTGAGGAAAACGACTTGGAAAATTCTAGTCAAATCTGTAAATCGGGTTTGTTTTGCAAAATTGTGATTTTTGGGTTATAGGGTTTCAGTGAGTTGAGTTCTTCCCCGTAAATAAAACAAAATACAAAAAAGTTAATTTTTTTCGAATTTATTGGATTTTTTTTTGCTAAAGTGTGGCATGTGCCTTTCTTATATCAAAATAAAACAACATTTTCTAGATTTCACTAAACTAAAAAAATTAAATAAGTAGCTCTTAGCTCAACATAAATCTTATAAATTCTTTGGTTACAATAAAAAAATACTAGTACAGGTAATAAATATTAAGCAGCTTTCCGCTAGTCTTCTCCATCCACATCTTCCGCAATATTTTGATCTTCAGTTTCGTCAATGTGCTCTCCAGCACACTGCTCGAAAATAGTAACATAAAAGTTTTGATTGATAGGTGGTATGTATCGCAAAAGTTTTTTTAAGTCTTCAACTTTCTTGCTGTTCAGTTTTACAGGTTCATTGTATTTGCAGTCTAAGTTGTCAAGAATATCGTCTGACTGAAGAACTAACCTATTTCCACGCTTTCCAACATTAACTTTTTTTAAATTTCCATTTAGTTCATGTTTTATAAACATCGTATTGGGTTCACCCGATTCAAATCGGAAGCAGCGTGCTTTTGTGAAATTTACAGGCTCTTTATCTTCAGTTATGTTTTTTTTCACCATAGGAACTTTTTGAAACGATAAGAAATCTTTCTGTTCCATAACAATAACTTCGAATGGATTGGCTCTTTTACTTTTTCTAACGGCTTCGTACCAGTCCTCTGGGCAATAAATTTGTCTCAAATACCTCTTGTGTTTTTCAATTTGGGCGAAATCCCTATCGCAAGGCAAATAGGTATGTCCTGATACCAAAAACCTATGTTCAATACTTTTGAATTTTTTTTCCCTGACAAGTTGTAGCCATAGTGCCATAATTAGCCAGTTTTTGTTCTGGCCTCCACAGTTATCAGTGAAAACAACAAGTTCCCATTGTTCATTTGTTTCTCTAGATGAGAGATACTTCAATAAAATACTTGCTATTTCCTCACTTCCTCTCTTGGCTGTAGCCTCTGTCCACATAAACATGCTTGCTTGTCCAGATATGCAATCGTGAATACCAAGGTTGTAAGTCCAAGCTTTACGCAAGTAGAATGCTGGACCAACTGTAAGACTAGGTGTTGGAAGAGTTTGCTGCAAGTCAAATGCAATAACTAATACTTTTCTATTGGTTTGTTTAACTGATTTTACTTCCTCTTTCATATTATTTGACATGGCTTCTGCTCTCCTATGATGTAACTCAAGCTCAAGTTTCAGTCTGTTAAGGTCTTCTTCATTCTTGTTCGCAGTTGCTGTTTGAATAGCAATTTTCATTGAATCACATGTTAGACACGTATCGCTTTTCGGCAATTTGAAGCCTATGTTATATTCATTGCAAAATATTCTTCGATACTTGTGTTCTTTGACTGGGGTAATATTTTTTTCCCTACACCAGTCAATATAAAAATCCTTGTAAAGTCCAGAGATACTAATGTCATGGTCAAGGTAAACTCTGCTTGGATTTTTCTTTCTGCTATAATGGCTGACATATTTTGGGAACGCGCGTATATGGTCATGAACGGACTGTACTTGTTCAAGTGGTGTTCTATTTGGCCGATTGCTGTGTTTTCCTCTCTTGTCATCTTGTGGAACACTTCGCCCGTCTGAGATCTGATTGCAAATAAGCCTAACGCGCTTAGAAGACTTTTGCAGACCATGACTGGCTAAAAATTCTTGCTTGCACAGCTGTATGTCAATTCCATTTACTTTGACAAAATATTGATAAGTGACTTTTCGAGACGATTCTCTTCTTTTTATTTTCTTTTTATAGGAACGCTTCTTTGGTACAGCTTTTATGGATCCGAACAGGTAAGTGTTTTGGGCCTTGTAGGTACCTAAGTTCCAAAATGAATTGAAAATGTCAGTTTCTTTTCCCAGGAGTCGCTCTCTACACTTCTTCTTGCAGTTACAAGACGGGCCAATTTTCCTATCCAAAACCGTTTTTCCCCTACTACTTTCATACTTGCATCCAAGATTTCGTTTGATTTGGCGCTTTTTTTTCTCCCTCCGTTCTATATTCGTCTTCCGCCATCGAGAAGGATTGCTTTTATCCGGCGTTACCAGAACACCTCGTGATGTTCCAGCTTGTTGTGTTACGTTTTGGACTGGTTCCTCAAAATTTTCATCTGACGACTCTTCTCCAGAGATCTGCAAGAAAATAATGTTTGTTCTAATTTTGGAACCAAAAGGGTCATAAGCCACAATTAAACTCAAAAAGGTCTTAAGCCGCAAAGAGAAATATCCGAAATTTTTCTGGTAAAAATAAATAAATCCCGCAATTTAATAACAAAAATTTAATTAATCAACACTATTTTATCATTTAAGCCCATCTGGAAAACAAATTTTATGAATAAACATTAAAAAAAAACTAGTATTGTTTTTAAGTAGATAATGGCACATGCCCTCCAAAAAATAAACCAAAAAAGTCATAAGCCACAATTTTGTTTACTTACGGATTGTTCAGATTCAAATGGAGATTCAGATCCACTAACAGTTGGACGATAATCTCTATCTGCTATACTATCGTCAGCACTGAAATCACTTTCATTATCACTACTGCTTATATCACTTTCAGATGCATTTCTCTTGAGAGGCCCATGCGGTCCGTCCGCCATGTTGTGGCTTGTGTCGTTGTTGATTGCAAATAACTACATTATTCGGCGTAGGAAACAAAGACTTTTAGGTATAGTGCTGCCATCTATTGATGTTTCTTAAAAATATTTCACAAGTGGCTTGTGACCTTCTTGTAGAATGGAAAAATGAAGTAATCCTAATTATCTGTAATATGTGGCTTATGTCCCTTGTTGCCCCGAGCGCTTCATTTGGTTTGGTCGTCCTACATCCTTCTGGCCTCTGTATATTATTGAATATTTTCCATCCATAAACTGCTCAATATGATCTTCCAATGATTTGGTGGTACGTTTTTAAGAAACACTGCCTTATCGTCAAGTTCAATGAGGATGCTCGGTCCGAATTTACTTTGGGTTTTTTTAGCAGAAAATATTGGGTACTTTCTGCCAGGCTCCATGTCTTGTAATTTCACAAATGTTTTTTGATCTCTGAAGAGGCAGGTCTCGTTGATTGATTTCAAATCCATATCTAAAAAATATTCTGTAGGTATTGATATTAGTATATAAAATATTTTTTCTCCAAACGTCAGAAAAACGTCACTTTGTTAACTCCTGTCAAGATGTCAGAAATTTGATTTCTATGCTGCTAGTCAAATCCAGCGGGTTAACACCTGTCGAGGTGGTAGAAATTTAATTTCTATGCTGCTTGGCAACCCCAGCGGCAGCAAAAGTACTTTTAGTGCCGCTCGTACTTTTACTGCCGCTCAACCATTCACTTGCCCCCGAGCTTACCTCATTCGTTTGGAGAAAAAATAGCGTGTTGCATACGGAGTAGAAGCACTTTTTTGTACTTCAGCAGTATTGCAAGCCTCACTACGTTCGGCTCGCAAACCTACCGCTTCAGCACAAAAAAGTAAAGCTTCTACTCCTAATACAACAATATACTATACTTACTTGTTAAAAAAAAATGTTGTGCAATAATTTTATAATAATTATAATGTCCACTGTTGGCGAGATCGAAAAAGACTGAAGCTCGAGTATCATAAAAACCGATTTAAACCTCAACGTACATACAATAATAATTATTTCAGCAGTGTTTGTTTTACAATGACCTCCAAACGCGTCTCGAGTACCACATTTAAATATAGTCCGACACGAGATCCGTTCTAGAACGGTAATTTCCAGTCAATCAATTAATTTGGTCGTTAAAGATAAAACGTTCAACTTATGAAAAAATAGGAGAACATCTGGATATTTTTTGGCTCTGGACCGGATCTTGTGTCGGATGGAACAGAGCCAATGACTAGATAAAATAATACACATTTATAAAAATCGGGTTTTTTTATTTATTTTAATTTTTTTTTATTATTTATTAATTTTTTTAGTTGGAGTCTGGAGGCGGAGCATTCAGGATGGTCTGAAAATAATAAACATATTAGTATAGGTATCTGCTTCAAATATTTTATGCTTACAATTTGTAGAGTTCCTCCGACTACAGCCGCCTCAAACTCAACACCCCACACCGTCATTAAAAAGGGTGTGGGAAGGGCCTCTCCCACCATCCCTCTCCTTATCTATACCGTGTGAATTTGAAAAAAATATGTGAAAATTGAAAACTTAAATGAAAAATACTATTTCGCTATTACTTACGGGGATGGCGGATTGGGCCTCCCAAATTAGCTTGCAGTTGTCTGCGATGTTGTGAGACATTTCCAGCTGTAAGATTATATTATCAAATTTAATATTTTATGGATATAAGATATGAAAAAATTGTAAAACTGATGTTTAAAATATCCCATAATGAGAAACTTAATATTTTAATATTTTATGAATATCGGGTAACACAATAAATAGGACACAACCTAAGTTGTAGTTGTTGGGGTATTTTTCATCGGATTTTGAGAATGTTGATATAATAAAATAGGGAAAAAAATCTCTTTTCAAAATGTTAATAAGGTCCGGCATGGTTGCATTTAAAAAAAAAAAAAAAATTGGGATATTTTGACAAAACCTCTTTCTTTAATTTTTGAACTAAAATTCTACCGTTCAGGTAGGAAAAAATTGAAGTTACAAATTTTTCTGAAAATCTCCTTCAGGTGAAAATACAGAGGCGTCTGGCAATTTTGGGACCAATAGGAAGCGAATTACAGCGATAATTTTGCACAAGTGCAAATTATCGATAATTTGCACAAGTGCTAATTGTCGATAATTTTTTTTTTCAGGTATTTTTTACCTGACTCAACGAGTTATAATCAGTTTTGTACAGAGTAAATTAGACACAAATTATCAGCTTTCTATACAGTAGATTAAACTGTTTCCAAATCGATGTTTGAGATCTCTTCGTATTGATTGGCGTAAGGTCTTCGATAGTTTTATCGATATCCGCCGCTGAACTCTTCCCAAAACAAGCCATATTTGCTTACAAATTCGGAATTATTTTTTAAATGAAACTTTTGACAAATTTGTCGATTGACAACATAGCAACATAATGATTGTTTAAAACAAGGTCCCTAGTAAAATACTGCGAACAGGTATAAAGATTCAGGAAATTTTCTTATAAAATATAACTCGTGCAATGAAAATATATCTATAATTTTTGAAAAATTTGCACTCGTGCGTTTTTAACTGAAAAAGGCACTCTCGTGCACTTTTTCAACTAAAAATGCATTCGGGCAATTTTCCCAAAAATTGTCGATAATTTTCATTGCACTTGTTATATTACTACTGATAATTAGAACATTCAACTAAATCAATTTACACCAATTGTTTTTTTTTTTTTTTAATTAATTCATTTTTTTTTCCTATCAAACGTAAAATGATCTATTGATATCAGAAAGAAAAAGAAGTTGTAAAATACCGGGTATCCTAAATCAGAAGGTATGGCCCACAATGAGAACCTAATACAAAAACTTTCCGGAAATCTACTCCCCGATAAAAATGTCTGGAGGGAGGAATCGACGCATAATATAAAAATATATATATATATATATATATATATATATATATATATATATATATATATATATAAATGAAAAATTAAAGTTTATAGGGTTGCAGCCAATAATATTGCAACCAAAAATTAAACTTTAATTTTTCATTTAATATTAGACAGCCATAAAACTATCAAGCTATATATATAAGATTTATTCAGGCATATTGATTGATTGAAGTTACGTTTTGTCTTAAATGCGATTTTGGATCAAATACCTGCTTACGAAAGTATTTTTATAACTAGAAGCAGCAATTTAGATTGTTTTTTTCGTTACACGCTAATTTCAAGCTAAGTTTGGCTAGATTTTGATTATAAAGAAATTCAATCTGAAAATGTCTAGAAAATTTTACATTTTTTTTTTCAACAGTTTTTCAATATTTCAAGGAATAAAGTCAAAAGAAAACACTTCAAGGACTAATTTGGGTGCCTGTTGTCAAAATTCAGGTTCAAAGATTCATAGGGGTAAACTTCAGAGTTTAGGTATAGTTTAATATCAGTAATGTTGACATTATCGAAATATGTAACGTCTTTCTGATAGTGTCTTTACGGTCAGTTTGGAAAAATACAATAACGTATCGTGGTTTCTCCGACATCGATTTCACAGTCCAAACATCTTTCTTCGTGTTTCTCATTGCAGGCAACTCATGAATTTCCCAATCACGGAACCCGAAAAAGATTGGTTTATTTTTGGAAATTTCCTCTAATAATTGCAGTTTTAGGACATCGTTGGGATAAATATGTTTAACTCGCAACTCAATCGTCGATATTGTTATAGTAGCTTTTTTATTACCCGTAAGGTTCACGTAGCAATTGTCATCATTTCTAGCTCGAACAAGTTTCAGTTTTTGTTTTCCCATAACTGCACTAGTATAATCAGCGAAAACTCCTAGTAGAAAATTTAACGGTATCAGTAAATTGATGTCTTTTGTTGTTTCATTCAGAGTTTTGAGCGGTGTACTCCATCCTGCGATGTCTAGTGCTTTGCTTTCCTGTTCATTGAAGCATAGCAAACTTTTTACTGTGCTTGTCAGTCCAGGGTCTCGAACTTTTTCAATTTCTTTGCCATTTAATTCATAAGCTATGGTCTCGAACAGAAAGGCTCCCACATTATTTGCCAACGAACATGTTCCTGTTGTCCCACCACCCGCACCTGCCACCATATTGTCCTCCTTAAAGTTGGCTTCAATGTAAAGCTCAGCTTGACTAATGTCCATAAAGACATCTTGCTGGTTGATAACTATCTCAATCACATCACTGTAGTTGAATGATTTTGTGAATGGATGATATGTATGCCATTCTTCTCGAGAAATGGATTCATCCACGTTGACCGGGTGAAATATTTGAAGTTTTTCCGATACGAAAACCATATTTGTGCGATAGAGAGCCTAAATGAATCAGACTCTTGTGTGTGAGTGACTGTTTCGGTGTCTGACTAAAGACTGAAGATGGGTTGGAGTATTCACTACTTTTATTATATCTTTGCTGTTGATGATTAAAAACTAAAACCATGTTTCTTTAGTTCTAGTTTTTCAACGATTTCTTCTCCTCTAAAATTGACAGGCTTCCTGATCCAAAATATTCAAAGTGATGTTATCGGTCTTAGATCTATTCACCGGAAGATAAATCAGATTTCTCGGCTCAACAATTATACTATATCCTGGATCATTGTACGCGTGAATTCGTATAATGTATGTGGAGGATTGTTTGTAAAATAGGATCCGGAAATAATGTTGCACTCAATTCGTATAGTAGTTACTTGTATAATCTCAACTGGAATATCTGATTCGTGTTGCGTGTTTGCATCTAGGATGAGTGGTGAGAAGCCCAGCAATTGGCCGATACTACCTTGAGGTTCAAAGTCTACATCGTAAACACTCTTGAGCTCACACTTTAGAGTGTTATTGTTAGGTTTTAGAGACAGTAAATTATCACCATCAGCACCACTACCGCCATTCGCAGCCAATTTATTTTGGAGGTATCTTTCGATATCTGTAATTTCGTAGGAACCTGTTGGAACTTCAATTACTTGCTCGTCTCTGTCACTCAAATAGTAGTAAAACTTGTTTCGACCTGTTTCGATGTTTGGAATAGAATTCCAGGTACTTAAGGGCTAGAGAATAACTGTATCTAGAATCTAATTCTATTGGTGGATTAATGTCAACAATTAAACAGCTGGAGCGACCTTTCAACGTGAACGTCTGGGACATGACTAATGTATAATGAAACAGTAACTGGATTTTATAATCATTTATTGTATAAAAAACTTAAAGTCAAATGTCCACAATTATATGTATCGAACGTTTGATACTGATCGTGATTGTAGAAAATTTCGCAATTCTTAAAATAGCGAACAACTTCTTTCGGCGGATTCAAGTTGCCAAAACTGTCGAAATATTCAACCATGTTTCCGCGTTTCTTGTAAGCTACCCAATGTGTTCCAGATCCGCTGAATGTGTCCAAATTAATTACACCACATTCGATTTTTTTCGGTCTAGACGGCAATGTATCACGCATAAACACTCCACGAAAATTGGTTATTTTCAATTTTGATGTCAAATTTCTAATGTCTTTATCGCTTAGCGAACGTTTGGGTAGCTTCACTGGTAGTTTTTTGGCATCTTTTTCAAAAACAATCCATGTCCGGTCTTGTGTTTAGCAAGATATAAACCACTTCCTTTTTTACCTAAGGCAATGGCTTCCATGGCCCGATTATGTCTTTGAGATTCCTTAAGGTTCTTGGTTGCTGCTCGAGCATCGTTTACGGCCTTCGCTATACCCGCTCCTCCTCCGCTCAATGCACCCAGCGCACTGAGACCAGCAAATATAGGAATTAAAGGTAAGACTCCTCCAACTTTGGGCACTGGGATTACTCGAGGTAATTTTACTTTCTTTCGGCCACCAACTTGCTTGATTGTCATGCGAGCAGCTTTCAGAGCCAATTTTATGTTTTCCTTTGTTGGTATTCCTTTTCCATAATTTTTTACATGTTTTTTAATTTTATTCAAGATGCAAGATTTGAATGGCTTAGCTTGACTTCGTTTACCCATAACGAGCTTACGTTTAGTCTTCATCACGTTTGTCACAAGCCAAGCTGCACTCTTTTCACCGAAGCTAGAATCTTTAGCTTTAACTCGTTCCCACGCCCTGTTCTCCAACGCCTTATCGGCTTGATGCCTTTTATGTAACTCTTTGTGTTTAGAGTATTCAATATCGTGTTCTTTGCAAGCTGCGTCCAACTTGTTTATAGGCTGATCACCTCGGGCTAAACGTTCAGCAAGCTTCGTGCCAGGTCCACAATAGGAATAGCCTGGGAGATGGAGCTCGAACGGTAGCTTGTTGATAGCACTATTTAAGAGACCTTTACCCTTCGATGTCTCCATTGATAATGAGGTAGTGGTGGAGTAAACAGTGTTTTATATAAGATGCTTGCAGAAATACAGAAACTTGCCGTTAAAGTTGACAACTTTGATTCACAAAAAGTTGTGAGTAATCGGTAAAGACATAGTGAGCTTCTTCCAAATACCATTAGAGCAATTATTTGTGGCCCTAGTAATTCGGGAAAAACCAATGTGATGCTGAGTCTGTTAACCGATCCGAATGGACTCAGATTCGAGAATGTCTACGTTTATTCAAAGTCTCTTTATCAGGATAAATACGAGTTCTTCGAGCAGGTGTTGAAAAATGTTCCAGGTGTAACATTTCAGGCTTTCAGTGATAATGACACGATGTTGGATCCAGAAAATAAAAAACCAGATTCTGTATTTATATTTGACGATGTGGCTTGCGAGAAACAGGACAAGATACGAAACTACTTTTGCATGGGTCGACATAATGCAGACGATTCATTCTACCTCTGTCAAACATATTCCAAAGTACCCAAACAATTGGTGCGAGATAACGCAAACGTGTTGATTTTATTCAAGCAAAACGATATGAATCTAAAGCATGTCTACAATGATCACGTGACTACAGATATGTCGCTAGAAAAATTTAAAATCCTCTGTTCTGAGTGTTGGAAAGATAAATATGGATTTCTGGTTATTGTTAAGGATTGCGATATATGTAAAGGGCGGTACAGGAACAAGTTTGCTACCTATATAATCCCCTAGATGAATACACTAGATTCAGTATCACTAAAGACGTTATCGCATACAGACCTGTCTCGAAAAGCTATCTCTATAGACAGACCTGTCTCGAAAAGCTGTCTCCATAGACAGACCTGTCTCTATAGACAGACCTGTCTCGAAAAGCTGTCTCCATAGACAGACCTGTCTCGAAAAGCTGTCTCCATAGACAGACCTATCTCGAAAAGCTGTCTCCATAGACATACCTGTCTCGAAAAGCTGTCTCTATAGACAGACCTGTCTCGAATAGCTGTGTCCATAGACAGACCTGTCTCGAAAAGCTGTCTCTATAGACAGACCTATCTCGAAAAGCTGTCTCCATAGACAGATCTGTCTCGAAAAGTTGTCTGTGTAGACAGACCTGTCTCGAAAAGCTGTCTCCATAGACAGACCTATCTCGAAAAGCTGTCTCCATAGACAGACCTGTCTCGAAAAGCTGTCTCCATAGACAGACCTGTCTCGAAAAGCTGTCTGTGTAGACAGACCTGTCTCGAAAAGCTGTCTCCATAGACAGACCGATTCTCGAAAAGCTGTCTCCATAGACAGACCTGTCTCGAAAAGCTGTCTCCATAGACAGACCTGTCTCGAAAAGCTGTCTCCATAGACAGACCTGTCTCGAAAAGCTGTCTCTATAGACAGACCTGTCTCGAAAAGCTGTCTCCATAGACAGACCTGTCTCGAAAAGCTGTCTGTGTAGACAGACCTGTCTCGAAAAGCTGTCTCCATAGACAGACTTATCTCGAAAAGCTGTCTCCATAGACAGACCTGTCTCGAAAAGCTGTCTCCATAGATAGACCTGTCTCGAAAAGCTGTCTCCATAGACAGAACTGTCTCGAAAAGCTGTCTCTATAGACAGACCTGTCTCGAAAAGCTGTCTCCATAGACAGACCTGTCTCGAAAAGCTGTCTCTATAGACAGACCAATCTCGAAAAGCTGTCGTCAGGCCTGTCCTAAAAGAAACTGCCTGTGTAGACAGACCTGTATCAAAGGTTCTTGGACTATGGGCACAGAAAGAGTTGATTTTCCGCCAAATGGTGATATTAATGTTGGTAACATAACTTATCCCAAGAGTCGCGGTCTATATGACTTGCTATTTCTCAAGCATCCTGGACTGAATACGCAGAAAGACAACGAACAATTCAATGAAATCTTATCTCACACTAATGCACATAGAAGACAATATAAACCGACAGGTCAGATAAAGAAGGCCAACTCGAAAAAATATCAAAATTTTATAAAGCCATATGCAACAACAACAACAGCAAAGCAATCAAAATCTCATGAAAAATCATTGTCGGGATCTGGATTACCAACATCGTCATCATCATCATCACCGTCGTTAATGATGCAGTATAATGAAAAACCCAAACAGTATGTGTATTACGATGACGTAAACGAACTGATTGATAGGTTGATTATATTGGATGCGTCTCAAGAGGCTGGAAATGGAAATCACACAAATAAAATATTGAGTATTTTGGAAGAGTTGAGAGAGCTAGGCGTAATAATTTATTGATAAAATAGTCTTCAGATTTTATGTTTACTCATTAGTCTGTTAGCCATGAATAAGTTTGCACATTCGCTGTCTTCTTCGTCACGTAGGCCCGTTCAAATCATTCGCCCTCAACCAGCTTTGCCCACCACTACCGATGGCGATTATAATGTTGAAAATCATAGGCTCTGCAATATCGGAATGCCTAGTGACGACAATGATGCATCCACTAAAAATTATGTACACTTGGCAACTACCAGTCTATACAATAATGTGCTCATCGCAAATGAAGCACTTGGCGCCCTTGGAGAAGCAGTGGATAATATGAGCGATCAAGTCAAAAGCAGTATGAACCGCATTCAGGAATTGGATCAAATACTGAACAGAAACGTCCACGATGACCTTCGGGGCCTTAGTGATCTAGCAAGAGAGACTGGAGAAAAGATGAGTCAGCTGGCCATGACGTGCGAGGAACGTTTCCAGAAAATGGAACAATTTGAAACAACCATCAACCATCGAATTGATCAAATTAAACATACATAAGGAGCTTCATCGGCCGGCTCGTAAAAACTTCAAACGTAGAAGATTCATACAATATGGCCTCGACGATACTTTTGCCTCTGATCTGGCACAACTTGATCAGTATGCTGGAGAAAACCATGGATTCAAATACATATTGGTTGTTATCGACTGTTTTTCCAAGTACCTTTGGACGCGTCCCATTAAATCGAAATCTGCACCAGATGTTACCAACGCTATGGCGGAGATATTCAAAACATCTGGAAGAATTCCCAAAAAAATATTTTCTGATAATGGGAAGGAGTATTACAATGCTCAATTTGCAAGTCTAAAGGCGGTTACACACAGGCGTGGATGTCTTAAAACATGTACGCACATACATGAACGCGCAAACAAAAACATCAATGTGTATGCAAAATACCGTCGGGTTTTTGAATGTGGAATCGCTAGAAATTTTGTATGCACACTCGGATCACTGTAGCAAGTATAGCAAGACTGCAGTTTTGTGCGAGCGTCTGTACAAACGCGACATGCACGTTGTTGTTTGCACGTTGATGTATGCACGTATATGTATTAAGCCATCCACGCCCGTGTGTAACCGCCTTAATGAAGAAATATGGAATACATCATTATAGTTCGTTTAGTCCTTTGAAAGCATCTATTGCAGAAAGAGTAATTCGAACCATTAAAGAAAAACTTTTCAAGCAATTTACATTGAATGGGAACCATAAATGGTTGGATTTAATACGGTCTATAACTGATGCATATAATGATAGCAAACATAGAACGATACATATGAAACCGAGTAAAGTGAATAAACAGAATGAAAAGGCGATACTTAATACTGTTTATAGTCAAATTAAAGTTGCCGGTAAGCAAAAGTTCAAGGTTGGTGACGTAGTTCGCATAAGCAAGTATAAACAGGTTTTTCAAAAAGGATATACCGCAAATTGGTCTACAGAGCTCTTTAAAATAGCCAAAGTTCATATTACGAATACGATAAAGTATCTGTTAGAAGACTTGCAAGGTCAGCCTATAAGTGGAGGTTTTTATGAAGAAGAATTACAGAAAACAAAACAACCAGACGTATTTCTCATGGAGCAAGTGTTACGTAAGAAAGGAAATAAAATGTTTGTAAAATGCTTAGGATTTGATACATCGCATAACAGCTGGATTGATATGCGCAGAGATGTGGTTTAAATTGTAACTCACTGAGATTTTTTATACATTCAAAATCATGAATCTGTACTGTGATGTTTGTGAGGAAGTCATTTCTTCTTATTCGCATAACCTAAGTCATAATAGTTATTTACATTACAAGTGCGTTTATGAACATGATTACAATAACGAGTGTGAAAGATTAGAACGACGAGGTCGTAGACCGAGTCGTTCTAATCACACGAGTTTTGTAGTCATGTTTAAACGCACGTGTGATGTACAACGTGTTATCTACAAAGCGAAAAATAGGAATGTTTTTTCAATCATTTTCGCTTAGTAGTCGTTGTCTACCTTCATTTACCTTTACAGGTTTAACTTTGACATTTGTCAAATCACCAAAAATAGTTGTATTATGAATTCATAACCTAGTCCATAACACCACTAGTTGTGTTATGAACTCATAACCTAGTCTATAACACCACTAGTTGTGTTATGGGTCTCATGACATAACTCAAATACTAGAAAATGGTTATGTAAAAACGTCATAACCCAACGCTTGTAGATAAACATAAAAACAAGTGTTGTAATGAACTTGAACCTGAAATACATATTCTTAAAACAGCGTTTGAAAATCGACTAATTTCCCATAGACTATCCACAAAGCTGTATCCAACCAGTGTCGAACTTTATTTGGAGGAACTGAAAACAAAAATCATAAGCCTGATAACGGAGAATATTTCCACTCAGTCCAACATAAAATTAAATATGGAATTATATGGTTTATATATTTTGGGAGAGATGCAGGAAATAAAGTCTTTTAATACTTCTTTTACTGTAATTTCTCCTAATACGGATCTGCTCAAGGTACTCGATGAATTTAAACAAGTAATAGTTTCCAAATCTAGTGAATTCAAGGAGAGAGATAGTGGATGGTCATTAGTTAAACTCTTATTTCTAGAGGTTAACATAAACAAGCTCAAACCATTAAAATAAATATGGTGGGGGTATTCTAAATAACACCTTTCTATCTCATGAGCCTTTGGTTATAGTTCTCGCTCAGCATTCGTTGAATAAAGTAGTGCATCATATCGATTATAAACCTCCAATTACTAAATTTTCATTATTTTAACGTAGTCACGGTGAAATCGGAAGGTATATCACAGCTCTTTATCGAATTACGCAATGTATGAAGATATCAGTGCCAACGACAGCGATGATTCGCAGTGTTCTTCAGATTATTGGAAATATTTCGACAGTATGATTTTAAGAAGTCGAATGGAAATTGCTCAAGAGAAACTTTTACTAAACGAAGTTATTTACTATGTGAGCAATTTCAAATTTATTGTGGGCTAAGCGTTGCTCGAGGAATGCTGCCAGCAGTCAAAATAATAAATTCCATGCTAAATTTACCTGAAGACCAAACTTGCATAACTCTAGCGGATTTCGACTGGTTCGAATTTCTGGAAAAGGTCTCCAAGATGGTGAATGAAACTGATGCTGCCGTCAAAGACTCTGCTGAACAAGAAGTGTCTGGCCAACAGGCGTTATCCGAGAATTTCACTCTATATGTTATATCGTTTTTCGGTGAACAAACTTTAACTCTGAAGTCGGGTAATTGTACATTGTGTTTGTGTTTAGATGATGTTAAAAAAATTTTAACTGTTAGTCATCTTATCAATTATAGGTTAGAATGCAGCATGTGTAACTTGAATAAGTGTGAATGTAGCTGCTACTTTCTAGAACTTGCTTCTATGAACCTAGATAAAATTGTTAGGGATTTAGATAAGCTCAACGCATGTATCCAATTTAATTAGTAGTAATAACTATTTAAAAACAGTATTGCTTCTTATTTTTTTTCACAGTCTAATAGCAACCAGAGCCAAAATGTCTGAATGTATTACTGGTGGCGAATGCCGTGATCAATCTTCCTGTATAAGACAAGCTGTTTGTTTGCTACGTACTAGATTAGAATCAGACATGTACTTTTTACTTCGAGAACTTTTTGAACTTGAGAAAAAACCCTCTAATGGATTCTGTTGGATGCAAGATGTAGAAAAACATGAAAATGGTGTCAATTGTTGTAATCTATATCTGGATAATTCCATCTCCTTGGAGGACCTATGTGTGCTAATGAATAAATATGGACTACATGAACAATTAAAACAGCATGTCGCTAAATATATGTGTGAATATATGATTTAAAAATATATAGGTTATGATGAAGTTGACTAATTTATCCATTTTTTAAATTATAAAAGTTCCTAATAAAAATGCTTTTCATTAATAATTATTATCATTACACCAATGTAATAGTAATTCGTTGGCGCTGCTTGTTTATATTAACTAAGTATATTACCGGGTTTGTTTATTGTCATTTTCAGTCCTAATTTCGTAGACTAGTAGACTAAACAATGACATCATATTTTTTCGATTTTACATTCTTTTTTTTTTGTATTGACGATTGGCTGCTATTTTATTGAAATTCTTTGAAAAAAAAATGGTCCGCGGTCGGATACATTAACTAAGTGTATTACCGAGTTTGTTTATCGTTATTTATTTTCCAGTACTAATAACGTTGCGCCAGACTCGTAGACTAAACAATGACATCATATGCTATAAGTCTACACGATGATGGAGAGATTTCGCGCTTCCCTGCACTTCTCCGATCCTGATACAAATTTTCAGCTAGCAACTCTTCTATGGTCTCTTTTTTTTCATCATCGAGCAAGTTGAGACTTGTTTGCAAGCTTGATATATACAAGGCAGTAGGTATTATATTTTTCTGATAATTTTTTAAAATATTACTTATTTTTTATAGTACCTATCTGTAATTATTAATTATTTAATCAACTAACCCAACGACGTGGGGGGTCCTATGCTAACCTATAACTAACCCAAACTAACCCTCGCTTACCATTGCTGTATACAAGCCTCTAGCCCTGTATCGGTGTATACAACCCTATCTCTAGACCTGTATAGCTGTTTCTTGGCGCTCGCTCTCGGACTATAGTTAAATGTGGTACTCGAGACGCGTTTGGAGGTCATTGTAAAACAAACAAAACAAAAAAAATAAACAAACTGCTCTGGAATCGACATTAAATTATTATTGTATGTAGGTTGATGTTTAAATCGGTTTTTATAATACTTGAGCGACTTTCAGTCTTGTTTGAACTCGTCAACAGCGAACATTATAATTATTATAAAATTATTGCACAACATTTTTTTCAATTCTGACTAAGTAAGTAAATCTTTTATATACTAATATCAATACCTACAGAATATTTTTTAGATATGAATTTGAAATCAATCAACGAGACCTGCCTCTTCAAGGATCAAAAAACACTTGTGAAATTACAAGACATGGAGCCTGGCAGAAAGTACCCAATATTTTCTGCTAAAAAAACCCAAAGTAAATTCGGACCGAGCATCCTCCTGGAACTTGACGATAAGGCACTGTTTCTCAAGATCATATTGAGCAGTTTATGGATGGAAAATATTAAATAATATACAGAGGCCAGAAGGATGTAGGACGACCAAACCAAATATCGCTTTTTGAAATAGTTGAGTCTTAAAGAATGTATGTTTTTAAATAAAAAATTGTTTGAGGTTAGTATTTTTTTTTCTTAAGCCCATCTGTCTATTTTTTTTTATATTTCTTCATGTATTAATGCATGTTTAATTTCACGTATTTTTTCATCTGTATAAATACATGTAGAAATATAAAAAATACACATAGGTGTAATGTTATACGGGGTTTATAGATGGCGCATCAGAGAGCAGTTCGGGTAAGTTGGAGTAGTTCAGGTAGATTGGGTTAGATGACATTGACAGCTGACATTGACAGCTGACTGACATATGACAGCTGACTGATGACGCCACGGCGTCGCGACGCCCTGGTTGGCGCATGCGCAGGCGTCACGGAGGCGTCGGAGGCTTCGGAGGGCGTAGAACGCATATACTATATCTAATTGAGTTTCGCCACCAAAAGGCTTCAAAAGTTGAACTATGGATTTCAAATTTTCACCCATGTTTCTGTTTTGTCTTGTTGATTGAATATTAGGTCTTAATTGATATAATTGACTTAGATATTCTTCAGTATCTGATTCAGATTCAGACATAAAATAAAACTTTAATTAAACAAGTTTTACTTTAGAATTAAAAATTAAAAATTAAAATAATAGGATTAAAGAATGTTTTATCCAAAAATAAAAATAGATTTTCTTGAAAAATAGGTTTAAACCTTTGCAAAAGAATTCAAGAAAAATCCAAAAATAGCTCTTAAATATGAAACACTCTCACTATTTAGACGTTGGTTCTCAATGTCTCTTATGTCTAGTTAACACCAAGTGAAGTGGACAGGAATTTTCCTCAAATTTCACTCCAATGATCACTGTCATCCAGGTTTCTCTGCAATCCAATTTTCACTGTAATCCAAGTTATCACTTATAGATTCAGTTCGATTGTCTTTAGTAATTCGCGGGTCACGATCTCGAAATTCGGAAAAACTTGGGCACTCTGAACATCCGGTTTTTTACGAAAAAAACTGTAAAAATTATCCGCAGGACTGCGCCAATTAAGTTTCAAATAAGAAACTTTACTTTTTTAAAAACTTTATTTTAATTAACTAAAGTAAAAGTAAGTAGATGGAATAGGGGGGTAGACCCCGGCGCTGACCTACTTTCCCACTGACCTACTTTCACCAGACGGCCCCGCCCGCCCACCCGCCACTTTCCTACCATTCGTCCACCACCAGTCGTCAACCGCGAATTTCCTACCCTTCATCCGCTACCATACACCATATTTATTGGCTCCTAGTTGGGGACTTTTCATTCGTACACGATGTCTGATTCAGTTAACCTCAATCGATTCAATCAGCTTATTGAAAAGTTGTCTAGTGAGTTTAAAAAAAGTGCAAGGTATTACGATATCAATTGTATGCGTAGTAGACCTTCATATGTGGATTGGTATCATAATCTAGCTGAAAAACATTATGGTGCAGCTAGTGCTTGTAACGAGTATTTAATAAACAAAATTTTGTTCAATCTATTGGAAAAGTTGACGAGCTTAGGATTTGACGAGCAAATAGCAGATTTGAAGGATGATATTGCAGATAGAGAGGTAATTAAATATATCGAGGAACAAGAAGAAAAAGTTAGATTTATGGCTGTAGAAGAAGCATTAATTTAATATGGAAGACATTGTGAGGGAATTGTGTGAAGACTTTCTAATGTCTAAAGTTTGTTCCGAATTTTATGCCATAGATGGACAGGAAACTGAGGCTCAGGATTTGAGACTATACTTGAGATACATGAAGCATGCACAACAATGTGAAGAAGCAGCACAAACCTGTCGTGAATATTTGATAAATAAAAATTTTGAAATGCTTCTATGGAAATTGAATAGGTTAGAATTAACTAACTGTACTAACTATTTAACCAAATGTATGAAAAAACTAGTTTAAAAAAACTTTTATTTACAACCACATACGTAATGTTGACATTTCTGACTTTTCAAAAGTTTGAAAGTGACACTTTTTTGAATTTTACTTTCCACCCGGGTGGAAAGTGGTCCCGGGTGGAAAGAGCTCACTTTCCACCCGGGTGGAAAGTAAGTTCTAATTTTTTAAAATGTTTAAGACGAGTCCTGCATGTCAAACGTTTTTTTAGATGAGTCAGAACTTGTCAACAAATTTTTTAATTTTTTTTTAGTATTTAGTCGAAATTATGAGGGTTGTAATTGTTGTAAATAAAATAGTATACAAACCTCGGTAGGAAGTTTCATTCCTGTCTCGAGATTATAGTTAACTTCGACGCTTCGCGTCTCAGTAACTAACTAATCTCTCGACAGTAATGAAACACTTTCCACCTCGGTATGTAATATACTATTGTATTATTTAATTAAAATGATTTTTACATATTTAATCAATGAAACAATAATTTTAGGCTTTTGTAATAATTGAAAAAACTATGATATTATAAATGAATAAAAAAAGAAACACAAATTTTTGTAAAGTTTTATTACATAAAAATCTGATCATACAAGAAAAAAACATTTGATAAGGCACAGATACATGGTGATTTGTTGTGATAAAAGCAGCTTGAATCCATTTTCTTCAAAGAGGGTTGTTCATCTAGCTCTATTACTGGTTTCTTGGAGTATTTTCTAACATAATCAGCCTTTTCAGAGCCTTTAACATAGACATAGGAAGCATGAGAACATACATTTTTGATTATATCTGCACATTTGAAAAGAGGTGTGAATCCTGCATTCCAGTCGATACAGTGATGATTGTTAATAAGCCAAGTAGCCTATGTCGTTCTGGCGATAGATAATAAAATGGAAAAGGGGGCTTAAAAATGTAGTGACTAATTCTTTTTCCATCATAACAAGCCAATTCCTTTACAATAAACTTTTTATTTTCGATAGTAAATCCTTGAACATCCAAAATTATATTCATAATTTCAATTGTGAAATTTTTTTTAAACATTTGTTGTTTGGCACTATAGTTTTTGATTTGCTTTTTCAATTTTTCAAGTTTTATCATGTGTTTCAATAGTTGTTTTTCAAAGTTCTTAGACATAATGACAAATATTAAGGAGATACTCTCGTTTTATTTAAAGTTGTTTAACAATTTTATTGAGGGGGTTGTAACTAAATATTTTATCATGTAATATGAGACAATAAACTGATGTATCCTTCTTAATGTTACTGTTGGTTTTAAATTCAATTCTCATGACTACCGAACCAGTCTGGATAGATTCTTTTTGATGAGAACAGTCAATATGTGTGATTGGTGATATTTTTTTAAAATTTTCAGGATTAAAAATTGGCTCATTATTAAGCCCATAATACGAATTTCTGAAATTTGCAAACATTTCATAAAGGGGGGAAAATTTATTTTCTTTAAAGTTCAAATACAAGTCATGATAAGGGTAACGCTCAGAATTTAGGAATATTCGTATGTTTGTTAAATCGACATCATCAAACTGGCTCATATCTTTATTAACTTCCCCCTTTCTATTTTCCTGAAAGGCAATAACAACATGACGAGGTGACTCGAGCTTGCTTGTTGTCTTAACTGGCCAGGTATGGCGAGTTGTTTCGGGTAGGGAAGAATATTCAACAATTTCCCAACTCCTAAACCCTATTAAAATATCTTTATTGGTTTCAAGTATTTTTGTCAGGGCAAGCTGTTGAGGTATGTCTACTAAAATATGGGGTATTTTCCAATATATTTTATCAAAAGGGATAGCAGGTATTTCGTTCGTGGTTACTTTAATTTCTAGATCATCTTTAAACAGAACTCCATCCAGATCATTGCTAGCTCTAATTAAAACCAATTCTTGCTTCATATTAATTATTATTTTTTTATAATCTTCAAAAAATCCTTAAAGCATTTTAAGCGGTATGGTTACACAAAATTTTCCATTATCGTCAACCAAAATTCTGTCAGCTTCATTTCTATTGGGAAACCAGCCCGCATTTTCATATTTCAAACTTTCATTGGTATTGAAAGAAAGGTATTCCTTCAATGTAGAAGCCAACCCTACATTTCTCACTGAATCAATAGTAACTCCATTCAGCTCATAACAAATTTCTCTAAAGAGAAATGAAATTCCATTATTAATAAATCGAAGTCTTTTTGTATCTTTTCCTTCAGTATTTGCTAATGTCCCTTCAATATATAGAAAAATTTCTGAAGGTAAAGTGTAGGTATCCAATTCTTGAATGGGTATTCGTATTTCATCATTATAGTCAAACTTTGATGAAATAAATGGTTGATAGCTATGTAGCTCTGAGCTAATAATTGAATTGTCGACGTATAACTTTTCATTTACATTTAAAATATCCATTATATCAACACCTTAAGTCCCAGTGATTCTAAAAATCTGCGATTATGTTGTGTTAGTTGTAAGCTGTTTTTTGTTATACTGGATTGATTTCTCCTTTTTTTCTTTATATAAGTTTTTTTAGTATTTATTTCCCCGATAGGTTGCGGTTGAATTTTTCTATTATATCTAATAACCATTTTGACCACCTTCAGATTTCAAATGTAGTCTAACTGTTATTGTCTCTTGGCGAAAATTAATAAGATCTCCGTCTTGATCAATTATTTTAACAGTTATGTTGTTAATTGTCTTAACGCTAATTGGAAAATACAATATAGGTATGGAAGACTCCACTATTTTATACCCTGCGGCCACTATGGGGTAAAATTGATAAATGATGTGTACAGGTTTACCATTATTGAACGAGCCCACACAAATATTACAATCCACACAAATAGCGTTCAGTTTACTAATGTTGACCACATAGTCAGATTCATCAAATACATTAGCAGTAATAATTCTTTCTTTAAATCCCAATAGCTTTCCTACGGAACCTTCCTTCGAAAAATTAATCTCTTTGTTACAAAATATTTGACATTTTAAGGTGTTTGTATTTGGTTTGAGTGAAAACACAATTTTTTCATTTTCAAAAACATTTCTTATTGTGATTTTTATAAATTTTTCTATATCAGCAATGTCATAGGTACCTTCTGGAATCGTGATTATTTTATCAAATGTACAACTTGTTATTATTTTGATCAATATTCGGAATACTCATAAAAGTTTCAAAATCAGTTAATCCTAAATAATATTGTTTTTTATCCTCTAAATATATAGGAGGGTTGAAATCTGCTGACAAAATGGAAGTTTTCCCAGATATGGTAATGGTTGTAGACATTTTAGTAATAAATAGTTTTAGCACCTAGACTTTCCTTTTTATATTATTATTCAGAAATTTTAGTGCTGATTGTCCACAATTGAATGAATTTAATTTTTGTTGAGTTTTATATGTGTAATATATATTAGCTTTACCATTTGAGTTGAAATATGATACAAGTTCGATAGGTGGTTTTAAATTTCCAAAACTGTCAAAATAAATTACATTTTTATGTTCTTTGATGTAGGCGGTCCAATGGGTTCCGTCATTTTCTTTATTATCCAAGTTAACTATACCACATTCAATTATCTTATTTTTTCTAGGAAGACCATTTCTCATAAAAACACCTCCAAAATTTGGAATTTTCAAATCTTTCACAAATTTGAGTATATCTATATTTGTAAGGGCCCTACCTGGAAATTTCATTTGGACTTTTTTTTTATGTGGTTTTTCAATTTACCACCTTTATAAGGTTTTAAAAATAATCCTTTGCCTTGAAAACGGTCTGCTTTAGAGGATTTAGAACCCTTTCCTTTCGAAACTTCCATGGCTTTATTATGACGTCGTAATTCTTCTAGTTGATCTCTGCCAGCTTTAGCGTCATTGACAGCTTTAGCAATTCCAGCAGCACCACCCCCTAGAGCCCCTAAAGCTCCCAGCAGTGGAAATAGTAGAGGTAGGAAACCCCCAATTTTTTTAGGAGGTTTTAAAATCCGTTTTTTTCTCAATTTTCCACCTTTCTTTGAACCCAAACCCATGCCAAATTTGCGTTTACCCTTCATGAGACCTGCAACAGTCATGGCGGCAATTTTTTCACCGAATGAAGAGTCTTTAGCTTTAAATCGCTTCCAAGCTTTGTCGGCTAAAAATTTATCTGCTTCGTGTCTTTTGGACAGTTCTTCAGATTGAGAATATGCAATGTCGTGCTCCCGACACGCGTCATCCAAAGAATTGATACCGACGTCTTCTCTGGCCAATCTTGTTTTCAAGTCAGTGCCTGGGCGACAAAATTTATACCCAGGAATGTGGATTTCAAAAGGAAGTTTGTTTATAAGCTTATTTACTAGACCTGAGCCTTTTTTAAATTTACTGTCTCTCGTATAATGTGTAATCATCAAAAGAATCAATTTGGAACTAAAACAAAAAAATGGAGGAACTTATATATAAATACTTTTTTTCTCTCTTCTTTTTCTTAGTACTATTTCGAATATGAGATTAGAAAAGCAAAAATTTTCAATCCCCATAGTTAATCATGATCAAAAAGTGAGTTCACAGCAATTTAGAAAACATGGTGATTTATTTGGTGGAAATTCGAAAATTCCGCTTATTGTTGGAAGATCAAATTCAGGGAAAAACAATCTGATGCTTACACTATTAGAGCATCCAAATGGTGTTAGATTTGAAAATGTATATATTTATTCAAAATCACTGACACAACCTAAATATGCATACTTGAGAAAACTCTTATTACCTATAAAGGAAATTGGATATTTTGAGTACGAAAATGATGAGTGTATTGTCCCACCCAATGATATAATTATATTCGATGATATTCCATGTCAGAATCAAAGTGTGATAAGAGATTATTTCACACTAGGTAGACATAAAAATACCGATTGCTTTCTAATTTTTCAAGGATATTCCTCAATTTTCAAAAGATTAATAAGGGAAAATTCAAATTTAATTATATTATTTAAACAAGATTCGACAAGTTTGAAACATATATATAATGACCACTGCATAATGGACATGTCATTTGATCAGTTTAAAGAAATATGCACTTATTGTTGGAAGGAGCCATATGGATTTATGGTAATTGTTAAAGATTGTGACTTAAGTACTGGTAGATATAGAAAAAACCTGGATTCATTTATATATTTATAAAACGATTGAAAACTAACATGGATCAACGCTCAGCAAGAGAATTATTCAAGTCAAGAAAAGCAGTAAGGGATAAATTCCAAGCGCTCAAGTTAGCTTCTTCGACCGCACAATTAGAATTGGAGAAAGCGTATAGGCCCATTACACAACCACTTAAAGAATTTATTACAGATATTGGGAAAGCCGAACCACTAACATTTAAAGAGGAAGAAGAGTTTAATCCAAAAGAGGAGTTTTCAACCCCAAAATCTTCCTATAAAACTTCAACTCCAACTAGAGAAAAAACTCGAAAAAGTGGAAAGACTCCTATTCTACCTTTTGAACAACCGTCATTTTTTGATATGTCTATAAATCGATTACCTTCAGCGAGGGAGGTGGCTTCAATAAGAGAGATGCCCCTCACTAAGAGAGATGCCTCCAATAAGAGAAGAAGTGACATTCGAAAGCTCACCTCAATCATCGACTGAAACAATTGGAAATTTATCTGACATTTTGGAACAAACAAAGCAGTCAATACAAACCTATGTTGGACATCCAGTCTATCTGGACTGGTTGAGTGATTTTCACGAGTTACCTAGAACGTATATTGACAATAGTGTAAAAGATACAGAACATAAATTTGATCACAATTATGGTATTGTCCACGATCTTGAAACTAACAATTTTTTTTTTTGGGTTCTACTCAAATTCCTGTTAACTTGATCAATAAAGATATAAAAGTACTTGATATTCTTTACCCAGGCACCCCAGGGCTGTATGAATTATTATTCAAAAAAGAACCTGTGGGCTATAAAAAAGCCGATTTGGATAATTACATGGATATATTAACTCGAACTAATGCGTACCGCAGAAATAATAATCCCAATGAACAAGTACAAGGAAACAGTTCAGTAAAATACGTTATCGGACCATATTTATATAAAAAAGGAATCACAAAATCTAAAACAATCATTCCCAGACCGGTATTTGAAAAACCTGTAGCACCTTATAGAGCGGCTAAAAAAACGGGGGTCGCTCGAATTGGAAAAGGTCTTATTTTGAAACGTAATAAAAAAAGTACAGATTATGCATATTGGGATAATGTTAATGAGCTAGTAAATCGACTTCGAATTCTATTAGCTTCCAAGACTGCAGGTCATAATGGACATCGAAATGAAATAATATCTTTTATAGAAGAGTTGAAAGAAGCTAAAGTTATACTATAAATAGTGAAAGATGGGGTGAAAGGATCAGTCTTTTGTTTGAAGAGAAATATGACGGTCAATAAATTTGGTACACACATTTTTGATAAATGTGAGGATGGCGACACTAAATCACTCAAAATTGTTAACATTGCAGACGTAAAATTGTTTTACGTTGTAGTTTTACCATTTGTTGGTAGACACAATCCAACCGAAAAGAATTTGGTGTTATTAGGAGATGGTTTAAGAACTTCATATAGATATCCATTTGAGTCGGGTACTATATTAAGCGGTGAATATCCTAAAAAAGATGTGAGTTTCTTGATTAATGGAAAAACTGGTAAATTAGAGGGTAGAGAGATTAAAAAAAATGATTTGATAGCATTTCGACGTGTTGAAAATAGTTCTATAACTGAATTCTACGGTGAATTATTAATAAAATGTCAGGTTCAAGTGGAAACTTAGTTATTTAATTATGAGTGTTAAAGAAGACATAGTAAATGAATTGCATAAGCCGGCAAGAAGGGTTTTCAAAAGAAGGCGGGTCATAGTAAAACATCTAAATGATTTACTACAGGCCGACCTGGTTGAAATGCAACCATATGCTAAAATAAACAAAGGCAACAGATATATTTTGGTTGTAATAAATGTGTTTTCAAAGTATCGGGTCTTCAAAAAAAAACCAATCAAAGATTGCTTTGGTTACGAAAACGTATGTCTCATTACTGTTCCTTTATTGGTCAGGATTTTTGACATAATATTTTGACATTAAAGTTCATTGACAAAATTAAAAAAAAAAATGCTAAGACATACGTTCACAAAACCATCGCAATCTTTGATTGTTTTTTTTTTTGAAGACCCGATATGTTTGGGCGCTACCAGTAAAATCTAAAACCGGAAGAGATGTGGCTGCAGCGATGGGGCAAATCTTGAAAAGTTTAAAAACTACCCCAAAAAATATTCAAACTGACAGGGGGAGGGATTTTTTTTGCAAAGAATTTAACAAGTTAATGGAAAAATATAAAATAAGTAACTATAGTACATTTTCTAATGTAAAAGCAAGCATTGTTGAAAGGGTGAATAGAACCTTGAAAAACAAAATGTGGAAGAAATGCAGGGGAACTACAAGTGGCTAGATATTTTACCAGAAGTTGTTAATAATTGAACCCTATGCTGGAACAACGTTTCAAACGCCAAATATACCAAACAAGCGCGAAAATAGAGCGAGGTTGCACTTAAAACGTTGTTCCACAAAAAGGACATACTGGGCCTTTTGAAATGGCATCAACAACTCATCCAAAAAAAAAATCCTATGACCCCACTATTAAGTTGGCGAATTATCCAGGGTACATACAACGTAGTTCCATGGATATACCGTTTTTATACATTGTCGTTTACAACGTTGTTCCAGCATAGGGTTCAATTATAACAACACAAAACATTCAACAATAAATATTGAACCTAAGAAAGTTAATAAAAGAAATGAAGGTAAAATTTTGAAGGCTTTTAGTCATGCAAAGACGTTCGATCCCAAATTTCCAAAATTCAGAAAGGGTGACTATGTACGCATAAGTAAGCATAGAGAAGCTTTTTCCAAGGACTATACCCCTAATTGGTCTAATGAAATTTTTCGCATAAAAACATTGAAAATTACTAACCCAACAACATATTTGATTCAAGATGAGAACAAAAAGTCCAACATCATGATGCATATCTTGTAGAAAAAATTTTAAGAAAAAAAGGAAATAAAGTTTTTGTAAAATGGTTAGGTTTGGATTCCAGACATAACTCGTGGATAAATAGAAAGGATGTATCAAATTAGCAAAATAAAACTTTTATTAATATTGTTTTTTTTTTTTTTTTTATTTCAAAACATCTTTCACAACAAATCTATTTTTGAAGACAGTATCTCTGTGTATTTTATCCAGGATAGGTTCTAAAATAAGTTGACAATTTTCAATTCTTCTGTTAAAATGGTACTTTTCGATAAGTTCTTGAGACACCATTCTTGATCTCCTTTAGGCAAAATTCCATGCAACCATTAAATGCATTTTGTTTCTACTTTCATCAAAAGAAACTTTTGTTTTCGTAAAATATCCAAACGATTAGAGGCGCAAGTTCCCAAAGCTTGCAGACACTTTCGTTGCCTAGGTAAATATAACCATTAACTTTTACAATTTTTATTAATGGTATTTGGTCAAGTTTTTCAAAGTAAATAGCAACTTTTTGAATATATATTGGCTCATTGAAATTGTTATAGGAACAACTGAAACAGCTTATGACTCCCTGATACTGTAGAATAGAGTTCCATTCTTCTTCAGTTAGTAATATAGATTGATTATTTTTCCCTCCAATCTGGATATGAGGTTCAAAATTATATTCAACGGATAATCCAATATTGATAAATTTGGTTTGAGATTTATTTAAATAATATCGTTTAGCACTAATAATCGACGAATCGTCCACTTTTTCCGATTCACGCGTACTGGTACCACTGATTTTGCTAAACATTTTGTAGATACTAACGTTTTTTAAAAGCAAACATTTGCTTTATATTCCTGATACTGTTATGAAAAAAGTGGGGAGGAATAAAATAAACTTTTTTTTTTTTTAAATCATGTTTAGTAATGGCTTTTATTTTTTAAAAACAATAATATAGTACATATTATTATAATACAAATTGATATAGTTGAAACTAAACCTATTAAAAATCCATTACAATTGCTATCTGTACATGCTGCTATTTCATTCAATTTAATCCAGTTTGAGTAAATAGTTTCCTTATTGCTTAAATAGAATTTAATTTTAAAATAATTACATTCTCTTGCACAGTTTTCAGTTAAATTATAATTGTAAACATATGGATAATTGCTAATGTATGTCAATTCCATATTTTGATAGCAATCAGTATCGTTTTTGTGTTTATTAATACAAATTTTTGCTGTTTTACTAGTGGGAATATGGTTAACATACATTTTATTTCCAATTATGGAAAATAGTACAATTAATGGAGCTACAATCATTGTTCTTAAAATACTAACACTAACCTATTTAAAAATATGATTTATATACTAATTTGAACTATGTTGATTGTCATCCCTTTAAGTCAATAAATAACACAAGTTCAATGCCAGAACTGCGAAGAAACAGATAATGTGTTTTTCAAATTACACTGCGGTTTTCACATTTTTATCTTGAATATTCTTCAATCTTAGGGATTCACTTACACATTGAGCATAGGGGCAGTTTTTGAAATATATCAAGTGTTCTTCCAATGGTGAATCATTGACTTCCCAGTTGTATGCTTGAATTTTACAATAGGGGCACTGACAAATATCCGAAACTTGAGTATAATAAAATCCAGCCTTTGCCAATTGCACAGGGCTTAATTTACCTTGCCAATTTTTGAAACTTAATAATCGTTGTTCGAAATTTTTATAGGTAAAGTAATCTTCGGGAACTGAATCTTTCATAATCACCATGTTATCGTCTTCTGCGCACATGGTAGAAATGTTTAATAAAAGAAAAAACAAATATTTCATTTATATATATTCAAAAGCTGACGGGGGGCGTTAACGGGGCTTTTTATTTTTTGTTTCACCTTCATTCTCCATAAGTAGTGCTTTCAGTGTATTTACCATACTCTCAATTGCGGAAATATCTCGGTGGCCCCACGCCAACGTTTTTGTAGTACTTGAAAGTAGATATCGTTTATCATCATGGCTGCTCAATGCAATTTTACTTATTAAATTTGTATATATATTATGCATATAAGATTTAAAAACATACATTGTAACATAAATCTTATCATTCTTTTCAACTACATTTTTATGAAGGGATAGATCTAATTGTTTTTTTATAGTCGATTTGGATATGCCTTTTGCCTTTTTATCTAAGCTATTTTTAGTTTTTACGCAATAGGCCTTACTTCCGGTTCCATAAAAGCTTTCAATGGGAATCCCACAATATTCATCTTTAAATTTACCAACTACTGAGTCAGTAATAGGCATGTTATGCATATTAGTCGTGGAATAATTGGATGTATCAAACTTTACCAAACTTTGTTTCATATCTTCGTAAAAGTTATCGGTCTGAATCTCCAATATCAAGCTATCCGTGTCAGTATATAACAAAGAAATATTGTTATCATATATTTTTTTTAAATGCCCATAGTAAAAATCATACATTACAGTTTTTGAAATATCTAATACACACATTCCCACGTAAATAGGCTTGTCGTAGGTAATGCATATTTTTTGAAGTTAAATTGCTACTAAATTTTCTGAGAAAATTTTCAAGTCTTTAAATTGTGGTTTGGCAATCAACCTTTTATTTCAGCACATAACTTTTTACCGGATCGTTCCCACTGTGTCACCAACTTAATATCGACTCGTTTCTCAACATTTTCCATAGTTTTTCCATATGCTATTATTCGCTAATTTTTGGGAAATTTGTTTTTTGCAGCGTTTCGTTACTTTGTATTTAAATCAATGTATGATTTCAACCAGGGCGATTGACAAAATTTTACTCCTCTGTGAACTTTCAAAATTTTAAGTCCAAGTTCCAAACATTGTTTTAAATTACGGTAATGTAACATAGTTATACTTATTATTTAAATTAGGAATAAGTTTAGGATATTTTGATATTGGAGGTGTCATTTGTTCGGGGCAAAGAGGTAAATCGTTATGCTTATCGTGAAGATTTTTAGGGACTCAAGGTCAACCTCAAACACATAGCCAATATCTGCATTGTCTGAGAGTTTTGAAATTTCAATTGATTTTATTTCATCATCAGAAACCCAGGAAAAGTCTTTTTGTGGCAGGTATTGACTCATAGCATAGCCATATAAATTGGTGGCATCTAGATAGGCAATATATGCTGTTGGAATATTTTGATTAAAAGTGTCAAGGAATGGATTATTTGCTTCAGATTTGCGAGATGTGCAAGTACTGAGTCCACCTCGAATGCCTTTTTTTAAAAAAATGAAGCATATCTGGATCTGTTATCAGCTCTAATTCGACATTGCTCAATTTCATCATAGCATCCCAACGCATTGATGGACTAGTTACATAGTTAACAGGGTCCGGTTTATATGTTTTAAGACATAGTGTTCTATAATTTTCCAAAATATCCGCCAACAACAAAACATCTGATTTTAGATAGATGTCAGAATATTCACCCAAAGTAGAACAGCTGAATAACTTCCACACTGACAAAGCGCGTTCATAATCCTCAGCGGATATATTTTCATCAATAATGTTATTATAAAATTTATCTCTGGGTGGTAGGGATACTTCTTTCAATTTTTCATATGAATGTATATATGAATATGGAAACACACCTTTTTGTCTAATTAATTGGAATTTGTTTCTTTCTGTGAAATGTTTTTTGATTTCTAAACATTGTGAATCTTCCAGAGTCTTGGATAGTGAGTCCAAAGACTCTGGTAAAAATTGAAAAGAGTCTATAAAACTTAATCTAAGCACTATTTTGTGTTCTGCATGGTAATCAACTACAATTTCTTTGCTAAATGAAATGTATTTTTCTTTATTTTGAGCAATTACATGAATATTTTCTTTGTTTTTACCTAGAGATTTAATAAATAGGTGACTATCATAATTTTTGAGACAGTGCAATACAACTGGAATTTGTCTAGGAATCTGATAGAAAAGATTGCATATGACATGCGCACTACCTCTAAACTCTCCTGTAATATGGCAGTGATCCCTACACTTTAAAAAATTACCCTCTGAAAATGGTTTTTCATAAATATGACATATATTTGCACTGTCGTACTCTTTTTGCTGGTTACTTGTTAACCTCTTCATGTCAACTTTGTTCTTCAAATATTTATGATAGATACTTACAACATCTTTCTCAATTAATTCTATAAATTTTTCAGCACAGTTAGTCCCGCGATAAATCTTAAAAGATGAAATATTATCATCAAATAATGATTTAATGTAATAGCCAAAAGAATATGGTACATGTTCGGCAACTTTTTTTGTGTATGAGTTTGTAGGATCAACATTACCATCATCAACATTTTTTAAATAACATTCAAAATCAGCATAAATTGTAAATGGTGCCTTATATTGCTTCTGTATATTTTGGAATTTTAATATATTTGCAGGCATTTTATTACCAAATTTATCTAAAATAATATTATCTGAAGGTAAATCAATTCGCACGTGACTGCAATCATTATCTGAATGTCTTTTCAATTTTTCATAAGTGCCAAAGTTTTGTAAACAGCCATCACAAAGATGCTTTCTTTCTTTCTTTTTTGATATTTGTTTTGAAACTAAAATATTTAAATCTTTTATCCAACAATAATGATTATTACAATCTTCGGCAGTTACCAAAAGTAAATTTACGTGCACATTTTTCTTTATAGGATTATAATGTAATGGACCTACAATCTCATTTACATGTTTTCCGTTTTTTAGAAATCTTTCAATACCATATACATTAATGGATAAATTATTATTTTGTTCAAAAATTTTAATATTCTTTAAAACAACAGGAAACTCTATATTAGAAAAATCAAATACTTCGCTGAAATTTGGATATGAAGAAGTTTGTTGGGGGTCCCCTTTTGGCTCACACACTGCAGAAACCATCGCCCAGGCAAAACAACAATTGTCTGTATTCCGAATATTGATCAGACACTTTGATTTGTAGTATGGAATTGCGATATATGATGATGTACTCAGTGGGTTGTGTTTGTTGATATTTAATTCCAAATGGAGAATTTTTTGTAGAATCCATCCTTTAAAATAATACATTATGTAAAAAGGCTTGAAAAAATATCTTGACCTACCCGAATCCCTTTCTGGTAATTCATCTGCCTGGATAAAATGATTTTTACAAGACTCTCATAAATTTCTTCTAGATCTGTTGATTCAACAACAATGAAAAATGGCGTATTGAAAGATTTAACCGACATATTTTTTAACGTTGGGGAAAAGTACACACCAAACAACTCGGCATTGACTTTTATAGATTGGTGTTCTTGCTGCTTCTGTCGTATAGGCAAAAAAATATTCTCTCTTGCTTCATTAAAAAAGTATTTGATATCCACGTGATATTTTTGGGAATATATTTTGTACGAAGCTATACGATATTGAATGCACTTCTAATCATATCAATACCATTACCATATTTAATAGTGCTATTATTTTTATGAAGATTTGTCTTCAAATGTGCATTCCAGGTTTGTATATCAACATTTTTATTGCACTCTTGACAAAAACGAGTTTGTTCTTTTTTAAAAAAAGTTTGCTCGACTGTAAAAAATATTACATAAGTGAAACCCAATCAAAAAAATATGAAATACAGTTAAACTCACCATCAATTATGTAATCTTCTACTTTTGAGGGATCATTCGGTTTCACACACGTTTTCAAAATGTGTTTTTTAATGTATATTTTCTGCTTAAACTCTTTCAAGCAATGTGTGCATACAAAAGCCATGGTTACTAAACTAATTTTACTTACAGACTGATTTATATTATAAAGGACATGGCACTAAATATTAGAATCCTGGTGATCGGTCGATTTTTTTAAAACTGCAGTATGTTATTCTACACCTGAAAACAAGCATTTTTGCTTATGGTCACTTCTTTGTACGAGTATGGGATGTCCCAGAAAATTAAGTCCAAAGTTTTTATATGGAAGATTTTGTTTGAAGCATAAACTATGTTTATCTAATCTGTTATGTATTTTTGCAACTTATACATTAAAGACAAAGATATTTATATAGTTAAGAACAAAAATTATTATACAGAGTGTCTCAACAATTTTATTTTAAACCAAACTACACTCTAAAGAAAGCCAATAACCAAAATAACGGTTAAAAAAATTGAGTTCAAAGTTTTTATATTAAATGTTTGATGTATCGGTTTAGTGATTTTGAATATGTATTGGTCGGTTGTATTAACAACACAGTTAGGAACAGTTCCACAAACAATGGTAACCCAACGGTAAACAGAAGACACTGGTAACCTACAATATATCTGTTTCATAATGTGTAATTTAGCCAAAACCTTTGGTCAAGCTTCAGAATATTCCATGTAGTCAACCCGCAAATATGAGTCCGATAGCCAGTGCAGGTTACCACAAGGTCACCACCAATTGTGAAACTGGGCCTATATGGCATATTTTTGTATTTGTTGATCTATTTCTACAGTATTAAATCCAAATCGTTTCCAAAGAACAGCAGCTACTTCAAATAGTCTGTGATTATTGTTACAATGTTTGTAGTTATTATCGATATTTTAGGTTATTATAGTTTTGTAGCAGTTGTTTTGGTTATTGGCTTTCTTTAGAGAGTAGTTTGGTTTAAAATATAATTTTTGAGACACCCTGTATAATAATTTTTGTCCTTAACTACATAAATATCTTTGTCTTTAATGTATAAGTTGCAAAATCACATAACAGATCAGTTAAACAACGGTCAAACATAAGTTTATGCTTAAAGAAAATATTTCATATAAAAACTTTGAACTCAATTTTCTGGGACATCCCATACTCGTACAAAGAAGTGACCATAAGCAGAAATGCTTGTTTTCAGGTATAGAATAACATACTGCAGTTAAAAAAAAATCGGCCGATCACCAGGATTCTAATATTTAGTGCCATGTCCTTTATGCCCCTTCTCTTTTTTCAAAGAAATAGGTACACAAATTTGCTAACAGATTGTTCTGTCTGTCTATATTATTTTTTATCTCTGATAAAGTTTGAATACAAAAATTTTCTTTCATATTTTTTTCCAAATTTATTTGATTGAAAATAATTGGCTTCATTGCTGAGCTACACTGCCTCAAGTCAGTTCTTGAAAAATTAGTTATATTCTTCAAATTAATAAATTTTGAAAGATCCTGATTATTTTTCAGATCTTCTGTTTGGTGTATTGTGTTTTGAATCTCATCATTAAGTTCTAAATTTGACAAAATAGTTCTATCAGAAAGAGAGGAGTCGCTAGATTCTTCTATTAAATCAAAAGTATTGATTGTTGTTGTGTATAGCTTGGGATGTTGAAGGTTGGGGAATTAGATTTTGAAAAATATCAACATTTACATCTTTTCTTCCATATGAAATCTCAACGTCAGAAGAATGTGAAAAATTAAAACAATCTGGAAAAATCTGAAAAATTATTATCTATGCAACAACTTAAACACTCTTCAAACCCATGTTCTTGACAAACGTTATTAAAATTCAAGTCATTAAAAGTAGTATTCTCAGCATTGTTTAAATAATTTGAAAGTGAATCATCATTGAAAAAATGACTTACCGGATCACACATTTGCACAAAAGTATCAAACAAAAAAAACAAGATACAAAAAAAAGAACTTAACCGAAGATCAAACAAGTTGTGTCTGAACTGAAATTTTCAGGAGATTTTAAAAGACCAAAAAAGGGTGTTCACATATTTTCGAACCCCGCTCGATACCCACACTCGGTAATCTTTCGGCCTGGTTCAACATAAATCTTACATCTTAACCCATTTACGTTAAGGTAGGTACCGTTTTTTTTCTACAATACCTTTTCAAAATTTATGGGTAAATATCTCATCCACTTTCTCGCGAAATGTCCAATTGTGTTTTTGAAAGTTTAAAAGTCCATACAATGTAGCCTTAATTCGTGGTTTCAGAGAGATTTACAATCGAGTTTTTAAAATTTAAAACTACATACAATGTTGCATTCATTCGTGGGTAGTATATCACGGTACTTTTTTTTTCAGGATGTTTTTTTTTTTGGTGAAATCTTGACCATTTTTAAAGAGCAGTTGACAACTGGGTTTTAAAGTTTAAAAAGTTTATTTAAATTTGTTGCTTCAACCTACATCGAAAACAAGATTTGTACATACATTGTTGCAAGTAGAAATCTTTTTTTGTGCAGGTGGCCCATCCAAACAAGAGTGGGTTGTATCTGTGTTGGCAATTTCAGGATTTATATTTAACTGTTTTTTTTTTCAACAAAAAAAAATTATTGGAGAAATCATGGTAGTTTCATCCCTTTGTACAAAGCTTTTTTTTATATGATCTTTATTTGATTAGGAAAAAAAAATGTATATTTTGTTTTTTGTTTACTGTCTTTTTTTCCGAGTCTTGAATAAAATCAAAACCTACTTGTGGGCTTTTTTATCTATAGCCCCACCACAACATTTTGTTTTATGATCTATATGAAATCTCACACATTTTTGTAAAATGGTGGACGCTAGGCAAATTGGTTAATTTACCATTGGTAATACTGTGACCATTTGAGCATACTTTCTATTTGTTTAATTTATTGAAAAAAAAAAGATAAGTAATTTTTTTAGTGAGATCGATAACCCTCTATAGCCACCAAAAGGCGATTTTAAGGTACGTTTTCACCCAAAGCAGGTATACCGGTCACCGGTCTCATCTGCGAAATGGAAAGTGTTACTGACCTTGCTCGCATAAGTTTGTTTTTGAATCATTGTTTTTTTTTTCTTTTCTAATATAAAAAATTAACTGAAGAAACAAACACTTTTTTCACCTTTTTCTTTTATTGTTATGGAATAGATAAAAAAAATACAAAAAAAATTATACAATAAAAAAATAAAAATATATTTAAGGCTTCTCAAAGTTTTTTTTCTCGAATAGGTGGCTGGATATTTGTTCAGCTTCCGGTTTATTGCAAACTATGCAAACCTCTATGGGCATGTTAACAAAGAGATTTCTTTTGCATAATGCGCAAAATAAGTCATTTTCTTCACAACAGGAGAACGCTTTTTGGTAGTGGGTGTTGACGAAAGTATGCTTTCCCATGGGGACTTTCAGACCATGCTGATAATGGCAAGTGAAGCATATACTGTACAATCCTCCATAAATTGATTCGATGACAACATATGACTGAACAGCACATATCTGTTTCATGAGATAATTTGGTAAAACAGTATCACTTGCATTTATTTGTTTTCTAATCACATCTGCTTTTTCACCACATCTTTGCTCGTCCACTTGGTCCATCGAAATTGCTTCGTCTTCTGAGTCTTCGTCGTCCTCACGAATGTTGTTTTTATCAATGCTCACTAGGATATTGCTTCTTTGTACTAACTGGTTATTCTTATTTTCACTGAAAACTAATTCTTCATCACCATACATCGAAGTTATAGTTTGATCTAAAGTTGACATTGCAACTTTTTTTGACGTAAAACAAATAACTCGTATCGACATTTTTTTTTTCTATTAAATATTTCACAAATTCACTGCACAAAAAAATCGAACTATTGCTAAAATTTACCTGATTTCAAGGCATTAAATATCCTCTACAAAAGTCGGAGGAAAAAAATATACTTCCTCTCTGAAAAAAAATGGGTTGGGCTTGCATGGTGTACCAGGCCTGATAAAACCCCATAACTAAAAAAAGGTAGTGCTTGAGTTAGAAGTGGTGGTCAAAAAAGTTGTTTCAGTGGTGGCCCAGTAGCCAAGAAATTTTTAAAATTTTAAACTTAACCACAAAGGAGCCACTAAAGGCGGTGCTTAATTCAGAGGTGACTGAGGTGGTGGTCAAAAAAAAAGTTGTTTCAGTGGTGGTCATTTGTGGTGGCGGAATTTTATGGGGCGGGCGGTCTGTGGCAGTAGGAAATTCGCGGCAGACGACTGGTGGTGGAAGAATGGTAGGAAAGTGGCGGGTGGGCGGGCGGGGCCGTCTGGTGAAAGTAGGTCAGTGGGAAAGTAGGTCAGCGCCGGGGTCTACCCCCCTATTCCATCTACTAAAGTAAAGTAACATATGAAGACTGGTGGAACTAGTTGCTGCTGCAAAGCATGAAAGCAAAAGAACAATTGTGCATGGCTGCACCGCCTTTTATAAACAATAAATGCAAGTTTGCAATATTCACTAAAAACGTCAACAATTGTGATGTCATTGTGGGCGAGCAATTAGTATGCTCCTTAAAACAATAGATTGATTGACTAATTAACATTAGTCGATATGGGAATCGTTCAATATAACTAGGGCTTTAGCCACATTGATTGCCTACATTTTAAAATCTTGTGTATTTTCTACAGCACTGGGCCATGTTTCAGTGCCTGTTTTAAATTTCGATAATGTATTACATAGTTTTTCTTGTCGTACAGTGTGGTCATTAATTTCAGTAACTTTGAATTTGGCGGCTTACGATGTTCTACCGCAAATGATAAATCTTGATGCAAATCATGTAAATGTCTAGGATATTCTAAATCTACTTCCAGGATGTAGCCCTCTGGAGAATCGTCTGCCACTATCATAACCACCGTAGCGTAGGAGCCCGGTCGCATGGAGGTAAGTAACATCCTGTTCAGCATTCGGTCATCCGTTCGACAACGGTTCCAGGTATAATCAGGCATGCTGTGATACCACGCTGGATTTAATTTGTGTGTAGCTATACAGTTTTTGCGAAAATTTTCAACAACATCGGTAAAAAGTATAAGGTCAGTTTTCAAATAGAGATCTGAATATTCACCTAAATTTTGAATTTTGAACAAATGCCAGACATTTTGGGCGTGAGCGAAATTTTCATCGCTTAAATGTTCATCATTTAACTTGTAGAATTTATCGATGGAAGGTAGAGAAGTTTCGTTTAATACTGAAAAATCATTGATATAATCGTAACAAAAGACACCTTTCTGAGTTAATAGTTGAAATTTTGATGGATCCAAATCTGATTTTTTTTCAATATCAGCAGTTCCTTTTGATGAACACGTGGTGACAAGTTCGTCCAAGGAAGCACCCAAAAATCGCAGTGAATTAATGAATCTGGAATGCAACCCCTTATTAGGTAGGTGATCGGAATGTATTTTTCTCTGTTTACGGGTAGTACACTCACGCGACCATGCTTAGCAAGCTCTCGGATTACGAAATTACTATCGTAGCCGGAGAGACTTTAGAAAACTACTGAAACTATAAAATGCTTGCGCTAATATAGATTGCAGGATTAGTGCGCAAAATTGCGAAATTTCCCCGTAAAATGATCATGTCACGAACAATCTTATCGGTGTTTGTAAAAGGTTTTCGAGGGCTTTCAACTTTATGTCCTCCTTTACATGATTTTTACATTTCTTCTTCCTGCAATAATATAATAAAAGCACTGCGATAATAATAATGATTATAATAATTAAAGTTACCGATACACTAGTATTTACAACATCAAATTTTCTTAATGGATGAACAGTTAGTGTTTTAACATTTTTCATATCTTCATGAATATTATTTAAATCAATTTCTCTTAACTCTAAAGGTTCTACATTTTGAACAAGAGTTTCATTGATATTCATCGATTAATTGTATAAGCTTTTTGCGAATCATAATATTTATTTTTTATGCTAAGTTTACAATCCATTCGTAGAATCAATACAGGTTTATCTACTGATTCTATCGTATTCTGATTGGGACATTGAAAATCAATTTTTTCTTTTTCGGAATGTTAATGATAGAATTGTCACTTAATTGCGTTACAGAAGTTTCTTGATACTTTACTGGCATCAGTAAACAATGATTTGTCAAGTTTATGGTTTCTGATACGCAAGGCTCATTTTTATTTAGTAGCCTGCTTGGGCATAAAAATAGGTCTCCTATTTTTTGACAGTTTTCTCTTAAGTTGAAAAAGTCATTATTTGATTTTAACAAATAAGGATTATTTATCGGTGTTATTTTTCCATTGATTGGGATAGGATAGACACGATAGAGTATATATGGTTTGTCAAAGATTAAAGGTATGGCAGTATAGAAAATTATTAGATCTTTATTTATTGTCACGTCAGCATTTGCGACTTCATAATATTTAATTATGTTATCAAATTGAATTCGCGTTTTTGGATTTAATTCAGAAATTATTTTTTGAAGTTCTTGATATTCAAGAATGCTATGATGCATAATATTTATCACAGCAAAATTATTAGCAACTTGAGCATTTGTGCGAATTTCATTGATGACGCGTATATTATTATCTAGGTTATCTAGTAACATAATATAGTACATAGTAGTAGACGCTGATTGAGTCATTCGTGTGAGGTCATTAATATGAGTCATAATTTTCTGTTGATTTGTCTCGACGTTATTCAACCGAGTATCAATGTCTTTTGTTAATTGTTTCAGGTGTGGATGACAAATCTTGGTGTGAAATTTCTTGATTACTTTGCATAGTTCGGATATAATTATCGTAACGTTCTCCGTCGTCAGCATCTAAAGTACCGTACAGATATTTATGTACTTTTCCTATGAAATTCACTAATCCTCTTTTAATTCGTTTTTGAGGGGTCGTATAATGATTCAGAAATGATTCAATTGATTGTGTTTGGTCAAGAAGGTCATATACTCGTGTGAGTAAAAGATTATATAAGGGTGTGTCTAGTTTTTCTAAAGTTCTGTTAACTTGTAAAAGTGTTCTTTGTGTTAAATCTAAACAATTCCTTATATTAGTAAGGTTAATATGATAATATACATGATGGCGACTAGTTATTATATAACTGGTTCCTTGATAAATCGGTAGTAAGGGACTTACCAGTTTTTCGATCTTGTACTGAGCGTTGAGCATTGGAAGTACAAAGATGGTTCCTACGACGATGATCTTCATTTTTCTGAAAATTATAAACGTCTTTTAACATTTTTAGGATGTCTCTGACCTTTAAATGTTTTTATTTTATACTTGGGTTCAAGTTTTTGTTTCAATTTTTGGGGTGTAGCTAATAACTGTGTAGTAGCTTCAGGGATCTCTGGATCATTTTCCCGTTTTTCGTTTAATTTACTTAAAACATTGGCTTTCTTTGCATTCAGTTTTAAGTGAATAGTTTCATTAAGTTGCTTAAACGTTTCTGCTAATTCGTATATATAATCCGTTTGTATTTGATTCAAGTTTTTCTCGAAATTCAATTGATAATTGAGATTACCTTTCACTATTTGAAATGGTGTGTAATCATGTGAAGAATGTATGCTATTATTATAATTCAATATAGCAATATCGATCAATTCTTGAATAGTCTTGGAACGATGTTTATTTCTAAGAGCTACAAGGCTTTCCTTCAATGTTGCTTGTCGATGAACCTACCCGTATTTCAGAAAGGGGCGAATTTGCAGCGCTTTTAGACTTGTTCCTAACCACAAATCCTGACTCGTACACAATTCAAGTAGATGCTCCACTTGGTTCGTCCGATCATAAACTTATAATAACAAAGTGCGAAATGCTCATCCCACCAAGCCAACAACCACTTCCTCGTAAAATGTGGCACTATTAATCGGCAAAATGGAATGACCTAAAACAGTTTTACCTGGATTTTCCATGGCAAGAGGTTTGCTTTAAAACAGCTGATCCCACTATTTGCTGTAATGAAATAACACAAGTAATCTTATCTGGAATGGATGCATATATCCCACATACAACTAAACGTAGAGCTAATGCAAAACCTTGGTTCAATAGCCAGTGTCAAACAGCTGTACAGAAAAAACACAGAGCATATAACCTTTGGAAACGACAACAAACCGCTCAAAACCACACAGAATTTATAGAAGCCAGAAATAGTTGCAAAATTACTATTGACTCCGCTAAAGAAACATACAATCAAAGAATAAAAAACAGGTTGCTGAATTGTCCAATTAGTTCTAGGTCCTTTTGGTCTCTTGCAAAAGCTGTTGGATCTAACTTCACCAAGTCATCCATACCACCACTTACAGATAAAAATAATCACTTAGCCACAACATCAGAGGAAAAAGCCAATATGCTGGCCCAAATGTTTTCCTCCAACTCCAACCTAACAGTGCCAAACGGAAAAACTCCATCGTTCATTGAAAGGGTTTCCCATCGTATGCCAGAGGTACCCTTTTGTCACAGAGAAATACGAAAATCCCTTAAAAAGCTAGATACAAACAAAGCAATGGGTCCGGATGGCATTCCCGCAATAGTACTCAAAAATTGCGCCAACGAACTCACCCCAACTTTCGCAAAATTATTCAATTTGTCTTACAGGCAAGGAGTATATCCATCGTCATGGAAGTCTGCCGCAGTACAACCCATTCCAAAGAAAGGAAAAAAGACAGATCCATTAAACTATAGACCAATTGCTCTACTTCCGGTGATATCAAAAGTAATGGAAAGAGTTGTGAACAATCACCTAACCAAGTACTTGGAAAAGTACAAAATTATCAACGATAAGCAATACGGATTTCGAAAATATAGGTCAACTGGCGATTTACTTACATACGTCACTCACTTATGGCAAAAAGCGATTGAGTTGCGGGGTGAAACAAGAACAATTCCCTAAGATATATCTAAAGCATTCGACAAAGTTTGGCATGAAAATCTGCTCAATAAGCTCAAAGCAATGGGATTATCGCCGAAACTTTGCACTTGGTTTGAAAGTTACCTAAAGGACAGATCCATTTATGTTGCACTGGATGGCCAGAACTCCAACTCTTACCAAATAAATGCTGGTGTGCCACAGGGAGCAATCCTTTCGCCAACGCTTTTTCTGATTTACATAAATGACCTCATAGATAAAACAGTAAATCCACTTTATTGCTTTGCAGACGATGGCAATGTAGTCTCCTCACTCATACCACCCACAGGTCTTTCCGCACGTGAATTCCATCATCTTAAACTAACTCAAATATCGCAGATAAATAACGACCTGGAGATAATAGAGGACTGGGGTAACAAAAACATTGTACAGTTCAACGCGCAGAAAACCCAAGCAGCTCTGTTTTCAAAAAAGACCAGCACCGGTGAGCCAAACATCATGCTATCTGGAAGTACTGTCACATTACAGAGTCAGTTGAACATCTTGGGGGTTACTGCAGAGACCAACATGTCTTGGCACAGTCACGTGGCAGATATTGCTAAAAGGGCGTCCCAAAAGCTCGGGGTGCTATTTCGTACAAGACATCTGTACACACCAAGCCAATTGCTGACACTCTACAAAGCCCAGATTCGACCAACTATGGAGTACTGCTCACATATATGGAGTGCAGCACCCAAACATACCTTAATGCTTTTGAACACCGTGCAAAAACGAGCTATCAAGCTGATCAATGACCCCGCACTTACTCGTAACTTGGATGGTCTTGAACATCGCAGATCTGTGGGCGATTTATCTCTCTTCTACAGGTACTATCACGGAAAATGCTCTGAAGAGTTGGCACGTATGATTCCACCGAGAGTAGCGCCTACCAGGCGAACCCGTCAAACAGACGGTAACCATGAATTTACTGTCAAACTAGAGGTACCAAGAACCTCATTATATCAGAATTCATATCTCTGGAGAACAGCATCGCTGTGGAATAAACTCCCTGCGACGGTTTTTCCTGCAGGTTACAACCTGAACCGTTTCAAGACCAACATACACCGACATTTCCGCGCACTTGCCGCTTCTCGAGCGTGATAGGACATTTCCTTGCAAGTGCGCATATCCGTAAAAAAAAAAAAAAAAAAATGGAACCTTTCTATTGGTGAATTAGAGTTAGGGTTGTAAGGTGTGACAAAATGTAACTCAATTCTGTATGTCTTACAAAGATCTTGGATTAAATTATTTTTAAATGCTGGACCATTATCCGTAGTAATTTTTAACAAAAAACAAGATACAAAAAAAAAGAACTTAACCGAAGATCAAACAAGTTGTATCTGAACTGAAATTTTCAGGAGATTTTATAAGACCAAAAAAGGGCGTTCACATATTTTCGAACCCCTCTCGGTACCCACACTCGGTAATCTTTCGGCCTGGTTCAACATAAATCTTACATCTTAACCCATTTACGTTAAGGTAGGTACCGTTTTTTTTTCTGCAATACCTTTTCAAAATTTATGGGTATAGTACGCGCAACAATATACCGTTGACTCTTACTGCAATAAATTAACACCCATTATCCTTTTGACCAAGTAATAAATCATAATACCCCAAATTTAAACCTTTTTCGAGCAGGGCCGGATCCTCAGGTATTATCACAAATTCTATTTATAACAGGTAGGTATGTTACATACCTGATGACCTAGATTATTCTGAGTTTTGAGAATATCTATGTCTATATTGCATATCAGGTCAAAATAACCAAAATATAAATAGTAGCAACTGACTTTATAATTTTAGTTTTTAGTAGTCTTCCAGAGAGTAGTTTTCAGTTGGACTTATCTGTGGTATTATGTGGCGTCCTTTTGAGTGTACTGATAGGGGGGCATCTTCAAGTCACATTTTTCGAAGAAAGCATTTATCTATCGATGCCAAACAAATAATTAAAATAAAATATCTTATCCACTCTCTCGCGAAATGTCCAATTGGGTTTTTGAAAGTTTAAAAGTCCATACAATGTAGCCTTAATTCGTGGTATCAGAGAGATTTACAATCGAGTTTCTAAAATTTAAAACTACATACAATGTTGCACTCATTCGTGGGTAGTATATCGCGGTACTTTTTTCAGAATGTTTTTTTCTGTGAAATCTTGATCATTTTTAAAGAGCAGTTGACAACTGGGTTTTTAAAGTTTAAAAGGTTCATTAAAATTTGTTGCTTCAACCTACATCGAAAACAAGATTTGTACATACATTGTTGCAAGTAGAAATCTTTTTTTTGTGCAGGTGGCCCATCCAAACAAGAGTGGGTTGTATCTGTGTTGGCAATTTCAGGATTTATATTTATCTGTTCTTTTTTTTTCAACAAAAAAAAATTATTGGTAGTTTCATCCCTTTGTACCAAGTTTTTTTTATACGATCTTTATTTAATTAGGAAAAAAATGTATATTTTGTTTTTGTTTACTGTCTTTTTTTTTCCGAGTCTTGAATAAAATCAATACCTACTTGTGCGCTTTTTTATCTATAGCCCCACCACAGCATTTGTTCTATGATCTATATGAAATCTCTAACATTTTTGTAAAATGGTGGACGCTAGACAAATTGGTTAATTTACCATTGTTAATACTGTGACCATTTGAGTATACTTTCTATTTGTTTAATTTATTGAAAAAAAAAAAAAAATGATAAGTAATTTTTTAGTGAGATCGATAACCTTTCCGGCCAAAAGTCTCGCCGGCCGCGGACACCCAAAGCAGGTAGGTGGGTATACCCAGTGACTGCACAATCATCTTGATTATATGAAAAGGAAAGTGTTACTGACCTTCCTCACATAAGTTTGTTTTTGAATCGTTGTTTTTTTTTTTTAAATCTGAGAATTCTTGAGCAAAAAAATTTCATGTACATATTCATAATTTTATTTACCTGTTTACAGAATAACAGAATAGATAAATCTTTATTATGCAGAGCGTTCTTCCATGGTCGAAAAAAATATAAATGTTTTTTTATACGATCAATAACCCGTTGGTATTGGTATCCTGCTCTTGGGGTCAACTATGGCCAAAAATGACCTACCATTATTTCACCTACCTAGAATGTGGGACTGTGGGTATAGTTACGAAACAAAGTATTTTTAAAATATTTATTGGTTGAACAATAATTCGATTAATTTATAGGAGTTTTATAAAATTAACTATCTTACTCGAATAACTAATTGATAAATAAATAGTGTAAAACTCTTATATAACTATAAATAAAAATATACCAACAAAAATAGACCTACAATAATTATAGAAATAATATAAAAATGTCAAAAACAATCACAATAAATATACATAAATGAAAGAATTATCAAATGTAAAAAATCTCGTCCAATCCTTTGTCCTCCAGTTTGGTAGGTACCCATCATAATAGTAATTATTCTAAATTTTTCTTTTCTAAAGTATGATTGTTAATATTTTGAGCTTCACTTTTATTGCACATTATGCACACCGGTGTTGGAATTTTTAAAAAAAGTATTGATTTACATATTGCACAGCATAGATCGTCTTTTTCACAACAATAGAATCTCAACAAATTTGTGCTTTCCTATAGGTACTTCTAGACCATGGGAGTAGTGACAATTCAAACACAAACTGTACAGTCCTCCATAAATTGATTCAATTACCACATAGGATTGAATAACACAAATTTGTTTATCGAGATAATTTGGTGAAACTGTGTCACTTGCGTTAATTTCTTTCGTAACTACATCGGCATTTTCACCACAAGCTGATGGGATCTCAATTTCGTCTACACAAATTGCCTCATCTTCAGAATCCTCATCGTCCTCACGTGTGTTGTTTTTATCTATGCTGATTAAAATGTTGCTTCTCTGTCTTGATTTGTTATTCTGATCTTCATGAAATATTAACTCTTCATCATCATGCATCGAAGTTATAGTTTGATCTAAAGTTGACATTGCAACTTTTTTTGACGTAAAACAAATAACTCGTTTCGACACTTTTTTTTTCTATTAGATATTTCACAAATTCACTGCACAAAAAAAATCGAACTATTGCTAAAATTTACCTGATTTCAAAACATTAAATATCCTCTACAAAAGTCGGAGGAGAAAAAAAATATACTTCCTCTCTGAAAAAAAAGTGGGTTGGGCTTGCTCAGACATATTGTACAAAACAACTAGAAGCCGATAAAGGCGGTTCTTAAGTCAAAGGTGGTGAAAAAAGTGGTTTCAGTGGTGACCAAGTAGTGGTGGAATTTATGGGGCAGGCGGTCTGCGGGCGGGGTCAAGGTGAAAGTATGTCAGTGGGAAAGTAGGTCAGCGCAGAGTCTACCCCTATATTACAACTACTGTTGTCCAATGTGTTCCTGGGCCATAATTATTGTCCAAATTAATAACCCCATTTTCATGTCTATTTATAAGTCTTGGTAACCTATTTCGCATAAAAACTCCCCTAAAATTAGGAATTTTTAACATTTTAACGTATTTTTTTATATCAATATTTGTGAGAGGCTTGCGTGATAGCATGTTTAGCAGTTTTTTGGCTTTAGAAATAGACCACATCCTGTTTTGTAGGGTTTCAAATAAAGTCCGCTTCCCTTTCTACCCAAAGCTCTAGTCTCTATTTTTTGATTGTGACGTTTTTGTTCTTGCAGTTTTTCATTAGCAGCTTTAGCGTCATTAACTGCTTTAGCTATACCAGCTGCTCCTCCACCAAGTGCTCCAAGAGCAGATAAGCCAGCAAATAATGGAATAAGGGGTAAAATACCGCCGGTTATGGGAATAGGAATAATTCTTTTCGGTTGCTTTATGTCAAATTTTTTAATATTTGACAAGGAACCTTTGCAGCACTTTGTAAATTCTTGTACTTTTTTCCACTAATTTTTTTTGTTTTCCGTACTGCTGATCGAAATGAGATTGCTGGTTTCCTTTTTCGTTCAGGTCCTTCACCTGCTTTTTTCACTCCCATTCCCAATTTGGATTTTGTTTTCATAATACCAGTCACACCCAAAGCAACAATTTTTTCTCCTAAACCAGAATCTGAAGACTTGAATCTTTGAAATGCTTTTTTTTTTTGCTAAAACTCGATCGGCTTTATTTCGATTTTTAATGTCGAAATATTTGCTATAGGCTATATCGTGCTCTTTGTAAGCCTCGTCTAAAGGATTTATACCTTTATCTCCGCTAGAAAGTCGTTTACGTAACTTTGTACCAGGGCCGCAGTAATTAAAGAATGGAAAATGTGCTTTTAAGGGTAAATTGTTAATGAGAGTGTTTAGAGAACCACCTCTTTTCTTGAAATTCAAATTCATATTAGATTTGGAAAAGCTTTACCACTGGTTTATATAGAAATTTTAGCTTATTGTTCGATGAGTCACATAACAGACAAAATATTCTTCAGATAATTATCTATTTTTTGCATAAAGAGGAGCAAATATTTAACCGTTTTTACCATATGTTCCTTATATAAATGTATACATGAGGGTAACATTCTGTCTGGTAATTTGATGAGTCATGCAACTTAAAGGATAAATTTTTGATAGTATTGGAAGATACATAATTCGTATTCATTTATAGAAATTTACGATATATTAAAGTAACACAGACTAAAAATTTAGTTAGTGGTTTGATGCGTAAACGATGTGGATCGAGAAACAATCCTTTTCATTAACCATTAAAACCCATGTGATAGACTTGAACGAATTTAGAAAACATGGACAATTATTTGCTGGAGCATCAAAACGCGCCTTAATTTGTGGTCCTAGCAGATGCGGCAAAACATCTACACTTACATATCTCTTGATAGCTGAAAACGGGTTGCGCTTTGAAAACGTTTATGTTTATTCAAAGTCTCTATCAGAAAAACTATGAATTTCTAAGAGCATTATTAGATTCAATTAAAGAAATAGATTAATCTGAAACGTCAATTGAAGAAGATATAATAGCGCCTAATGAGGTTAAACAAAATTCCATAATTATTTTTGACGATGTAGTATGCACGAATCAAAGTATAATCAGAGACCTTATCTGTTTTTCAAGACATTTAAATACGGATTGCTTTTATTTGTCTCAAACATATTCATCAGTTCCAAAACAGTTAATAAGAGTTAATACTGTTGGGAAATGGACTAAGAAATAAAAGAACTTGTTAATTATCCATATTCAATATATTTATTATATCGAACACAGCGGAAAGCAGAGCGTGTGAACTCATAGAAATAACTATACGAACTGACTGAACATCAAGACAAAGAATTACAAACCCTTTCTTAAGTAAACAATTCCTCATCTCATATAAAAACTATTATAAACACATTCAGTCATCCATAGCTGCGATATAAATTAGCAAAGTAGAGACTAATAATCAAAGTTTCATTTATTAATTTTTGTTTCACTGATATGAATATCAGTTTATCCAACACGTCACCTCAAAAATTTGATCAATTATACCAACAGTGTAATACAACTTAAACCTAGTATAACATAAATAAGCCTGCTTTCCTTATCTGTGTCTTTTCTGGGGAAAATTACAATTACGGTCCAGCATTTGCTGCTCGGGATTAGGGAAAACCCAGAAAAACCTTATCAAACCATTTAACTTATTTACTAAGCCTAATTCCATTCTAATTTCTCAAATTTCACTTGCATCAATGGTTTGGTAAACATGTCTGCTAGTGGTTTCTCTGTGGACAAATTGATATTTTATATTAATTACGATCAATTTAATATGATTTGATCTTTTGTGATTTGTTAGATTATTTGTAATACTTATTGAGGTCCATTTTTGTCCTCCTAGGTCATAATTGACTCTGATATTAATATTTATGCATATTTTCTGCTAATGATTTTAACCAAAGAGCCTCTTCAAAAAGAAAAACCATATATTCGGCTCCAGTAGATGGTGCCGTTACTGAAAACTGCCTCATTGTATTCCAACATATCACACAAATTTCAAACAGTTTAAATAAATATCCTGTTGTGCATTTTATATTGTTTATATTATCATCTCCACCTTCCTAGTCAGGATTAATAGAATCACTCAAGAAATTATTATATTCACAACTAAAATATTGTGTCAACTTCACATTGATGTTACCCTTAAGATATCTAAGGACCCTTTTCAAATATTGCCAAAACTCTCTATTATTCTTGTTTTAATACCTGCTCAAAGTATTAACAATGGTACTTAAATCAGGCTTGATATACATAACATAATATACATTAAACAGACGATTAGATTCCGGCAAGGGCTATCATGTTTTTCTTCTGAATTTAAACCAATCAAATTCAGTTTACTAGGAAGTGCAGTGCTGACACAGCTAATGGCACAACAGTCATTCATATTAAATTTATGTAAAATATTTTCATGTACATTTGAACTGTACCTATATGAAAATTGATCAAGAGTAGTTTTATCTTTGATTACCTTTTAATTTTAGTACCCAAAAATAGTTTACTGTCTTTCAAATAAAACATAGAACAGTTATTTGCCAAATACCTTTTGAAACTATTCAATGTATTATTATCTGCAGTGGCAAATACCATCTACAGAACTACATAAATAATTTTACATATTGCACCTTTGTCTAAGATATAAATACAGTGGTTAACTGATGAATTTTCAAACCCATTTTCTTCATGAACTTTTACTATTATTTCAAACTAACATCTTGTGGTTTGTTTTAGTTCATAGATACAAAGCCTTGCAAACTTGGTTAGGAGGTTTACTTGTCACACCTTGAGCCAGCCACCCTTCAGCCTTCAGGAACCTTCATAAAAATGGCTTCCTTCAATGTCCCATCCAGGAAAGCTGTTTTTACATCTATATGATGTATTAAAAGGGTGAACTGATTAAAAAGGTTATTATAAACCAGAAACCTACGAATCTCGCCACCTGTGCAAAGGTTCCATTATAATCTACCAAGTAATGTTGACTAAAACCACGAGCAACTTAGTAAGCTTTGTATCCAAATGGTTTTCCAATTTTATCATTTTCAATGGAAAATATCCATTTACAATCCACTATATTTTTATATTCGGGTCTTGATACTAACGGCCACCTTTTATTTACCAATAATGAGTGAATCTATATCATTTGGCAGATCTGTTTTAATCACAGATTTACTATAGGTACTCATTATGTAGTTTCATGAGTTAACATTTACCTACTTTCCTGGATTGTTACTCATCTGATTTAGCTATATCAGATTTATTAACCAAACCACCGATCTTGACAAACTTCCACTTTCAGGGGAAAGGTTTTATTAGACTACCCAAGATGCTGTCGAACTCAAATTAAAATGTCCGCCAAGAGGCATACAAAAACCCTTGGTTTGCTTGTCAAGGTCACGTGTTTTGGATAGGCTAATTACCAAAGTGTTACATTCATTTTTGACACATTTTCAGTTCAGTTTATTAATAACTACTGATCTTGACAAACAATCAGAAGAAACAGCTTTATCATCAAAGTGTTTCACATTCACTTTTTCATAATCACTATTAACTACTAATATTGACTTACTCGAAACCCTGATTGAAAATCACTGAATAGTTTATTTCTATCTACCTATAAACTCAACAAGTTGCATATACACCATTTTCTCCAAAATTTTGTCAATAGTGCAAAACAAATTTATTGGATACAATTCACTGGAGGATTTTAATTTAACTACTTTGGGAATCGTGATTATAGTGGAAACTGAATGAATATCATTTGGCAGAACTGTTTTAACCACAGATTTACTATAATCATTCATTATATAGTTTGATAAGTTTGTGGAGTCTCTTAATCACTCTTTCGTATTGATCATCTAGGTCGCGAAGGACGTGCATTCCTTTTAGTTCAGGGTATCGTCTCAACAAATAGGTGTCAATTAAGACAATATGATGCATCTCTGCGCCCCGCATTAACTGTATTACGTCTTTGCACACATTTGTGATGGCTGATGATGTCACATCTCGACTTATCGTGTTTATGACTTTGAAAACATCTTTTCTAAGGCTAAATTGGGCTCCCATGAATTGGTTGAGCATCGTGAGATATTCTGTAGTAGGATAGTAGTCTGCATCCCAGATTGCTTTCCATTTCTGTTCTCCCACGCTTCCACTAAATGTTCTGAGCCTATTTTTTATCCATCCTGTAGCATTTGCGTTAGTAAGCTGTTTTACGATGGTCAATATTATAACAGCCATCATCACCAGAGGACCCTCTGGTTCAGTGCTAACTTGATTCCAGATTCCTCCATCTTTCATATATTCAGGGTTATTGATTTGATCAGGAAAATTAGTATCTATGTCATTTAAAAATCGATCAATTACGTTGTCTATGTCTCCTGGATTATTTACGACAGATTGGGTCTCGATAGCATTTAATGAGATTCTTGAAAGCGAGTCAGCATTAGTATTTTGTTTGCCACTCTTGTAAATTATAGTATAATCATACTCTTCTAATTTTAGTCTCCATCTTATTAATTTGGAACCTGGTTCTTTTACATTAAAAAGCCAAACCAAAGGTCGATGATCGGTATATATTTGAAATTTTCTACCATAGAGATATGGTCTTAAATATTTGCATGCCCAAACAATCGCAAGTAGTTCTTTTTCGATTGTTGAGTATTTTTGTTCAGTTTCGTTTAATGTACGAGAAGCATAAGCTACAGGATGATCATTTGGAGGTGTTGATTGGGATAATACTGCTCCAATAGCAATGTTTGAAGCGTCTGTGGTTAATACAAACGGTTGTGTAAAATCTGGATATTTAAGAATTGGTGCATTGATGAGTAAATTTTTCAAATGATTGAAAGAAGATGAAAATTTTGGAGTATGCTCAATTTTAGAATTCTTTTTCAAACATAGAGTCATAGGCTTTGCGATTTTTGCGAAATCTTTTATGAATCTTCTATAATATCCGGCAAGTCCCAAAAACGATTTAATTTCCTTTTGTGTTTTTGGTATTGGGAAATTTTTTACAGCGTGTATTTTGTCAGGATTAGGTTTAACTCCGTCTTTTGTTATGACGTGTCCAAGGTAGTTAACTTCTTTATGTAAAAATTCTGATTTGTCGAGTTGTATGTTAAAGTATGATTGTCTGAAACGCTCGAAAATTAATCTTAGTCGTTCAATGTGTTCTTGAAGCGATGTACTATAAATTATGACATCATTTAGATAAGCACAACATATTTCATTTTGAAGTCCACGTAATACATTATTCATTACCCTTTGAAACGTAGCGGGTGCGTTTTTTAACCCGAAGGGCATTCTTTTAAATTCATAGTGCCCTATATCAGTTGAAAATGCCGTTTTGTGTATATCTTCTGGTTCCATTTCAATTTGATGAAAACCATTTGCTAAATCTAGCGTTGTGAAATACTAAGCTTTTCCTAACTTATCTAATTGTCAGCAATGTTAGGTAGTGGGTATTTGTCTTCTATGGTTTTGTCATTTAATTTTCGATAATCGATTACTATACGCCATTTCTTTTCACCTGATGCGTCTAATTTTTTATCTATCCTATGTTTAATTTGATTTGTGAACGTCAAAGGAGTTCCGTCACAATAGAATATATCTCGATACTCATAGCAAAGATTTCGAATTGCGGTATATTCTTCTTTATTGCAATGATTTAAACGTAAATTTTTTAAATTTTGTTTCAATTTATTGTCAATTAAATTATCGATTTCGACATCAGTTTCCATTTTTTCAATGAAATTGTTTTCAATTTCATTTATTGATTCTATTTCGAGAGATTCATCAAACTTGATTTTAACTGGATTTTCTCGTAAATTAGTTATTGTTGATAAAGCAAAATTGTTTTATAGTTATAATTTCTGGCTTTTCCGCAACATCGTTTAAGTTCAGATGGTGTAGTATGCCTATTCCGTTTGCTTGGTTCACTGGTACTTTAATTTTTTGTGAACTGCGAGGAGGTATAATCATTTCATGAAATTGTAATTCTTTAGATTTTGTTACGTTTTGTGGTTTATTTTGAAATTGTAAAGGTATGTGTACTTGAGATGTCTCAAGAGTCGAGTTTTGTAAATTAATTCTAGCGCCTATGTCTATTAAAAAATCAACGCCTAATAAGCCATCGAATTTTTCGGAAAAATTGAATAAATAAAATTTATGATGACCATTTTTCCTGAATGAAGGGAAGATTGGAATATCTATAACTTCATCATGAGTAGAAATTGCATGGGCTGTCTTAACTGTAAACTATTCATTAAAAATAAAGTCGGGATATATTTGATATGCCAGTGGTGGATTGATAAAGCTTTTTCCACTTCCTGTATCAATTAAAAATTTTGCATTTAATTCTGGAATTATTAGGACTGGTAAATCAGAGGTATTATAATTATTGAGATAAATTATGTCACACTGTCGGAATTCGATTGAATCGAATTGAAAATTTTGGTATTGAACATCATTATTTTGAAAATTGGTGTTCTCATACATATTGTACATGTAATCAAACGGATTAATATAATTGTTATCAGATTGGTAAGGTTGATAATAATTATTGTAATCACTTGGATCAATTATTTGTTTCGTCAAAATTAGAGTTTTGAACTGAGTCAATTTCAGTTTGGTTTTCTGTATTATCTTCGAATACAGTGTCCACAGATTGATTAAATAATTCTTGTGCAACAAGATTATTTTGGCGAGGTCTTTGAATTGTATTAATTCGAGTGTTACCGGATGACGTATCCATTGGTTCGGGTACACTTCGATTCTGAGTATTGTTATTATTTGTTCTTTGAACTGATATATTGAAATTGTTATTAAACCATTGTGGTCTAGTAAATTGATTATTAAATGGCATGTTTGGGTTACGAACAAAATTATTTATATAATTTGGTCGAGTAAAATTTGGGAAATTATTTGGTGTATTAAATGATGTTCCAGGCACATTACCAGAATAATGTGGCATTCTTGGTGCATTACCAGAATAATGACCAAATCTGTATGTACTATTGAAAGGATTTTTGTTTTTGTTGCTACTATTATTTCCAGTAGGCATATTTTTAGTATTGGAGTTCGATTTATTTTTGAATTGAAGAAAATTTTCTTTTTCTCTGACAAATGCAAGGGCTTGATCGAGTGAATCAGGATCTTTAAATCTTACTACCAACTGCATGTGATAGTTAAGATACATACATACCTAACCTCAAATTGTAAACAATGAGTCCTCAGGAAAAATATTGTTTTTATTGTAAAAAAGGGGTTGTTAATTATGTGTCATGTAACAGTTGCAAGGCCAGTTTTTACCACGACAGTTGCGCCAAAAAATCTAATGCAATGAGAAGTGGATAAGTTAAGTGCCCCAAGTGTTTGAAAAGTGAGGCTAAATCATCTTTGCTCACGCAGGTTGCCGCCGTTGAGGATGATTCCAGTGCTTCTTCTGTTAATTTTAGTGGGTCTAGGGACTCTTTCGATCAGCTCACAAAAACAATTATGGAACTTCAACATTCCGTTCAGTTTTTAAGTGAAAAATTCGATGAACTAACTCAAGAAAACAAAAGGGTTTTGGACGAGCTAAAAGTGGTGAAAAAAGGAGAATACAGTGCCTTAAAGCGAGCTAATTAAAATGGAAGAAAGAGTTTCATATCTTGAAATGAAAGAGGTAGGCTCGAACATAAAAATTCAAGGTACACAAGTGAAAGATGAGAACCCAAAGGACATTTTAAAAGAAATAAGTAATGATCTATTAAACTATAAACTGGAAGATCATGAAATTCTAGAATGCATCAGAAAAGAAACTAAGAAAGGGACAATTATTTCTGCGAAGCTTCTAAATATTGAAATAAAAAATGGCTTATTGGCCAGTAGGAAACATCGTAGCATTGATTCTAAAATGCTGAAATGCAATACCTCGAAACCAGAAAGTACTAGAGATAGAATTTATGTTAATGAAGAGCTGACCCAAAGAAACAGGTATTTATTTAGTTTAGCCTACAAAACCAAAAAAGAAAAAAGCTATAAATTCTGTTGGACTAAAAATGATAGAGTCTACCTAAGAAAAAGTGAGGACTCCTCAGTAGTTCTCGTTAACAATGAACATTCGCTAGAAAACCTTTAAAATGGCTGCATTTACCAAAGAAATAAAGCATTTTGCTAGTCTAAATCAACATATCAACAATCCAGGGTCTAAAACTCTAGAACAAAATTTTTCTATTTTATATTTAAATGCTCAATCCAATAGAAATAAGGTAAATGATATAGAAGCTTTGGTAAATAGTTTAAATCTTCCAGATGCTATTGTTATAACTGAAACCTGGCTTTCTCCAGACGAAGCAGTCCATTTTGGTTTTGATGGGTACAGATCAATTTATGTTAGTAGAGATAAAAGAGGTGGAGGCATTGGCATTCTACTTAACGAAAAATACAACTTCAAACAACTTGCAAAACATAACTCAAACTGTTCCATGATCTTTATTTTGGTGGAAGAATGTGATATTATTATAGGAATAATATATAGACCACCAAACTTTGATTACAATTTATTTTTGCAAATCTGTGATGAGAAATTGAATATTATTGCTAATAAAAAAAAGACAGCCTGGATATTTGGAGATTTTAACCTGAACATTTTAAATTCGAGCCCACAGCAGCAAATACTTCAGCTCACAATTGAGTCAAATGGATTTACCATAATCAATAATCATATACCATCAAGAGTAACCCAACATTCTAATACCTTGATTGATTATGCATTAACTAATAATAGTAATTATGACTTAAGTTTGTCTCTAATAGACAGTGCAATTTCAGACCACCGACTGCAATACTTGAGCATAAACTTAAAAAGAATTTACGCTAAATGCAACAGTTATACAGTAACCACTTTAAATGAAGAAGCTTTTAAGGCAAATTTAGCTGAAATTGAAACCTTAAACTGGTCTAATCCTAATTTATTAAGTGATCAAATAATACGTTCCTACAATAACAATTTGCATAATAGACACTATAGAAATAGATTTCGTTCTAAAAGTGCTCCTTGGTATAGTGAAAAAATCGCGATTGGCTCTGTTACCACAAACTTAGTTTAAATGTGAAAAAATCAAGCTATATGGTAATATCAAAGTTTGACTCCTGGCCTGACTTCACAATAAACTTCCAGGGTCTCCCATTGACTCGTGCACCCATTGTCAGTTCTCCAAAATCGTGCTATAAAAAAATTGTTTAGGCTGCCATTTCTGTTTCCAAAAAAAGACTTATATTATCCGAATGGCATCCTGGACGTTCACTCTCTGTATATCTTGCAATCGTGCATCTTTATCCATTCTTGCAAGACTTCCAATAATCACTCTACAATAAGTCTCATCCCAGCCAACACAGTCCATCACCACAATACCAGACTCAATGAAAACTCAAGAACGTCGGCAATGAACACTACAACTGGCCAACGCAGCATCTTATCAGAAGGACTAAGGTACTACAATCGAATTCCACAACCTGTTAAAAGATTGAACATAACTTGCTTCAAGTGTAAGCTGAGGCAGCTGATCTTCGATGGATACTTTGGGACTGTACAATATAATACTTTATCTTCAATTTAGAACTAAGATATTCATAAATGCAACAACTTTGTGATACAGTACCTACTTGTACTGAATATTTTCTCTTGTGTGATATTGTATAATGTATAAAATAATACGGTATATTGTAATAATGTTATATGTGATACTGAATGACCCGTATAGCTTTCCAGCTCAGGGTCTCTAGTTTAGGTTCATACATATATTGTTTAACTACCATGTTGAAATAAAGGAAAAAAAATAAAAATTATTGATAAATGTTTTCAAACACAAATCTTCGAATTGTTGAATTTTTAATAATTTCACATTGACAGGATCATTGGAATTGTTAATTTGGGTCTAGAACACATTAGGTCCCTAAAAACGGACAATTTTTCTATGTTCAAATTTGCATTGGAGCAATTATTAAGACATAATGAAGAAAAAAAAATATGGATGAGTTCATTTTTTTGATAAACAATATATTATTTAAATATACAGGGTGTCCTAAAAAGATACCAACAAACTTTAAAGGGTAGAAAGGGACATCAAAACAAAAAACAAGCATTTTTGTTTATATAAACATATGTCCGCAAATGAGCCATTTGGGCTGTAGAGCGAAAAAATTGTTTGGTACTTTTATTCTTTGCAATAATTAAATCACTGTTTACTTATTAATTTTGCTTATTTATTAACAAATAAATTATGGTTTACAATAATTATACAAAATGTTGACCATTTACTTCAATGCATAGATTGCACCGTCAGGTCATTAATAGACAACTACTAAGTTAATGAAGGAAACTAATCACAAATTGGTAGGAATTTTCAGAATGTCAGTAAAAAACCAGTAAAAAATCAATAAAATCAGTAAAAAACCTCAAAAAACCCTTTCCATAAACATCAAATATTGTAAATATTTACCAAGGTGGTATGCTGATTTTGACATAAAATAGAAATCTATTAAAGTAAACAAAATAAATGAACAAAATAATATTAATTGTAAAAAATCACTAGTCACTAATGCCTTATATCCTCTCGCTTCTCAACCTTTGACACAGATCAATAAATAATATCTATTCTTATCAGCTTAATATCGTTATACCTATCAAAGATGCACAATCAACAAAGAAAAAAATTAAATTAAAAAAATCATAACTTGATAAATATTCAAGGATCCATATTTTTTTTCTCGCTAACCATCTTGAAATTGCTTTGTTTTTCAGTAATAATCAAAATCATATTGAAAATCAAAGGGACCTAAAGTGATCTATCACCGTTAATTTTTGAAAATAACAGACTTCTAGCGTCTTGTAATTTCAAACCAAAATTGTGTGGAGATTCATTTTTGTCTAATTTCATAGTTAATATGTCTTGCATAAGACAATCTTCAGATCTTTGATCGGAAAATGTGATAATTAAAGAATCTTTTATTTTTTGCATTGTCGTTACCTTAGAGTTACACTGTAGTATGTGCAGTAAAACAAGTTTTGAGAAAAAGCAAAATGAAAAAATGACACTTTGTTACAGAATTATGGATGAGCCTACATTTACGAAATACTGTAATTTAGTTAGTTTTCTAACATATATTACGGTTTTAAATGAAAAATCTGAAAAATAATTTTTTTTGTACATTTTTAAGCAAAAAAAAAAAAAAAATACATACAATTTTGTGATTCCAGTTTATTATAAATTTTAAAAAAACATACAATTTGGTAACATTATAAAAATTTTGGTAACGTTATAAAAAATAAAATATCCTTCTAAACAATAGTATAAACTTGAAAAAGTAAGTTGAAAGGTTAGGTTTTACTATTTTTAGGAAGTATAGCCACATAGTATGCCTTATCCACCTCAGGCATCCACTTAAACATGCTTTTGATAGCCTCTACTTTATTTTGAGTGATTTCGTAAGGGATATACGAACTGGTCCTTTTATTTCTTTTTTGGCAGCATTGGTTCTGGTAGGGCGATAATCACGAATGGACACTTTTTTCCACTCATTACTGTCGTGGCTAACTTTGTATTCTATCTCAAACAGGGAGTTTGAAAATTTTAGGGCAGCTACTTGACTAAAGGGTACAACTTTATAGTTGAGTTGAATAGAATAAGACTTGTAATCCATGAAATCATCTTCCCTTAGTTGAATTATTTTGTAGGGGATTCTTGAAGAAACCTTTAAAAGTAGCCGTATAAGCAATAATGGGGAATAATATTCTGATTTTTTTAGAACCCGTTCTATGCAACTGTGAACTGCGTCGATTTCTTGATTGCAGGAATGGCCCGGAGTGGAAAACTTCATTATTATGGATTCAATGTTTGGATTCCTTCTCATAAAGAGTGAAATGGCTGAAGACATTAGTGAATTTCTATTTTGTGGCACGCAGCTATCACTCCATAGTATTAAAGATGTTAAATCAGGATTGTCTCTGAAAACAGCTTCTAAAATTTTCAGTAAGGCACTTGCAATATCGTTCCCACTTCTGCCCATAAGACTCTCATTCCACAGGGCACAGTATACTTGTTTTCTACTGGATAATATTGCAGTTAAGTTGTAAACATTCAGTTTGCTTTTGTAGTAAAAATTGCTGACTTCCGCATGGGGACAGCTTAAGACATTTTGTAAATCGAAGACCAAAAAATTCTTGAGATTTTCTCTATCTTTTTTTTTTCTCCAAACGACATGCTTCTTTTTCCCCAAGGTGTCTGTCGAATACGGTTTTCTGTTCAGCCTCCAATAATTGGTCTTCCTGTAGTTTCATTTTCATTTCCTCACACAGATCGCAACGGTCCTTTTTGGGGACATGAAAATGTAAATTAAATTCACTGCAAAATATATTCCTGTAAAAAGATTCTTTTACTGCTGTTTTGTTGGAAGCAGTGCAAAGTTTAATGTACAGGGAATACATTTTTTTAATATTCAAAGATGGATCCAAGTATTTTCGCTGCGTATTTGCCCTGCAGTAATGCGATTCTAATGTTGGGAAGAAATCTATGTGCATTTTTACAAAATTAACGTCATTTTCTGATATCTTATATTTAATATGTTTTCCTTGGGTTGGTGTCTTAGGAATATTGGAACAAATATCCTTCTTTGAATGAGCTGTGTATACCGGTGTTTGGCTAATGGCTAACGTGCCCAAGTAGAACATCTTACAAACTTGAATGTTCTGACTCCCTAACTGAAAATGGTAGGTAAACGTCTGCTTTCTTCGACTATTATCAGCATTTTTATTTTTTCGACGTCGTTCAGCACTGAATTGTTTTGAAGTTGCTAGAAGAAATAATCTTTTCCCATGTTCATTTAAGGTATAATAATGCTCAAAAATATGGTTTCTTTCTTCTTCAGTAATAAGCTGTTGGCATTTATACATACATTTCAATTTGCAGTCTTTTACTGTTTTTATCCTTTCAGCTGAAACTACTTTTTTTCCTACAGAGACATATTCTTTACCTGAGTCATGCGCAGCTTTCCTGACATTACTTTTCCAGGTACTGGTATTCCTTTGTCTTTTGCGTTTAAGCTTTTTCGGTGAGTCGGATTGAGTCGGTTCGGCAGGCTCAGTCTCATTTATAATGTCTCCGTCAGCACAAACAATACGTGGATGGTCACAGTTCAAATAAGAGTCGTCTGAGTCTTCGCTTATTTCTAGTTCTTTTATCATCACCAAAATTCGTCACATTAGCTCTTTTTTTAGATCTAAAACAATTCAATCTATTGGAAAAATCTCAAAAATGCAAAACTGTGTTCTCGGTTAGAGTATCGATGACACGCAAGAGCACCTTTTACATAGTCTCTAGTATTTACTCATTCATTTCGTCAAACAGAACTTGTTAAGTAATTGATTTTGTAAAATCAATAAAGAAATGAATCAATTTGTCAACTCTAGCCGATTACACAGTGTGTACCTGGGTACCTACATATTGTTTGCCCAGCGGATCTGAGTCTACGGAAGGAATTCGGACGTAAATGTGCCATGTTGCCACGTTTAATTATAAAAAAGCGAAAATACTAGGCATAAAGTATAGTTAATTTGAAAATTCATTTTTTGATAACAAAATATTGATAACAATAATAAAACGCTAAATATTTTAATTGTTAGACCTATCCTTATTTTAATCCTGATTTCTTCAGTTTGGTCTATTGTAAAAAATAAACATTTTCTAAAGATACCATCAGCTTTTGACAATTTGGCAAGCATCCGTCCTGGATGAACCTGATTGGTGGAGTTTTTGACAGGATCACCGTTGTCATGGGGAACCATACGGTTGTCAATGAGCTAACGTCACCTTACGTCTCGCTATTGGCCAGGGCTCACGTCATTTTATCCTCCCATCTTGGAATATCAATTTATGTTGACATATCCAGTGGCGGAGATTTGGTCATTGCTGATTTTCGTGTACGAGTTGCAATACGATAACACTTCCAAAAAGTTCCGCACGCAGCTGGGTATTTTATGAATGAAATCAGCCATTTTTTTTTACAACTGCATTCCCCTTACCGTTGCCCCGTAGACACAGACTCGCTGGGCAGACATTACCTAGTAATAATTTAATAACAAAAACAAAACTTACCTCAAATCTGCTAGACTTTCATTAGAACCACTAAAATCGTCTAATTCAATGTCCATGATGAAGAAAAGAGTACCCAAAAATTCATAATAATAACTGAATTTGCAAGGGCAATTTAAAAAAAAACTAACCTCACTTTTATATTTTCCCTAATTAAAATGAATTTATTAGTGGTATCAATTCCATAGCAAACCAAGTATATTGTCTGTCAATATTATATAAAGTCAACCAATAAAACTTTTTTAATTTCGCTTGTTACACTACTCGTTTCTAAACTACGAAATTTATCGCACTCATTCAACTGAATGCAGAACAAAGTTGTATGTGCATGATTTTTAAACATTTAAGCAGAGAATATTACAAAAGTGTATGTTACAGCATACAACTATGTAATTTTAAAGTTCGCGTGTTCGAAAATCACAATGTTGTATGTTATACATACAACTGTGAGACCCTAAAAATCGCATTTCATAGTCATACAACAATGTAATTCTGGCTGCCTACCACCTATGATGCAACATACAACTTTGTAATTCTGTGAAAGGAAAGGTTAAAGCTCATACAACTTTGTGCTCCCCAAAAGTCAATTTCGGAAAAAATGCGACATACAACAGTGTAACTCTGAGGTAACGATGTATCAAGCTCTGTTCGAGATGCAATTAAATCTGCAGCTCTACCTGTTAATTTTCCAATGACCGTATCAAATAAACAGATATTTATTGGATCAGCTGGATTTTGCCTATTTTGATGATTTTGAAGGAAATGTTCACATGATGTGATAAATCTACTTAAGGTTCTAGTATTTCCATCAAAATGTGGAATATTGTCAGCTTGATATTTGATTAAATGATAGTTTGGATTAGCCAATGATTTGTTCTTCGAATAAATTATTTATAACTAAGTTTTCAAGAAAACCTGCTTAGTCTTCTATTTCGTTATCACAACCAGTTTTTTGGGAAAATGATAAAACAAATGTTTACACTTTAATAAAAGGAAATAAAATGAATAAACTCAATTTTATGAGGAAAATATGAAAAAATTGGATTACTTACAGTAATAATATCAAATACGCTTTGATAGACATAAACTTGGTTTAACTTAGCTGCTTATGGACTTTGGACGATGCTTGTTCAGTGTTGCCACAGGTGGCCCCATATGGCCAGATCTGGCCCTTTCTAAGATGGAGTGGCCCGTTGGCCACTCTATTCCGAATCTGGCCCGTTTCTCCATAACAAGCCAAATCATTATTTTTTCATGCAAAATAAGCGTTTTTGGGCGTGGCACCCGAGAAAAATTTCTCCGGCGGCGCCTAGGACGGGCTTTCTCTTTTCTTTTTCATTTGTGGAGGGCTTGCCCGAAAATCTTAAATCTGGCCACTTTTAAATTTATAGTCTGGCACGAAATTTTCAGAGCCTGTGGCAACACTGTGCTTGTTCCTCTATCCGTACCAATAGGGCTGATGGACGATGCTTGTTCCTGTCCCTTGGTCAACTTATCTATAGACTTCGGACGATGCTTGTTCCTCTGTCTGTGCCTCAGATTGTCGGACGATTTTTGTTCCTTAATCCACGGCCCGTGAGCTCATTCGCACGTTATAAGAGTTTTTTCAGGTTTTTCACGAACGATTTTCGTTAGACAGTTAATCGTTAACACGAAAAGTAACTTTTGGTTTTTTGACGACCCGCAAAACCCAAATTTTCGGCTAAACCGGGACGCACTTTCGAAAACGCACTTTGACTCTGCCTTATGCTACCGACTGCGCCAGTTATGTGACTGATAAACAGTAAACGCTTTTTAAAAAACTTTATTTTCTTAAGAACGGTACAAATGAACTAACTCGATTCTAATCCTAGATTCCTTTATATAATATTATTATGCTGATATAAGCAATGGCATAATGCGGGGGTTTAGTGGAACATAACTACATCAACCAAATTTAGCATTTCATTTAGGTACACAAATTTCTTCTACTGTATACATATTCTACAGCTTTTAAAAAAAAATAGATAAAAATGAGAACTTTAATTTATGTACAATATTTTTTCCATCGATAGGAATTTCTTTTTCAGATTTCTCAAAATAATTTTGCAACAAAACATAATTCTTAACTAATACACCTATTAAGGATATCAGTACAACAATGTATTCTACAAAATATTTCAAAAATCAATGAGCTATAAGCTAACAAAATACACACATAAACTAAACTTTCATAGTAGTTTCATTATCTAATATTTTGACGTTGTATAAGAACTATTTTGAACATTATTATGTGATATTTGAAGAAACAAGCTGATTAAGAAGATTTTTTAGTTGCTCTAACAAACCAACGTTTGGACATGAAATCCCAAAAAAGTTTAAATTAATTTTAGCTACATTTTTTAAACTATTTGTATTTTCATCATATTCATAATAGTAATTGTTTGAAACAAAATATAACAAACCATTGGTGTATCTAAAAACTGTATCTATTTTACTCGGCACCCCTAAAAATTTCTCTGAAATTATTGCATTATTTTTTAATGAAAAATCGCACTCATTTATCTCAACATAAACACCATTCTTCAAAAACCAGTAAGTTTTACCTTAGTCTGAGTTGACGGCCCCTCTGACACTTTGTTTCTACACTAAATATCTTCCACTTTGTATTGAATGGTGGATTTGACGTTACCAAAATGGAATAAATACAAAATATTTTCTGAAAATAGCAATATTTCGTCAGATGGTCTCTGATATATTGCATGGATCTTTCTAAACTTTAGTCAATTTGTCAACAATAATGGTGTGTTTTCAATTTTTTTAGTGCTCAAATTTAAATACCATACATATTTTTCATAAAAAATGAATAGTTTGTTCTTTACTATTAGAAACGCATCGATTGTTTTGAAATTTAGCTCGCATGAAGTGATATTAATAGGGGTGTCGTTTCTCGAATTTTTATCTGGAATTGTTATTTTAGGATTTGCTGTAGATACTAGCACTGCTACGTTCCTCGTCTCGGGTATTGTAGTGTATGGGGAAGTCGTGATGGTGGTTTAGCCTTTGTTGATACTATTGTAGATAATAATCCTCCATTGATAATTTGAGGCTTAGGTCCATACAACTGCTCAACTGTTTTTACATCTTCTAACGATAGAACTGCGTCCATTTCAAAACTCATCCGGGATGGATACATTATAGAATTAGTAAAATCCGAATGGGGGATCCCCAGACTATGTCCTATTTCATGAATTAATAATTTTTTACACAAATTTCTACTGAATGTGTATTGAACACCAGTTTGTATATGAATTTCTACAGGATCCTGATAAAAATTGGGAAAATAAGAATGTGCTAGACAGAAATACAAAACAAACAAAAAATCAGCATGAATACTAGATAAATTTAAATTTAACTAGTTCACGTTGCCCAAATCCCTTCTTAGTGTAGATTACCTTTGGTTTGGCAGGGGTTTGTTGTTAAAAAGTAAAAATGTGGAAGAGGAAGCCGATGATGATGAAAATGTAAATAGTTGCATTAATTCGCTTCAAGGCTTAGTTCACGATGGGTATATATTGTAGCAAGTGTAATTAAGAGTATTTAGTGTGAAAATGATTCCCCTACCGGCAGGAGTTCTATTCCTCTCTGCAATAATCAATAATACTTTGTTTATAACAGTTGAACCAACTATTCGAGAAACTTTTATATGTTTATCAGCTAACGATACAAAAAATTGACACATGGCCTTCAACATGGAAAAGAATGGATTATATGAAAAAGGGATTCTACTCCTACAAACTTGGAGATAATATTAAGAATTCTTCTAATGTGCATTACAAATAACGATTTTATTACGTAGACCGAGATTATAAAGAAACAGAGTGGAATGTATTGTATACCAAACCATATAATGTCATTATGCTACTGTAATCAACACAGCTCTATTATTAGTTTTGTGTATTTTAATGATGTTTTATTTATTTTATTATGCATATTTAAATTTATATTAGTATGAAAATAAAACAATGTATTTTAAAAAAGTGTTTTATTTATTCCTTTACAATAATACTTTTTTCGAAACCCAAGATGCTTGAGATGGAAACTAAAGGAATAACTACAGGGTGGAAAGATACTTTGTGAGCGCTATAGGGGGGATACAGGTAGGGGGATGGTTGTATCTTGAGTGACCGGTAGGGGGATACAGGGCGCGGCAGGGGGATGGTTGTATCTTAAGTGGTAGGGGAAGTGTCTCTTTGTCTCCTCTCTGTTTTGGCCCAGTATGCCTGTAAACTCCCTACTATCCGTAATGCCCAACTAAATTGGGACATTACTTGTTAACGAACTTTGGTTATTTCGTATTGAAATAATAATGTTGTAAAGAGTGATATTTTTTGGCTTGACATTTCCCTCGGACTACAGAAAGCTGGACTCTAGCGATAAAGGATTCTGAAAAAAAGATTTCAAATCGAAAAATTAAACATAATTATAAAAACAGAGCAAAATTATTACAAGTTAACAAAAATTTAAATTAAATATCAAAAGCTACAAGTTGAAAGTTACAAAATAGTTATTTATGGTACTAGTGTGTTATGTTGAAAATAAGTCACGCGAGAAAGATTTATACCACAAGGCCGTCAGGCCGAGTGGTATAAATTCTCAAGTGACTTAGGAAACATAACGCACGAGTGGCATACAATGTTTTATCCAACAATCGTTTTTTTATGAGATAATACAAAAAAAAATACAAGATTCTATGCGTTGGCGTCTTCCAGCACTATCAGCAGGTGTACCGATATAGGAGCGTCTGGGTTCCAATGACTTCAAATCCAAATAAACCGTTAACGTTTCCTTTAATTTCAATATCAATGTGAATTCTGCTTGTAATAGTAATAAATAAATAGAATACTACTTTAAATATGAACGTGTGTTATAATCCATAACTCACTAATAAACAGAATACTACTTTAAATATGAACGTGAGTTATAATCCATAACTCACTAGTGAGTTATGGATTATAACACACTAGTGTGCTATTTGATAGTTTACTTGTCTAAAATGACATGAATAATAATAGTCATAACTGTCATGTATTGGATAAAAAAAATTATTTAAATTTTCTATTAAAATATAAAATTAGGAGTGGTAGGTAGATAGGTAGGTATTATAAAATCAGTAAAAATTAAAAAAAAAAACTCCAATGAAACAAGTTTAAGCGTGTTATATAAAAAATTAAAACAAAAGTTTTGAACTCCCTAATTACGGTTATTTTTTACCTACACCCACCAGCCCAAATAAAACGATACATACCTACACATAAAAAAAATTAATGAAAATTAAGTATACATTGAGAAAAAAAATGTATTACCTTGCCAAATCCCTAAGAAAAAATTAACAATATTGATAGATGAAATTGAAATGCGCCTATTCCTGTCCTGTCGATTTACTGATTCTTCGTCTCGCTGTTGACTGGTGCTTTATCTCACCGGCTTGCTGCTAGCGGCGTCTGAGATTTGGTTTTGGCGTAGCTTCCAAACCATTGTATTGTCATTTATCGGATTGTAATTTGAATGCGTTGTGACCAATGTGACCATATGGCGTTACTCTTATTGAAATCCCACAAATGAATCATGTCGATCGAATGAAGAAAACTACAAGTCCTTGAAAGATCAGAATAGTTTTTTGCTTACCTTCATCTCACGTTCGCCGGTAATATCGGTAATAATAAGCCCTTTGGTTCCGTGGTGGTAGAACATACGGTGTCTAAAAACCGTTATGGAACAACCACGTAGTGTACGTTGATCGCCAGCTGCACACCGCGTACAAGACAGCCGCGTAAAGGGCCAAACCAATTCTATAAGGCGCCCAAGTTAGTAAGTATAGAGGGTTTGTTCTAGCCTGCACACCGTACAGACCCCAACGGCACGGTACGAGTCAGGGTACTTTCGAACTAAATATAATTTTGAACGTGAGAAATAAATTGCCTAATAAAAGCCAATCAGCAATGAGAAGCATCGTCAGTTCAAAGCCCCTAGGCATTTTTTCTTTTCAGGAATTATGGAAGATGATAATGCATATCTGAAATAGCGGAATCAGCTAATTACATGAAATAAAGACTTGAACATTTCACAGTTCAAGAAACTTTCAACCTCGTATCTTATTTCATTAGCTTCAAGCATTTTCCTACTTATCAAACTTAACTAACAAAAATATATACAGGTGCTTTTTTTTTCTTTTAAGGACAATATAGGTACATAGAATATAGAAATAAAAAAGAAAGAAAAAAAAACTAGGTAAAGAATAGGTAAAAGACAACATCTGAACCAGAGGGTTTATTATTTATCAAAGGAGTTTTTCACAATTATGTACATATTTTTTTAATTAATAGGTGGAGATGGAAAAATCCTTTTCATGGTGTTTTATTAAAGCTAATTTATCTTTTATTCAGAATCGTAAGTTTCAAACTTTTCTAATGTCTCATGGGTATTTTTCACAAACTATAGGTAAAACAGATCTTGTAGAACATGTCATGGATATCGGATACCTACCTATAAAACATAAAGCCTACAGGGTATCACAGAAAAAAGGGAAAATATAGACCAACAAATATCGGAAATTGCTAAGTCCAAGTCATTCCCACTGGGCCAGTTCTGTAGGACTAGTGAAAAAGAAATCGGAAAAACTAGATTTTATGTTGATTATAGACGCCTGAATTCTGTCACAAAGAAGTCTAGCTGTAGTATCCTCAACATAGACGATATTCTCACATATTCAAGAAAGGCGCAATATGTTTTGTCGTTGGGCATGTTTTCCGGTTTCTGGCAAGTCAATATTAAACTAAAATCTATGTCTACGTGGGTTCAATTTTATGAGTTTTGGATAATGCAATGCTCCGGCAATTCATATTTTCCGACACTATCGAAGAACACGGACAAATTGAGAAAAGTTTTAACGAGACTAGTGATTCGGGATTGACCCTTAGGCCTTCAAAATGCGAGTATTTAGAAGAAGAAATCAATATACTTTGAATTTTTTTTTTTAAACATGGCATATTGCCTCCTGAGGGCAAGATCACGTCAATGAAAAAAGTTTCCAGTACCCAAATCAATGAAAGACATTTTAGGTTTTATCGGTTAGTTACTACAGAAAATTTATTGGAAATTTTTCAACATCAGCCAGACCTCTTGATGAATTGACTAAGAAGGATAAGAAGTTTTAATGGAAAGAAGAGCAAATAGAAGCTTTAAACTGCCTCAAGGAAAAATTTACTACCGCGCCCGTTCTCAATCACTATAATCCAATAAAGGGGTGCGAATTGAGGGTTTTACTATAAGAAGGAGGTGATATGGAACTTCACCCAGTGGCATATGCAAGCACGAGTCTTACAAGGGCAGAGAAAAACTATACAATAACTGAACTAGAGGGCCTAGCCGCAATTTGGGCTTTGAGCTTCCTCAGGCATTCAATTTACGGAAAGCCAGTAAAAATTGTAATAGATCATCACGCCCCCAGAGGAATAAAAAACAATAGAGTGACCATACCACACAAAAATCCATTATTGTTTGTACGCCATTGACAACGCCCATTCTAAGCCGAAATTTCCCTAAATTTGGGGAAAAATGTATTTTTTCTAAAGGATTTCTACGCCGCTCTGTTAGAAAGCTTTCCACCTGCTTTACCCCACCTTAGTGATCATAGGCGAGCGGAAAGGAGGTTAAATGGTGTTAATATTTGTTACCAAAATTATTCTATTTAGTGTCAAAAATTAAGCAAATTTAAAAAAAAATGTGCTGCTTCATTACCAGAAACATGAAAACAAAACAGATTCTGGGGAACTTTTGATCAACAATTCTTTTTGATACAGGTCTTAGGAATTAGGTCTACTATCTAAAATGAAATAAGTACAGCAGTGTTAGATCAATCAAATTCATGTTACATTACAAAATAATACAAAAAAAGGGTCCCTACGTCTGGTTCTGAGACTACATTCTTTAATATTTGTTCCTCAGTTCCTGGAGCTGTTGAGGTAGTTGAGGAGAACTGAGAGAGCACTATCAGGCATTTAGAAGTACTCGGAGCATCAAAAATTCTGAAAAGAAAAAATTATAATGGATCAATCGCTTGTTTTAAGAAGTAGGTAGGCACATATATAATTACCACTGACTCTTATTTATCTCAAACCAGGAAAAAATCCTTTGTAGCATCCTATACACAAATGAAAAATACGAACTCTCCAGAAACAACCTTCTCGTCAGACACATGACTCTCCCGATTAACTATTTCAACCACAGGCTTGGAGGAACATGAGGATACACTCATTCCTTGCAATCTAAAATGATTTAAAGTAAGTGTTTTTGCCCTACCTGATAAATAATAAAACAGTCAGAATTTGACTATGTAATAGTGCACAAGAGTAATAGAACATAAGGATGTCGATTGCATTAGCCGTTATCCGGTGCTGCAGTCCCAACCGGAAGAAAATCTCGATGAAATACCAACATTTACACTACAATCCGAAGATATGTCGAAATTACAAGACGAGGACGAAAGCTTACGCCAAATAAAACACGCTTTAGAAAACCCCGCAAACGCATCAGTGGGCCCAAGGAGGCGCACAAAAAAATTAAGACTTAGAAATGAAGTACTATGCAATTAGGATTACGAGATGCAGAAAGGGAAAACCAGCTCGGCAAAGAAAGGCATAGTCCATGTGAGTAGAATACTATCTTATTATGACCCATGGACTCCTAAAGCTATTCCACTGAAAGAATAATAACTATATAGTTGTTTTATTAATAAATTCTAACGACACCGGGTGCAAGCCGAATTCGACGGTGCCGCAAATTTGACCAAATCTTAAAGAAGCGACGTGGAAAGGAACCCCAGTATGGGCACCCACTCATGTTAAAAAAAAAACACCCGGGACACAAACACGTTGAAATCCACAAATCAGCAATTATTATCTCGAACACCACAAAGAGGTGAGTGCCAGTGAGCTTAATAATGAACTAACTAGAAAAAGGATCGAATTGAGATACACCAGCTAATACCATAAACATGATAAGTAGTTTGGGATTTCACAGTTCACGAGAACCTTGTGTTTTATTACATTAGATTAGAGAATAAGCATATAAGAGATGATAAAAGGACATTTCATTTAATTTTTTTAATAGCAGGGATTTTTTGGATTCTTTTCAAGGCCGGAGTTACCCAATTCCTTAATTCTTAAAATTTGTCGCTAATTCCGAATTCTTTAAAAGTTCAATTCATTTAACATTGGTTTTTTTAAATATAAAGAATTGAGACCAAAAATTAAGAATTGAGGAATTGGGTAACCTCGGTCTAAAATATTTTTATTTGAATGTTGATGGGAAAAAAAACTAAATCAAAATTAAAAGATTTTTCACAAACTTTTTTATTTGATTCAATATATAGAATATTTCTGTGAATTAAATTCATCAGCATCGTCATCATATATCAACAATGATGGTTCTGGTGATGTTGATGGTGCAATCATCCTATTCTCCAAGATTCTCTGCTCCCTTTTCATCCTCGCCTATTTTTTTCCTGTGCGTCCTCATCGTCCTCTACCAACCCCTGAAAGAATAATTGCAGCTCCTCCTCATTGCCAGCTACCTCTCTCCTATACTTGACTGGTAGGCCCTTCATTTTTTCCCCGAAAGTCTCGTTCTTGTACGAGAAGTATACGTGAACTTGCCCGTTCACAATCTTTACTTCCTTCCTCTCAAACCTGGAAATTAATGTAACAAATGGAGCTTCAACTCAAAGTCCATAAAAAAATATACATAAAAAAAGAAACTACCAACATTTTCTTAGTCAATCTTCTGGGGTTGGTTGACTCGAAAATTAGAGTTGCTGGCACATTCATACTGTCAGTTTCAAATTGAGTTTACATTTCAACTATGCTTTAAACTGAATTCTATGGGTAGAATTTATAATAATATGCAATTATTATCAAGTAAGCATAGTTGACGAATTGCTGATATTTTTGCTTATTATTAATATTACTTGTGGTTGTATCCGATAAACCAATTTGTGCCAGATGGAAAGGTGAACGGAAATATCAATTATTATGCTTATATGTATAGCAATAATGGCATATTTTTTATATACAGGAGGATGATGGAAATACTCGAAATTAAAAAATTGAATTCTATAAACTTTTGTCTATAATATTTTATTTCTCTACTTTCTTCAATATCCGCCAAGGATTAACTATTTTCAGTTTATTAGAGAATTTATTCCACCATCCTCCATCACTTGTTCGCTTTCGTAATTCTGGTAACTACAGAGAGTGACCCATGCTTAAGCCAATAGAGACTTTTTGCACCTCTTATTTTGCCAATCCGTTGTGGTTATCGTTATACTGAGTATGCGCAGTAGCTAAAAAATGTTCGTTGTGCTTATCAACCACAACGAGCGGCATTATTAAGGAGGAATAACCTTGTGCTTATAGCTATACCTACCTATGGTTATGGTAAAACTGTGTGGATGCCACATTGAAGCAAATTGAATAGATTTCATGCCGTTTTGATGTCGTAATTAATTAAAATCATCCGAAGTTCTGAAAAAATAAGCGTGGATTATCATTTTGATGTTATGAAATTGGTTTACATCCGAAGGCGCAGGCGCAGTTCATGGCCCAGAAGCAAAATAGAAATAACGGAAATATGTAAACGTTAGGCGATGCAAAATCTCTGATTTTGAAGGTCGTGGTAATCGTTGTCGCCGGTAAAGGTAACCATAACTGATCCAAAAACTGCTGTTATTTTAAGGGGTGCAAAAAGTCTCTAATGTCTTGAAACTTGACGTCATCATTTCTGATTTGAAAATGTTAATACAAAAGAAAAGGGGTCAAGACTTGTGTCTGACTTGAAATCGCCTAAAAATAGGGCCTCAATTCGACATTTTGTATTTGTCAGTAGAGGTGGAATTCCGTGCCACTAATTTTGCAAAGAGCAGTTGGTAACACTGGTAAATTAAAATGGAATGAAGTAGCTTAGGTATAAATTATCTGGTAAAGAATTTTATTTTTCTACTCGCGTGCGCAAAGTTGAACTTTGCGCTCGGAAACTCTTTGCGCACTCATTTTTGTTACGCATTATTATTGTATATACACCTTGATATTTCAATGTTTTGATGGTTTCTAGATAAACGTATATTCAAAAAGAAGGTTTTAGCTGAATTTATTGCCTAATTAATGTGACGTTTCCCATTAAAAGTATCCAAATTGGATCACCTTGTACTACTAGGAATTTGTAAAATATTGGGGATTTAAAAGAATTTCATAAAAATATTCTAGAAATTCCAGAAGATGTTGAAAGATTTTTGAGAATTTAATTTAAAAGAAACTTTGAGGAATTCCAATGGATTTTAAGCGATTTTTGGAGATTTTGCGGTAATTGGTAATTGGTCATATGCAAAAGACACGAACATATGCCATTGCTTAAGTTTTTTGAGATAAACATATTCAGATTTAGTGCAGCAAAAAGGGTGGAGGTAGAGCAAAAGTATTTGCTCTATCTACACTTTATTCATGATTGTTTTACTTATGGTGGGTTCCGTTGTCAAACCTGGTTAACCGACCGGTTAACCGACCGGTTGACAGCAGCTGACAGCGGTTGATAGTGGTTGCTGAAAATTCCGGTTTCAGACGGAACGCTTTTTCCAATAGCAGATGAAGAAGTGACTTTGACATCGACAGTTGAGTTGAATGTGTTTGTTTTTGTTTGGATTTGGACTGTTGCTTGTGTTTTGTGGTTGATTTTTATTTCCAGTTTTTTTTGTTGAATTTTTAACTTCTAAAGCTAAAAAGTACCATGGATGCTGCCGTAGAGCAATATTTTATGCAGGAGCTCTTGAGCTCAGATAGTTCAAGCAGTGATGAAGACGATGAAGTGCAAGCTCGAGGTCCCATGAGTAAGTAGTTATTTTTTCAAAATATTTCAATTTTCGTACTAAAACCTAGATATTATCAAGTAGGATTTTTATAATACAGAAAATAAAGGTCTATAATACTACTTTTGTCTCATGTATGGTTTACATCAATTTCAGATATCAGACCAAGAATTCAGGACTATATTGAAAACACTGTGGATGCCTATTCTGAGGAAGAATTCAAGAATAATTTTAGGATGGGAAGAGACACCTTCAACCAGGTTTTAAATCTGATTAAAAATGATATCACAAATATTACAGAACCAGGTCACAATACTATACCTGCAAAGACCCAACTATTGGTAGCTTTGTGGTATTTAGCCACACCTGACTCTTATCGGTAAGGCATGTTTATTATTATTAACATTATTAAATTAGCAGATATTATGTACCTACTTGTGAATTTTAAAATGTCGCTAATAAGGAAATATAGATTACATTTTTAACAAATGCATATTTCAAGGTGAGTTTGTAGCCGTTTTAATATTGGCAAAGCCACAGCTCTGAGAACATTGAGGAGGGTTGCCAAAGCTCTTTGTGAAAAAAGTTCACTGATAATAAAATGGCCAATTACAGTGGAAGAAGTTGATATTGTCACAGAAGGATTCAATGCAAAAGGATTTTGTGATACCATTGGGGCAATTGATGGTACTTATATCCCAATTCCACTGCCCAAAGAACATGGTATCTCCTATATTAACCGACACAATAGTAGTAATATAATATTACAGGTAGGTAGGCAGGATGTTGCTTTTAATTTTTTTTAAAAAAGTTGTTCTCTTATTTAATGCATTTCAATTATTTTTAGGGAATACGTGACCACCGATTAAAATGTATCCACTGTTATGCAGGAGAAGCTGGATCATCCCATGATGCGAGAGTATTAAAAAAAAGTGAGATATGGAGTAGGATTACTCAACAGCATCATATGTATTTTCGAAATAATACTCATCCTATCGGTGACAAGGCTTATCCTTGCTTACCACAACTGATAGTGCCGTTCAAAGATAATGGCAATTTGACAGAGGCACAAAAACATTTTAATTTTAAGCTGTCTGCTGCGCGTAGTTCTATAGAGAGGGCTTTTGCATTATTGAAGGGTAGATTCAGGTGCCTCAAATACTTGGACATTCAAAGAATGGATTGGGCTCCAATATATATTATTGCATGTTGTGTATTGCATAATATATGCTTGGATAATCATGACTGGATTAATATTCCACACCGACCTCAAGAAGATGGCAATACCTTACCAGAACCCCAGCCAGAAAGGGACATACTTGAAATGGGAAAAATGAAAAGAAACTATTTATGTGCAGAATTATTTGGTAGGGCCTAGGATATACTATTTTTTTATATCTTGTCTTGAATGGAGTTTTTCAATTTTTTGACACTAAATTATTATTAGAAGAAAAATGTATGTACAGACCTGAGTGGTAAATTGGTGTTTTATTTTTTGCCCAAACTATTATAATAATAATAATAATAATAATAATAATAATAGCTTTATTCCCCAACAGAGTTACCCATTTACAGAGCAATTTCATACAAAAATAACACAAAATAAACAATATTATAATAACCTATAAAATTATTAAATAGCAGCAAACACACCCGAAGCAACTGACTGCAAACAGCTGAGAGTACAATTGAAAATATCACATTCTCGATCAATTCTATTGAAATTACTACACATTATAGTTATCGGAGATCTCAGGAGAATATTGGTTTTTGCTCTAGTACAATAAAATGTTAAGTTGTTCCTGCTTTGGAGTCTGGGAACCAAGAAATTCAATTTCGAGAGTAAGTGAGGACAATCGATCTTCCCGTGTATCAATTTGAACAAGAATGACAGAGAAGCCAATACTCTCCTATGCTCCAGGGTTTGCATGCTGAATCTACTCAGTAGCACTCCATGGTCAAACCCTCTTACTGGATAGGTTCCGTCAATTTTAAACATTACATACTTTAAAAACCTTCGTTGAACTTTTTCCATTATAATTTTGTGGACACTGTAAAACGGATACCAGATTAAACAACCGTACTCAAGTTTTGAGCGTATGTAAGCATAGTAAAGTGTGAGTAGGGCGTTTATATTATCAAATCCTTTACAATTCCTCACTATAAAGCCGTAAACCGTACTTGCCTCATTAGCTTTAGTTTTAATATGCTCAACAAAAGTAAATTTATAATCAAACACTATACCCAGATCTGTGACAGAGAAACATCGTAACAGTGCTGTATGGTTTATTGCATATGCGAAAGTGATATAAGTCAGTTTACGGGTAAATGTAATACATTTGCATTTAGACACATTTAAATTTAAACTATTTTCAGCACACCATCTTTGAACAGTAGTTAAATTAGTCTGCAGATTTTCACAATCCCTCAGACTGTCAATTGGAGAAAAAATCTTGAGATCATCTGCAAATAATAAATTTCCAGAGGTAAGTTCATCAGCTAGATCGTTAACAAATAAAAGAAAAAGGAGAGGACCTAGATTAGACCCTTGAGGTACTCCTGAGGTTGCCGTATATTTCGTAGACTTAAATCCATTGTAAAAAACAAATTGTTGCCGATTATTTAGATATGATGCAAAAAGTGCTAGGAGACTATCAGAAAATCCGAATCTATGCAACTTCGTAATTAATAACCCATGATTCAATCTGTCAAAAGCCTTGGAGAAATCCGTATATATCACATCAACCTGACCCCCCTTATCCAGAATTTCTGATATATCCTGTGATATGCATTAGATTTGTTATGGTTGATCTTTGGTTCATAAAGCCATGTTGAAAAGGTGAAATTTGGCGACAGACTGATGCGTATAAACGTTCATACAAAATGGTTTCAAAAATTTTGGAGAAATTGCACAGGATGGATATCGGGCGATAATTCGCCACCTGTGAGCGCTCACCAGACTTAAATACTGGGATGACTTTTGCCTCCTTCCACAGATCTGGGTATGTATGGGAATGCAGCATTAAGTTAAAGAGGATTCTTAAAGGGGTTACCAGCACACCTATGCAGTCCTTAACTAGAAAAGCAGGTATAATATCTGGACCAGATGTCATTTTATTTTTGAGCTTTTTAGATGCTTTCATTATCTCATCATCCGTTACGTCGTTGATATGAACTGTATGTACTACATAAACTAGGCTGGGAAAGGTTATCACTAGGCACTGAGGATGGCAAAAATACACTTTCAAAAAACCTACCAAAAACATTTACTATTTCTTGGGAATCTATGTAAGTTTGCCCCTCGAATGCCATTGTATTTGGGATTCTAGAGCTTCTGTTCTTACTATGAAAGTAAGACCAAAAGTATCGAGGATCACTATTAACACTTTGCTGTACAATGGAGATGTTTGCTTTAAATGCGGCTTTGATATCTTGCTTAGTTAATTTTCTCAACCTTTTATATTCAATAAAAAAGTCCACAATGCCAGTCTTTCTATGTTTGCTCAATGCTCTTTCTTTAAGTTTTATATTCTTTATTATTCCAGCGTTATACCAGGCTGGAAAGGAACGTTTATATTGTTTATATTGCGAGACATGACTCTCCACCAAAGAGTATAATTTATCATAAAAACATTTAACAGCGTCATTTACAACATTATTTTCCCGCAAGAAACCCCAATCAGTATTTAAAAGAGAGTTGTATAGGGATGGAAAGTCCCTTTAAAAATTAAAAGCTTTGTTCTTTAAATTAGGAAGAAATTGGTCGTGCCTTTTGCAAGCAAAACTATGAGTGGAAATGAACAAAGCAGGGTGATATAAATGAAGCGCTGTAACTATGTACTTTACACCAGGCGTTACAGAATACGAGTTTTGGCGTTCAATGTAAGTTTCAACTATACATCGCGATTTAAACTTACGCGCTTTAAAATTTACAGTGATGTAAGGCGATTTACAGAATAGGCACATAAAACTTGTTATTAAAATACCAACTTTATGTGCCTATTCTGTAAATCGTCTTAAATCACTGTAAATCTTAAAGCGCGTAAGTCTATATCGCGATGTATAATTGAAACTTACATTGAACGCCAAAGCTCGTATTCTGTAACACCTGGTGTAAAGTACACAGTTACAGCGCTTTATTTATAGCGCTCCTAACTTTATAGTAATAAACGTAACCTAATATTTTTGTAATTTGAAAATTTTTGAAGTTGAAATATTTTGGAATAAAGGTGTGATATTAGGTGGTATGAATAAAAACGAAGTACATGCTACTACTACAGATATTAGTATATTCTTCGCAGTATTTACTTCAAAAAGAAGCATTCACTAATTTCCGGTAGTGTCGAAATATAGTATCTACTTTGTTTTGAAGTAAATACTACGTAGAACATACTAATACTTGTAGTAGTAGCAAGTACTTCGTTTTTATTCATACCACCCATTATCTTTACCGTCTATAGTCCTCCTGGTATGAATCAAATACAAAAGGCCTGTACGGAAACGCTGAACCGATTGATCCACAGGGTTGGCATAGAATTTTCCAAGTTTATAAAACCCAGTGGGGTTTTTCGAGTTTTTTAGTTGATAAAACCAACCATTATTGGGTTTTTTGGGCTTTTTTAAAAATAGCGAATTTTCAGTTGGATGAGCGTCATTTTTGCAGGAAATATCAAAGATTCCTCGATGATTCCCCAATTCTTGGCTGTTCGCTGTTGGCGTTTGCGTGGAGGCCTGGGCAGGGACTCCATGTCATGTAGAATTCGATATATTGAATGTGCTGAGCCTATAGAATCCTGTCGATAATATGTCGAATTCTGCATGACACGGAGCACAGACACGGAGTCTCTGTGCTGACCAGCCAGAGGCATGGTGCAATGCACTGTGTACTGATGCCAAGTGTAATTATTTATATCTAGGGGGCTTGCTTTATTTTATAAGGACATTTTAATTTTGCAACGAATCATAACTTTTGTAATACTTTTGCTAGAGAAGAAATTATAAATCAAATTTGATCGCGTTAATCCATTGTAACCGGATCAGCGTTTTTGTATAGGCCTTGGGTGTTCCAAGAATATGGAAAAGTGTGTTTCTATAACCATCACGAAATACACAATCGACGAAGAATAGAATAGAAGATAATCGTACTCGAGTGATTGCCTATGATAATGATGATGATTATGATGAAATGCCTAATCTGTATCAATTCCATATTTAACTAATACCTCACTCGAAACATTTCTTTTTGCGATTTTGTGCAACACAAAAAACTTTTTTGTTTCATACCGTCAAAAATGTAACAGTATGTCTGCATTACCCGCGACGTTAATTTACAGTAGGTGTAAGACTATTTTACAGCGCGATGTAAGTTACAGAATTCCTTTTTCTTTACATCCTTACAGCTCTCAAAGTTGCATCCCTTATAGTACGTTACATCGCATACAGAATCGCACCATAACATTGAACGCCAAAACTCATATTCCGTAACACCTAGTGTAAAGTACATAGTTACAGCGCCCTATTTATAGCGCTCCTAACATCATAGTATTGAACTTAACCTAATATTTTTATAATTTGACAATTTTTGAAGTTGGAAATATTTTGTAATAAAGATGTCATATCTTCACCGTCCTCCTGGGTATAGATCAAATACACAATCAAATGCGGAAATAAACCTATTGACCCATTGAGGTAGGAATGACCCGATCACAGGCTGTTTGTTTTGCACCTTTCTTTAATAAACACGATTGAGACACAAATTACATCAGCTTGGTGATCGGGTAATTCATTGTAATCGGATCAGCGTTTCTGTAAAGGCCTTGACTGTGTCAAGACTGTGGAAGAGTGTGCGACTCCAGAATTGGTTTATATAGCCATCAGAAAAAGCCCAATCGACGAAGATCAGAATAGAAGATAATCATACCCAGTATCTATCGAGTGATTGCCTATTGTGATGATGAAAGGCCTAATCGGTATTAATACCATAATAAACTAATATATCACTCAGAACGTTTCTTTATGCAAAAAAGAAACTTTTTTGTTTCATACCGTCAAAAATGTAGCAGTATGTCTTCATTTCCGACGACGTAAATTTACAGTAGGTGTAAGAATATTTTACAGCGATATGTAAGTTACAGAATTCCTTTTTCGTTACATCCTTACCGTTCTCAAAGTTGCATCCATTACATTATGTTACATCGCATACAGAATCGCACCATTACATTGTAACATTTTATTAAATTTACCATAAAGTTATTTTGAATTTCAATAATATAGATAACAAAGAACAGATAAACTAATTTAATTTAAGTAGGTGATTAAAAATATAAATAAATATCCAAATTTTGATATACACTCACCGACACAAAATTCGGGACAACCAAAATTTAGATCAAATTTGATGTAGGATAACTTTTGCTCCGATTTCAATCTTTTTTTTTTTTCATAATGTAGATAATTGTTTTGGTTTTAATTAGTTTTATTCAATTTTCAAAAATACAGTTTACATGTTGGAATATACCAGGAAAATAAAAAAGTATATTTTTTCTCTTAACTTTGTAACACTGTAGCGTAATTTTGCGGAGTAAGCTACACTGGACATGCTTTTCTGGAGAGCTTGATCCATTTTCAACATTTTGCTGTTTTATCGGTCTTGGTATCTTTATCGGTTTGGGAGATATGAATTTTTGAAATAAACATTACACTTTTCGATCAAGTCTAAATTTTTGAAATAAACCTTACACTTTTTGATCAAGTCTATTTTTAATTGAAGCATGGAAGTAGGGGTTTTAAAAGCTAGTACCTCGTGTTACCTCCTCTTGCTCTTATAACAGCTACTAAACGTCGATTCATTCCTCTAATCAGGTTTTGGATATCCTGTTGTGGAATAGCAGCCCATTCTTCTTCCAAAGCATTTCGGAGCTGTTGGAGAGTGAACAACTGTCCTCGGCGTTTCCTAATTCGTCTACCTAACATGTCTCATCCCATACATGTTCTATATATAGGATTAATGTCAGGACTACGAGCGGGCCTGCGCATAATATTCATTCTAACCTCTTCTAAATATTGGGCCACTATTCTGGCAGTATGTGGTCGGGCATTGCCATGCATCAAAACGAATTCGTTGCCGATAAATTGTGCAAAAACAACAACATGTTCTCCCAGAATTTCGTCAATGTACCTCGGGGCAAGTAAATTTCCTCGGTCAATAAAAACAAGTTCTGTTCGAGCGTCAAACGAAAAACCGCCCCATACCATTATCGATCCACCACCAAAGCTAACCCTTTCGCTAAAAGTACATTGGGCAAAGCTTTCCCCTTGTCATCTCCATAGTCTTTCTCGTCCATCAGGAGACCTCAGGACTCGTCTGAAAATAAAACTTGCCTCCACTCTTGAAGCTTCCAGTTAATGTGTTCTTGGGAAAAAAGAAGTCTATTAACTCGATGCTGTCTTTGGAGTTCTGGTCCAGTTGCCGGTCTTCTGGCCCGTAAATTGCCTTTAATTAAGTCTTCTTCTCACTGTTATTTCATTGACAGCAACTTGACGAACTCTTTCGAGGTCATTTCTTATCACTACTGCACTCGTATGCCGATCTCTTAAAGCCGAGAGTCTAATGAAGCGATCATCAAGGGCGGAAGTAGCGCGATTTCTTCCAGATCCAGGTCTTCTACTGTAATTTCCAGTCTCACGATACCTTGCTACGGCTCTTCCCACGCTAGATTTTGTAGCACCTAGCATATCTGCCATACATTAACTGGAACCTTCAAGAGTGGAGGCAAGTTCTATTTTCAGACGAGTCTCGATTTTGCCTGAGGTCACCTGATGGACGAGAAAGAGTATGGAGACGATAATGGGAGAGATTCGCCCAATGTACTTTCAGCGAAAGGGTTAGCTTTGATGGTGGATCGATAATGGTATGGGGCGGTTTTTCGTTTGAAGCTCGAACTGAACTTGTTTTTATTGACCGAAGATTACCTGCCCCAAGATACCTACATTGACGAAATTCTGGGAGAACATGTTGTTGTTTTTGCACAATTTATCGGCAACGAATTCGTTTTCATGCATGACAATGCCCGTCCACATAGGTACTGCCAGAACAGAATAGTGGCCCAATATTTAGAAGAGGTTGGAATAAACGTTATGCGCTGGCCCGCTCGTAGTCCTGACATTAATCCCATAGAACATGTATGGGACATGTTAGGTAGACGAATTAGGAAACGCCGAGGACAGGTTGTTCACTCTCCAACAGCTCCGAAATGCTTTGGAAGAAGAATGGTTTGCTATTCCACAACAGGAAATCCAAAACCTGATTAGAGGAATGAATCGACGTTTAGAAGCTGTTATAAGAGCAAGAGGAGGTAACACGAGGTACTAACTTTTAAAACCCCTAGTTCCATGCTTCAATTAAAAATAGACTTGATCAAAAAGTGGAGGTTTATTTCAAAAATTTAGACTTGATCAAAAAGTGTAATGTTTATTTCAAAAATTCATATCTTCCAAACCGATAAAGATACCAAGACCGATAAAACGCAAAATTACTCTACAGAGTGTTACAAAGTTAAGAGAAAAAATATACTTTTTTATTTTCCTGGTATATTCCATGTAAACTGTATTTTTGAAAATTGAATAAAATTAATTAAAACCGAAACAATTATCTACATTATGAAAAAAAAAAGATTGAAATCGGACTATGGAAGAAAAAGTTATCCTACATCAAATTTGATTTAAATTTTGATTGTCCCGAATTTTCTGTCGGTGAGTGTATATCTGATATATATCGATATATATCGGATAATTGGATATTTATATAAATATCATGATATTTGCCAACCCTGGTTTTATCTCTATTATCTTTTGCAAATTGGGCAAATGATAGGTGCCAACTGTCATAATAACATTGTTAGAATTTTTTTAGATGTAACACCCTGTATATTTTCGGCTAGAATGATAGATTTTTTTCTTCTGATAAAAATGTACATATTATTTACATTACTCTAAATTAGGTCTGTCCCGGTTTTTTATATCAATGATGAAGCTATTGCTCAATGCAATTTTGAAATTAAATACCGCAAAAACAGTTGAACCAAATATCAACATTATTATACGGTATATTTGGAATCAGAATAAAAAAATCTATCATTCTAGCCAAAAATATACAGGATGTTCCATTTAAAAAAATGTCATTATGACAGTTGGCAACTGTCATTTGCCCGTTTTGACATTTGCAAAATATAATAGAAATAAAACCCTACAACTTTTGTATTTAACTTTTTTTTTTGTTCAAGCTGTGGAAGCCGCACTAATTATACGGAACAGACCCTGTCCAGGGTATTTGATTATATTTGGACCCATACCTACAGCCTTTACTATTTAAGATAGAAAAAAAATTTAAATACAAAACTTGACAGTTTTTGTCTATATTTTCTTTTGGCGTTATCAGAAAAAACAAAATCGCATGGGAAAATGGAGAATTGTAGACAACTTTAACTTTTTTTAATACAACACCCTGTATATTATGCGATAAAATGATCTTTTCTTCCATCAAAAAAAGTCGAAGTTGCCTACGTTTCTCCATTTTCCGATGCGATTTTGTTTTTTCTGATAACGTTAAAAAAAAATAGAAAAAAACTGTCAATTTTTGTACATATTTACCATTTTTTTCATCTTAAATAGTAAAGGCTGTAGGTATGGGTCCAAATATAATCAAATACCCTGTCCATACCAAGTGTCCTTAAGATTACTTTCCAGCTGCCATTTTTTTTTAAATTGAATATTGTTAAAATACTATGTTATATACCTAGGGACTAAAGTGGTACTTTTAATCCTGAGACATTTGAGAAATTTGCCGAGAGAATCAAAAACACTTTAGTCCTGAGGTGTATATACTATTTTATGTACTATAGAGGGATTAAAATTACACTTTTGATCCCCGGGAAATAAAGTAAAAATTGAATCCCCAGGAAACGAAGTGAAATTTATTCTCTGGATTAAAAGGGTACTTTTAATCCCTTAAATGCATAAAAGTAAGAAATTTTCAGCCCAAGGACTTTTTACCTTATAAACAAAAATAAATACAAAAAACAGCCAGTAATTCTATGACTTTAAATCAACGCATTCGAAAAAGGATAAACATTCAACAAATCAATATTATCTACTTCCTACTTATTAGTTTTAATCAATGCCTGATATTAATACTCTAGTTTTCAATATGAACATACCATCGGTATTCTCGTCCTCGAAAACGCTCACCGCTTTTGAGTCGCTTGGCACTTTTAATGTGAATTCACATTAAAAGTGCCAAGGAACTAAAAAGCAGTGAGCGTATTCGAAAACAAGATTACCGGCCCTGGTGCACTTAAGATTACTTTCCCACTGCCATTTTTGTTTTGTTTTCCTGATATCAATCAAGTTTGCTGTTCAAAGCATCTATGACAAGCTTTTCCAGCAAAATGTTATAAAGAAAAGTTGTTTGAAATTAAAAGTTACGCCTAAATACCAAATCATGGCCTCCTAAGATTTTTTTTATTTTCTTTCGAAAAAAATCTATAATTTTTATTTTTTATTTCCGCCCTTGAGATTTTAAAAAATTAATTAAAATCAAATCAATTTTACATAACTTTGTTCAAATTCAAGCATATTTGTAAAATTAACTTAGATTTTTAATTTTTTATGGAATCACAAAATTCATGTTTGTTGCAATGATATTCAACACAACTTTAAAATGTCGATTTTTTTTTTTAATAAGTTGAAACATTACTAATGATAATAGCCATATTAAAAAAACTCTCCTTAAAGTGCAAAAGTTTTATTTTGATAAAGTAAATATTAGTAGAATTTTGAAATTTTTTGAGCCACCCTGTATGCTGTTTGACTTGCAACCATTCTAAGTGCACCTAATATGATTATCAGACATGCACCAACATTTGGCCTTGTTTGTATTTTGATTGTGCTATTACTAAAAAAAAATCCCATATGTTGCACACTTAAGTAATGACACTGTATATATATCTATATAAACTCTATAATGAAACATATTATATACATATTCTTTGGGAAATACAAAAACCAATCAGTAAACCTATGAACTAAAATGAAAAAAAAAAAAAAAACTAACTGGTTTCCCCGTCCACCAAAAATTACATTTGGGATTGAAAAACACTTTAGTCCTGAGGTGTAACACTATTTTATGCACTTTACTTTTTTTCCAGGGACTAAATAAAACAGGGAATAAAAGGGTACTTTTAATCCCTGTTGCATTTAATCCCTAGGAAACAAAGGGAAATTTAATCCCAGGGATTAAAAGACTCACTTTACTCTCTAAAAACAGGGATTAAAAGGGTGCTTTTACTTTTAATCCCTAAGTGCATAAAAATAGGAAAATGGCAGCTCAAGTGCTTTTTACTCTATAACCAAACATATATACATATAAACCTATGAACTCAAATTAACACATTGGCAAAATCACAAAACAACATTATTTACTAGTTATCACTGTTATCAGTTTTTTTTGTAATTATCTTTGAACCAGTTAAACATTTCTCGCTTGAGTTGCATTTTTTCGTCATGTCTTTTTTGTTTTCTCACATCTAACTCTAAAGCAGAAACAGCTCTTACCCTTTTTTTTTTTCAAATAATGATTTACTTCCACAAGCGGAATTCTCATCAGAATTTTCGGAGTCTGCTCTCCTTTTGTAACCACCACTACTAGAACAAGTGGCCACAGGTTGAAATCTAGGGTCTCTGAAATATATTTCCTGAAAATCTTCAAAAAATCTCCAAAATATGGCCGAGTTTCCAGTCATGTTTCTCTCCGTCAAAATTTTATCATAATGTTTCTTTAGGTTCCTCCACTTCTCGTCGCATTCTGTGGCACTTTTAAAAACTCCCTGCTTAGCCAAAGATTGGCTGATTAACTCCCACACTTTTTTTTTATTATAAAGCGGGGAGCTAAACTTTTCTCTCGAATCTTTATATGCCGCAATTAGCAGCATAATAGACCCATCACTCCACTGTATTTCCCGAGTTATATTTGATAATAAAGGCTGCACCAAAGCCTGCACTTCATCATGGTTTGCTTGGGTTTTTGATATCTGTTTCTCGGTACCACAGATCTCGGTATTAAAATTGTTCATATCCGAGATGGAGTCGTCCAAACAAAGGGGTTCCTCTCCAGAATCCTGGGAAATATGTGCAGCACTCAGTGAAGATTCATAAGTCTTATAAGAACAACCTGCTACAGGCTGCGGCTGACAAGTATCCATTTTCTTTTTCTGGGCTGAAACTGTTTTCTTTTCAAAATCTATCACGACATCTTGGGCCTTGAGTAAACAAACATGTCCATGGGCCAAATCTTTGTCAATCACTTCCTTCAAGGTCCCCATGGTCCTTGAACAATGCCCGCAATTCAATTTTGTATTGTTTTCTAGAACCTATAAATAAATGTTGGAAGTAGTAATAGTATATTACATACCGAGTAGGGAAGTGTTTCATTACTGTCGAGAGATTTATATAGTCAATTTAGACGCGAAGCGTCGAGATTGACTATTAATCTCGAGACAGAAATGAAAACTTTCCTCCGAAGTTTGTATACTATTTTATCCCATTTTGACGTTTAAAAATGACATTATTGAACGCATAATAACAAAGGTGAGTAGACGTTTATCACCTGAGTGACTTAAAATATTTTTAACTCACTCTCGGTCTTTAAGTCACTCTGCCAGTATAAAAATCTGCTACAAATACAAACAACTAGTTATACCCTAGCAACTACCAGTTTCAATATTTGATATGCGCTCGCTATATGAATTCTTTTTATAATTTGATTCCTATTAAGTACCTTATTTCAGAGGGGGTACCCTTATGAATACTGGATTTTTTGAAGTGAAATTTCTTAGGCGGCGGTCTGATATTTGGACAAGAATGTAGAGTGATCTGGAAGACGCGTCACGTTTTGGCAAATATTTGTGACGTCCCTACAGATGCATGTCTCCCTTTTGTATGGTCCTTCCTTCATCTTTACCACGATCCTCATGCGTTAAAGTTTTGTACTTTAGATGGGAGTAAGAAGGCGGCGAAAATTGTCTGGGCACACAAGCGGCTAACACCCTAGCTTGGGTTTTTGATATCTGTTTCTCGGTACCACAGATCTCGGTATTAAAATTGTTCATATCCGAGATGGAGTCGTCCAAACAAAGGGGTTCCTCTCCAGAATCCTGGGAAATATGTGCAGCACTCAGTGAAGATTCATAAGTCTTATAAGAACAACCTGCTACAGGCTGCGGCTGACAAGTATCCATTTTCTTTTTCTGGGCTGAAACTGTTTTCTTTTCAAAATCTATCACGACATCTTGGGCCTTGAGTAAACAAACATGTCCATGGGCCAAATCTTTGTCAATCACTTCCTTCAAGGTCCCCATGGTCCTTGAACAATGCCCGCAATTCAATTTTGTATTGTTTTCTAGAACCTATAAATAAATGTTGGAAGTAGTAATAGTATATTACATACCGAGTAGGGAAGTGTTTCATTACTGTCGAGAGATTTATATAGTCAATTTAGACGCGAAGCGTCGAGATTGACTATTAATCTCGAGACAGAAATGAAAACTTTCCTCCGAAGTTTGTATACTATTTTATCCCATTTTGACGTTTAAAAATGACATTATTGAACGCATAATAACAAAGGTGAGTAGACGTTTATCACCTGAGTGACTTAAAATATTTTTAACTCACTCTCGGTCTTTAAGTCACTCTGCCAGTATAAAAATCTGCTACAAATACAAACAACTAGTTATACCCTAGCAACTACCAGTTTCAATATTTGATATGCGCTCGCTATATGAATTCTTTTTATAATTTGATTCCTATTAAGTACCTTATTTTCGGAATGTCTATCTATCTAAAATGGGATAAAATTTTGTATACATCACGTGAGTTAAAATGTTTATTCATTCGAAGAAAATTAACCCACTCGCTAGGCTCGTGGGTTAAACTTTCTTCTCATGAATAAACATTCATTTAACTCTCTTGGTGTATAAATAACTATTATTTGCAAGCACACCAACAATTATGATTAGTCAATCGATTTTTTTAATATTAAAAAAATCAAACAAACATGCCAAAATGTGTGATTCACTGTTTTGACGTTTTTACCTGACATGTTCTCATTGTTGCCAGCAAAGGTAAATAAATTAGAGTGAGGGAAATCGATGAGGGAAGTCGAATAGGGAAATCGGTGAGGGAAATCGAAGAGGGAAGTGACACAGGTAAAGTGTCACTTCCAAATTTTTAAAAAGTTAGTAATGACAAGTTTAATAGGCCTCACATTTCTCGTATCCTTTTCTTCCATTATTGAAATTGGTAAATTTACCTACGTTAACTTAAACTCACAATTATCATTAGTAATATAACTAGTGCAATGGAAATTATTGATAATTTTTGGGAAATTTGCCCGAATGCATTTTTAGTTGAAAAAGAGCACGAGTGCACGTAGTGCACGAGTGCCTTTTTCAGTTAAAAACGCACGAGTGCAAATTTGTCGAAAATTATAAATATATTTCCATTGCACGAGTTCAAAAATTTAAATTTTTTGTCAAAAAATGTCAAAACACCAGTTTTCGCACCAGTTAGTATGCAACTATCTGATAATTTGCACTAGTGCAAATTATCGCGTAATTACAATCTGATTGGTTCAAATCAACAATCAAAACATGTCAATTTATTGTTGGAATACCAGTTTTGACAGATGTATGAAATTCTCACAAAAATTTGCACAAATGAATTAGCAACAGCATAGCATAGGATAAACAAACCAAACAACAAACAACCAACCGGAAAAACGGAGCAAAAGAGAAAGAATTGACAATTGACAGTTCGAAAAAGCCGGTTGCCTCGGTGACATGTTTGACATAACCAACCGCGTTCCGTATAGACCGGTTTTTCAGGAACCAGACATTACGGAACGGGAAACCGTAACCAAGGTTGACAACGGAACCCACCCTTAGTTTTTACTATTTTAACAAATCAAATTCAATTTCTAAGACACTCGTAGAAAAAGTATTGTTCCTAACACTTGTGCAAAGTGTCTTTCCCGGACAAGCTTATCCGGGGTCGTATTTTCGAAACCATGCGAATTCTTTCGCATGCGATCTAATTCGAATGAAAAAAGTCGTGTACGAACTAAAATGCGTATTTTTGAAGGCCCTTCGAAAATGATATCGTATACGAGTATCATTTGCGTTGGCAACGTCGCAAATTCGAGTATTTGGTAATAGCCATTTCGACCGATACAAAAACGAAGAGGTATTTTTTGACATTTGGCTTTTTAAAAATACCATAACACTCCCTACTTTTGCTGTTAACCTATAGACTATCCAAGATGCTGTCAAACTTAAATGAAAATGTCTGCCAAGAGGCACACAACAATTCTTTGTTTAGGTGTTATCAAATGGTGTTATGAGTTGCTAATTGTGAATTATCTACGTTGTTATATTTAAAACTGTTGCATTTATGTTAGAAATAGCGTATTTAAATAGTGTATGTGAATAGTAGTTCGTGTTCCTCCTGCCGGCCATATTTTGCTTGTCAAAGTTACGTGTTTTGGATAGGCTAATTCTTTTTTGTATTTTGTGGCTGTTTATTGAGTTTATCCATTGAGTTTATCAAGTATTATTTAGTCTATTCTGTTGGTATAGATCTTGAAATAAATTTTGTGCACCTAATCGTTGGGATTTCCTTGAACGTCCTTGTTTTTTATAACGTTAACTAACAATCATGGTTTGTGGAGGGTTTGTGTCTGCTGAACAATTAGCTTCATGGAGGAATTTCCAAAACCAAAAATCAGGAAAATTCAGCTTTCAGGAGCTAAAAAAAAATAGAAACATTGGAGCAAAGTAGGCACATCAACCAAAATTCTTCGAGGGCATCAATAACATTTCTTTCAATTAAATAATCCGATCCAGCCATTCAAAAAGCTGTCTTTTAATAAAGCAGGATAATTTAATCCGCAAATTATTTGGAAACGAATGGAAAGTCAAAAGGAGAACGAACATCGAACACAATTTTCAATTTGCACAACATATTTAGGTAGGTACATAAACAACAAATATAACGTATACAGTAAGGGGCAGGCTACTAGGTATATAGGATCCAACTTGACGGATTTACGATCGTCCGCAGCCGTCTGAACACCTGTCGCTGTCGGTGCGCTGTCGTTTTTTCGATGACTTTGACGTTCATAAACCATGGTTCACATCAGTACGTTTTATGATTTTACAGACTTAAGCCCGGTCCAGACGTTACGTTACTGATACCTGATCACGTGTTGAACTGTGCAGACAAAACTTGATGCAAAACGTAGCATCTAGACCGTGCTTTTAGATGTATCGTCGAGCATCACTTAGGTCCTTATAATTATTAAACGGCGTGTATAGATAGATTTTTTTTGGAACCGAAACAATAATCTATGGAAAAAAAACATGTATTTTAAAAAAGCCATCCAGGAAAAACTAAAAATATATTCAACATAAAAAATAGAAAAAAAATTAGGTAAAATAAAAACAAAAATTCTAGTTTTGACCCCAAAAACCTGGCTCGATTACCATTTGCACTTCAATGTAGCAAATGTTCAAACAGTCCCAGTGCACCTTCTTGAACTAAACAATGACCTAAACGATCATAGAAGGCTCTACGAATATTATTTAGCATCACAGGGGTGACAGTTAGATATATTTCTCGAATTTTGAAACGCAGCTGCTTAAGGTTCACGGCGCGATTCTCCTGAAAACCATACATTTTTGAGTTGCAATAACCCCAGAGAAAATAATCGTTGGGTGCAAGATCGGGAGAGCGTCACAGTATTGTAGCTCTCGACCCAGCAATGAGACGGTTCGGAAAAGTATTATTCAAATGGTCCAGAATGAAACCCGTATTATGGGCTGGACATCCATCTTATTGATACCATATCTCATTAAATCTATAGGACCAGATAATCTTTCAATTTCTGGAATTATCTGCCGTTGGCCCGTTGCAAATGATCCAAATATTTTGGACCAGTTAAGTTAGCGTCCATGAAGTACGTCCCAATAATATGTTATCCACAAAAACCGCTCCAGACAGTTACCTTTTGACGACGCTGGGCTCTAAGCTCAAAATACCTGTGTAAATTCTCCTTAGACCAATAACGGGTGTGACTAGGATTATGTCGACCATGGAGTTAAAATGTCGACTCATCTGTAAAGACAATTTTTCTAAGAAAATCTTGATTTTCATTTGCCTTATTAATGACAGTTTCACAAAAATCCATTCGCCTCAGGATCAATTTTTTGGGAGCTTCTTACTTTGTACGAACGATACTTTTTTTTTTCTGTGGCTCCTAACCGTCCTTGTACTTGAGTCAATATCCTGCACAAGCGCACGAGTCGAAATAGTTGAAGTTTTGTTAACTAATGCCAACAACCAACAACATAATTTATTTGGCTTCTTGATCCTCATTATTTTCCGGGACGTCATTTCGTTTGGTTTCAGGGAGAAACACAACCGTATTTTTGAAAATTATTAACAACCCTAGAAACTTTTTACTTGGTTGTCGCCAGGTTAGCGCTAAATCGATTTGTCATTTTCTGACATGCGGACGCCTGCAAATTCGTCAGGTTACATCCTATATACCTAGTAGCTTGCCCCTCACTGTATAAACAAAATGATAGACCTATCTATTTTACCAGACAAAGAGGTAATAATACGAAAACTTCATTAAATAATAATTTTTAATATAAACAGAAAATAATAATGAACAAAAAATATTAGAATTATTGTGAAAAAAGCGTGGGGTGCTTTGTTCCACATTTCTCGTACATTGAGCACCACACGCTTTTTTCACAATAATTCTAATATTTTTTGTTCATTAATATTTTCTGTTTATATTAAAAATTATTTTTCACTTTTTAGTTCAATTTACTATAAAAGCGTGTTTTTTAGTTTTTTTAAACTATTTATATTTATTTTTCACTTTTTAGTTCGATGTATTATTTTGTTATTAATTTTTTTATTTTGAAGAAAAAACTTTAATTCTTATTTGTGTTTTGTTTATATTTTGCACCATTTATCTTTATCAACGGCTAGTGCGTCGCACCGCACCGGTATCACACTCACACTGAGTGTGTAATTCCTGAATTCGCCCCAGAGATTTCCAGACTTTTGCAGACATTATCCAGACTTATTCAGAGCTTTCCAGAGTCTTCCAGACTTCATCCAGATTTATCCAGACTTGTACAGACTGATCCGGATTCTGGAAAATGATCCCTAGGTCTTTTGGGACCTTTTCCAAAATTTTTCCGACCCTTTCAAGAAGTTTCCAGGCCTTTTCCAGACGTTTCCAGACTTTTCCAGACGTTTCCAGACTTTTCCAGACATTATCCAGACTTATCCAGAGCTTTCCAGAGTTTTCCAGACTTCATCCAGATTTATCCAGACTTCATCCAGACTTTTTCAGACTGATCCGGATTCTAGAAAATGATCCCCAGGTCTATTGGGACCTTTTCCAGAATTTTTCCGACCCTTTCTAGAAATTTCCAAGTCTTTTCCAGACGTTTCCAGAGATTTCCAGACGTTTACAGACAATATACAGACTTATCCAGACCTTATCCAGACTTGTACAGGCTGATCCGGATTCTGGAAAAAGACCCTCAGGTCTTTTGGGACCTTTGGCAGAATTTTTCCGACCCTTTCCAGAAATTTCCAGGCTCTTTCCAGACGTTTCCAGAGATTTCCAGACATTTTCTAGACTTTTCCAGGCTTTATCCAGATTTATCCAGACTTGTTCCAGCTCACTTGGCTAATTCCAGGTTCTTGTTCATACACTTCCCAAGGGTCCAAAAGTTCGCACGCATCCCTATGTGCCCGTGCGATAAACATTTTCAATGTTACTTACAAACATACATACATACAAACATACATACATACATACATACATACATACAGGTGAAGCTAATATAAGCGTGTTAAAAAAAGACACAGAACGATCATTGCGCAAGACGAGGCAAAACGTACCAAATTATGTTAGACTTACGTATAGCAATCCGTCCTTCTTATTTGCACGGGATAAAAAGGAAAAGAGAAAGACCGCGTGTTGTGCAACGTATTTGTCAATGAAAATGTCAGACAACTTTTGAATGACACTTGTCAAGTTGAATATCAACCTCAGGTTTATTCTTGTCAGACCACGGGCAATGAACAAGGACAAGGCGATGCCCAGCGTGGAAAAAGATCACCTCACACCTGTACTAGAGGCATTGCCTCGTGTTGCGCGTGCATACCAGGTAAAAATAGATAGGTCTATTAGCACTTCAAAATTCCAAACAATGCGCAGAATCAAGTAAAATCCTATGCGAAATGTGACATTCGACTGGTAGAGACCCACTCGAGTAAACGTACACGAACCAAATCGTGTACGGACCGTTCGAAAGTGATTCGAAAATACGGAACCTCAATTTTCATGCGAATTTCGCCTTGTTTCCTATACGAACGGCATTCGAATGGTTTCGAAAATACGACCCCCGGACTCCGCTTCGCGTCATTCATCTAACTGCTTTTTCGTGTGGGAAAGTATCACTTTGCGCACTTGCTAGGAAAATAACAATTTTAATAATTTTTAAACTTTTCAATATTTTTCATAAGTTAAAGCAGTCTATAGTACATTAATTACAAATTACAATAAAATGTATCTTTGCTGTTAATATTTTTTCGATTATGTATTATTTTTTGCAAATTTTTGCCATTTTTTTTGTCGGACACACGAATTTTTTTTTAATGAGACTTACATGTATCAGGAAACATAACCTCGTCAGATCGACATTTTGGGGGTGTCGGACTCCCCTAATTTGCCATTATTTTTGTCGGCCAAGTTGATTTCCGTGATTTAGACATAAAAATCAAACATTATTCGTACAATTAGACCTACATGTATCAGGAAACATAGCTACGTCAGATCGACATGTTTGCGAGTCGCCTTTGCGCATACGTGCCATTTCCGAGAAAAGTCGTAGAGAAAAAAGTTGTCGGACTTGACGTAAGCAAGCTACTCACAAAGTATAGGGTTTACATGTATAACTGAAAAAAAAGGTCCTTGGATGGTTGATTATTTGTTTTATAGTCAATTTGATTTAAATAAGCATTCGTTGAAGTACCTTTATTCTGACTGTGCTTTTTACATGATCAGAGTTATTACACAAATCCGACTTTGTTCGAGTTATAACTGCAATATGTTCTGGAATGGCATAGCTTATAGAAATAATCAAGAAGGGCTCTGTTCGGTTTGTAACCAAAGGGTGCCTAAAACATTTCTTCACGTTCTCTTCGAATGTCCTTGGTATCGGTATGACATACCGAATTTTGCTCATAATTTGGACAATCTAAACCCTCAACTGGTGAGGGTTATTTTCCAAACCGTTACTAGTATAATAAATTTAGATCATTCCTAAGAAATGAATAGACCTATTCTTTAGATTTTATTTTTATCTTCCTTTTCTCCTCGTACCAGAATTAATATAAAGTATTATCTTTTGTCCTTTTTGAATTTGGGTTTACATATTTAAACGTGTAGCTAATAAGTATATGGGAAATGTAGCATTACTTAGATTAGGACTATTATTCTGTAGAACCTACTGTTCTAAGAATGTATATTCTTTTTAAACAATAAAGAATTGGAATTGAAATTGAAAATTAACGTTATGAGTGCATACATCGAACCCGATATACATATTCCTTCTTCAGTGATTGATTATCATTACGAGGAATCGCGTTGGTTTTCAGCTACCCCGAATCGTCAATATAATTGTGGGTTTGACAATCACTACGGAGTGAGATACTTGGATTTCCATATCCGATTAAACCGTGCATGGGACAGTGGTTAGACGGTCCAAAGTACCCGCTGCTGTCACCATGTCGATTAATTAATATCGGCGATTACGAGGCGAATCGATGTTCACAGAGCGCTTTTTATTGGCACAAATTTATTTGGCCTAGTAACGAGAGAAAATATACGGAAAACCATTGAGGATATCCATCGCTAATGTTCAGACTTGCCCAATCTCCGCCCCATCACGGACTGTGGAAAGCTAAACTTTTCCCACCCGTCTATGCAGACCAGAGCGACTTTAAACGGGTATTTCACGATGATGGTCGACGAATCGTTTTCCATCCGAAAGATGTGATAGAGGCAAATGCAATCGTTGGACCAAATTTACTGCGTCGCATAGCTCGTGATACAGGAGCGACAGAAAAGGACAACGTATTTTGTTCATCCTTGAGGAACGCGATCCGCCTACAAATTCCTATCGAACAGTCTAAAATATCATTTGGATAGTTACAATATAATACAATACAATTCAGTTGTTTTAAAAATGTTTATCTACAAGCGTTTGGTTATGACGTTTTTACATAACCATTTTTCTAGTATTTGAGTTGTGTCATGAGACTCATAACACAACTAGTGGTGTTATAGACTAGGTTAAGAATTCATAACACAACTAGTGGTGTTATAGATGAGGTTATGAATCTATAACACAACTATTTTTGGTGATTAAGGTAGACAACTACTAATAAACGGAAATAATTGAAAAAACATTCTTATTTTTCGCTTTGTAGATAAAACGTTGTACATCACACGTGCGTTTAAACATGCCTACAAAACTCGTGTGATTACAACGACTCGGTCTACGACCTCGTCGTTCTAATCTTTCACACTCGTTACTGTAATCATGTTAATAAACGCACTTGTAATGTAAATAACTATTTTGTTTCCGCAATCCGCACAAGTCAAATTATTTCAAAACTTCTCAAGGAAAGACGTCACCAAATTTTCCATTTTCAATGCTCATACTTTCTTTATGGCCGTTGGAATGAGAGTGAGACCGGCGCGCAAACCCCAAAGGTAAATAGTGTAGTCAAGTTATCGGAATTTAGGTCCAACTTCTGAAAAAATTATATACAAATTATATACAAATGTTTATGAGTGGGAACATACAAATAATATGGACCTACTAAAAGTCCCGTAGATTCTGACAATGCCAAGTTGCAAAAACGTGGTCGCCAATAGCTTTGTTTTTTTTTTATTTGCACCAATATGGCACTTTCTACTCCAAATGTATTTTAATCACTATATTTTTATTTGTCTGACAGAGTTAGACTGATTTTCTGCTGCACCTGGTGCAGAATTATGTTAATGTGTCCCCTATTTAATAGAATTATATGCTCCAACAAAACTCCAGATGAAATAAGGGACTGTTTCAGCTTTGAATTATCTCCGTATCCGTTAGTAGAGTGTTTTCACAGCTATCAGACAACATACCCACGTCCACTGTAAACCCCCTTCCGTGAAGCTCTTGAGCACTTTTTTTACTCAAGTGCTCCCAAACCTCTTCTACGTAAATGGTTCACTAGATTCACAAATTTTGGGGTTGGCCCGGGTCAAATTCTAATTTCAGATCAAAGGCGCCGATTTTCCCACGATATCGAAAAAATTCCCACGCTATCGAAAAAGTTCCCACGGTTGGCCCGGGTCAAATTCCCAAAATTTCAGATCGCCGATTTTCCCACGATATCGAAAAAGTTCCCACGCTATCGAAAAAGTTCCCACGGTTGGCCCGGGTCAAATTCCTAAAATTTCAGATCGCCGATTTTCCCACGGTATCAAAAAAGTAACCACGGTCAAGAGCCTTCAGCTATCAAACCAATACCCGCCTCTACTACATTAAAAAGCTTCTACTCTGAAGAGGTACCATATCCTTTCAATTTCTTGGAAACTAAACAATACCTAAACAATTCCCGCATTTGTATTCGTGAATTTTTGAGTTGGGCCGGCTCAAATCCCCAAAATTTCAGTTTTGCGGTTCTCAATATTTTTGAGTTGAAGCAAGTGGTGAAAAACCTTGCTAATTTATTGATACATCTTCGAAAAATATGGCTTGATTTTCCATTGAAACACAATAAAATATTTTTGAAAATCTTTTTTCTTTCCTGTTGCCTAAATTTTTTTTGCTAATTTTTGGCGGGGGTCAACAGATAATGGGTTGGATACAACATCTGCTTCTGGGTTATTGCTATCTACCATAAATTCCTTATCTCAAGAATCGTCGATGGTAGGTTTTTTTTTTGTTTGAAAATATTTATATGTTATGTCTGATCTGCTCGACTAATTTAGTTGATCTGATGACACCGCATTGTTTGAACTTTTGGATGCATGGGAAAAGT